>CM021104.1:60171233-60261406 GCA_007115665.2 Sequoiadendron giganteum
ATTTTATATTACATTATAAACTATATTGTATATTATATATTAAATTATAAACTTTATTGCATTTTCGAAATCATATATTATAAATTGTCTAACATTTTTTAAACTCATATCTAAAACATATCATATATCAGATTTAAATCAGATATAATCAGATATCCGATTTGTTGACATAAAATTTAATGCCTAGGGATTAAGATCGGGCTTGCTTTGGAATTTGGTTCAGACCTACCAATCCTAAGAAGTCAACACGAAAAACGTGTTTAACAACTTACCTTGCTTTTCCAGACTTTTCCCATGTGGTTGATGACTTCTTTTTTTACCCAAAAAGGATGAAACGAAAAGGGTTTGTAAAGGATCTTCTCAACTTTCCACCAATATAAATTATACTTTACTTTGAATCTAATAAATAATTATTATTCATTTTCTATTAGAATTACGACTAAATTCCTTATTGATAGCCTGATTGAAAAATATCTATAGCTTTCAAACAATATCACATTTTTTGAATCCAAAACATGTGTCACATTCTATGCTTTGCATACTATAGGATTAAAAAAAAAAATGAATTTCATGAAGTTTTGACCAAGTTAAGGTGGTCAGACATACGAGTTTTTATATTTTTTAAAAGTTGTAATACAAAATTCATAATTAATTATTTACTTGGAAAAAAATTACAAAAAATATGCATCACATTCGGACATGAGTCCTCTACTTATATCTAAAATATTATAAAAAAATATTATCATTTTATTATTGTTAGGGTGGTCAGACAGACACCTACTTCTTATTTTTTCCCAAAAAATTAAATACTGCATTGAAATTTCAATTTTTCACCAAATAGATTTTTTTTTGGAAAAATAAACCTAGAAGTTTAGAAACTACATTCAATTTTCCACAAATTCTATTCTTACATATTTTTGAAATAATATAGATAACTTATTCAAATTTTTACATCAAATTTCCTAGCTCTGATTTTTTTCTGAATTTTCATTGCCACTTAAGGGTCTGTTTTTTCCATGATCCTGCACATACCCTTATTTTTTTCCCAGTATTTAGAGCAGGTTGTTGACATCTTCACCCAACCCTTTACTGAGATAAATTTCATACATCTATGAGCTCTTCTTGGCATTCGGTCTACATCAATAGAAAGATCATCCTTTGGGGGGCTTTCTAGTCTTCTCTTCATCTCTCTTTTTGGAGGATAGTTTTTTCCTACTAGGTTTTCTATCTTACTCCATTTTTAGAGAAATTGCATTGTATGCAAGTACCTTATTATGCTTCATGGTTAGGACTCATTTCGTTTGCATTGTACATGGCTAGCAGTCTAGACCCATTTCATTCATGTCCACCTAAGCAATGCTTAACAAGAGGTGTTAGTGTATATATTGCACATTGCATACACTTAGGCTTACATAAGCCTACTTAGGTGTCCCATTGACTCTTTATCATTGAGGTGTCATCTCATTGAATCTTTCTCATTGAGGTGTCAATGTTGATAGGTTCCTTTAGAGGTTCAACTTACTTTGGATGCATCTTTGTTCATTTGAGGTAGGTAACTTGCCACCACTCCATGTGAGGATTCTTATCCTTATTTTGTGGAAGTTAGTTACCTTTCTCATCCTATATACGTACACCTTGTTTTCCTAATATACTTGGCCAACTTCTATGCAATTTGTGTTCATTGTGCTTGATATTATATCTTTATATTTTACTGGTTTTTACATGCTTTTGTGTGCACATATTGACAAGTTGATAACTACCTCCTAGAAAAGATATTTGAGGAATGAGAGATACATTTTGAATAATGTAAATTAGGTTGTGCCATATCATCTAGTGAAAAAACAAAACTAAGCTATATATAATAGCGCAAATTAGCAAGAGACTAGACATGAAGAACTAGTTCCAATGAACAAAAGAAAATTCAAAATGAGCACTACAATAATAAATATCAAATAACAAATTTAAGTTGGAATATTATTAATGTATTAAAATAGTATTTGAATTGGTGAGTTATCTAAGATTTTTTAAAATACTTATAATATGACTAAAAAAAAATTGTAACACTAAATGACAATGATTAATCATTTATTTAAATATATTCTAAATAAAATTGTGTTAAAATATTTTTGTATTGATATTTTAAATCATACCACATGATCTTCCATTATTTGAACAATCTAATGTAGCCCAGATTTTTAAATCCACAAAATCAATCCTCTATTTGGAGTAAGTGAGGACATAAAAGCCTGAGTTTCCTCAATTTTGACATGCCAATCATGTCATGGGGCAGCCTTTCCATATCTGTTAGATCTAAAACTAGAGATTCCATCTGCTTCATGGTTCCGAGCATTTCTTCTCGAATTATTTCACCATTATTTGTAAGCGCCAATCTTTTGAGTTGGGTTAGGGTTCTCAAATCACTAATTGAAAGCCGATTTTTTCCACATCTATTCCACCTTATATTTGAAGATCCAAACGCATTTAGGTACACCAGAGACGTAAGGTGTGAGATCCCATAAGGCATGCACTGTAGGTCTTTACAAGAAGCAACGTTCAGAAATTTTAGGGAAGTCATCTTAGAAATGCTGGATGGGAGTTGAATAATATCAGATTGATAAAGATTTAATATTTGAAGGTTTCTGAGGGCAGCGACAGAGTAGGGCAGTCTCTTGATTGGGACACAGGATAATGCCAGGCAAACTAAATTCTTCAAACTTCCCAAGTTTTCTGGCAACGACTGGAGGGCAGTCCGTGACAAATCCAGGACCCTGAGAGAAGTCAAACTCCCAATCACTTCTTTTGGAATTTCAGACAAAGAAGTATTACCGGCTAGTAGCAAGGATCGGATATAGGGAGCTCCGAATGCCTTTGGAACCTTGGTCAAATATTGTCTCTTAATGAAATTCTGACATGTCCCCCACAGTCATCAGCAGGAAACTCTCCTAAACCTTTGCGGGCCTGGAAGAAGCATTTTTCTTCCTTTTCAGCAATTTGATGTGCTAAAAAATGGTGCAATACATCATGCAGCCTGAAATTGATCACGTTTCCGACGTGATCTTTCTGGATTGGTTCAATAAGGCATCGGTCCGCTAACAAGTTGACGTATATCTCCCCAATTTGGACAGGATCCGGCCCAGCCACCAATCCTTCTCCAATCCAGTATGGAATAGCAATTACAGTATGGATGACTTCGCCTTCTGAGAAAGCAGCGAGGCAGAGGAAGCACAACTGCAAGGAAATGCCATAGCCGGCCAAGTCGGCCAAAGCATCGTAGCTCAATCTCAACATGCTTGAAAGCGAATGCGTAACATCATTCTGCAACCTCTGGAGTGCAAATTCCCATTCGTTTGACTGAGCGACGCCTGCCATTGCCTGCCCGACTACTTTGATGGCCAACGGAAGCCCTCCGCACTCCTTGCATACGCGGCTCGCTATTTCTTTGTTAATACTCATTGGCAAAACTCCATCGCTGTGTGGAAAAGCATGGGAAGAAAACAATCTCCAGCTGTCATCCTCAGTCAAGTGTTGCATTTGGATGATTGATGAAGGTAGAACACCCAACTGTGAGAGCACACTCTTACTTCTCGAAGTGGAAACGATAACATTGGAGTTGTGGAGTGGACAGTGAGGAACACACAGCTCCTCTAACAACGATGTTGCACTTGTTTCCCAAACATCGTCTAAAAACAGCGCGAACTTGTGTTTTCTCATTCTTACATTCAACCAAGTTTTGACACGGTCTTCCTCTCTACTGTCCAATCTTTCATTTACTTGAACAGTTACTTGCTTGACAAGATCATTTCTGAGAGCATTGAAAGATGGATTTTGAGAAACAGTAAGCCAAAGTATTAAGCCATTGCAAAAAAGACTCTGTACCTGGTCACTGTTGAAGACTCGTTTGAGGAGTAGAGTCTTACCGGCCCCGCCTTTCCCAACAAGGGCCAAACGAGACACGTTTTTGTGCTGCACTGAATCAATCAGCTCCGTAATTCTGATTAATGCAGAATCTTGTCCGACAATGAGTGCCTCCTCAATATACTTCGTGTAGGGAGCAGCTGAAGATGAAGATGGAAAGAGATCTCCAGATGTGCCGACAATTGCTGAAGTAAGCGGATAAAGAGAATCCATTCTCTCTTTAATCTGGTCAAGTACTTTTTGATTGGTCACATGCTGCTGTAGTTGATGTACAAAAGCAACGGAAGGCGTGGAGGCTACATGCCTTTCCAGATTTTCAATGAGTCGCCTGATCTTTCTGCTCGTTCTGTAACGAGGAAAGAGATGCCAGTATGAGAGTACAGTGCATTGCTGGGCCAAACCAGATGCTTCCTCCGGAAGAGCATTCAGTTCGTTTAACCAACTATTGACCGCGAAGGGCAAAAGAGGGTCAGAGGATATACTCACTCTGCCAGAGTTTAAAGCTTTTCTGTATTGCTGCATTTCCATGTTCATTGATTGAATTTTGAGAAGCAGGACCCTGAGGGCATCCAACTCTTTCCTGCATCTGATGGCAACACTGATGTATTGAATAACCTGACTTGCACCCAAATGAATGGCGTAACCAATCATTCCAGGGATGAAGCCAGGATCACCCATTTTGGGGGCAGGTTAGAAAGAAAATTGAAACTCTAATGAAAGTTTTTTTCTCAGGGAAAGGAAGGGAAATACAACTAAATAGCAGCTAAAGCTCTTGATAGAGAAACAGACTAATCTGCTGGTTCGTCTGAAATGCTAACAATTCACAGTTTCACAAAGATCTCATTGGACAAGAATGTTATTTACATAGGAAAGAGTAGAAACAAGTCAATTTAACCAGGCGGATCATCCGTCAGCATTTAGTCATGATCATAAGATGAAGGCAAGATATAACTCTTTGAACAGCAAATTTAATTTCACACAGAGTTCTCAAATAATTTTGATTCCAACTTTTTATTCACAGTTGTCAATCATTTAAAAAGTTTTCTTCTTTGGTTAAAGTCAAAAGTAAAAAAATGTCAATCTTCACAAATCCGATTTGAGGGATATAAAGTTCTTTACTAAGTTTGACTCCCTCTATTTATCGACTATTACGTTTTTGACTTATCTTCCACTAAAATGACAACCACTTAGCTATTTCCGGCTCTTTGCTTGACGAGACTACATCTGAAAGCGACGCCTGAGGAAACTTGTTGCAACAGAGATTCTACCCTGGCTTCAACGTCCACGCTCGTGCTTTAGAACTTTCCTCGGTAGTAATTCTTCACTTTTCATCTCCATAATGTTTAACAACGCAACTATGACTAACAAGTGACGCATTCCAGTCTGATTCCCATTAAAGATGTGGAATATACGGGAAATTCATCATCAGTAATTTATCAATCGAAAATTCACTCCTACAATTCACCGTGAGAAAATTCACCATCATTCGTCAAGTAAAATTGATCACAAGCAATTCATTGTCATAACAAAATCGTCGTCACGACAAATTCATCATCAAGTAAAATTCACCACAAGCAATTCATTGTGGCGGAAAAGCATTAATATTTTTTAATATATATTTCCATAACTTTGATTTTTTTTAATTTTTTAAATTCATTTCCATTGACAATTTTATATTTTAACTATTTTTTATGTTTATTTTGATATGAATGTTTTTAATACGATAATATATTAAAAATTGATTTATTTTTGTGTTAGGTTTGGTTCATAGTAATTTCTATTCATCTCTTTTATTTTCATTTGCATTATTTTAATTTTTTTATTTCATTTGAATTATTTTAATTTTTTTATTTCTATACCCTCCAACTATTCTCCACACTCTGATCTCTACTGCACACATGATATATAAGCTTTCATTTTCATCATTGTTTTATTGTTTCATGATAGGATCTGTTTAAGTTTCTAAAATATAAATGTTGCTTAAATTTTACCAAATTGAAAAAAGGTAGGCAAAAATTATTTCTTGATGGTTATTTCTTTTATAAAGAAAAATAAACTGAAAACAAAGTTTGCTACAATGTGAAGATTATCAAAAAAATAAGTGTCATGCTCATGTGACTACTGAAGGTGAGGTGATAATTAAACAATTTAATGAGTATAACCATATTGTAGATATAGCGAAAGTTGAAACCACACTAATTTTTTAAATGATATTAGTGATAGTGCTAAAAATATGGACGATACGCTACAATTTGTAATAGGAACTATTGTTGCCTAATGTTGCCAAGCAACAACTAATAAACTTCCAAGTATAGACACCATGAAGAGAACAATAAGAAATATAAGAGCTAAAAAATATGATGGGCCTGCGATCCCAATGTGGCAAGAAAACATAACTTTTTCTGAAGAATATACAAAAACACATCATGGAGAGCTATTTTTGCTACTCGATTTTGGACCTGATAGCAATAGGATTTTAATATTTTCTACCGAAATAAATCTTTGAGCATTGGCGTAATGCAAACACTAGTATGCTGATGGCACTTTTCAAAATTTTCCACAACTATTTTACCAATTATATACTCTGCATGGTCTAAAAAAAATGCTTGGCTGCCTTTAGTATATGCATTGTTTCTTGATAAGATTGAAAATATGTATATAGGATTACTTCAAAAAATAAAAGAACTGGTACCATTAGCATCGCCAAGATCAATAACAATAGATTTCGTAAAAACTATTATAAGCACAACAAAAATAGTGTTTCATTGACAAAATTAGATGGGTTCTTTTTTCATTTTTTCTAGTGCATTTTTCCCAAAATACAGGCTCGTGGATTAAAGAATCATTATGAAAATGATGTTGAATTTTCTCTAAGTATGCGCTTGTTGTCTACCTTAGCATTTGTACTTGTGTGTGATGTAGTAAACACATTTGACACACTATGTGAGAGCAATATTATACCTCTTGAAGCTCAAGATGTAGTTGATTATTTTGAGGAGACATAGATTGGACGTCCTGATAGAAGTCAATGACGACCACCACCAAAATTCCCAATTGAAATGTGGAATTGTTATGAGGGATTTTCAAAAGATTTTACCAAAACTATTAATTCAATTGAAGGTTGGCACAAAGGATTCAAACAACAAATTTTGGCACATCATCCCAATATTTGGAAATTCATTGACAACAATAAAAGAGAATAGAGCATAAATGAGGTTTGAATTGAACAATATTTAAGTGTTCAAGAGCAACACAAAAACAAAAAATATAGACATTTTGCTGAATGGATAAAAATGTAGTAGCTAAGTATGACAAGACCAACAATATTTATGATTACCTGTGGAGTAGTTAACAATACCAATTATTAGATTATATAGTTCTCATATGTATAATTTATTATAGATGAACGATAAAATAAAATATATTGAAAACTATTTTTATTTTTATTATCATAAATCAAATTCTCTAAAGTTAATGTGATTAATTTTTTATTATAATTTTTATTATCATAAATCAAATTATTCTTTTGCAAAACCAATCCAAAGTTTTTGAAATATATATTAAAAAATATTAATGTGGTTAATTTTCTAGCAGTGAATTGGTGGCAGTGAATTTTACTTGGCGATGAATTTGTCATGGCGGTGAATTTTCCTATAGTGAATTGTTGGCAGTGAATTTTCCATTGGTGCATTGCTGGTAGTGAATTTTCCTAGAACCAAATTATGTTAGTTGATTTAAAATATTATTGGTAGATTAATTAATTTGTAACATTAATAGAAAAATCTAATTCAACAAAACTTAGAATTATGTTGCAAATGTTAATCAAAGAGAGGCAATGCCAAATAAAATTAAAGATCTAAATATATCAAATAGGACAAAATATAATTCAAAAGTGACATAAAAATATATTTGCACTATTATTTTCTTATAGTCAAAATGAAATAATTAAAAGATTCTATAGCTTACATCACACTAATATTACTATTCACAATTATTATCCAATAGAATGATAGATAAATTAGTTTAAAGTATTTAAAAAAATGGAAAAAATTTATATTAAAAAATTTGGTCAAACTATTTTAATTCTATCATTTCATTGATTCATTTGTTAAAAACTAATAAATTAGATGAATGCATTAGTATTCTTTCCTTTGAGAGGAAGTAATAACTACGCATTTTCAAAGGCTTTTAGTTAATATTGGTAACATTGGAAATTTCATTTTCCACCATGTTTAATATATTATTTCTGCCACCACTTCTAGTAATTTTTTATTTGAATCATGTTTGGGACAAAATATTTAATGAGTAGACTCAACGTATTTGCTATGTGAATTGGTCATATTAGTATTTTAGTTTGAAATATCTAAAAATGTTCTACAATGCGTTATATGCACCTTACAATTTATTAGAATGTATGTCTTAGAGTATTAAGTTTTTTATATTGAAGAAATGTAGATTACAAATTTGAAGTTGTAGTTAAAAAAATTAAAATTGTACAATGTCAATATACAACACATCAACAATTGGTAGTTTGCACAAAGATAAATAGATCATAGATGTTTACAAGACTATTGTCTTAGAGTATTGAGTTGTTTGAGTTCCTTTATGTAATAGGAAATGTTGATATGGACATTATATTTGTCCAATAATTTAACATAATTGACCATTTCTTCTATAATTGATTCAATAATCCCTATTTTTTCAATAAAATATCATATTTTCACTCCTTTATTAATTAAATAATATTTTGTTAATGTTTATAATTATTTTATCATTTAATTAACAAAATCATTATTCATCATTATTCATCTAATCTAGTTTCTAGTCTAAAATCACTTAATCAACATTCCTCTATAATCCATAGTAGATAAATAAATCAAAATATTTATTTATCTATGTCCCCCATCATCCCAAATATTAAATAAATATGTTTATCTATTTAAATGTTTATTTTATACACTTTTCGTTAGTAGGCTAAAATTAGTTAGCCCCTTAATCCCCCACTTTCACACACAATCCTTAGTCAAGCTTCCTCAAATCATGCACTAGTCATGGTCCTTTTCATACATGTGACATGGGATTGGTACCTTCCCTCTAGGGTACCCCCGAGTACTCTTTTTATCTTCACCATCCCTTTTTCCCAAGAAAATTAACATGCTTAATTTTCTTTAAATCTTAGATTGTTCCACATCTACCAACCAAATGAGGACACTTGTTCTCCTCTCATTTTTTCAAGGTTCTCAACAAATTTAAGCCTTTAGTCTTTACTTTTGGTGGTACCTATCCAAACATATAGCCAAATGTTTGTAAATGGGATTTCATCCTATGCCATTTTAATATTATCCTCATATGTAACCTTAAATTATTGGTGAAGACATTCATGTATCACTATAGCCTAGTGTGACAAGAGTTGGTGTAATATTATGTGACATTTTTATCAATGTTCTCAACTATGTGCTTATTTTAAGAATTCCATTTATATTTTGAGTAGAATAAACAAAATTTATTTTAGTTTGTTCCTATATGCTCCAATATTTATGTATAAATCTCTATCCACACTTGGTCATACCCATATCCTTTTTATATATCTTTTTAGTGGTTATTTATTTTTCACTTGTAGGTTAGAGTTTGATGTTAGAGTAAAGGTTTTAACTTAATTATATTAATTAAGTTACCGTTATTCCTCTCTTAAGATTTCACTTTAGTTTGCATATTGTGACATTTAATAATTATATTAATTATTAAATTTCTACCTATTAGGGTTACTTTTAGGGTTCAACAATCTCCTTTCATAAGGAATTATCATTGTATTATTTTATCTCTCTGATTAATAGATTTTTCAGTTTTTCAGAGGACCCTTGCTTTTTTGTCTCGAATGTCTTCTTCTGTGACAAGTTATTTGCATGCAGGTGATCTTCGGGGTCTATGAAGTTGGATTTATCAAATTCTACATGGTATCAGAGCTCCATACCTATGGCTTCCTATTCATCTTTTGAAGATATCAGCTTATAGAGTTTTCTTCTATGCAAGGGTTTCAGAAAGATAATTTTTATTGTGGATATGTGGGTCACCTAGTTTTTTGGGCATTTTTGGATAAAACAGACCTCACCATTGAGTCCGCAGCATCCAAAAACCCCTATTTTCATATAAAATTTGTCCAATTTGGTCATAGTCGACTAAAAAGGAAAAAACAATTTACCCCAAGGCTGTACAGCCGCAGAGCACCCCTTCTGAGATAGAAATTGGCGAAAAAAATAAAAATAAATAAAAAAATCCAAAAAATGATTTGAAAAAAGCACTTCCAATTAAGAGGGGTCCACCACTCGGCAGCCACCCAAACCCCACCACCACCAGCGGTGCCAGTCACGTGTCGCTGAGCGTCGCTTCCTATGTTAGCCCCTGCGGGCTTTAGCCTGCGGTCTTATTGTTGACTGAGAGCCCCAATGCCCAACCCCGCTGAAAACCTAGCCCCCTGCACCAGTCACATCAATGACCAGGGACTTTGGCCTTGCACCTAACTGCCAGCCCCCTGGTCGTGCATGTGACCAGGGGCTAATTTTTTTAGCCCCTCAAGGCTCTGGAGGACTTATTTGGGTTTTTTGGAGATCTTTCATGGAATTGGTCATATTTTTTGTATACAATCTCCATTTTTTGAAAACGAGGTATTGTCAAAAAGCTGGTTCGACGCTCTATCCATTTGTGCAGGTGTGGTTTTCTGATTTTTCCGTTTTGTAGTCTTTTTTCCTAGTCAAAGTTAGAACTTGTGTTTTTCACTCCAAGAGGGATACCTTTTGCGTCTGAACTCTGTTTTGTGCAAAAAAATAGGCATTGGAAAGGTGTTTCACTACTCTTTCCAGATTTTCAATCTATTTGATTAGATAATTTAGTAGGTAAATTTCATTCAAATTTATGTGTTTTAACACTTTTCTCAATTACTTGGACATTCTAGCATCTACATGGGTTTTGTTTTTGTTGGATGGGTTATATTAATTTGATCTACATGTAGTAAGGTAAGTTTTCTTTGATTTGTTCATTTGAAGAGTTATCATGGGTTTTTCTACTCACCCTTCAGTTGTTATTGTGGAATGGGGTAATTATGAGTCATGGGCAAAGGAAATACTTACACATTGTAGGTGGCTTAATATTTTACCTTATTTGTATGATCTCATACCTGAATTAGCCACTTCAAAGGGAAAATTAGCTTGGGATATTATTGAATATCACATAGTAGGACTTATCTTGTCTAACTAGTGTTGATGATGAAATTATGTGGGTTGTATCAGACATTTTGTGTCCCCACCCACTTTGGACATGTCTTTGGGAGATCTATGGAGGCCCTAATATCTCTCCATTCCTAGAGGATCTTGCTTCAAATTGTCTCTTACCCATTTCTTGGAGAGATAATACACCCTTTTATCATGATACTTTAGAGGAGCTTGAGTATTTAGACACCCTTACATGTTTTGATGGATCAGAGGCTTGTCTCATAGTGTAGACATGGAAAATGAACAAGTTTGGCTCAACACACTTGATCTTGATTATTCACGACATTTCCTCCTAAATCATACTCTCAACTTTCCATCATATTTTATCTCTTAATTTAATAATCCATTGTTTATTTGATTAAGTCTTTCTCCTCTAGTGATTAAATTAATCAATTTAATTTAATTAACCTTATATTTTTGCTTAATTAAATAAATCATTTTATTTTATTAAAGTCTCTAAAGTCCTCTTATTAAATAAAATAAATTAAACCTTATTTGATTTAATCTAAAATTATCCCACTTAGTTAAATAAATCAAAATCATTTTATTTAATTAAGCATTTCCTCTCAATTCTGATTTAAATCAATTTATCAATTTAAGTCAAAACTGTCAAAACATCTAATCCCTCCTTCAATTAATCAAAATCCTGATTAAGTTAATCCCTATCACTAAAATCTTCAAGATAATGCACGTTGCACATGAAAATAGATTTAATTCATTTATTAAATCTTTATTTTCCTTCACATGGCATCAAAAGGGAATATTCCCTCAAATTTAAATTCAAAAAGTCCAAGTGGACTTGTACAACGAACAAGACATTCATTCCTCTTAAATGTCCTTGTGCATTGAGCCAAGTGACATTTATTTCATTCCTTTTTCCCTCTCACATGTCATTTCTCAAATTTGAAATTCCACCTAATTGCATTTATTTGCACTTTGGCCAAAATGTGCAGAACAATCAACCATTCACATCTTGACAAGTGGAACTTGGCCATTGGATGTTGAATGATCCCACATTGCTTGTTTTCACTCTCTTTTCTAGTTTGGAAATCTATAAATTGGAGGCTTCTCTCCTCATTTTATAATCCACAATTCAAGCAAGTATACTATACTTCATTTCATCCATAATTTTGAGTAAACTTACTATAATCAAAATTCATCTCCATTTCACATATTTCATGCAAGGTTACTGTCTTGAATTGAGAGCCAATCTTCTTCACTCCATTCAAGAAACTAATCTCACCATCAACAATCATCAAGCTTATAAACAAGAATTGGGAAAGGGCTGATTTTGACATACCAATCAACACCAATTCCCCCATGGGATTGATAGTTGTTCATTAAAATAGGATTAGTTTACTTCCATTTACATTGTTCTTCACTTGTTTTTCTATATTAATGTTTCAATCTAAATTCATGGGGAATCCTCATTTCACCTTACACATTTGATCTAATGTTGTGTCTATTTGTTGCTTGTGTGCAGGTCCAAAAATGAAGCGGTTCACATTCTAGCGCTAGAAGGAGGGCAAACAGTAACAAATAAACACTCTTATTAATCTCGTTTCTATGATGCTTAGGGATCTTAATACTGGGCTATTCATGACTTCTAGTTCATTTATTTAAATATTGGAATGCATTGAGCTCAACTTTGTCTTCACCATTTAGACTGTTGGTAAAATTTAAAGTCAAGCTAGCGGCCTATTGTGCATTGATTTATTTTTTCAGAAATTTTCTTAAGTTTACACTAATTTGGACATTTAATTCAATTGCAACATTTGTAATTTGCATTCACAGGCCTACCTTTATTCTCCATACTATTTCTTATAGTTCTAGGCACGTTGCTGCCTTAGCATCCTATCACAATCATCACATTCCATAAGATTGTTTGAAATTTACCCATCTCCCGTGTAGTTAATCTAGCCTCTCACTGCTTTACCGTGCCATCAATCTTCACTGCCAGAAAATTACTGTGGTATCCACCGTAATACCGCAACCCATCTCCTCACTAACAATGGTCATGCGGTTTCCTTTCTCTTAGTTCTCCACTTTACCGCCACCTAGCCATTACCTGTCCACGATTGAGCGGTGTCCACCGCGTTACCGCCACCTAGTTGTTGCCTGTCCGCAGTTGAGCGGTGTCCAACACATTACCACAACTAAGCCATTCCCTGTCCACAGTTGAGTTGTGTCCACTACGTTACCGCCACCTAGTCATTCCCAGTCCAAGGTTGAGCAGTGTCTACCATGTTACCGCGACCCAACCTTCCCCTATCTATGGTTGAGTTGTGAACTATCTGCTAGTTGCTACCATCATCCCGTGGTTTATCTCCCTAACCGTCGTGGTAGAGCGGTGTTCACCGTGCCACCGTTGTTTGTCTTTTCCCTGCTCGCGGTAGTGAGGTGACCAATTCCTCGTTGTCACCGCATCACCGTAGTCTCCTACCTAACCGCCAGCGGTAGCACGGTAATCACCCATCATCTCCATTGCTACCTCACAATCTCTCGCCTAACTGCCAATAGTAGTGTGGTAACTATCTCACTGTCTACTACCGCCCCATGGTCTTCTGCTTTACCCTCTGCGGTATCGTGGTGAACTTGCTAATTGCTGCCCTAATTGTCATTTAACTACCACCCTATCACCGTGGTCTTCACCCTATCATTCGTGGTATCGTGGTAGACCTGCTAATCGCTACCTGACTGTCTGTACTAGCCACCACTACGTTATTCATCCGCGGTATGGCAGTAGAAGGTTTTAAATCATGAAATAGACAATGATAAAGGGATTTTTTGCATTGCAAGGGGGGTAAATGATTGTTTTTATAAGAGATTGATTTATTTTTTATAACTTATGAGTAATGCATTAATATATGAGAGATTTTGTGGATTATTTTATTCATATTAACTTTGTATTTTCTTTTACAGGTTGATATTGGAATCAAGCCGAGACAAAACAAGATTGGAGAAATTCACAAAAGTATTTTTTAATGCTTATTGAGCTAGATTTTCCATTTTCCATTCTTGTTTTCAATTTCAAACCATCTCACATCTATTTTTGGGATTTAAAATTAATCATTTGACTTGATCCTTTCGGTTAAAAATAACTTTAGACATTTACTAAATTTCAATTTGGGTTCTAAAAATTGAACAAGGCAACTTTCACACTTCAAAGTTGGTGCTTTAAAAAGAACTCGTCTGTTGCTTTGAGGATTAAAATGAACATGTGTACTTGATGTTTTGTAATCCTTTTCACAAAGTAATATCATTTAAAAGGTGTATGCGCTTCTCTCACGCCTCACGGTGATCTTGAGAATCAAAAGAATTTTTGTGATATTAAGTTGTCAAAAGTATTACCTCCACACTTCATTTTTTGGTTTAAAATTGAACAAAAAATCTTACGAGTGTGAGTACGCTTATTGTGTGTGTTCTCCCTTTGTTTCTAAATGAAGGTTGATCGAACTACGAATATGTTTACTCGATTTTGTTTATCTTAGTGGGCCTACCTTGTGGGAAATAGTACTCACCCAAGGGAACGACCCAACCGGTAACACACTAAGGACAAGTGTATTTCCAGCCGGGATATAGAAGTGAGTACTGGAACAAAAGCCAGTACCATGTGGTTGGCTCCGACGAGAAGGGAAACAATGGTCTCTTGCCGCACAGGTCAGCCTCGACGAATGAAAATTCTGAATTCAAACCCTTGTTTAGAAGGTTGAATCCTTGTCTATTTTGTTGGTCCAAAAGGTCATGTCCTTTGAAGCCACCCAACGTTATCAAGCATCCAAGTGTGTATTGTGGAGGGGAGCTAGTGTGGTCAAGCATCTAGTCATCCACATAGAATATGCACAGCTAGATTCATCCAAGTGGGAACCCAACAAAATATTTTCTCTTCATCCTAGGGTTGTACATGTTCTTGGAAATGGAAAATACATTCCTTGGTCCTCAAAACAATTAAAAAACAAACATTCAAAAAGAGCTCCAAATTTCAAACACCTTGGAGGAACCAAATATCCTTTGACGAATTTAAGTAATCTTTTTTTCCCTAGGGTCATATCCTTAGAGGTTTCTAAGTGCTTGGATTTTATCATCATTTGTTTTCACTAAGGTTAAACATAGGAAAATTTTACCTTAATTTCCTTGATTTCCACATAATGGGCCTTGTGGGATGAAAAGAAAGTGGAACATTAGACATGCAGTTTGAAACATAATCAAGAATGTGCTTTTGGTAAAAAGGAATTCACTAAGAAAAGATAAAAGACAAATTGAACCTCACATGTGTTGTCTGAATGATGTCCCGAAAATTCAAAATCCCAAAACCAAAGTTCAAAAATATTAGTCTCAAAGCCCGTGAACAATGCCTTGAAATGCTCCTTGAAGTCGGATAAAGACTCGTGTAAAATGTATATAAGAAGGCTTCAAGAAACAACCCAACTTTGTATGCATTCTATTATCAACAAAATCCTGAGCTTTTCGAAAGATTTTCATTCCTCACATAGGAAGTGTAGCATGTTCTTCAACATCGAGGTTTTGTAAAAAGGGTTGTATCTAGGTCAAAGTTTAGGATCAAAGTTGTCATTCTCATCCATCTCTCCATCAATCAAATCTCATCCCATCAAAAAAAAATTGAGAACTTTAGAAAAATTATTCATGCTAAACTTAAAGGTTAAATCAACATCACTCTATCTTGGCTTAACACACCTAGCTAAATAGTCAAAACTCTTGAACAAATTTTCCCCTACGATAACGCAACTTCCTGGGGTTTACTAGTTCATGGTCACCTTGGGTGGCTTAACATGCCTAGCCTATCCATTCCTTTGTCTGAGTTTTTCTTAGGATAACACAACTTCCTAGGATTTACAAACTCACCACAATCTTGTTTGAATTAATACATCTAGTCAAACCATCAATCCAAGCCCTAAAGTTTAGCATAACCCCTAAAAATTTCTTCAAAAGGTTTCATTAATTCACTTCATCCATTTATCTCATCATCATCACCACCCCCTTTTGATCCTTTGCTTTCCCTAGTTCTTCTCTTTTGGGCCTAAAGATTAAGATCAAACGATCCCTATTTTAATGGTCCAAACAAGATCACAATACAAGAGGAGCATGGAAAAAATCAACGAAATATCAACTTCCAGTGACTTGGGTCAAGTAACCACTGAAACAAACCTTGCGGGATCAAGCAATCCCCCAAGTATTTCTCCTCTACCATCACAAAATCATCACAATCAGAAATGCTAGAAATGGTCCAAAATCTAGAGAATCATAAAATTGTCAATGTCATGTTTAAATACTTACGCATGTTAACAGAAGGAGAGAACCCGATTCCTTCTGACCTTGACATAGGTGCTAGTATGGACGTGCCTCTTACAAACACATCCCCAGTGTCAACTCTGAACATCACTCAAGAAACACCTCAAACCATATCAACAATCACACCAACTTCCCGGATTGTAAACAAAGGAAGTGCTATGTTTCAAGAGTTACAACAGCATCGCCTTGTGAACAAAAAAGAGGTAAGTGTCAACACCACACTGAAAAAATCCATCCCGATAAATCCATCAAACCCCTATGTCCCACTCACCTTCCATAATCATGCAGATTCATCCTCATTCCATGTGACACCCACCTATTTTTTAAACATACAAACTTCTCTACCGTAAGGAGAAAGTAGTTTGTTTGGAACAACAGGATTCACTGACCCATTTTCCTTTCAAGGTAACTTACCACCCTTTCCCTTATTACTGCTCACACCCACATCACCTATTGGATTGGGTCTTCCCCCCCTACCCACATCTAGTTTCAAAAATACAGGCAATCTGAGCATGACATCAAATCCTCTCTTTTTGCCTGCAACATCACAACAACAAGTAGCAACCATTCAAGCCACCACAACCAGTACATCAGTTGGTCCTCAAATCTCTCAAAAAATACCTTCTCAAGGACTGAGCATCTCAACCACACCTCCAACAACCCAAATCTTGACCACCAACACAACCATTTTGCCTATCACCATGGTTGGCATAATTCCCAATCCACCACCAATCCCACCAAAAGCTAACGTGATGAATTCATTCACCAACCTGATCCAAACTATCTAGAAAATCAATCATCAGAGGGTACTAAAGAAAAACCAAGAAGCTGCACAAGCTGCTCAAGCTGCCCAACAAGCCACACAAGATGCGCAAGCCGCTCAAGCTGCCCGGCAAGCCGCACAAGCTGTGCAAGCCGCTCAAGTAGCCCAACAAGTGCAAGCCCAAGCTCAAGCCCATCAATAGGAACAAACACAATACCAAGCACAACTACAAGCGATCCATCGACAAGCATACCAACAAGCCTTGCAAGACTTCTAGGCACAACAACAAGCTAAACAACAAGATTTGTTGGCACAAGAGTAGCTCGACCAACAACAAGCTTTTTTGGCACAACAACAACTAGACCAACAACAAGATTTTTTAGCACAACAACAGCTAGACCAACAATAGGCTCTATGGGAACAACAATAGGAATCTTTAGCACAACAACAACTAGACCAACAATAGGCTCTATGGGAACAACAAAAGATGGACCAACAACAAGATTTGTTGGAACAAAAATACCAATATCAATAACAAGCATTGTTGACATAAATGCAGGCATACCAGCAGGCCTTGAGTGCACAACAGAGCTTGCAGTAAACTCCCACTAGTACTCCTCCCACCAATCAAACACCCCAAACACCTCAAAACACATTCATTCCACCTCCCGATCCAAGCAACGATTTTGCAACACAAATTAAACTTCTCTCGTAGTAGGTGTTGGACCTCCAAGCGGGAAAAACAACTCGAACACGAGGAAACTTGTTCCCTTATCCATTTGATAGAAGTCTCACGATGATACCGTTCCCAAAGGGATTCAAGATCCCCAAATTCGACAAGTATAATGGAACGGGTAACCCTGAAAACCACGTTAGGGAATTTCAGGTACATTGTATGGAGGTGGCATACAATGACACATATCTAATGCAATTTTTCCCTCGAAGTTTGACTGGTCTAGCCATGGAATGGTTTTTTTTGCCTACCCACGAGCATTAAAACATTTGAGGAATTTGTGGAAGTATTCCTTAAAAATTATGCTTTCAACATGGGTGCAGATGTTAGTTTCGAAGAACTATCAATGCTCAAACAAATAAAAGGAGAGCTATTCACATCCTTCTTGCAAAGATGGCGATCCAAGGCCAATCAGAGAAGGTGGACCATGCAGAAGAACAAAAATTTTGCACGATCATATCTAATCTAGATGAAAACTTGGTGTTCTACTTAAAAATGCAATGCATCACATCATAGGATCAACGAATCCCAAAGGCGCTCAACATCGAAAGGGCCCTTATTGTGTGAGGAGGCACCTCAAAATTTACTCCACCATAGGATAACCGCCTATCCAACAATTATAATGATAAACCTCAAATGTGGTTGAGGAACAAAAACATCACAAACAATGGCATGGTCGATGCTAAAGTATTCATAAGTTCTCCTAAACCAAACATCCAAACTCATCACCAACCACAAAATCACAATTGCAATAATGTACAAACTAATGTAGTAGTAGTACAACAAAAACCACTTCCCACCAACCAAATCAATAACTTGGGCAATCAAGGAGGACCACCTCCGCAAGGAAAATACCATCCCAAGCGGAAGTTCATGGCTCTGGGAGAATCAATTGAATCCATAATGAAGAAATTGGTCAAGGAAAACCTAATGAAAGTCTCCAATTCTGAACAATACGTGGAACCCATGACCAAACCACCATGGTATAATAAAAACCTCCTTTGTGACTTTCAAAAGATCAAGGGACATACCAACGAAAATTGCATGAGACTGAAGAATATCATCCAAGACCTCATCGAAGACAAGATCATCAACGTTGAACAACCAATTGGTAATTAAGATTTGAAAATATACACAAATCTGATGTCGAACCACAATCAAGAAAATAGTTAGGGGAACAACAAATGCAAACAAAAATATTCTAGTGCTACCCTAGTATATGAGGAGATAGTAGCATGTGTCAATGAAATGGTCACAATCATTAATGTCAAGGGTGCCAACACTAATTGTGGAGTCACCACACGTGGTGGCAAGGTCACCATTGTAGGGGCACCATCTAAGACCCCCACTTTAAACACAAAATCCATCCCCTATGACTATAATGTCATCGACCAGCTGAAAAGAACTCCTGCACAAATATCCATAATGGAACTATTAAAAATTTCCACTGCCCACAGGTAAATTCTTGATGAAGCTTTAGCGACATCCATCGTCTCTACCACTCTTGACATAGAACAATTTCAGGCTATGGTTGGTATTATCATTACCCCAAATCTCCTTACATTCTCTAATCAAGACTTCCCCCCACAACCATCTCATAACCGCGCACTTCACCTTCAAGTGCTAGTCCACAAAAATAAAGTTAAAAGGGTCCTGGTGGATGGAGGTGCAGGCCTTTATATTTGCTCTCTCAAAATTATAAAGAACTTGGGATTCGCTGAGGATTCCATTAACAAGAACAAGAGTATCACAATAAGGGCATATGATGATCAAGAAAGAGTCTCGTAGGGCACTATTAAAATCCCAATCCAAGTGGGACCAACAACCATGGAGACTACCTGTCAGGTCCTTGACCTTGACTTACCATATAACATCCTCTTAGGATGTCCATGTATCCATAGAATGAAAGTAGTGGCCTTGGCATATCACCAATGCATCAAGTTCTTGCACAAAAATGAGGAGGTCACTATACATGGGGATCCCGAACCATTCACCTACTGCAAAAACTTGGAAGCCAAGTTTTATAAAATCCCCCATGCCGAAAAATGATGAAGGCCCATCCACTACATACATCAATCCAGATAACCTCATCTCCACTTCTGCGACAAAGACACCCATCATCCCTGACATATCTAAAATCAAAAACATGATCCAAGACAATGGATGCGGCGACTATAGAATGAAAATGAATGCATTTGTTGTAGGAGAGTTACCACAATCTCCTAGGTCACATGGGAAACCTCGAGAAACCGAAGCACCCATACACACCCTTAGGGCTGACCCCTCCAGATTCTGCCATTGGGGAGACCTAAGTTAGGAAAATGTTGATGAGGGAGATATTTCAAGCTCAATATACCATGATATAGAATCCAAACACCTTACCTATGGATGAACCGAACAAAGGGCTAAAAATAATTCTTGGCATTGGCTACAATAGAAACCAAAGCCTTAGAAGGAACAATGATGGACGACTGGAGCCCCATCATTGCAGAAAGAAGAATGCGAAACCTTGGCCTTGGATGTACTCCCCCGAGTATAACTGTATGTGGAAGAGGTAATCCAAGTAGGGTAGTCAGGTCCTCCCCTCAGGTATCGGTAACCACCCTTAGACCACCTGTATGTACAGGCATCCCGCTTGACAACTTCACCTTTGACGTCATTAATGTCTACACCAGTAGTGATAATGACGATACCATAATAGGCCTACCCTTGCTTTTTGAGGAATCCTCCTTACTAATGATTAGTGCCTCACTCACTGAGTCAAATCAAACAAACCCACCAAATCACCTTACTATGTACCCTCAAGTCATCAATCATGACCAACGAGGACCACAAATTCTAGACTTATTCGAAAACAATGAGGCTCTCTTAGAATTCATGGGACTAAGGGATACAATTCCATGTGGGGATCATAAGGCAAGTTTTGACATCACTATAGACACCCAGACATATTACAAGGAGACGATTGAGTCCTTCAGTCACAAAAGAAAAATATCGAGAATAAACTTAGAGTTATTGAGTGAAAACCACACTGTGGCACTCTCTAACCACAAAATAGTAAAAATAAAGGATGCATCCAATGGTGAAAACATCTTTGAGGCACCGGAGAATGAAGGATTCAATCTCCCCCTACTGCACTACATCAACAAAAATCAGCAGTCCTGACAGAGCAATGTAATCCTGTTAACTTGGGAACAAAGACAACACCACAAATCACTTTCTATGCTGAGTCTCTCCTGAGAGAGGAACAAGAACTGCTAGAAGAATTTCTGAAAGAAAGGAAGGTAAACTTTGCATGGACCTATGTTGACATGCTAGGTTTGGATCCGGAAATGGTGGTTCATGATTTAGCTATTTATCCTGGAGCTAAGCCAGTTAGACAAAAGTTAAGGAAAAATCATCCCCATATAGCCTTGCTAGTCAAGGTAGAGTTACAAAAACTCCTCGATGTTGGAGTAATACACCCAATTGACTATCCAGAATGGGTATCCAACCTTGTACCAGTCTCAAAACGAAATGGGGGCATCCACATCTGCGCGAACTTCAGAGACCTCAACAAAGCATGTCCTAAGGATGATTTTCCACTACCTAACATTGATATGATAGTGGAAATGACAGATGGACATGAGATGCTATCCCCGATGGATGGCTTGTCGGGGTACAACCAAATAATGATTGCAAAAGAGGACAAGCATAAAATAACATTCACATGTCCTTGGGGCACCTGCCATTGGAATATGATTCCATTTGGGCTAAGGAATGCAGGGGCTACACATCAAAGAGCCATGACACTAATATTCCATGACATGATACACTAAACCATTGAATATTATGTGGATGACATACTAGCAAAGTCAAAGAAAAGGCAGAACCACATAACAACCCTAAGTAACATATTTGACAGATTGGAGATGTATAAGGTCATGCTCAACCCAAACAAATGTGTCTTTGGGGTACAATCAAGAAATTTTTTGGGCTACATAGTGTCAATGATGGGGATAGAGGTGGATCCCATGAAGGTTAAGGAAATCATCGATATGGAAGCACCGAGAACACTGAAACAACTTAGAGGATTACAAGGCAGACTCCAGTCCATTCAGAGGTTCATAGAAAAACTGGCAAACAAACATATTGCCTATTCACATCTGCTCCACAAGGGAGTAGCATTCAAGTGGGATGAAAAGTGCAAACAAAAATTTAGCAAGATCAAAGAATATCTACTCATGCCACCTGTGTTAATGCCACCCATTGCAGGGAAACCATTGATTTTATACATCTCAGGAACAACAGTAGCTCTGGGCACTCTTCTAGCTCAACATGATGAAAATAGAACATAAAGGGCTATCTATTACATCAACAAGACAAAGGTTGGCCATGAGTTAAACTACATATTCATTGGGAAAGCTTGCCTAGTAGTAGTGTTTGCTTCACATAAATTCTGACACTACATGCTGGCACATAAAATCAAGCTCATCGCCAAAATAGATCCCTTAAAATACCTACTGTCAAAAGCTATGCTCATGGGAAGAATGGCTAAATGGGCCATGATACTCTCAGAGTATGACATAGAGTATGTGGAGTGAAAGGAAATCGAAGGAAGGGTCATTGCAGACTAGCTGACAGAAGCTCTCATCTATGCGGAGAACTCGCTCATATCAGAATTTCCAGATGAGTCCATCTTTAATCTCAATGTAGATGATCATTGGAAACTATACTTCGATGGTTCCCACACACAACGTGGATCGGAATACGATGTCTTCTTTATCACACCACAAGGGGATTGCATACCAAGATCCTACAAGTTGGGATTCCCCTATACAAACAACATTGTTGAGTATGAGGCTTTAACCATAGGTCTCAAAATCGTGGCACAGTGGTGAATCATGGCATGAAAGGTCTATGGAGATTCACAACTTATCATTAACCAAGTCAATGGTGAATACCAAACTAAGGATGATAAGCTTACACCATACACGAAGGTGGTAGAAAGCCTCAAATAATCTTTTATTGATATCACTTTTGAGCAAATATCGAGGGCAAACAACAGAGTAGTTGATGCCATGGAAATGATTGGATCCTTGCTAGATATCCCTCGCAACTTCGCAGAACATGAATTCCTAGTAGAGCAGCTTCTCATACCTACTTTCCAGGTACCAGAGTCTATTTTTATGTGTGTGAACTTGTTGGTCCCCGTGATCTTTGGTATCATGATATTTACACCTATTTGAGACTAGGAGTTCTCCCAGACGATATCACCTTGAACCTCAAAAGGACCTTTATCAAGTGATCCTTACGTTTTGTCATTCTAGGGGAAACCCTCTTTCGTAGAAGCATTGATGGAACCCTACTACATTGCTTAAAACCTAAGGAAGCCTTGACTGCTTTGACTGAGGTACACAATGGCACTTGCGGTTCACACTCGAGTGGTATGACCTTAGCCAAGAAGTTACTAAGAACCAGGTACTACTGGCCAACAATGGAAAGAGAGGCACATGATTTTATCAAAAGGTGTCTGCAGGGCCAACAACATGGAGACCTCATTCATGCACCAACTCAAGAATTACATCCTATTGTTACACCTTGACCCTTTTCCCAATGGAGGCTCGATCTCATAGGTAAAATCTCACCCACCTCATCCAACGACCACAAGTTCATCATCACCACCACAGAGTATTTCACAAAGTGGGTTGAAGAAATCCCCATGACCTACATCATTGGAAAGAAGATATCCAAGTTCATCCTGAACTACCTTATTTTCTGATATGGCATCCCTTAATCCACTATCTCCGATAATGGGACACCCTTCAAGAATCAGGATGTCCGTGACTTGTGTGAAAAATTCAAAATCCAACATCACTTTTCCACTCCATTCTACCCCCAAGGCAATGACCAAGAAAAAGCTACCAATAAAACCATTCTGAAGATCCTTAAGAAAATAGTCAATGAATCTATTCATGACTGACATCTACAGTTAAATCCTGCCTTATGGGCCTACCACACTAGCATCTGCACACCAACAGGTGCCACCCCATTCTCCCTGGTCTATGGATCAAAAACCATCCTCCTCATCGAGATCGAGCTCTTGTCACTAAGGATATCATTGCAAAACCTCATCATAGATGAGGAATATAGGGTTACAAGACTAAATGAGCTAGAGTTACTAGATGAACAACGCATGGATAGCCTAAATCATCTACAGGTCTACCAGAATCGCCTGAAATGAAGCTACAACAAGAAGATCAGGCAACACACCTTCCAAGTTGGAAAACTTGTGATGAAAGAGAACCAAAAGAATGTGCCAAATCTAGATAGCAAGGGTAAATTTGAGCCCAACTAGCTGGGACCCTTTGTCATCATAGCCAGCTATAAATCAAGAGCATATCAATCAGCAACACCAGAAGGCGAGTCTCTAAAGGATCCTTTGAACAACTCCCATCTCAAAACGTTTTATGCCTAAGAAATTGCAAGTTATAGAACCAAAAAATACAAAAAACAATCAGAAAATGTCCTGAAAAAATGGTTACCTTGATGAAAAACTGGCAAATAGGCATCTTGGCAACAACAAAAAAATAAAAAAAATGCAAAAATCCAAGAAAATCAGAAAAATGATTGAAAACAGTAAAGAAAAAATCATCCTCTAGTGAAAACCACTTCGGTGGCGCTTTGGACAAGTACCTTGGTGAAAACCTAACAAACAGGCACAAAGTGTAAATAAGGAACTCCCCATCCACCAGGATCTGCATGACTCACTCATCTATTTCATCACATTTAATTAATCCTCCATCCATCCATCCACTCGCATCCATACCATAGCCTGAGCTGATACCAATATCATATTCCACCATAGTACTACTTGGCATATTCCTAAGGTTAGTTTGTCTTGCCTTTATCAAAGTAGTCTATTTCTTAATGTTGGGGGCATGTCCTTGAAACTAGCACTAGATCGAATTTGTGTATATTTTTGTGCTCTTCCCAATTTATCAAAAAATCCAAAAACATTCAGAAAAATCATGCAAAAAATCCAAAAACATGTCAAAAATCTCGGAAAATCCTCAAAAATTTCATCATCAAGTCTTGTCAGTCTCTCACCTTGTCTGAACTACGTTGTCTCTGAGCTTGAACGTAGGCAAGATTTATCTTTGATCATCCACCGAGACATCTTAGGTCAGTCCTTAGGCATCTGTCACGATAAAATGGCAACCCATTTGCCCATCTATCTCATCATTGAGTCAAGTCTTTCGTTAGTTGAACTACGTGGTCTCTACGTATATAATGTAGGTGAGGCTAATCTATGGATCAGCTCCTGAGACCCCTAAGATAGGTCTTTAAGTCAGTCTCTCTGTCTTACATCTTGAAAATACTAAAAAAAATTGCAAAACATCTCAAAAATACAAAAAACAACCTCAAAATATCTGAAAATCCAAAATGGTGCACTCATCTCATTTCGATTTCACCCGCGATAGTCATCATTCCTAATAAAATCAATCATCACCTTCACCCTTTGGTGAGTCAGTCAGAAGCAAGTCTAACACGTTTAGAAGTGAACACCCTAATCATCAGAGTCTCAAAATTCTATGTCAATAAGCAAGCAAGTTGATCAACTCAGAGTATCAATAGCTTATCACCCAATCAGTCCCACCAAAACCATGATCACTACATGTCCTAGGATGAATCCTTCCCACGATGGACATAAGCATCAAGTTCCTCACAATAGTTTAGCCTAGACTACTGGTAGGAAGAACATTAGCTTGTCTGTTTGCTTTATTTAGTCTTTTATTGGCTTATCTTATTTTGTGCTCATTCCAAAGACCTCTCGATGATGCCTAAATGAAATAGGTTTAGAGAGAAATGAATGGGGCAAAGATCATTGTCTCTTTTATCTACTATGCTTGTGGGACACACTTGTAAAATAACTTAGTCATATATGCTTTGTCTGGTTTGTGAAGAGGATGTTTTAGATATCTTGTTGACCACATAATAAATCTTGCTTTCCTATGTTTTGGTCTAAGGTGTTTAGAATGTTTGAATCACATCCTGAATGAAGTATGCATGCTAAGTGTGAACAAGAATACTCCTATCTGATTATCAAATCAGAGTCCATCACACTAGGTACAATGCTATCTTGGTCCTTTATACCTTGATGCATTGTACCTACGTGTGTTATCAAACATAAAGTAATTGGTCCTTGGAAAATCCCAACTCATGGTAAGAAATACATTACCAATCATCATCATAACACCGGATTGTGTGGATCTTCCTTCCATCCATCTTATTCTTCTTATTCTTCTATCTCTACTAACATTTCTATCTAAAATCGGTGTCTCATCAAAATATATACATGAGACTACCCATGGTCGATGACTATCTATGCATCATCATATTTGTCTACATTAAAGAATTATCTTTCGTCCTTTGATCAATAGGACCACTCCTCTCGTATTTATCACGATATTGATCGAGAAATCAACATTTTCGCCCGATCTCTTGAGGGGGAAATATACCAGCATAATTCTTATCATTGGGGCAATAGTGGGGCATCTGAAAAATTGAGAAATTTTGAAATTTGATCACATAGTTTATTCTTTGAATCAATGCAACAAGTACATTGTTTCAAAGAGGGGCAAAATGTAGACATGAAAAATGAACAAGTTGGGCTCAACACACTTGATCCTGATTATTCACGACATTTCCTCCTAAATCATACTCTCAAATTTTCACCATATTTTGTCTCTTAATTTAATAAACCAATGTTTATTTGATTAAGTCTTTCTCCTCTAGTCATTAAATTAATCAATTTAATTTAATTAACCTTATATTTCTGTTTAATTAAATAAATCATTTTATTTGATTAAAGTCTCTAAAGTCCTCTTATTAAATTAAATAAATTAAACCTTATTTGATTTAATCTAACATTATCCCACTTAGTTAAATAAATCAAAATCATTTTATTTAATTAAGCATTTCCTCTCAATTCCGATTTAGATCAATTTATCAATTTAAGTCAAAATTGTCAAAACATCTAATCCCTCATTAAATTAATAAAAATCTTGATTAAGTTAATTCCTATCACTAAAATCTTATAAAAAATGCAGGTTGCACATGAAAATAGATTTAATTCATTTATTAAGTCTCTATTTTCCCTCACATGGCATCAAAAGGGAATATTCCCTCAAATTTGAATTCAAAAAATCCAAGTGAACTTGTACATCCAACAAGGCATTCACTCCTCTTACATGTCCTTGTGCATTGAGGCAAGTGACATTTATTTCATTTTTTTTCCCTCTGACATGTCATTTCTCAAATTTGAAATTCCATCTAATTGCATTTATTGGCACTTTGGCTAAAATGTGCACAACCATCAACCATTCACATCTTGAAAAGTGGAACTTGGCCATTGGATGTTGAATGATCCCACAATGCTTGTTTTCACTTTCTTTTCCACTTTGAAAATCTATATAGTGGAGGCTTCTCTCCTCATTTTATAATCCATAATTCAAGCAAGTATACTATACTTCATTTCATCCACAATTTTGAGTAAACTTACTATACTCAAAATTCATCTTCATTTCACATATTTCATGCAAGGTTACTCTCTTGAATTGAGAGACAATCTTGTTCGCTCCACTCAAGAAGCTAATCTCACCATAAAAAATCATCAAGCTTACAAACAAGAATTGGGAAAGGGTTGATTTCGACATACCAATCAACACCAGTTCCCCCATGGGATTGATAGTTGTTCATTAAAATAGGATTTGTGTACTTCCATTTATATTTTTCTTCACTTGTTTTCCTATATGAATGTTTCAATCTAATTTCATGGGGAATCCTCATTTCACCTTGCACATTTGATCTAATGTTGTGTCTATTTGTTGCTTGTGTGCAGGTCCAAAAATGAAGTGGTTCACACATAGTTCATACTCTTCAGGTTGAGACTTCATCAACATCTCATGTTGTTCCTGATTCATTGCAGTAGGGCACCATACATTTTCTCGACATACCTACTTTGGACTCTTATGTTGTAGACATATCTTTCTTGTTTGTGGAGTCTTATAGTACAGATTTGGAGGATTATTTTGAGGACATCCATCTTGTTTGCCTTGACAGTCAGGTTATCACTGTATGCCCACCATTATAAGTGCATTCAAAGGTTGCATTTCAAGATTCTCCACATCAGTTTGGATTTGACATCATTTGTTTTAGTTCAGACAAAGAGATTCTTCATCATCCGATCATGACACACATCTTGAGATAGATTGGTTCATCACTCTTCACAGAGTTTCTTCGACATGATCCTTTGGATCCATTTCTTCCCAAAGGGAGGAATATCATTTTTTGCTTCAAGATGTCCTTTTGGATTCTACATCAGGCTTCTACCATTGTGACAAGAGTTTCTTTATTGTGGGGGGCCTTCTTCTCTCCTTTTATCTCTCCTATGGAGACCATTGTATATGTACTTGTATGATAGAAGTTGTCTATGGGGGGTGTCATGTAATCCACCTCCTATCCTTCTTTCATTAGTGCATCACATTCCTTTCTTGCATTCTATTTTGGGGAGGATTTTTGTTCCCACTAGGTTTTCTCATTTACCCTATTTCTTTAGTTTCCATTGCATTTATAACTGGGTACCTGATCAGACCTAGTTGTCGGGACCCATGTTTACTTTCATGCTTGTAGTTACTTTTTCTTTCTTGCACATGTTTGTAGCTGCACTCTTGCTCATCTTAAGGGGGGGTGTTAGAGTAAAGGTTTTAACTTAATTATGTTAATTAAGTTACCTTTATTCTTCTCTTAAGATCTCACTTTAGTTTGCATATTGTGACATTTAATAATTATATTAATTATTAAATGTCTACCTATTAGGGTTACTTTTAGGGTTGCACAATCTTCTTTCATAAGGATTGATCATTCTATTATTTTTTCTTTCTGATTAATACATTTTTTAGATTTCAGAGTACCCTTGCTTTTTTGTCTCGAATGTCTTCTTTTGTGATAGGCTATTTGCATGAAGGTGATCTTCAGGGTTTGTGAAGTTGGATTTATCAACTTCTACATTCGACATATACATTCTACAATTTGATATATGTGCATTTTCCTCAAAAATTTTATTAGACACTAACTTATAACATGATTTAAATTTTTTTACGCCATCTAACATTTATATTTTTATATGAAGTAACTTTTATAAGTTATCATACTACCTATTTCAGCTCACTTTGTCTCTTTTGTAGGTTATACTAGGTGAAAAAGGAAAGTTTAGTCAAAATTGGTAAGGACCTTATCTCATTGATGAAGACTATTGATCTAGAGAATGCAGGCTTAAATAAACTAATGTTACACCTCTCAAAGAACCTATTAATGCTCTGCATTTGCAATAGCTATTATACTTAAGAATTTTTTTGAATAGTATGTATTTTAAAGCATGTTGTTAGATTAAGTAGAAATTATTTCTATTTTATATTGCATTGCTTCATTCTTCACAAATATTTGAGTATCTTGAATCTTTATGGGTAGTTCTTTATTTATTAGATTATTACTTCTTTGTGCATACTATTCAATAATGTGTGTGGTGTGTTAAATTAGATCATTAAATGCATTTAATTTTAAATTAGATAATAATGGCATCTAGTTTAATATGAAAACACGACAAAAATGCAACATCTAAGTAGACATGAGTGTTCAATTAGATTATGGAAGCATTTATTAAATATGAAGAAACATGCAGATCTGAGAGAAGATTGATCAAGGACATAGAATGCATAAGCTTATCTTAATAATTAGATGAAAGAGAGGTAAATAATATAGGAGAGTATAAATAATCCAATCTCCATGATTTGAGGATAGAACTCCTCAATTGAGCTATCAATCTCCATGAATTGAGGATAAGACTCCTCAATCAAGAAATCAATCTCCATAACTACTGCCTAAGTGTAGGATTAAAACTATACACTAACACCCCCCATTAAGCATAACTTAGGTGGGCAGAACAAATAATGGAAATTTGAGTCCCAACAAAAAGGCCTGATAAGGAACTCATTTACAATGCAAACTCTCAAATAAAGTGGAGAAAGATAGAAAACCCAATGGGAAAAACTATCCTCCAAAAAGAGAGTAATAACAAACATTTAACAAAACAAGAGAAGTAATATAGTAGATCTTGCAATCACTCAAAGAGCATGTCCTTTTGACTTCTCTTTTTCCTTTTTAGTGTTTGTAGATGATGAAGATCCAAAATTTACAATCTGATTTTACACTTTTTGCTACTAAAGCATGTGGCTTGTAGGATACTATGGTCCCATATGGATGAGTTTATCTTATTCTCCGACCAAATCAACAATGAAGTCATCTATATTTGGCATAGACCAATTATAACCCAAAGCCCTTTCTATAGAGTAGAATGTTGAGACAAAAACATAATAAGAAGATCCCCAATTTGGAAAGAGTTGATAAGATGGTTTGTTTATCTTTCTTCTCAATTCCACATTCCTTAAGTTTTTGGCGAAGTGAATTAAAATTGGTAAAATATTCTTGTAATGTTAGGTGATTACTTGGACTTAAGCTAATTAATTCATTTTCTAGCTCATGGCCTTTAATATCATCAACTTTCCCAAATAAATTTTCAAGCGCTGACCATACTTCATGTGGAGTTTTAAATGCCTCTACATGAAATAGAAGTTATTTTGAAAGAAATAAACACAAGAATCCAAAGGCTTGATCACACTTATTGAACCACTTTTCCTTGTCCTTCACAACATTTAGTTCTTTTTCAGTACCCATTGTAACTCTATACAAACCTTTGTTCTTGAGTGTAAGTTGTACATGCAACTTCCACTCATGGTATGTAAATGGTATAAGAGGGTTAATTACATGATTCGACTCCATGCTTGTTTCGGTTTACAACTTTTTAGGATTTTGATTAAAGAAATTTTGGAGTATCACAACTCTCTCTAATATGCCCCTCTTTTTTAATATTTTTGATTTCCCCCCTATTTGACACTTTATTTTAGTGCTTATATTTGCATACAAGAATGATAATGAAAAAGCCACTTTATATTAGTGTGAAATCACAATTATTGAATAGAATTTGAAAAATAAGCACTTTAGAAAAAACATTTTTAAATTTTCATTCTATTTCATATTCACACACAAAATTTTGCATTTACAAGGTTGAGAAAACAAATATTTTTAAAGAAGGTTAGAGAGAACTATAAAGAAAAGTTAAGCCCTCGTGGGCTGGAAAAAAGTAGGGGCTGAAACCCCATATGACTCAGGGATAAACTGCCCTCTACCCATTCAAACATGCAGCCCACATCGTAGATTTTGGAGAGAAAAAAATAGAATACGTTTGAGATTTTTTGAGGATTAGGGATAAGACACCCAAACTCAATGCCTCCTCTATCTTGCACAATAGATAAAGGCAGAAATGCCCATTTGCTCCTTATCCAAATCACGCCCTGATGAAGAACACGGTTTGTAAGAAAACAAATGGCCTCAAACTGGAAATAATGCCCCAGACAGAGATCTCAGGTTTGCAAGAAATTGCAGGAGGGTTTCTCCAATTGCAACCTTTACTCTAGTGATTTGCATGGTCTAAGAGCTACTGCAGCTTCAATGGTGTCTTTGCATAGCTAAATCACACTTCTGCATAGTGAAATCATGCCTCAAATTACCATTGCTACTTCAATCGACCTCTACACAGTCTTCAGACTTCAAAAACCCTTACACAGTAACATCGTGCCCTTCAACAGTGATTTTAAAATGCAACAATCAACGGTAGATTTCGGCGACCTCAAATGCACAGATTTTGGTGACCTCAAATGCTTCTTTCCCCCACCAATCTCCTGGAGAGTAGAAGCGTGGGCCAGTGGAAAGTCAGCTTGCTGGTATTTAAATCATGCCTTTCCAATGCCCAATTCGGCCTGCATGAAGTGTTGTGCCTCTTCTATTTTGAATCTACCCCTCTTTGGTGGAAAAAACATCTTGCAAGATCAAACAGAGAAATAATACAGAGAAAGAGATTTACGGCGTATAAAAGAGGACAAATAATGATTTTTAGCTAACCTAACAGAGAGATTTCAATCGCTCAATGCATTTTCCTATAGCCTGGAAAATTCTTTGAACCACTCTGATACCATGAAGAGACATGCAGATCTCAGAGAAGATTGATCAAGGATTGATCAAGGAAATAGAATGCATCAGTTGATCTTAATAATTAGATGAAAGAGAGGTACATAATATAGGAGAGTATAAAAAATCCAATCTCCATGATTTGAGGATAGAACTCCTCAATCAAGTTGTCAATCTCCATGAATTGAGGATAGGACTCCTCAATCAAGAAATCAATCTCCATAACTACTGCATAAATGTAGGATTAAAACTATACACTAACAAAATAATATCATATAAGATTGTTTAATAGATCACATTAACATCTATCAAACATATATGGAAATGCATACAAAATATAATATATAAACAAAAAAAATATGCTCATATATATCTCATCATGTTTATATACATCGTTGTCAGCATGATAATAAAATGTGGCATGTCATAATAACTACATCATCATCTAAGTAGGCCTATGTATACTAGACTCCTCAAGACTTAGTGGTGGTGGTCAATGTGAGACTGTAGATCAGGAATAGCTCCTAGAGCTACTTTGTGGTAGTAAAAGCCACAACTCACCTTGGGTGGTAGCCTCTACTATGAGTGCTAGAGTGCACTCCTTTGTGAAACAATATCTCTCCACTCATCCCTTGTTGAGCTCATCTCGTCGGGATGCCTATGCCTTTCTATCGATAGAAACTTGAACAACTCTTAGCTCTTTGTGAGCGGCTCTCAGATCCTCGTGGGGATGTATCATATCCTCATAATTTCTCCTCTATCATAACGTGAGCTCGAACATGTTTGCATGGTACCTCACACTTGTTGATGGTCTATGCTTAGCTTGTGTGGATTAATGTGGGTGCATCTCTAGAACTATATTTGCTATAAATTGATCAAAAAAATCAAGCCAATCCCTTGTACAAACTATAATAAAGAAAAAATTAAGTAAATTAGAACCGAGCATGATATATAAATATGTAAGCATAATTTTGTTTTTTTGATAATAACAAAAAATATCACCTAGATTACTAGCTCAACAATTAGGATCCCAGTATGTCATTATAGTGCTCATGCCTAGAATCCCTTGAGAGGTTGGGGCCATGGTGGAAGTTGCATAGATTCTATGCCCATACTCATGGATTGGTGGGCTCTCTAGAGTTAAAGGATGTGCTCATGATATATGAGGACAAGATGTAGGTCTCTCCTCAAGGGCATTTTTGGCCTTTGTTTTCTCTTCAAGACCTCGCGCTCTTGGTTGATGGCACCCCTCCTTATTCTCATTATCATCATCATCTCTACCCACATCTCTATCATCATCCTCTTCCTCTACACAATCCTCTTGATGTCATGGCTAAAGCCCGATATTGCATATAAGATGGTTGGAAAAAAATAGGATCTAGACATGCAATCTCTCGCCACCTCTAGTATGCAAATGTGAATCCAACGTTATCCTCATCAAACACAATATTCTTATCTCAACCCTCATCCTCTAAATTAATCAAATAAATGTTTAGGATAGTGGGACAAGGTATTTCCTATGGCTTGGAACCAATGTGTGTGGATCTCAAGTATGTAGGAAAAATAATGCGTGCTATCAAAGGGTAGAAAACTGTCTCATAACCTAATCATAGTAGCTCATCCTAGCTAGCTACTATGGTTGCTCTATCCAAGGCTGCAAAGTCTTGTACAACCTCTAGATGATATCATCATCTAATTAGTCGAAGGTGACTCTCTAGTATTGTAGGTCTCATACAAATAATGTGCTTGAATGCCTAAACCTAAAGCTATACACATATGATAATATTAGGTGTTTCATGGTAAAAAAATAAATCGAGACCATAATATAGATGAGCTATCATGCTCCGACCCTAGGAAAATATTGCCTTATCCCTCCTTATTTCCCATATCATGCATACCAATACCCCATGGAGGTATGTGCCTCATCCATCAAGTGACACAACCTAAGTGATGGTGAAAATCATTACTAGCCGAATAAGTAGAATTTTTTTTCCCACATATAGCAACCATCTTAGGAGAATATGGAATTTTCTCTCATGAGCTATGTGACAACCAATGTAATAATATTGATTATCTAGGACCTCTTTATGGGTTCGTAAATCATCATGGTGTACAGTTGTGCCTCGTACGAGTGATCCATGTATGTCACACACATCCTCAAGTGTGACCATCATCTCTCTTTTTGGAAGATGGAAGGTGGAGGTGTCTGTGTCTCACCACTTTATAAATTCCATAAGCATTGAATCATGATATGACATAAGAAACATAGTGCAAACCCATTATATACCAATGGTTCTTAGGTGTTGCTCCTCATGATTCAAGAGTTGTGTGGTCTACTCTTGAAGGAATGAAAGATGTCCTCCAAGCCATTCCCACGTGCATGGTGGGGTCTACCAGAGAAAAGTAGGAGAATCATTAGTAATGCATTAAAATCATTAAATAATCAATTCTATGTTCTAAAATTCTAAACTTGGTCAAGGGCGCTATTGTTGGACAAAGGAGCCAATGCTAGATGGGGGCACTCATGGTGGATAGGGGAAACCTTAGAGGTCAAGGGCATCGAAGATGGACAAGGGCACCATAATTTTTTAAAATAATGCTAAAATAACTTAAACTAACTCTTGAACCTAATTGGAAAGAGAAAATGTCACTCACCTCTTATGCCACTATGCCTCTTGAAATGTTCTCTTATAGGACCTCAAGTCTCGAGAGTCGGTATTTTCATTTTTGTGTCTTTGATCATAGGTTGGATAATTGAAACTTGTTAGAGTAATTGGTTATTTATTTTATTAATTAAACATTATTTGTTTAATTACTTAAAGTTTCTTTTTACCTCTTTTCACTTAAGCTAACATTAGGTGCATAATAATTAATTACATTATTAATTATTATTGTGCAAGCCTAGGGTTTTCCTTTTTCAGGTTTTCATCTATATATGGTTGAAAACTATCTTTTGTATCATTATTCATTTTATATTTTCAGGTGAATACATTGCTCCACATTTTTGAGCATTTCCTTTGTTGCTTCTCTTTGCTTCTCCTTATAACAGGTTATTTGCTTGCAAAGATCTTTTGAGCTTCTGTGGTGTTGTATCTTCTCAACTCCAACATGGTATCAGAGCTCTACACCTGCTGCTTCCTATTCTTATTTTGAAGATTTTTGGAGCTAGAAGGGTTTGTTGCAAACCGTTTTTTATTGGAGCCGTCATCATTTTTGCTTCAAAAATTTAGTTTTCACTCATTTGCAGGAAAAACGATTTCTGGGTTTTGTAGCCAGTGTCATAATCTGAACTGGGTATCTTTTAGATTTTGCATACCTTGCACAAATCTGGAGAAAATCATTGTTGAAAAAATGGCGTGCGTCATTTTTCTCCTGACTGAAAGTAAAAAAAAAAAAAATCATTTTCTCATATTCTGCTTGTTGGATCAAGAAACGATTTCTGGGTTTTGTTTTTAGCATCAAAATATTTCTGGGTTTTGTTTTTAGCATCAAAATATTTCTGGGTTTTTATTTTTGTCTACAAAAATTGAGTAGATTTTCCAAAAATCAAGTTAAAAATAAATGTTTTTTTGCTAGAAAATTCATTTCCTGCAAGCAAAATTCAATTTTTGAAAAATTCATAACTTTTGGCCATGGTGTCCATTTTGCGCAAACAAATAGGCATTAGAAAGGTGTTACAGTGTTCTTTCCAGATCTATAGCCTATTTTATCAGAATATTTACCATGTATTTTTTATTCAGCTTTGTATTTTTTTACACTTTGCTCAACTACTTAGTCATTCTGGCTCCTTCATGGGTTTTGTTTGCGTGGAATGGGTTATATTAATTTGATCTAAATGTTGTAAGGTCAGATTTCTCAATTTTTTTTCATTTGAAAAGTTATCATGGGTTTTTCTACTCACCCTTCAGTTGTAATTCTGGAACGGGGTAATTATGAGTCATGGGCAAAGGGTATACTTACACATTGTAGGTGGCTTAATATTTTGCCTTATTTGTATGATCTCATACCTGAACCAGCAACTTTAGAGGGAAAATTAGCATGGGATATCATTAGAAATCACATAGTAGGACTTATATTGTCTAGTGTTGATCATGACACTGTATTGGCTATATCGGACATTGATTGTCCTCACCCACTTTGGACACATCTTTGAGAGATCTATGGAGACCCAATTCTATCTCCATTCCCAGAGGATCCTGCTTCAGATTGTCTCTTACCCATTGCTTGGAGAGATAATACACCCTTTGATCATGATACTTTAGAGGAGCTTGCGTATTTAGACACCCTTACATGTTCTGATGGATCAGAGGTTTGTCTCACAGTTCCTACTCTTCAGACTGAGACTTCATCAGCATCTCCTATTGTTCTTGATTCAATGCAGTAGAGAATCATACATCTTCCAGACATAGCTACTTTGGACTCTTATGTTGCAGACATATCTTTCTTATTTGTGGAGTCCTATATTACAGATTTGGAGGATTATTTTGAGGACATTCATCTCCTCTACTTTGACAGTCAGGTTATCACTATTCGCCTGCCATTATCCATGCATTCAGAGGTTGCATTTTAGTATTCTCCACATCAGTTTGGATTTGACATAATTTGTTTTAGTTCAGACAGTGAGATTCTTCAGTATCCTATCATGGCACACATCTTGAGATAGATTGGTTCATCATTCTTCACAGGGTTTCTTCGACATAGGTCCATGGATCCGTTTCTTCCCAAGGGGAGGAATATCAGTTGCCACTTCAGGATCTCCTTTTGGATTCTATATCAGGCATTTACCATTGTGACAGGAGTTTCTTCATTATGGAGGGGCCTTCTTCTTTCTTTCTATCTCTCCTATGGAGACCATTGTACATGTACTTATATGATAGAAGTTGTCGATGGGGGGTATCATGTTATCCACCTCCTATCCTTCTTTCATTAGTGCATTTCATTTCTTCCTTGTATTCTATTTTGGGGAGGAGTTTTGTTCCCATTGGTTTTTCTCCTTTACCCCATTTCATTTAGTTTGCATTGATTTTGTACATGGGTACCTGATCTGGCCTTATTGTCGGGACCTATTGTTTTTGCTTTCAGTAGCTTCTTCTAGGTTTTAGCTTCTCCCTAAGTCTAGCTTAAGGGGGGGTGTTAGAGTAATCAGTTATTTACTTTATTAATTAAACATTATTTGTTTAATTAATTAAAGTTCTTTTTTACCTCTTTTCACTTAAGCTAACATTAGGTGCATAATAATTAATTACATTATTAATTATTATTGTGCAAGCCTAGGGTTCTCCTTTTTAAGGTTTTCATCTATATATGGTTGAAAACTATCTTTTGTATCATTATTCATTTTACATTTTCAGGTGAATACATTGCTCCACATTCTTGAACATTTCCTTTGTTGCTTCTCTTTGTTTCTCCTTGTAACAGGTTATTTGCTTGCAAAGATCTTTTGGGCTTCTGTGGTGTTGTATCTTCTCAACTCCAACAAAACTCTCTCAAATATAAAACAACAACTATGAAACCGAATGAAAAAGAGGTAAACTTTTTGTTCCTTATAGTCAAATTTAATAATACATTTTTCATACCATATTCCATTAAAATCCAAATAACTTGAATTGGTGAACTTCAATTTTGATATTATTTGCTACATTGGATTCATAGTTTTGTGCTCATCATATTGTATACTTTCTGATACTTGGTGTTATTATATCATGAACCTATCACAACTATCTTTCAACAAAAACCCAAATAATTTGATGTGGCTAGATTTATACCATGATTCCACCTTCATAAAGGAAGCATTAGCAAGAGGCATACATTTGCCTTCAAATTTCATTCTCCTTAGAGGTATTGAACTAACCCTTTTTTTTGCACCTTCATGATGAATTTTGAATTTCTAATGATCAGATTTTGTAGGATGTGATTTGTAACATTATGGTTTTCTAGATTACTACACATGGTGCTTCATTCTCTGATTTTGCGAATGATCTATATCCTCTAGAGTATCCTTTTACGATATGATTTAATTTCAATACTTTATATTGCATATGCATGTAGTTTCATATGACTACTAAAGTGGGGGCTAAATGTAGCATCGAAAATTATACTCCCTTTTAGGTGAAATCATGGTTTCACAGATTTTTGGAACTGAATTGAGTAATGCTTTTTATCAATGCATTTAAAAATTTCATAATTATGCCCCTAATTCCATAAATTATGCATTTCATGAATTTTTAATCATTTATTGAGAAATCAAATGTACAAACTAAAGTATGCATTTAATATAGCCCTTAGTTTAAATATGTTAGGGTTGGAAATGCAATATTTGAATTTAAAATCCTAAATGTCGGCTATCAAGATTTAATTTTTGGTAAATTAGATTAATTATACATTAATACCTAGTCATTTAATTATTTTGAAGGGATGAAGAAAAAAAGGACAAGAAGAACAAGACAAATAGTATTGGGACCATTACATTTGGTCAAAGTATATTGGAATTTGCAGGTCTTCAAGGATATTATTAGATTTGATCAAGTTTTATTCAATCTTTGGAGTTTAATGCCAATACAAGGACATGATGGAATCTAGGTTTGGAAAGTACACTTTTAGCCATTTTGTACAACCAAATAATTTATTTTCAAAGTTTTCTCATATTCAAGCTTTAGATTACTTGCTACCAAAAGTGATGTATTATTATGTTTCATATTTCCCTAAGGGTATTTGACTTTCTCTTGGGTTGATATTTTTATTATCTTATAGGAATCCTTCTCTAACATAGTTGAGTAAGATTTTATGCATTTTAGATCATTTCAACCTTAGACCCACTTAAGTTTAAGAGCACACTTATTTTATCAATCAATTCATTGGCTATTAGTGGAGATAGAAATACTAAAATAGGGGTTTGATCGAGGAAAAATCATCTATAGCCACACAAGCCATCCCTTTTCTAGATTTATGCAAGTTTAGATATGAAGACAAAGATCAAAGAGGGGGGAAACAAAAGGCAACCAAAGAGATACAAGACTTCTTTTCTAGATTTGAGAAAATTCAACTGATACAAGAGAACCCTAGGAGGCCTTGACAAGAAAAATTAGGCTCAAAATCACATATTAGGTACATAGTAGTACTCTACTATGTCTATGTTTTCTCTCAAAAATATTTTATAGTTTTTCTATTAAAAAAAAGTTGCATTTTTTAGATTAGATCTCATAAGTCTAATTAGGTCAATACATCCAATTTAATTTCAATCAATTTCTAAAGAATTAGAGGATAATATCCATGGCTTATTTGACTCACCTTTGAGGTTGAAATTTAATATAATTCCTTTATTGATTTACATCCTAATGTTGTTTGAAACAAGATTGATGTTAGTGATCTAAGCATTAAACCTAATATCCCTTTTTAAAAAAATAGCTAAAATTAAGGTTAACTTACCATATTTTCTTGGTTATTTAAATTCGCCCCCTTTCATTTATTAATTACGTCTCACATAATCTCATGGTATATCAAGGATACAATTAGAAATCGTGGGATATCTAACCCCACCATGGGACATAATGAATTGTTTAAGTTTGTAATTAAGAAAGTGGGGAATTCTTTTACCCCTTATTTATTTGTTTGTTTATTTATTTTGGTTAGTGTTTCTTGAGATGTTTATCTTTTTTTGGTTAGTGTGGGTCTATTTTTTTCCTTAGGATATTTTTTTGTATAAGGTTAGGAAATTTATTTTCATGATTATCTCATAAAAAAATAAAATTCATACTTCATAAATTGTATCCTCCTTGAATAATATTTAACTGGGGGATATCTCAGAACATCAAATAGTGAAACTATTACCTAATTTAACATTAAATCCTTTAAAGTCCTCTATTTTGAGACATTTCTTGGTCATTAATACCTCATAAATAAAGTTATGATTTTCACCAATTTTCATGAGTATGGTCACCCTTTGACCTCACAAAATGTCATAGATATGAAATTGGTTGTACTTTAGAGTATACCAAAGAGTGTGGGAATATTTTTTCACATGTTATGACCTCTTCCTCTTTTGATTCATATTATTATTCTTCAATATATTCTTTTGGTTTTCCTTCACTCTATGGTTTGGGTTCCTCAGATCCTAAGACACCATTAGACCTTAACTTAACGTACTTATCATTTCCCAAGACATCCGTGTCTAGTGACCATGGCTCATTGCAACTAAAGCATGGAATCTTCCTTCTCAATTCATTCAACTTAATGTTTGGTATTGATGGGAAAAATTTTGCGTACTATAGATTTTTGTGAAACAAATTATTTAGAATGAATTTTTTGTTCTAAAACTTATTCTTCAACATGGATGTTTCCAATGAAAAAGCCTTTGTGATGACCTTTAGTAGGTTGGGTGTTTCCAAAACCTTGAATAACCCCTTGAGATATTTAGTTAACCCTATGATGAAGATCATAGTCTATATTCACTATGATATTTGGTACCATTATCAAAAGAATTAAAGATCAATTACATAGTTATCCATTGAACCAAAATATTTGAGTTGAACCAAATATTTGAAATAAAATTTAGGATGCTTCCAATAAAACCCATCAATCAAAATTTTATAGAATTCATCATATTAGGTGATGGATTTGTGAGCTTGAGTGATCAAATTATAGTACCACCACTCATGTACAATTCCATTGAAATGAAATTCAATGTTTATTGCTTCATATTTTGTAGTTTGTATGGACATTTATGTATATAAATTATATATACATGCATGAGTTAGGAATATATTAGATCCATCATAGGGAGAGAGTGTCTGAAATCTTATTGCACATATATCTAAAAGGCCTACACCCTAGGCTCATGTTTGTAACTATTTTATGAATTCTTCATGTTTTTATAATTAGTGGGTGATATGTGATTTTATATTTTCTTAGGAATATCCTTTTACAGTATATGAAAATCCTTAATTTCATCCAACAATTTTTTTTTTGCTTCATTATCTAGAGCCTCAACCTCATTATTTAGAAATATAGGCTAGGTGGTTCTTGTAGTTGAAATAAGGATAGTATTTAGTGTGTCTCTCTAAGTGGAATCTAAATTATTACTCTTAGAAGAAAATTCATCATCTATTCGCTATGATCTAGGTGTATCAATATTATTTTAAATATTGTAAAGAATTTTTTCCATCATATCTAGAGATCAAATCAAAATTTCTTTTATCCCAATCCTCAAGGTTGTTGTTTATATTTAATCTCTCTTTCTTTCATACTATTATGTTTTGTAATGGATTTTATAGGGGATGAAATAGTCTCTAAAATATCTATATTTTAGCTTTATTTCTTAATATATGTCAAGTGATATTTAGTCTATTTATGACTATACTATATAAACTAAAACATAAAATAGAACATGCAAAGTTGAACTCTAAAAAAATATGCTAGCAAGATCACTAGCTCTAATACTACTATAATTTACCAAGACAAAATGATAGTTCAAGTATAATTATTAACCTTCCAAAAATAATTATTAGTTGAATCACAACAATATTGGGCCTTCTTATTTAATTATATATTAGAAAACTCATATTTAAATTACTATTTATACATCAACAATTTATTGAAATTTTGATCAATAGTGGCAACATAATACGTGAATCTTTTATTATAATGTATATAAAATATCAATGTAATTCCCACTCCATTTCTTATTACAATATTATTGTATTATATTAAAAATATTATACAATAGTATAAAATCATACTAGGGTATGTGCAGGATCATCATGGAAAAAATAGGCACTTAAGTGACGAAAAATTCAGAAAAATCAGAGTTAGGCAACTTGACATAAAAATTTGAATAAGTTATCTATATTATCTCTAAAATATGTAAGAATAGAATCTGTAGCAAATTGAATATAGTTTCTAAACTACTAGGTTTATTTTTAAAAAATAAATCTATTTGGTGAAAATTTGAAATTTCAATGCAGTAGCCCTTAAATTTCAAGGAAAAAATAAGAAGTAGGTGTCTGTTTGACCACCCTAACCATAATAAAATGATAAAAAAAAATTAAAATATTTTAGATATAAGTAGAGGACTCATGACCAGATGTGATGCATATTTGTTTTGATTTTTTTCCACGTAAATAATTAGTTATGATTTTTTTATTACAAATTTTAAAAATATAAAAAAATGTATGTCTGACCATCTTAACTTGGTAAAAAATTCATGAAATTGATTTTTTTTTTTAAAAACCTATAGTACATGAAGCATAGAATGTGACACATGTTTCAGATTCAAAAAATGTGATACTGTTTGAAAGCTATAGATTTTTTTCAATCAGCCTAGCAATCAAGACTTTAGTCGTAATTCAAATAAAAAATGAATAATAATTATTTATTAAATTCAAAGTAACGCATAATTTATATTGGTGGAAAGCTTAGAATCTCCTTTAAAAACCCTTTTTGTTTCATCAATTTTGGGTAAAAAAAAGAATTTTTCAGCCACATACCTACACATACCCATCATATCACCACTTTTTGGCCCATCATGATCCTGCGCATACCCACCAATAGCAATGGAAAACCAAATCAATGCAATGTGACTGAAATGCATGTCCAATGAAACTCAAATGTGAACTCTAAATCATATCACCCTCTAGAATAACTAGGGTTTTTGTCCAAAGATTCGCACACTTGAACATAAGTGCTCAAAATGGATTTTGAAAGGAATTTAGTTAAGTGTAGATGATGACCCTCAATAAAAACATTTTATCTTTCATATCTTCTAGAAAAAAAAAAAATTCTCCACCATATACTCCTAAAACTTCAAATTTGAATACCATCATGGGAATAAAAGTGTAGACATGTAAAATTGACCTAACACCTATCACACACCCTAAACAACATTGAACAACATCAAAAAACATCAAATTGCATCAAAAAACATAAAAAAAAATCGAACAACATCAAACAACATCAAATTGCATATGAAACCCTAATTTCCTCTATTAATTGAATAAAATAACATTATTTAATTAATCCACTTTTTCATCATTTTTGACAGATTAAATAAATTTCATTTATTTAATAATGTCCTAAAAACCCTATTTCTATTATTAATTGAATAAAACAACATATTTGATTAATTTACGTTTCATCATTTCAACCAATTAAATAAATTATATTTATTTAATGAAGTCCTAATCTCACTTTATTTCATTTGGATTAGTTAAATAACACCAATTATCTAATTAAGTCACTAAAACACCTTATTCCCCTAAAGTTAATTGAATTATTAAATCATAATAATTTAATTATGACTTGAAACATATTATATAATTAGTAAAATATCTCTTATTTTATTGAATGTCTTTGAAACCATGACCACATATTTTCTTCCACTTACCTATCTCATAAATAAATTTTACTTTACACTAATATTTTTTTATTTTTTAGATACAACCATAATACTCAAAATGAGAAATCAAATTTATTAGATTCATTTTGCCGAATAAAATTTACTTTTCAATCAAATATATATACAATAATGGTTTCAAATTGAAACATATTATATAATTAGTGGAAGAGGAAAGTTGTGAAGTAAATTTGACTTTGATTTAGGCATTGGCAAGAAATTCTTTTGCCTAGTAAAAATGCTTTCTAAATTTATTTTGTAATATCTTTCTACTCTTTCAAAGTAAATAATATTTTAGTCTAACGAGGTCTCTATAAAACTGTAAATTAAAAGCATTTCATATCAAATGCTAAGATAGCATTTGTTGTTGAGATGAGCCAAGATTAGCTACTACCTGTTTATATTTTCCTTGTTTTATGCAAGAAAAACACTTTCTTTAGAAGTTCAATTTTCTATTCAAGTGCCCCCAAAATGGGTGATCATGGCTTCATTCCTGGATTCATTAGTTATGCTATTCAATTGGCTAGAGATAAGTGTTAGAGTAATTGGATATTTACTTTATTAATTAAACAATATTTGTTTAATTACGTAAAGTTCCCTTTTACCTCTTTTTCACTTAAGCTAACATTAGGTGCATAATAATTCATTACTTTATTAATTATTATTGTGCAAGCCTAGGGTTTTCCTTTTTAGGGTTTTCATCTATATATGGTTGAAAACTATCTTTTGTATCATTATTCATTTTAAATTTTGGGTGAATACATTGCTCCACATTTTTGAGCATTTTCTTTCTTGTTTCTTTTTGCTTCTCCTTGTAACAAGTATTATTGCTTACAGAGGTCACTAGGCTCCTATGAAGTTGTATCTTCTCAACTCCAACATGGTATCAGAGCTTCAGATCTGCAGTTGCTTGTTCTTGTTTTGATTTTTTTGTATTTGAAGTACATCTAGGGTTCTAAGGTTTCTTTTTGTCGATTCGGCATACTCCAAATTTTAGGTTCACTTTGGGCCCAAATGGACAGTGCCATTGGATTCGTAGTGCCCAAAAACCCCTAAATCGACTATCAAATCATTGATTTTGGTTACAGTCAACCAGGGATGCAAAAAAAAATTTAGGGTTTTGGCCGTACGGCCCCCACAGCAAAAAAATCGCAAAAGATAATAATAAAAACTAAGGTTTTTTTATTTTTTTTCTACGTGACCCGTTAAAATTTCATTGGCCATCGGCCGCACCACCCGTCGGCTGCTGCTCCACCATCCGGCCACCACTCCACCGTCAGCATCTGCAATGCCGCCCCGCTCTGCCGACACCGCCGGTCTCTGCCGCGCCCGTGTCCATCGAGCTCCTTTTGATCCCCGCCGAGTTCCCTGTGCTCCCTGCCGAGCTCACTGACACCCACCGACCCCGCGGATGCCGACCTCCTGTTGGCCCTCTACTAGCCCGTGGGTGGTTACATGGTGACTGCGGGCTCCGCTAAACGTTCCAGCTCCCTGGTTCGCCCACGCAACCAGGGCCATTTTTTTTAGCTCCCGGGTGCTAAATGGGTGTTATAGGGCAACTTATGCTTCCTTCATTCAATCGAGCATAAAATGGTCATTTTTTATCCATTTTTTAAACAGAAATAAGTATTAGAAAGTTGGTTTTGGTATCGATTTGATGGTGCAGGAATTTTTTTAAAATTTTACCAGTCTGGATATTATTTTTCCAGTCAAAATGAGGTCTTCTTTCTTCACTTCCGGGGTCATAGAAGGTGCAAATGGACTCCATTTTTCAAACTCGAATAGGCATTGGAAAGCTCTCAACATACTCTATTCAGATATGTGAATTATTTTATCAGAATTTTCACCAGGTACACAAGAACTTGTTTTGAAGTATTTTTTTCTTATGCATTGCTTCCTTCTTCTCAGTTTGTACTAGGGTTTGGGTTTATCTTTTGTGGGGGGTTTTTTTCTCTTACTTTCTATCATTTATATCAGAAAACCAGAACACCAAAACTCTCAAAAAAAACAAACCCTTCTGCATCTTCTGTCTATTCTGAAAGATCACATAATAATAAAAAAACACAAGTAGGTACAGGTGTAGGGTTTCATGGCAAACTCTTCAGTTGAGCTACTCACATCACATAACTATCACACTTGGAAGTCTCGCATGATGAGGCTACTCAGGTCACGAGGGTTATGGTCCTGTTTAGATGAGGTTCAGTCTTAGTTGCAACGTCCTTTTGAGATTATGCAGCATAGGAACAAGATGGATGAGGCTATGGGTTTGCTATGCATGCATGTTTCAGACAGTATTTTGTTTCACCTTGATGCTTTGCTCACTCCTCGAGCCATGTGGCTGAAGTTTGAGACACTTTTTGGGGCCATTAATGAGTTTCACGCATTACAGATTGAGGTAGAGCTGACTTCATTGTTACCTGATTCATTTCCCACTATTGAGGATTTTTTGAACAAGTTCAAAACTATCCATACTATTTTACAGGGTTGTGGCAAGAACAAGACAGACACAGAGTGCATTTACTTGATTCTTTCGAAGCTTCATGGTCCATTTTAGATATTTGCTTCCTCCTTCTATTCCACCATGGATGGTCTGGGTGCCAGTTTTTCCATGCCTACCTTTGATTTGTTTTGTGAGCGTTTGTCTCGGGAACAGTCTCACCTTTCTTAAATGGATATGCTCTCAAGATCAAAGAGCAAAGCATTGGTTGCTCAGTCACCGAAAGGGAAACAGAAGCAGAAACCGAGGCCCAAGAAAGATTTTGCAGGTAGTGAGCATTCCTCCAAACCTCCTCCTAAGTCTGATTCTAAACCACCATTTAATCCGAAACATGGAAAATTTTCGAAGTCTGGTGAGTCTTCCTCCAAGACTAAGGAGAAATCAGGAGACACTTGCAGTTTCTATGGCAAGCAAGGCCATCCAGTTTCCAGGTGTTGGAAACGATTAGAGGCTTTAGAGGATGTCATGCAGCAGCAACACATCTCCTCACCTCAGTCTTCTTCTTCTTCCACCACAGGGAAAGGTCATGCTCTCACTACTAGAGCATCGACCAATGGGTCCACTTGGATTTTAGACTCTGGTGCTTCTCACCACATGACTCACACTCAGCAGTTGGTCACTTCTCTTGCCTCTTGTGGTACTTCACAGATTGCAGTGGGTGACTCTTCACAACTTTCCGTCTTGGGTTCAAGTTTTGTCTCTTTGGATGGGGGCACTCTACAGGATGTTTTGGTTGTTCTTGAAATCTCGACGAACCTCTTGTCCATTTATCAGATTTTCCACACTGGCTCTGGTAAGACAGTTGAGTTCTCACCACATGATGTGGTTATTCAAGACCTCCATGACTTTGATTTGGTTGTGGCTACTGGGACTGTTGATACTGCATCTTGTCTTTACAAATTTGATGGATTTGAGCCTTCTGAGGGTACATGTTCATCTCTTATAGCGCATGCTGATTCAGTGAGTAAGCTTTGGCATAAGCGTTTGGGTCATGTCAATTACAAATATCTTCAGCAGATGAGTACATAGGCACTAGTTCTTGGTCTTCCATAGATTTCCTGCACTGATAGTGTTTGTCATGGTTGTGTACTTGGAAAACATCAAAGGGATCCCTTTTCGAAGGGAAGTTCCACTCATGCCTTAGCACCCTTGGAGTTGATTCATAGTGACCTCATGTCATTTCCCACTCCTTTTTTAGGGGCCAAGTATGTACTCACATTCATTGATGACTTCTCCAGACGCACATGGTTGTACTTCCTTAAGTATAAGTCTGATGTCTTTGATTCCTTTCGAGTCTTCAAGACATTTATAGAGAAGCAGTCTAGTCTTTCTATCCGGCAGATACATACAGCTAATGGGGGGGAGTATGTGAATCAGGATTTAAGAGATTTTTGCACTGAGCATGGTTTGCAGCATCAGTTTTCTATTCCCTACACCCCCTAGTAGAATGGTATCACTGAGAGAAAGAACAGGACTTTATGGGAGATGGCTAATTGTATGATTCAATCCAGGTCCATGGATTCATCTTTTTGGGCTGAGGCAGTCAAGTATGCCAACTATATTCAGAATTGAATGCCTCACAAGGTGATTTGACATATGACTCCTAAGGAGGCTTGGTCTCATGACAAGCCTGATATTTCATCATTTCATGTATTTGGTAGTGAGGCATGGGCTTTTATTCCTGATGCTCAGAGGAGAGCTATGGAGCGGAAGAGTCAACCCCTCATTTTTGTCGGGTACTATGAGGATGTTAAGGCATATAGGTTGTTAGATACTGATTCCAAAGAGGTCCTATTTTGACAAGATGTTCAGTTTGATGAGCGCCTTCCTCCAGTTGATACCCTGTCTCTAGTGTCCACTTCACTACCTACTCCACCCACCGCAGCTCTTCAGGATTATTTTGAGGATGATTCTAATGAGGATATTGATGATCCCCCATCTCCATGTCCACTTGCTCCACCTCAGAGGCCGAAATGGGCTTGCTTTACTATTGAGGCACCAGGAACTATGGCCGGTGATCCTTCAGACACTCGTCGCACCCATTCTCATACTGCGGGTTCTATTCTTTTGAGTCATGCTCTTTCAGAGGCGATAGGTCACCCTAAGTGGGATAGTGCTATGGAGGAGGAGTATTCTTCTTTGATGAGGAATAGTACATGGGATCTCTACCCTCTTCCTAAGGGTAGAAAGATGGTTTGGTGCCGATGGTTGTATCACACCAAGTATGTTGCTGATGGTTCTATTGATAAGTACAAAGCATGTCTTGTTGCGAAGGGTTTTTCACAGGTTGAGGGTATTGATTACTCCGAGAAATTTTCCCCTATCACAAAGATGAATTCTATTTGTTTTGTACTATCACTTGCAGCTTCTAGGGGATGGCTCATTTTTCAGATGGATGTGAAGTGTGGCTTCTTGCATGGTGACCTATAGGAGGAGATCTATATGGAGCAGCCTCAAGGATTTGTGCATGATGCTTCCTTAGCTTGCAGACTTTAGCATTCATTATATGGTCTCAAACAGGCCCCTCGGGCTTGGTATGAGAAGATGGACTCTTTTTTTCTCTCCACTGGTTTCACTCGCTGTCATTATGATCACACCATCTATATTCAACATCTTGAGGTTGAGATCTTGATTCTTGTGCTATATGTTGATGATCTTCTCATCATAGGTAGCTCATCCTCTATGATTCAACATTCACAGCTAGCTTTGATGGAACAGTTTGAGATGACAGATCTCGGCCTTCTGCACTATTTTCTTGGTCTTCAAGTGATTCAGTCTTCAGAAGGGATCTTCGTTTACCAGTAGAAGTATTCTCTTGACATGCTTCAACTCTTTGGCATGCTTGATTGCAAGCCTACCCCCACACCTTTTCAGTCAGGGGTTGTTTTGACTACTACTTGCCCCGCTCCTTCAATAGATTCTACACTTTACAGGCAGTTGGTTGGTAGTTTTTTGTACCTGACTCACACTCATCTTGATCTTTCCTTTACGGTTGGCCTTGTCTCTCGATTCTCCCATGATCCTCATGAGAGTCATTGGCAAGCTGCCAAGCATATTTTGAGGTACATACAGGGCACCACTTCATATGGCATTCACTACACATCAGGGGATCCTCACATTGTTGGCTACACTGACTCAGATTGGGCTGGTGATGTCAATGATCTAAAGTCTACTTCTGGCCTTGTTTTCTGTCTTGGCTCTGGTCCTATCACATGGTCATGCAAGAAGCAGACTGCTCATGCATTATCATCTACAGAGGCTGAGTATCGAGTTGTTCTGCTCGCTAGTCAGGAGATTTTATGGCTTTGTCAGTTGGTGACTGAGTTTGGTTTTCCTCCTGATAGTCCCACTATTCTTTGGTGTGACAATTAGAGTGCTATACATATTTCACACAACCCAGTGGAGCATCAGTGGATGAAGCACATTGAGCTTCATATGCATTTCATCAGACAGTTGATTCAGGATGGTTCTCTCATCTTGGAGTATATTCCCACTACCGAGCAGGTTGCAGACATCTTCATGAAACCTTTTGCATCTTCGCACTATCTTTAGTTGTGCTCTATGCTTGGGGTGAAGGATGTTGTCCTTGGGGGGTCTTTATGAGGCCTTCCATCCTTCATGTTTCTTTCAGCATGTTCTTCTATCTCTTTTTAGAGAGGATTTTTTCCCACTGGGTTTTCTCTGTTTCATAGACATTTATTTGTACTTGGGTACTTGATCTGGCCTTGTTGTCGGGACCCATTGTTTTTGCTTTCAGTAGCTTCTTCTAGGTTTTAGCTTCTCCCTAAGTCTAGCTTAAGGGGGGGTGTTAGAGTAATTGGATATTTACTTTATTAATTAAACAATATTTGTTTAATTACGTAAAGTTTTCTTTTACCTCTTTTTCACTTAAGCTAACATTAGGTGCATAATAATTAATTACTTTATTAGTTATTATTGTGCAAGTCTAGGGTTTTCCTTTTTAGGTTTTTCATCTATACATGTTTGAAAAATATCTTTTGTATCATTATTCATTTTACATTTTGGGTGAATACATTGCTCCACATTCTTGAGCATTTTTTTTGTTGTTTCTCTTTGTTTCTCATTGTAATAGGTATTATTGCTTGCAGAGGTCACTGGGCTCCTATGAAGCTGTATCTTCTCAACTCCAACAATAAGATCATTCATCACATCAACATTGCCATACGATGCAAGAAAGAGCTAGATTCCCTCAAAGTTTTTCCTCCCATAATTCAAACAATGAATATTGAATTGTAGGAGTATCAGAAGGCTTTGATCTCTTGAAAAATGAGTACATCCCCTCACCATAATTTTCCCTCCATATTCAATAGTTGGTTGAATGACTTGAATGATCTTCTAGATGAAGCATCTAATTTAACCCAACACTGCACTGTACTCTCACACTTGTCAAAATGTGAAGTCAATTAGGAATTTTCTTCTGTATGTGTCATACAAGTTGTCTTCAATTAGGACTTTTCTCCTATATATTTCATACATGTAGCTGAGTGAGTCAGATTGTGTTGACTTAGTAAATTATTAAGTGAGTCATATTGTGTTGACTTAGTAAATTATTGTGTGATTCATAGTAGAATCAAGTTGGACTCTATATGTGTCAACCTTGTAGATGATTGAGAGCCACACACAGGATTAGTCAATAATATGACTATAGTGGTGGAATTAGAAGGGTTGGAGGTGGCAAATTTAAGAACTTAATTATAGCATTAAGTTTCTCAAATTTGTATATAAATAGAGGAGCTTTCCCTCATTTGTAATAAGACGGCTAAAGGCTAGAATAGATTTGTGAGGTATTCTTTCCTTCCTTTTGAAGAAGGGGATATAAATCATTTGAGGTTGTTGTAACTCTATAGTTCTTGAGAATCAATATGAAAGATATTTTTCCCGTGGTTTTTTACTGATATATTTTTACTAGGTTTTTCCATGTAAATTTGAGTGTTATGTAACCTTGTTCTTCTCTGCAATTTTCTCCACTTGTATTTTTCCTAACAATTGGTATCAGATCATAGGTTATTTGTATATAAGCTATTTAATTTGAGAGGTGAGCAATGGCAAGAACTATTGTTAACATATTTGAGGTGCATAAGTTCGATGGTTCTATTTTTTTCTCGATGGAATCTTAAGATTCAAGCTTTGATGGTGAAAGATGGATGTGATAGATCCCTTAAAGGAGTAACATCTAAACTTGAAAATATGAGCATGTCAGATTGGAATACCATGGATAGAATGGCTAGAGAAAAATTTTAGTTATCTCTAGTAGATACAGTTCTATTCAATGTTGTAGAAGATAAATCTTCTCATGACTTATGCAATAAGATTACAAAGCTGTATGAGACAAATTCATTAGCAAACAAAATTTTTCTATGAGGACTGTTGTATAATTTGAGGATGCATGACAATTCATCTATCACGGATCATCTCAATGATTTCAACACACTGAAAAACAAGTTGGCTTTAGTGGGTGTGAAAATTGATGAAGAAGATAAGGCAACAATATTACTATGCTCCTTGCCAGATAGTTGAGATTAGTTGGTTATGGCTCTCAATAATTTTGCACTGAGTGGGAAGTTGGTATTTGAAGATGTGATGGCTTCTATAATCTCTAAAGATTCAAGGTAGAAGACATGTCAAGGATGCTCATCAAATGAAGGCCTTTTCGCAAGAGGTAGAACTCAAGAAAGAGAAAATACTGAGCGTGGAAAAATCAAGTCCAAATCCAAGGGGCGAGAATAGGTAAAGTGTTGGAACTATGGAAAAAATGGGCATGTCAAGAAGTATTGCAAGTTGCAAAAAGCAACCAAGGAGAATCCTAGTACACCAGCATTTGAGGCAAACACTACTGAAGTTCATACACCATTGGAAGATGGAGAGGTATTAACTGCTAATCTGAGAATCTTTACTTCATGTTTGGATTCTTGACTTTGGTGCTTCCTTTCATATAAAACCACACATAGACTATTTTTTTAGTTATCAGTCTTGTGTTGGTGGTATGGTTTACATGGGAAATGACAACCCATTTGAAGCTATTGGTGAAGGAGAGGTAAGAATCAAATTTTTTTATACAGTAGTTATAACTATTCAACATGTTAGGAATGTACCTGGTTTAAATAAAAAATTACTTTCACTTGAAGTGTTTGATGAACAAGGTTATTGATTCAGTGGTGAAAATAGTTGTATCAAGGTAATAAAGGGAGTTTTGGTTGTGCTAAAGGGAGAAAAAGTAGGCAATATCTATAGGTTGGGTGGAAAAACTAACATTGGAGAGGCTACTATGGTATCTGATGTAGAGATAGACTCATTATCAACCTGGCATCAAAGGCTAGGACACATGAGTGAATGAGGTCTCAAGGTACTACTAGATATAAATATTCTCCCAGGTGCAAAATCTAAAGATTTCGGTTTTTGTGAACATTGTTTGTTTGGGAAACAAAATAGACTGATTTTTCTAGAAGTACTACCAGAAGTAGAGATGTATTAGATTTAATTCATTTAGATACTTGGGAAGCTCCTGTAAAATCTATTGGAGGTTCATCATATTTTGTTTCATTTATAGATGATTATTCTCGTAAGGTTTGGATTTATCTTCTCAAGAAGAAATGTGAAGTGTTTTCTTGTTTCAAAAGGTCTAGGGCTCTGGTAGAGAATGAAAAAGGTAAGACAATAAGATGTCTCAGAACTGATAATGGAGGTGAGTTTTTTTTAGCAAAATTTAACTATTTTTGTAGTGAGCATGGCATTGCAAGGTGATTGACAGTTGTAAGGACACCACAACAAAATGGTGTTGTTGGACACATGAACCATACAATTATGGAGCAAGCCAGATGCATGTTGAGCACTACTGGTTTGGAGCATAAATTTTGGGGCGAGGCTGTAAATATAGCTTGTTTCTTGATCAATAGATCTCCTACTATTGCTCTTGATAAGAAAATTCCTAAAGAGATATGGAAAGGTAAACAAGTTGATTATTCATTTCTCCATGTTTTTTTTTTAATTCTTATGTACATATTCCTAAAGAGAATAGAAATAAGCGAGACAAGAAGTCCATAAATGTATTTTTCTTGGCAATGTAGAAGGTACAAAGGGGTAGAAATTGTGGGATACTGCTGCCCATAAGATTATTTTTAGTTGAGATGTTTATTTTAATGAAAAATCAATGCAAAGAGGTGAGGAACAACAAGGTATGGAAGTTATTCTAGTAGAGGTGGAAAAAAGTGATGATTATCTAGATGTGCTTGATGAAGAGCAACTAGATGAAGATCAACTAGAAGATCAACAACTAGTTGAGCCATAGGTTGAATCATCACCTATTTTAAGGTGATCTAGTAGAGTAATAAAACCACCTATAAAGTACTCTTACTTGTAATTTTTCTTATGCATTACTAACTGATGTTGGTGAATCTATTTCACATTAGGAGGCTTGTGAAGCTAAATGTGCATGCAAAGTTCCTATGGAAGAGGAGATGGAAGCTCTAAATAAGAACAAGACATGGGAGCTTGTTCCATTGCCTAAGGGGATAAAAGCTATTGGGAACAAGTGGGTCTTCAAATTGAAGAGGGATATAAATGATATTTTGGAGAGATACAAAGCTTGATTGGTGAAAAAGGGGTATGCACAAAAGTATCGTATTTATTTTGATGTAATCTTTTCACTTGATGTGGGTATGTGCAGGATCATCATGGAAAAAATAGGCCCTTAAGTGCTGATAAAATTCAAAAAAATCAGAGTTAAGCAAGTTGACATAAATTTTTTAATAATTTATCTATATTATTTCAAAAATATATAAGAATAGAATCTATAGAAAATTGAATGTAGTTTCTAAAATACTAGGTTTATTTAAAAAAATAAAAAATCTATTTGCTGAAAATTTGAAATTTAAGTGCAATAGTACTTAAATTTTAGGGAAAAAATAAGAAGTAGGTGTCTATCTAACTACCTTAACCACAATAAATTGATAGTATTTTTTTATAATATATTATATATAAGTAGAGGACTCGTGTACATATGTGATGTATATTTTTTTGTAATTTTTTTCCAAGTAAATAATTAATTATGATTATTTATTACAAATTTTAAAAAATATAAAAACTTGTATGTCTAACCACCTTAACTTGGTAAAAACTTCATGAAATTCAATTTTTTTTTTAATCCTATAGTATGCAAAGTATAGAATATGACACATGTTTCAGATTCAAAAAATGTGATACCGTTTGAAAGCTATAGATGTTTTCCAATCAGCCTATCAATTAGGACTTTAGTCGTAATTCAAATAGAAAATGAATAATAATTATTTATTAAATTCAAAGTAAAGCGTAATTTATATTGGTGGAAATCTGAGAATCTCATTTAAAAACCCTTTTCGTTTCATCAATTTTGGGTAAAAAAATGTCGTCAGCCGCATGGGCCATCATATCACTTATATATTGCCACTTTTTGGCCCACCATGATCCTGCACATACCCATGTACAATTAGGTACTGTTAGAGTTGTTTTAGCTCTTGTTGCTAGTATTTATTTGGAGTTAGAATAGTTATATGTTAAAACAACCTTCTTACATGGTGATCTCTCAAAGGAGATTTATATGCAACAACCAGAATGTTTTGAGGAAAGAGGCAAGGAGAATCTAGTTTGCAGGTTGAGAAAATCATTGTATGGTTTGAAACAGGCGCCAAGGTGTTGGTACAAGTGGTTTGATTCATTCATGATGAGTTCAGGTTTTAGTAGATGTGAGGCTGATCATTGTGCCTATGTTCAAAGGTATGATGATGGAAACTTTATTATTCTACTACTGTATGTTGATGATATGTTTGTAGCAGGTCTCGGGAAGCATAAAATCATCCATTTAAAAACCCAGCTTGCTAGGGAGTTTGAGATGAAGGACTTAGGTAGTGCAAATCAAATTATTGGAATGAGGATACATATAGACAGAAATAATAGGAAATTATGGTTTTCACATAAAACTTATGTGGAGAAGGTTTTGCAACACTTCAATATGAAAAATGCACAACCAGTTAGTACTCCATTTCCTATTCATATTAAATTTTCTTCAGAATAGTGGCCTAGCATAAAAGCAAATAAAAAAAAAATGTCTCATGTACCATACTCATTAGCAGTTGGAAGCCTTATGTTTTCCATGGTGTGCACCAAACCAGACATTGCACAAGCAGTGGGAGTTGTTAGTAGGTACATGGTGAATACTGGTACTAATCATTAGACAACTGTGAAGTGGATTCTCAAATATTTGAGAGGCACTTCAGATGCTGCTATCTATTATAGTGAGAGTAGTCTTCAAGTTAATGGGTATGTGGATGCAAATTCTGGTGGAGATAGAGATAAGATAAATTCTACAATAGGTTATGTTTTCTCTTTAGGTGGAGGTGTTGTTAGTTGGGTGTTAATGTTGAAGATAGTGGTGGCATTTTCAACTACTGAGGAAAAATATATGGCAACAACACAAGATAGAAAGGAGGCAATATGACTTCATAGAATTTTGGGTGAATTGCAAGTGAAACAGGAAAACATGGTACTACATTGTGATAGTCAAAGTGCTTTACACTTAGCATAGAACTCAACATACCATTCTAGAATAATTCATATTAATATTCAATATCACTTTGTTCATGAAGTGGTGGAAGGAGGACATATCTCTTTGGCCAAGATTCACACTCATTTAAACCCTATTGATATTATGATGAAACCAATTAGTAGAGAGAAGTTCATTTGGTGTAAAAATTCTCTTGGTATGCAAATTATGTGATGATAGGCAACATTGGCAATGGTCCTTCAATAGAGGAATTATTTATGAGTTTGAAATTTGACTTCAAGTGGGAGAATGTTGGAATGTGAGGTCAATTAGGACCCTTCTCCTATATGTGTCATACATTTAGTTGAGCGAGTCATATTTTGTTGACTATAAAAATTATTAAGTGAGTCATATTGTGTTGACTTAGTAAATTATTAAGTGATTCATAGTAGAATCAAGTTGGACTCTATATGTGTCAACCTTGTAGATGATTGAGAGCCACATATAGGATTAGTCAATAATATGACTATATTGGTGGTATTGGAAGGCTTAGAGGTGGAAAATTTGAGAACTTAATTATAGCATTAAGTTTCTTAAATTTGTATATAAATAGTGGAGCTTTCTCTCATTTGTAATAAGAGGGATAAAGGCTAGAATAGATTTGAGAGGTATTCTTTCCTTCCTTTTGAAGAAGGGTCTAGAAATCATTTGAGGTTGTTGTAACTCTATAATTCTTGAGAATCAATACGAAATATATTTTTCCCATGGTTTTTTATTGGTATACTATTACCAAGTTTTTCCATGTAAATTTGAGTGTTATGCGAATTTGTTCTTCTCTGCAATTTTATACACTTGTATTTTTCCTAACAACACTGACATCTCTTTTCTCGTTATAGAATGAGAAGAAACATTAGACAACTCATTGAAAATATAGAAAATAATTTAGCCTCTACACCTTTCATTGCTTTTCTCCACCAAATGTAGCACCATGTGGCCAATCATAAGTGCTTGATCAAATTAAAGAGAGGGTGAATTCTCTTAATCTACATACTTTAGCACTTGCCAGCACATTCAGAGATCTCTTTCCATCCACTTCTTCATCCACTTCCAATAAGAATTATATTGAGGAGGCACTCATTGTCGGACAATATTCTGCATCAAATAGAATTTTTGAGCTCATTGATTTAGAGAAGAACAAAAGTGTGTCTTGTTTGGGAATAATTTGGAAAGATGGGGCTGGTAAACACTACTAATTAAATGAGTCTTCAACAATAACCAGGTAAAAAGTTTCTTTTGCAATGAATTATTTCTTTGGCTTATCGTTTCACAAAATCCATCGTTCAGTGCTCTTAGAAATGATCTTTTCAGAAAAATAGCTCTTAAAGTAAATGAATGATTGGACATTATAGAAGAACGTGTTAAAACTTGGTTGAATGAATGTATGAGAAGACACAAGTTTTCCCTATTTTTAAAGGATGTTTGGGAAACAAGTGCAACCTCATTGTTAGAGGAGCTGTGTGTACCTCACTCTCCATACCACAACTCGAACATCGTCATTTCCGCTTTCAAAAGTAAGAGTGTGCTCTCAAAGTTGGGCATTTCAACTCCATTAATCATCCAAATGTAAGAACTGATTGAGGATGAGAGTTGGAGATTGTTCTCTTCCCATGTTCTCTTACACAACAACATAGTTTTACCCATGAGCATCAACTAAGAAATAGTGAGGAGTGTATGCAATGAGTGTGGGGGCCTTCCACTAGCCCTCAAAGTAATTGGGTGGGAAATGGTAGCCATCAATCTGTCTAATGACTGGGAATTGGTAGTCAAGAGGCTACAAAATGATGATACACACTTTCTTTATGGTGGGTTGAGACTAAGCTCTGATGTCTTAGCTGATGTGGTTGGCTATGGAATTTCCTTGCAGTTGCGATTCCTCTACTTCATTGATTATCTAGAAGACAATATCATATCTTCTACATCTGCCATTGTTTACTAGATTGGAGAAGGGTTAGTAGTCGGACCTGACCTTATCCAAATTGGAGACATGTACATCAATTTGTTAGCTGACAGATGCCTTATCGAACGAGTTGAGAAGAATTATGATGGAAGGGTGGTCTATTTTAAGGTGCATGATGTCTTGCATGATTTAGCACATCAAATCGATGCAAAGGAAGTAAAATGTTTCTTTTAGGAAAGTAGAGGTTTATCTGAGTTTCCAGCACATGATTGTTCTGTTGGAAAATTGATTGTCCTTGAGCCTCCTACCATTGCCACCTACATTTGAAAAAAAATTCTATTTGCAACTGGAAGATTATTTTGGGGATTGCCTTTCCTCTTGCTCTTGATGTACAACTCAAGTCTATAGTAGAATTAATTTTTGGTAGGTGAATTTGAAATTTATGAGGGATTTTTTTTGTTTTAGTAAAAAGGAATGAAGGTAGCTTTCTCAACAAGTAAGTTGAAAAATTTTATAGTGTAAGTTTTTTGCAGCAACAAAAAGTAAGTTGTAGTAGCAATAGGGAATGTTCTCAGAAAATTTTGTAGTGTTATAGTGAGCTCTTGATTGCTCAATGATTTATAGGGACAATAAATAGTTCCAGTCGAATAAATGAAAAAAAAGCTCTGAGAAACTTTTGACCGCTCCTAATTTAGTTGGTGCAACACCAGATTGCTGCTAGTTTAGTTTGTAATCAGTAGTTTGTAGTTTCTACTTTGAAAGAATTTTGTAATCATTATTTTTTGGTTAATAGAAGAAGAAAATATTTTATGCCGAGTTTTGTGTCTCCATTGAGCTCATTTTTGTTATTCCACATTTGGGTATTTCCAGTTTGACTGGAAAACAAAGGAGCAACTTTGTTTTTTTTTTTTGACTTAAAACTTTGACATTGTATTAGAGCTATAGGCCCCATTTCTTCACGAGTTAAGGAATTTGTTTTTTCTAGGTATTGATTTTTTTCTATAGGAGACATGTCTGGAGATGAAGGGAAGAGTTGGTAGTAGCCACCGTCCTTTAATGGATAAAACTATGATGTCTGAGAAAAGAAGATGAAGACCCTAATGGTTACCAATGATTTGTGGGATTTTTTGATAAATGGGTTTGTGGATATGACTGACCTAGCTTAGTATGGAACACTCACAAAAAACCAAAAGACCCAGTTCAAAGAGTAGAGAAATAAAGATGCTAAGGCATTGAGTTTGATGAAAGCATCCTTGATAGAGGCCATTTTCTTAGAATAGTAATCGCTGAGTATGCAAAGGAAGCTTGGGAAATCCTTCAAACTAGTTATAAAGGGACTAAAAAATTTAGATCGATGAAGCTCCAGATACTTTGAAGAAATTTTGGGACCATTGAAATGAAGGACAATGGGTCTATTTCAAAATTTTACACAAGGTTCTGAGATTTATTAAACCAGTTGAGAACAAATGGAGAAATCATGGAAGAGTTGAAGATTGTTAAAAAAATCCTAAAAATTTTACCCACCAAATATGATGCAATCATGATTTCCATTGAAGAGGAAAATGACCTCTCTACTTTGATGGTGGATGAGTTAATAGGTTCTCTTCAAACCCATGAGAAATGCCTAAATAGGTTGTCAAATTCTTCCCAAGAGAAATATTTTAAATCTCAGTCAAATGCAAGAGGCAAGGGGAGAGGTAGAAATAACTCTTGAAGAGGTAGATGCAGATCCAGACAAGGAAATGCTGGAGGAGAAAGCTCAAGATGAGAAAAAAACCAAGAAGGAGCAAGCATCTCACATAATAGCTCTCGAAGAGGCATGAAGAATAGCAATTCAAATTATATAAATGAAACAAGCAACATTGAGTGCTACTATTGTCATAAATTTGGTCATTATGTAAGTGAGTGCTAGAAAAAGAACAATAATCAGCCAAGACAAAATGAAAATGTGGTTGATTCGAATGTGGCTGAAGGCAATCAGTCCATAGCCTTCTTCATGAGCAACATTGGTGAAGAAGGTAGCCCCGATGTCTGGTATTTGGACAGTGGTTGTAGCAACCACATGAGTGGTAATGAAAGTTTGTATTCTTTAAGTGATAAAAATGTAAATTCTAAAATTAGAATGGAGAATAATGTAATAGTTCTATTCAATGGAAAAGGATATATCATGATCTACACCAAGCAAGGTGAAGAGAGGGAGGTTCAAAATGTGTTTTTTGAACTTGGGTTAAAGCATAACCTCATGAGTGTTGGAAAACTGATCCAAAATAGATACAAAGTGCTGATAGAGAAAGGTCAATGCATCATTTATGAAAAGAATGAGAGGACAAAGGTGTTTGCAGTAGTTGCAATGGAAAATAATGAAATGTTTCTATTGAAGATTGAGATGTGCTTCTCATCTCAGTCCGTTGTTGCACCTCTCATGAATGGAAAATGTAAACTAGTACATTTAGTAGCCTTCAAGAGAACCATTCAAGAACCCTCCAAGCTATGGCATCTTAGGTATGGACATTTAGGCTATGCTAGTTTGAGTCTTTTGTCCAAAAACAAGATGATTGATTGTTTTCCAAGAATAGTAGAGCCTAATGTTAGATGCGAGCCATGCATTTTGGGCAAGCAACATAAGCAACCCTTTCAATCAGACAACTCTACAAGGGCAAGAGAACCAATGGATCTAGTGCACATGAATCTAGTAGGCCCTATGCAAATCACATCTATTGGTAAAAGCCAATTTTTATGACCTTCATTGATGATTTTAGCCGCACGACATGGGTCTATTTTTTGCAGCATAAGTCTAAAGATTTTGATAAGTTTTTGTTGTTTAAGGCCCATGATGAAAATGAGAGTGGAAATTTCATCAAGGTCCTAAGGTCAGATCAAGGAGAGTATACCTCCAATAAATTTGTAAATTTTTGCAATAAAAATGGCATCAAGAAGGAGCTAATATCCAGTTATACTCTACAACAAAATGGAGTGGTTGAGAGAAATAATAGGACCATTGTGGAGATGGCAAGGAGCATGATGAAAGAAAAGGGGCTCCCGAATGAATATTGGGGAGAGACTGTAGCAATAGCTATATATCTGATAAATAGAAGTCCAACAAAGGTGATCCATGACAAAATACCACAAGACGCATGGGAAAAACACAAGTGGACAGTTGAGCACTTGAGAGTGTTTGAGTGTGTAGCATATGCTCACATTCCTAAAGAAAAGAGGCATAAATTGGATGATAGGGGTGAGAAGTGCATTTTTATAGGTTGCAGTGAAGAGTCCAAATCTTACAAGTTGTTTAACCTAATCACCAAGAAAATCATCATTAGTAGAGACGTGGATTTCTTAGAGGATGAGTAATGGGATGGCACGATAGGTCTTGAAAACTCATTGTAGTTCAGAGTGATGAAGAAGATGAAAATGAAGATAAAAAAGATCCTATAATAGTAGAAACATTCAACTCTCTATAGCTCCTGAGAGCTTGTGATGTGAGAAGACAGAAAGGCAACCAGTCACAAATAACTAAAGGATTAGCTCTTGATAGCTCCGGATGAGGTCTTGACAACTCCTGACAGCTCTAGATGAGCTTCTAACACTTCCTAACGAGCTCTTGATAGCTCCTAATGAGTTCCTGCCAGCTTCAGATGAGCTCTTCACAGCTCCCAGTGAGCTCTCGATAGCTCCCGACGAGCTCCTGACAGCTCCCAACGAGCTCCCGACAGCTCTTGAACCAACCTATTCAGCAAAGAAGAAGTAGTACTAAAAGTTCAGACCCCACTCTCACCTCCCTAATTCCCAAAAAGACAAAGAGTCTAAGTGAGATTTACTAAGATGAAAGGTATAATGAAGATTTTGATGAGAACATGAATTTTCCATTATTTTCTCATAGTGATCTGATTTATTTTAAAGAACCTTTAAAAGAAGAGAAATGGTGTGAGGCCATGGATGAGGAGATATATGCAATAGAGAGAAACGACACATGGGAGCTAAATGATTTTCCTTCCAACACGTAAGTTATTTGGGTGAAATGGGTCTACAAGACTAAGAGCAATGTTGAAGGAAGGATAGAGCGACACAAAGCATGTTTGGTGGTCAAGGGGTACAAACAACAACTTGGTAGAGATTATGATGAGATGTATGCCCTTTTTTCAAGTATAGAGACCATGCGGGAAGTCATAGCAATTGCAACCCAACACAAATGGAAGGTGATTCAAATGGATGTGAAGTTTTCCTTCATAAATGGAGTGTTGAAAGAAGAATTTTATGTGGAGCAACCATTTGGATATGAAGTTCCAAGTCAAGAACACAAGGTGTATAGGCTGAAGAAGGCTCTTTATGGGCTGAAGCAAGCTCCATGGACATGGTACAACAAGATTGAATCATATTTGATGAGAAATGGATTTAGCAAAAGAGATGGTGAGCCCACTCTTTATATCTAGGCAACAAATGGTAATATTTTGATTGTTGTCTTATATGTTGATGATTTAGATTTTACTAGGGATGATGATTTCCTCATTGCTAATTTCAAAGAGGCCATGAAAAGAGAGTTTGAAATGACAGATTTAGGTCTCTTGAGATATTTTATAGGCATAAAATTAAAACAAATGCATGATGGTATATTTATCTCTCAAAAAAATCATCTAAATGAGATCTTGAAGAGATTTAGGATTCTTGAAAGCAAGCCTGTACCAACACCAACAACCATAGGTCTAAAGTTGAGCAAGGAAGATTGCAACAACAATGTGGATCTGACCATGTATAAAAGTTTGGTTGGAAGTTTGATGTACTTGACTACAACTAGGCCAGATATAATGCATGAAGCTATGAGTATTATTTCCATATTTATGGAGACTCCAAGAGACACCCATTAGCAAGCGGGTAAAATAATCTTGAGGTATGTAAATGGCACCAAGGGATATGGAATTTTGTATGCGACATCAAAAGAGTTTGGGTTGGTTGGATACATGAATAGTAATTAGGTAGGAAGTTTTGATGATAGGAAGAGAACATAAGGCTATGTGTTTTATTTGGGTTCGGGTGCTATCTCATCGGCTTCCAAAAAGCAACCTATAGTTTTCGTATCAATAGTCAAGGCTAAGTATATAGCAGAAAATGCAACAACATGTCAAGCTATTTGGCTGAGAAGAATCTTGGAAGATTTAAGAGAATAACAAGAGGATGGAACAACAATATTTTGTGACAATTTTTCACTGATAGCTTTGACGATCAATCCTATGTTTCATGGAAGGAGCAAGCACATTGAAATCAAGTATCATTTTATCAGAGAGTTAGTTTAAAATGGTGAAATTAAAATGGAATTTTGCAGGTCTGAACAAAAACTAGAAAACATATTCACCAAGCCATTGAGAAAGGATAGTTTCAAGCACCTAAGGGGCATATTTGACATTGTTGATTTGGATAAAGTTTGATCTTTTTTTATCAGCTCAGGACAAAGGGGGAGTGTTGGAAAATTGATTGTCCCTAAGCCTCCTGTTGTTTCCATCTACTTGTCAGAGTATTCTCTATTTTCAGCTGGAAGATTATTATAGGGATTTCCTTTCCTTTTGCTCTTGACATGTAGCTCATGTCTACAATTGAATTTATTTTTGGTAGTTGAATTTGAAAGTTAGGAGGGAATTTTTTTGTTTTAGTAAAAAGGAATGAAGGCAGTTTTCTCAGCAAGCAAGTTGAAAAATTTTGTAGTGTAAGTTTTTTGCAGCAAAAAAAATTAAGTTGCAGTAGAAACATGAAATATTCTTAGAACATTTTGTAGTGTTACAGTGAGCTCCTGATAGCTCCTGGCCACTCACTAATTTCCAGGGACAACAGATAGTTCCAGTCAAATAGATGGAAAGAAAGTTATGAGAAGCTTCTGACCGCTCCTAATTTAGTGGGTGTAGCTACAAATTGCTGCTAGTTTAGTTTGTAATCAATCGTCTGTAGTTTGTAGTTTTAAAGATTTTTGTAATTGTTATTTTCTGGTCAATAGAAGAAGAAAATATTGCATGCCTAGTTCCATGTGTCTCCATTGAGTTCATTTTTGTTATTTCGCATTTCGGTATTTCCAGTTTGTTTGGAAAACAAAGCAGTAACTCTGTGTTTTTTTTTTTCACTTAGAACTTTGACATGGTGGGTACATTAGAATTTCATTGATGGACAATAGTTTGAGTAGTGTTCCAAAGGAATTAAGAGCTCCCTATATCTTCTCCTTTCTACTCTATCATAATCCTTCTTTGACAGAAATTCGAAAAGAGGCGATTGGGAGTATGACTGCTCTTAGAGTCCTAGATTTGTCATAGTCTGCTCTCCAGTCGTTGCCAAAAAGCATGGGATTTTTGAAGCATTTAGTTTGCCTCAAGTTAGACTATGTTTTGATCAAAAGACTACCCCACTCTTTCATTACTCTCAGAAACCTTGAAATATTATATCTTGAAGGATCTGATATTAATGAAATCCCGATCAACATTTCTAAGTTGACTTCCCTGAAACTTTTAGACGTTAGTTTCTGTGAACATCTATAGTTCATACCTTATTGTCTTGCACACATCACATATTTGGAGTACCTGAATGCAAGTAATTCTCCAAATATAGGGCGAAATAAGTGTAGAAGAGATTGGCTCTCAATTAGTGATTTGGGCACCCTTAACTAACTCAAAAGGTTCGGGTTTACAAACAATAGAAAAATAATTCCAGGAGTAGTGCTAGGAATGATGAAGCAGATGGGGTATCTTTATTTGCATCTCATAGGTATGGAAAGCCTACCTAATGACATGAATGCCATGTCAAAATTGAGGGAAATATATCTTACATATCCTCATCTACTCGAGATAGAAAATTCATTTTGTGAATTTCACAATCTAAGCTACATTAAGTTAATCCAATGTGGCATGCTTAAGCGGCTACCTGCCTTGCACCAACTTCCAAGACTAAATCACCTAGACATAGTTAATTGCCCCAACTTAGAGAATTCCTAGATGAATTTGGCAAAGGGGGATCATTTCCAAAGCTAGAGGTATTTTAAGTGGTGGAGGTGGATAAGTTAAAACAAATACCAATACTAGAAGAGCCCAGCACTGTCTTCACTCAAACTATTAACAATAATGCTGTGAGGCATTGGAGAGGATATCATAGTGTTATTGGAATTTGAAGAGTGTGGAGAAGATAAGAGTGTATGGTTTCTCAAAGGGTCAAATTTTCATGGAAGAGGAACAAAGATTTATTAGGACAAAGGCCAAAGTGCAAACGATAAGAGTATCTACCCCAAAAACTAATGCATTAGAAGACCGTTACTTGGATATCCATTTCCGGTGTGGATATTTTTATTATGGAAAAATTTTGTGCAATGAGATGTTTCAATTTTTGGATTTTGATTTTCAAGTTATGTCATTCGAAGAAATAGTATATAAATAAATACCATTATATGGTAGTTCGACTAAAAAAATTTAATATTATGTTCAAATTAATTCTTGTCTAGGAATAATATATGTAATTTTCTTATGTTATTTTGTTGTGTTATATTAGTTTTTATATATTTATTAATCAATAATTTCTTTATCTTAAAGTTAAGTATATAAAGTCATTTTTATTTTCATATTTATTGATAAATTTTATTTATATGTAATTTTGATTCATTTTAAATAGTTAATTATTTTTTATAAAAGTAAAAAAAGATCAATAAAAATAGGATAATTTTTTTTTTCAAAAGTGTGAATGAGGCATAAAATTGGTTTTGATTTTTTGGACATTAAAGTATGTGATGTTTAAGTAGAGTGCAATATGTTACTTAGGATGATCCCACATCTTTAGGTGTCTTTAAACATCAAATACACCATATATCTCGTATTTATTTGTAAACACAATAATACAATGTGATCTTATATGCATTATTCAAATGTTATTTCTAACTTATGTATGATGATTTTAGAATTTAATTATTATCTTGTAAATTGGTGCACCAAAAGCATTGAATTGACTAATAAAGGACATATAATATAAATAATCCTGTATCATTAAGAAAATATTTAGGAATTATTTAGAAATGGGAGGTCACAATATAAAATCAAAAGAATACTCAATTATAGAGCACTTAAAGTATCATCTCTACATCATTAGACATATCCTTCTTGCATTTTTGTGTGGTGTGCCTAGGAAATTGTATAACTTTTTAGAGGGTTGAATCACAACTAATAGAATAAATAAATGTATTCATGATTATGTCTTATGGTTCCAATCATTACTTGCTCAAATGAATTATCAATCACATGATATCAAATTATAAGGACTATTGATCAATCATTTTGTTCCATCAATGCAAAGGATTTAAATTTGTCTATAATCATTATACATTATTTTTTTATCTATGTGATTCTTTGAATGATCACGGATTAAATATTTTATATGCTAAAATTTATCATGATATAATTCATCGAGGATACTAGATACTTCATCTTCACAGCTTATTAAGATTTTGTAGACATGGAAAATTGGCCAATGCACTTGATCCCGATCACTAACATCGTTTCATCTTGAATCACCTTCTTGGCTTGTCATCACCTTTAATTAAATAAATCATTACTTATCTAACTAAATCATTCTTTCATGTTGATTAAATTAATCAATTTAATTTAATTAACCTTATATCTATGTTTAATTAAATAATACATTTTATTTAATTAATCTCTAAAGTCATCTAATTAAATGGAATAATTTAAACCTTGTTCTATTTAATCTAACATCATCTTTCCTCTTTAATTAAATAAATAAAATCTCTTTGTTTAATTAAATCTATATCTCATCCTTTTTATTTAAATCAACACATAAATCTAAGTCAAACTGTCAAATCATCTAATCTCCTATTAAATTGATCAAATCCTAAATAATTTAATCCTAATCACTCCAATCCTCTAGATTTTGCAACTTGCACAATAAATCAAGTTATTTGATTTATTAAATCATCATTTTCCATTCAAAAATACCTCCAAAAGGGGATGGGTACATCCAACAAGGCATTTAAGGCCTCTTACATATCCTTGGCCTTGAGCCAAGTGACATTAACTCCATTTCCTTCCCCCTCCAACATGTCACATTCAAATTTCAAATTTCAAATTTGAATCTCATAGCATTTATCATGCACATTGACCAAAATGTGTATAACCTTATACCATTGACATCTTGACAAGTGGCACTTGGCCATTAGATGTTGAATGATCCTGCATTGCTCAATTTCACTCATTCTTCCAACTTGGAAATCTATAAATAAGAGAATATTCCTCTCATTCTACCATCCACAATTTGAGTAAACTTACTATACTCAACTTCATCCTCAAGAATAGCCATTTTAATCTCTCTTTATCAAGTTCTTAGCTAGGTTATGAAAAAATTCAACCGAAGTGGATCAATCATTATCAATCTTAAACAAGAGTTGGGAAATGGCCAGTTTCGACAGACCAACTGGCACCAACTCCCTCATGGGATCAAGAGTTTTCATTGCTTAATTAGGATTTCATTTATCTTTTCATGTTTGTGTTGGATTGAAAATACACTGAGAGGGGGGGGGTGAATCAATGTTTATAACTTCATTAACAAATTTAACTGAAATTGAAAAGAACCATACATATGTTCTCATTTATCAATGATAGTACCATTCATGTATTCAAATGCAATCATATATACTGAAATGAGTAGTGTAACATTACATTTTAAAGTAGTAAAGCACTAAAGAAAATTAATCACAAAGACACAAATAGACACAAGATATGCCGAGTGGAAAACCCTCTTGGTGTAGAAAAACGACTCCTGAACCTGCTGCCTTTTCTAGGCTTTCATTTCAATAATTATTTTGACAATGCCTCAATGGCTGATTTCTAAGCACCAACCCCTTTGTTTAGAGACACAAGTATCAAGGAGCACCAACCCATTTTGTGTTTTTCAAAAGAACATACAATGATACAGAGGATCTCTTTGTTTCTCTTGATTTTTGTCAAGTGCCTCTTGATAGACAATGTGTAGAATGCTCAAAAGTCAAGAATGACTCTTCAGTGTTCCACCCATTATCAAGCCTTAAGATAGCTTGAGAAAAATATTATTACAGTCACAATACACCTTCTCATCAAACTATATTATAGTGATATATCTTTTCTTTTTCTCACTCTCTATTTTTCAATCTTTCATAATACAAAATAGAAAACAAACAACACACTGTGTTTTCCAAATTTTCAACATCGAAGAACAAAATGGACTTTCACATCTTTTAATGGTAATACCATTGTTTCAAATTTTGATTTTTTGTCATAATCGAGCCCTAATCTCTCTGTTTTTGTCTTTTTAAAGAAATCATCATTACATTTAGGAACTATTACAATTGTTGCTCATTTTCCACTTTCAAGGAATTATACAAGGTTAAGTTTTAGGTTACAATACTACTATCAAGCAACAGCTCTAGATGTTGCAGTGATCATGAGTGAAGGATTATTTCTTTCTATCAAGGATAGAACAATAGTATCCAAAAATAGAGGTGTGACATAAATTTTCTTCACTAGTGGCCTACAAATGCAGTGCTTACCCAAAACGGTAAGAAAACATCTTTTAATATCAAGAATAATAACCATTTTACCCTAGCAATAACAACAATACAACTGAAGGCAAGTAATAATGCATATAATAGCAATTACCAATGAATCCAGGTAAGAAACATAAGAATTTGAAAGCATTCAAACTGGCCCACAAAATCATAAAACTTGTTTCACAAAAATGATATGAGGACCATCATAAAATGTAGCCAAGAAATTTTATAAATGAAACCAAGTGATAAACTAATCAAGTTCAAGAATATTATGATTTTCCCACAACTCAAACTCACAGAGCCTTTCAAAACTATCATGATAATCTTATAAAAGAATTTGCAGTCACATTTTTTTTTTAAATAAACATTTAAGACTTTTCTCTTCAAAGGAATGGAAGTTTTTCATTATTCATTTTGCATAAGAGAGAAAGACTTAGCTCGTAATCATCTTTCTATTGAAGTAATGGATTTGAGCAACAAACTGAAAGAGTAATACCTATGAGAACTAGAAATGCATTTCCCATGAGTGATTTACCAGGTCTGCGAAGAGACAGAGTAGCTCGAGCTCTTTCCCCATTCAAGCTCCCAACTAATGGCTAGAAACCAATAGGAGAAATGACCATTCTCATGGTCTTCCAATGCTACCAATACACTGTCAAAGATTAGTGAAGCAACAAAAAGAACAATGAAACAACTATGAGATACCCAACTCAATGATGGCGGCTAGTAGGGTTCCAAACCCTCAAACAATGAAGCAAAGTTTTTCCCTACTTGCCACACGAATTCCTTTACCAAGAATGATAATTGTTTGGAGTCTGAAAGGACAGAAAAGATAATGAAAAAACTCTTAATGCCCTTTGAAGTCAGCGGGCTTATCAAAGACCAGCTGACGACCAACATAATTGCCATTGTCAATTAATTGACAATGAGAAGACATCGACCAAAATATGTGCTTAGAAGTAATTGATATGACCACGTTACCCAACACATGCTGATTTCAAAAAATATTTAAGCTTGGTCACATCCAACGTGACATAAAACATTAATCGAAACTTTTATTCCTGCTGTCGGCCCTGAGGCCCAAATGATTATTAACCAATAGACCCGAATCAAATGAAAATAGGAGATCAAACATTTAAACCTTTAACCAAAGCTGATTTTCCATCACATAGAAATCCAATAGCATATAGTGTGCCAAAGATAATGGCCAATGCCAAGAGATATCAATTAAAAGAAAAAGGATAGCCACCTCATTATGACCAATGCTATATAATATGTCAAATGGTATCCAAAAATCCATAAACACAATAATGATCAACCCCTTATAATATGCCAAAAAATGAATACTGAGAGCTTCAAAAATCATTAACAAACTATTCCTCATACCCATGCCATTGACTGAAAATGGAGGAATATATCTTTGATGAATATTAAGACATGTTTCAGTTTCAAGATGCTTGTAACTGATCAAGCCATAATTAATCAACCTATAGAAGAACTGTAACCAGAATGCCAAATACATGTAATTCAGTGCATCACTAAAACATAATTGTTAGACTAGAAACATATCACTTGATAAATGGAGCAAAGAACCTATAACCAGAAAACCTCAATCGAGATTTGCACATGGAGCCAAGATATCAGAGCGACCAAGATAATATAATCAATGAAATAAATTCCCCAAATAAACAAGAAGATCAATTGAGAAAGTAACCACCAAGATGCCAAAGTAACATAAATTGTCATCAAGGACAAAATAACACAAGAGGGATTCAATAGTTTGTTCTTCATTTTTCCTATTAGTAAGCATTGTAAATGTATTTCATGGGGAATCCTTATTTTATCTTGCATATGAGCTTACTAATGTGTTTTATTCTTGTATTTGTGCAGGTATAGGATTGGGGTTCACAGTTTCAATTGAAAAATAGTTTCAAATGTTACTATAGTCACATGAAATTGCACCCTATTGAACAAAGACTTAGAATTCTAATGACATAATGGAAATAAATTCAAGATGTGGAACCTTTTAGTTGAGGTTAGATCTATAGAGAGGGATAGGTTCCTCTTCTAAACTAGGTGAAAATATGTTGGTCCAACCCAACATATGAAGTCTTATCACTGTTACAAATATAAAGGTGTTGTCATTGATGTCAATTGGTTATCAACTGGTTTTTATTGGCATTGATGTCACATAAGCAAGTTATTGATTTATATGTCAAGGATATTGAGAAATTTATAATAATGAAGTTTTTTTGGTTTTCTCTAGGATGTTTTCCTTTTCTTGTGTGGTTTAGATATATTGTTCGGGCATGTGCAAGATCATCATGGAAAAAACAAGCCCTTAAGTGGCAATAAAATGCAAAAAAATCAGAGTTAGGAAACTTGATATAGAAATTTGAATAAGCTATCTATATTATTTCAAAAATATGTAAGATTAGAATCTATAGAAAATTTAATGTAGTTTCTAAATTACTAGGTTTATTTTAAAAAAAAATAAAAATTTGGTGAAAATTTGAAATTTCAATGAAGTAGCACTTAAATTTTAGGGAAAAAATAAGAAGTAGGTGTCTGTCTAACCACCCTAACCACAACAAAATGATAATATTTTTTTATAATATTTTAGATATAAGTAGAGGATTCATGTCCCGATGTGATGCATATATGTTTGTAATTTTTTTCCAACTAAATAATTAGTTATGATTTTTTTATTACAACTTTTAGAAAATATAAAAACTCGTATGTTTGACCACCTTAACTTGGTCAAAACTTCATGAAACTATTTTTTTTTTAATCCTCTGGTATGTGAAGCATAAAATGTGACACATATTTCAAATTCAAAAAATGTGATACCATTTCAAATCTATAGATGTTTTTCAATCAGCCTATCAATCAGGACTTCAATCATAATTCAAATAGAAAATGAATAGTAATTATTTATTAAATTCAAATTAAAGCATAATTTATTTTGGTGGAAAGCTAAAAATATCCTTTAAAAACCCTTTTAGTTTCATCAATTTTGGGTAAAAAAAAAGTCGTCAGCCACATGGGTCATCATATCACTTACATATCACCACTTTTTGGCCCATCATGATCTTGCACATACTTGTTCATGGTTATTGATTGTTTCTATATTGAAAATTAAGGATTCTGGATCCTTGTGCAGTGAGAGATATTTTCACTAGTATGCACATACTATGCTTTTCTATGTATTTGGTTGTGATTTGGGAGAAATTTCGTTGCTTCATATTTCTCTGCATTGTGGTTTCATGACTTGTAGTTATGAAAATAAGATGATAAAATCATGTTCAAGCTAAGTTTATTATCTAGAGATATTGGATCGTGTTAAGGTTGTGTCTGCTCAATTGTTTTATGTTTTTTAACTAGGTATTGGCCAACCTTGTGCAAAAAACTACTTGTATAGTTCATGGAAGCATTTTGAGGGATGTTGTGACTTATTTAGGTCCTCACTAAGTGTGTGTTTGGTTCACCCTCATTATAATTCCACCTTAGAATGTATTGGTGCCGACTTAATTTGGATTTGTAAATGTAAATGTCGTGTGGCTGACCTTGGATGAGTTTCAGGGTTGAAGAAGGTATAAGTATAAGTTGAGATGTTTGTGAAATATGAATGCAAGAGCAAGATAGATGTGAGATAGGTTCTAAATTGTGTGTGTGTGTGATATGAGTTTGAGCATATCAGTGTAACATTCAAGTGGCCAATTTCCAGAGGCAGTGAGATGAAAGTATAGTCTATCATTCAAGCATGTCTGCAAGTCTGTGAGTGAGTTGTGATGAAAATATCCATTGCATTGAATTTTTTTCTCTCTTTATAATAAATATATTATATCTTCTTCATAATTATGTGGCAGTGAGCCCTCCAGCTGGTTAACCCTCATTAGAAAACGAGTCTTGTTTTGGATAGTAAGTCCTGTTTTGGGCAGTAAGTCTTGTTTTAGAAAAGTAAGTCCTATTTTGGAAGTGATCCTTTCCGATAGTGAGCCTTTGTATTTAGTTCTAGAATTATTTATATTGTGAGCTAATCCTCATTGTGATTTTTCCCTTATTTGGTTTTACATTCAAATCATGTATTATTGTGTGGTTTTTCTTCTTTCAGTTTTTTCTTTTACACTTAATGATTAATCACATTAGCAAAGTAAAGGATTTATAATTTGGTAATCGATCTAACCTTTGCTAGAAGTTTTTAAGGTTAAATTTTCTACAACTGATTCACCCCCACTCTTTGTTATGTTGTTCAAAAATTATTATTAGATCTTGGTCTTGTTGGTTGTTTTTACTGTAACCAGGTTTATCTTCTATTCTACCTATAGAATTGCCAATTCTAATCGAGGGAAGCTTGAAGGACCTGGACCAACTGACAAGAATTTTAACAATAAACCTCCTACACTTCAAGCTCTGCAAAAACCATGAGGATGGTCCCTATAATGTGTTTATAATCTCTTCATCGAACTTATAAACAATCATTAACAATTAATAGATAATCCCATTTAATAGCTCAACATAATAGGATAATACTTAATTGAATTGGATTTTCATCAGTAATACCAACTACTTGGAGCATGAGATGATTACAACAATATTTCACAACTTAAGATAGTCATTTAATTTGAAATTTGGTAGAAAGCTCTAAGAAAAGATAAACAGACACATAACCTCACACACACATACAATTTAGACCAGTGCCATATACCATTGGGGAGTCAAGTTCACAAACATTTAAAATTTCATGACAGATTCAAACACATAGCATATAAGATCTCTGACAACAATTTCCTTACAAAATCATCAATTTATATCCTAACCCAATACCTCTTACCAGATCCCTTTATAAACATATCCATCTATAACTCCAAGCAAGAATTTTAATTAATTCTTTGAATTAAAGCCAAAATTGTAGTCATACACACCACAACAATGAGATGAATGCAATAAACCTCGATTATAATATTCAAAATTATGATATGCTTATACAATGGAGATACATGAGCTTGAAATGAATCACTATAAATCAAATGATAGTACTATTATGAAACATCAAACCTTCATAAACCCAAAACCCGACTACAAAATGACACAAAACCTAAATTGCATTTACACTAAAATAATCAGGCTTTACAACTTGCTCTGCAACTATGCCTAAACTCAACCTCAAAATATCTAACTTGCCAACCCTTATTTTTGGCCTTGAAATCCTTCTTATAGAGAATGAAGGAGCAAACAAGCATCGGGCCAGAAAATACACATGTCATCGATCAATTGGACTGCCTTGTGACATTTCAAAAATATGATTACAATCACCAAGTCCCAGAGCATCTTCTTGTTAATTCCACTCATTAGGGAATAACTATTGCATTTGCCGAACCTCAAAACCTGGACCAAAAATCCGCCATCGAGACAAAACCATAATGAGTTACAACTATAACCACTGAGCTATTATTTGCCAATAGTAGACACCGTTTTACTCCTCTTTGGTTAAGTACTTGTCCACCCATTTCTGACACTCTTCATCCATTGGCAAGTCAAAATTCACCATCTCATTCACTACAACCTGATTGTCTTCTCTTTCAAAAGACTCTAAGAATGTGTTGGTATTAATTATTTTTATCCATGCTACTTACCAGCAAGTCATAATCAGAAACACCACAACTCAATTTGATTTGTGCATTAATAACTTCTTCTACCCTTTCGTGCCACTACTGCAATGTTTTGAAAATTCCTTGTGCATCAGTAATGTCTAGAAAATTTTTATCATTCCAATTATCAAAGCTCTTTACTAGCTCCCTAATTCTTCTACTCAAATCATCAGGTAGGGCCTGGAATCCCTTCAATGATTTCACAAATATTTTAGTAGGCTTCAATGACTGAGGCCTATTTTTTGCATCAAACCTAGAAGCCTTATACATAATATCTAGATCATTGGCCCTAGGGATCCACTTCTCAGCCAAAGGAAAAACTATTTCCCGATCCCTATTGATATTTTTTATTCCATCTAGAAATAAAGAATACAAATAATGTACAGATGGTAATCTACCATCCATCCTCTCATTTAAATGCCTCAAAACTGTGTCCACCATCTCATTTGGTTTGGTAGTTGCACCATCCTCACTCGCCTTTAAGGCACCCTATAATTATGTGATCTTATTTAACATTTGTTTCTTGGTGGGATCCACAAAATACTCAACTTCTTCTTCAACTCACCCTGGTGTAGGACTGAGAGTAGGTGTTTGTATGGGGGATCCTGCAGTAGAAACAATTGGAGTAGTAGGGGGAATTGATTCTGAAGTAGGAGGTAATGCTCTGATACCAAGAGCACTGGAGGATTCTCTTACCTACCCATATTTCAACCTATCTACTTTATATTTCAGCTCAACATTACTTTTTTGCATCCTACTATATTCTCCAATTATTATGTTGCACTTCTCCATTAGACTCTTCTTTTCAACCTCTTCTCTCCTAGTTGTCTTTTGGGCCAATTTGGCCACATTAACTATTTGGCTTGTAGCTTCTGTTGTTGAAGTTTCAAAAGCTCTCTTGATAATTAGCCCTCCCCTTAGGTTTGGACTAATATTTCTTACATTTTGATTTCTTCCTTGGGGTGCCAATGCCCATATGGCCAGAGTTTCATACTCCTCATTGAAGGCAGAATCTTGCAAAGCTGCCTTAACCTCTTCTTCATTGTTTTTCATAGGATGCTTGGACTATAGGATAGCATCGAATGCTAAAGCATCATCTATGTCCCACTCAGGAAAAATTAGGACACTAGCAAGAGTCACAAGTCTCCTTCCTTCCTCAGGAGTGATGTTTTTGAATTCCTCCATCAATTTGACCTTGACCTCATCATCATTCTCCTGCTCAGACCTATCAGGTCTTGATTCTCTCCTTCTCTTGCATTTATCTTGGTATTCCTCCAGTTTCATCCTCCAAATTAGTTGCAATAATATATGATTCTTTACAAATGCATCATCATATAAGAATGCCTTGTAGGTCTCCATCATAGAATCATGTACACACCACCCCTTTATATCCATATCAAACAACACCAATTGTGTTGATATAGGAGGGGAAGGGATACCAGCCTGCATGTGTTGATCAATCACAATTATTTCATCCATCAGAGCCTCTTGTGTTTCCTCAATATTTTTCCTCTTAGGGCTTGGATCTGATGGTAGCACTGCATGATCACTTCTTGGTGGTGAATCTAAATCCACAATCCTTATCCCTCCAGGTGCTATGATCCATGGGGTTGGCTACGATGATGCTTTCACTATTTGTTTTCCCTTCTTATCCCCCTTATCCTCCTCACTGCTATCATTCCTCTTTCTCTTGTATAGAGGTTTTTCAACTAGGGGTTGATAAGTTGTCCTTATTTCTGCAGGCCTCACCTCTTGTCTTTGAATTCCAAAATCCATTTCCAAATTGAGTAAAATCCATTAATGGATCATATTTTGAATCCATTTTATGGACCATGGCCAACAAATTCTTAGAGGCTATCCATTTTTCTTTATTCAATTCCTGCCTATTCAAATCAAACTCATTTTTCATTAGGTGCTCAGGAAAATTTAATTCATGTACAAATATACCACCTTTAATTCATTGCCTGAACAAGGAAAATAATTCCTCAGGGTCATGCTGCCTCCTAGATCCACTCTTCAAATGATAGACATCAAAAACCTTCCAAAGCGGACCCATCCTCCCTTGGAAAAGACAAAATCTAAAACAATGGTATAATCAGGGAACAAAGTCCCTTTTCCTCTCCCTATCAGGTTGTCTTCATGAATACAAGCTAGCTGCCACATGACCTTGGAAAATCCCATCCTTGATGGTACATTATATGGGAGAATCTGAGGGGATCCTTGGAAACCAAACACCCTTAGGATAGTGCTCATCGGGTAGAAGATGATGTCACCCCAATTGTGGCAGACCTTTAAATCAAGCTTCCTCACCTTTGGTCGGATAAATTCATGCAAATATTTAGGAATTCTTGGCACATTTACCACCAACCTAGCTCTGAGTTTGGAGGAAAAATAGTTATCAAACTGCACAAAGCTGGTCCGTCCCCTATTGTAAGACAAATATGCACTCCACACATGTATTGGTAACCTTTCTCCATTTACCTCTTGCCTCAACTCCATCTTCTCTCAGAAGAATTCGACATTCCTATATATGAACATATGCATTAACAGAGAGTACCAAAAGAAAGGAGTGCTAACATCCCCCACAAGAAGCTTCAACAAACCATCATGTATCTTTTCTGCAAGAAAAGATGCATAGTCATACACCATGGAGAAGTTGGGATGCTGAATTTGAGCCCCCATAAACATATATGCAAAGGGAATCACTATATTTGGGTTGAATCCCAAAATATGACACAACGAATAAAATGTTGTCAAAAAGTGACTAGCAAAACAGCTTAGCCTGAAAGACTCCTGGTCATTTGGGCTGATGTGAATCGTTGAACTGCCTGCTCTGGCCAAGTGAGGAGGAAGTAACTTTAATATAAAAAGAGGCTTTGACCTCGCATATTCCTGCTTCATCTCCTCAAGATCATTTGGACCAAGAATGATCTAGACTCGCCCAAATCAAAAACCTATTGAATTTCAACTACACTTATTTTTAGAAAAATCCCACCATCATTATCCCTAATTACCCTTGTCACTGGGTCATAACGTGCTGCCACTACACTGAGTAGGTCCACGCCAGGAAACACATTCAACACTGCTAGTTTCCCCATGTTGTATCTCTAGCCATTAGAAAAAGGGTGGGGTAGGTTTCTTTGTCCATACCATAGCCTGAACATTTCCAGACCCATCATTGGAACCCTAGCATCTGCAATATTATAGTTTTTGCACACTAGTCCCTCACCCAGGGTTCTTCCATTCATTAAAACCAAACTCCTTCTTCTGTCATTTGTTGATAATGGGATTTGATCCAAAAAATCATGATATATGTTCCTTTGTAAATAATCAACATGGCCAGAGTGTTGCTTCAGTGGTGCCATATCAAACAACTAGAGCTTTCTTAAACTTAAAATTCTTGAACAAACTAGGACTACCTAGAAAACAAAAATTACAACACAACTATGCAATTTCCAACAATTAAAACGAAACGGTAACCCTATAACAATAATCAACAACCCCCTGACCAAAAAACCTCAACCTTTCACAAGAATCGCAGTCAAAATAAACCAGTGATACAAAAAGTAACTCAGGATTTCGCGCCTTGCAGAGAACCAAACCTTCACTGTGATTGATTGAAATTTTTTATCTCTGGCTCTGAACCGCTTTGAAAACACTTGATAGCTTTTGTGGTGAAGATAGAATGAAGTCAAATACTTTATGTCGGTTGAATTTAGCCAATAGACATCTCATCCACCATTAAAGCGCATTTACATGCCGCGCCAACGACTCCAATCGCATTTGATGCAAATTTAAACTCTAGTCGTCGATCTTTTGTTTTTGTCAGATCATTGACCGACGACCTTCAAAAAGGCTAATGCAATCTCCATGTCAGTGTCGAGGGCCCACCATAATACACAGCTCCAATGGGATACACATGGTGCCCGCCCGTGATATCGCAATCACTAAACACCATGCATCTTTGGATCACACGATGGTGGGCAACCATTGATTCCCACCATCGACGATCATGTTCACTCACAACAATCAACAACACCAAACATAACCACCGAGAAAATTTTCATAAATATTAAAACATCGTCGTAGATATTGAGCACATTCATCTTTCAGCCCTTTTTGTAACCCACCTTTTAATGTATTAAAGTTCGATGCAAATTTAAAAAATTTTATTAATCCTTCTTTGGCATCGACAGCTAAGATACATGGCACCCACCCATGATATCACAATCAGTTGAAACCCAACGGTGATATCACCACAAGATCACGGGGAACGGTTAGGATCAACCGTAGGATGATCGATGATCATTAAAATATATTCTCTGCAAAACAAGATAATTATTAGAAGAGGGAAAAGGGACATCACCTAGGCCAATGAAAAATGATGGGATAAGGTTTTTCTTAAAGCACGAGGCATGGGCCGATCTAGACTTAGGAAATAATAAATTCGAGATGAAATATTAACACAATTTATTAAAGGGGCCCGACCTAGATGAGTCAATGGGGCATAAGTCATTTTAAAAACTCCCCTAAAAAGGTAACGATGAAATAGATCTAACCTAGGGTTATAATATAACATGAGGATTCAAACGAAGGAAAAAAAATCCCCAACCCTAGGCTTCTCCAGAATAGCATGACAGACCAATAATATGGCAGAAAATTAATGGAACTCAAAGAATGAAATTTGAGGCTCCATCAAGTCCCTTGGAGAAGAGGTTAACCACTTAAGGAGGGTTCAGGATGGTGAGAAAGATCACTATTGATTGTCCTAGGTTCAATGGGACTGACTATTCCTTCTAGAAGACAAAGATGGAAGGATTTCTAGAATACTTTGGATATGATGTTGAGAAAGGCTATAAGACTGCATACACTACTCCTACTAATGGTCCAAGTATAGTTGATGATATCAAGGTGCATGAAGTGAACAATAAGGAAAATTTTAGTCTAAATAATAGTCTTTCACATTTTGAATTAATTAAAATAAAAAATTTGAATACTAATAAAGAGGTTTGGGGTGAATTGGAAAAGATTCATGCAGGAGATGAAAAATTCAAAGAAAAGTTGCAAAACTTGAAGGTACAATTTGAAATCCTCTAAATGTCTGAAGATGAGAGAATTAAATCCTATGTATAGAGAGTGGATGAGTTGGTAGGTGGAATTCAAGGACTTGGTACAACAGTGGACGGATCAAGGATAGTAAAGAAGATTCTCAAAAATCTCCCTAATACATATAGTGAAAAGGTATCTTCTATTGAGGAATTTGTAGATTAAGACCTATACTAAAGATCAGTTATTGGGTACTCCAACATCATTTGAAATTACAAAGCCTAGCTTAATAAATGGATCAAAGACAAAACCTACTTTCAAGGCTACACAAGCTAAAGATTCTAATGAAGAGAACTCCAACGAAGCAAAGGATAACTTTGTAAGAAAAATGAAAAAGGGCTCCAATAAGTATCAAGGTAAGTTGCCTTTCAAATGTTTAGTTGTGGAGGAATTGGTCATTATTCTTTGAGATTGCCTGAAAGAGCTAAGAAGAATAAATATAGAGAGGGAAAATATAACAAAGGAAAAAGGATAAAAAAGGAGCATATTATGTGAATGAAGATGTTAGTATTTTTGATGACAATCAATGCTTGTTCTTGTATATAAAAGATGAATCTACTCCTGCTAATACTGAAAGACAAGTGAAGGAAAGTTCTCTTGAGAAAGTTAAAGATATTGTAATCTGCACTTTTCATGCTAAACAAGAAAAGAACTACTAGTTTATTGATAGTGGTTGTTCACAACACATTATTGGTGACAAGAGTAAGTTCATTAAACTTAAAAAATATGATGGAGGCTTAGTTAGGTTTGGAGATGATACTGGTGCTAAGATTTGTGGGATAGGTTCAGTCAGTTTTGATGGCAAGCATAATATTGATGATGTCTATTATGTTAAGAGTTTAAGGAAAAATATCTTGAGTATTGGATAGATATTTAGTGAAAGATATAATCTTGTGTTCAAGGATGAGAAATGTGAAATAAAGAAAGGATCGACAATAGTGATTTTTGTTGGGAATATGTTTGAAGGAAATATTTATCAACTTAAGGGTGTTGATGGACATTTTTTTAGGTCTTAGATTAATGATAGTTGATTATGGCATCAGAGGATGTGTCACATGAATTTTGATAATATGGTGAGAGTAAGTGTTGTACAAGTTGTGAGATATTTACCAAGGATTATAAAGATTGTTAATGCTATTTGCAAGAATTTTCAGTTTGGAAAGCAAGCTAGAAACAAATTTAGGTCAAAGGAACAATCTACTACCATACTACTGGATTTGATTCATAAATATCTCTATGGTCCTACAATGGTGAGAATTCTATAAGGTGGCAGGTATTTTATGCTTTTGATCGGTGATTACTCTAGATTTACATGGGTTACATTTCTTAGAGAAAAATTTGATGCATTAGATAAATTCAAAGCATTCAAATGTATGGTTGAAAATGAAATGGATATGAAAATCTAATTCTTAAGGTATAAAAGAGGTGGTTAATTCACCTCCAATGATTTTAATATGTTTTGTGAAGAAAATGGAATAAAAAGAGAGTTATCTACTCTGAGAACTCCTTGGCAGAATGGAGTTGTTGAAAAACAGAATAAAACGGTTCAAGAAGCTACTAGATAATTGATTAATGAGGTAGGTCTACCAAAAGTCTATTGGAGAGAAGTAATTCAAACCATTGTTTATGTGTTTAACCAGGTTCAAGAAAAATCTAATATTACTAAGACTGCCTATGAGTTGTGGTATGGAAATATTCCTATTGTAAAGTATTTCAAGGTATTTGGAAACAAATGGTATATTAGAAGAAATAAAGAAAATTTAGGAAAGCTTGATGCAAGTTTGTATGAGGGTATCTTCCATGGATACTCCCTTAGAATAAAAGCTTACAATTGATATAATAAAATATTGGGAAAGATTGTAGAAATTACAAATGTCAAGGTTGATGAAGCATTGAAGAATTCAATTGAAGTTGATGAATATGTATCAGATGAACCTAATTATAAAGAAGTAGAATATGTTGTGGAAGAACACAAAAAGTAGAAAGAAGAAGAAGCTTTGGTGGTGTCCCCAAGGACATCTAAATATATGCAAAAGAATCATTCAAAAGATCAAATCATTGGAGACAAGAGTAAAGGAGTATTGACAAGAAGAAAAATTGTTCAAATAAATTTATTTATTTTATGAGGTTGAACCTAAGACAATGAGTGAAGCAAGTAAATATGAGAATTTGATGAGAGCAATGGAAGAAGAAATTATACAGATTGAGAAAAATCAAACCTGGGAATCAGTTTTGAGCGACAAATTAAAACATAATTGGATCAAAATGGGTATTCATAAACAAGTTGAATGAGAATGGAGAAGTGGTTAGAAATAAGGCAAGGCTTGTGTGTAAGGGTTACTCACAAGTAGAAAGTATAGATTTATAGGAAACCTTTGCTTAGGTGGAAATTATGGAAGCTATCAGAATGTTTTTAGTATTTTTTGCTCATAAGGGTTTTAAAGTTTATTAGATGGATGTAAATTCTTCATTTTCTGAATGGTGAATTGGAAGAATAAGTTTATATGGAATAACTAGAAGGATTTTGTTTGTCAGATCAACTAGACATGGTATGTAGAGTAAAGAGGGATTTATATGAATTGAAGCAAGCTCCTAGAGCTTGGTATGCAAGGTTGGATAGATACTTGATTTATCAAGGTTTCAATAAAGGTACGATAGATAGCAATCTTTATTTCAAAACTGAAAATGTAGTTAACATTTCAAAGAATCGAGTGATGCACTCAAGGAAAAAGAACATATCAATAAGGTATCACTTTTGAGGGAGAAGGTTGTGGAGAGTGAAGTAAAGCTTGAGTATGTACCTATAAAGGTTCAGGTTGTTGACATATTTACTAAGTCTCTTCCTAAAGATGTTTTTTAGTATCTCTAGGAGAAGCTAGGGGTTATTTCTTATCCTTTTTTGAAATAGATGCATATTGAGATGCATTAGTCTGGTGGGTCTATGGATCTATCTTCTTTTTGGACTGATGTTCGACGACTACCTCTTAGGGGGAGAAGGTAGTGTCTTGTTTTGTCATTGTGTTGTTATTTGGGTTTACTCTTAAGGGGGATAATTTTGTATTAGTGATGTTCTTAATGTTAAAAGGGAAAACAATGTAAAATATCTTTTGCCTTTGTCATTGATGTCAAAGGGGGGAAAGTATAATGTGAAAAAGAAAAAGTAAGGGGAAGAAAGCATTCTCGAAAGTGATTGTAGAATACATCAATAAGCTCATTGAATGAACATATTGAATTATTTGGTAAGGAACAAAACCATTCCAAATTCATATCCTTCAAGTATATAGAGAAGAGTTTAGCCAATAGTTTATCCTAAAAAATGAAGTCACTACATAGGGTTGTATATGTGGAAACATGGCTAACACGATCTCCTTTCCCACAATATTTATCAAATCTAGGAATCTCTATGCCTTGTGGCATTGGTGTTCTCAATACCTCCAAGGATAATGGGTTTATTTTGACATATTGTGAAGGTTAGCCATTTTTATTTTGTAAAAGTGTAGCAATTTGTTGTTGGAGGGATGAAATTTTTTGCAAGAGTGTGTTAGGGATAGGATCATTGTTAATGTTGTGAGATGGAGGGGAATAAGCTGGTGTATATACATTTAGAGGGCAAGTGATTTGTAAGTTTCTAAGGGAAGATGGATTAGGAGATATGAGATTGGAATGCACAAAGCTAATGGGATTCCCAATGGAAATAACTAAGGAATTATTTATATTGATATTAGATTATATGGTTGTTGTAAAAATTGGATCGACGTATGTCAGAATAGATTTTATGGTTGTGGAAGGAGGAATTGGAATTCCACCTTGAATTTGAGCATAGCCCAAAGCTTGAGTACAACTAGCCATGGTATGTATATTTTTATCAATAATCTGATCTAAGCTACAAACAATCTCTATTCCTTGTTCATTTTCAATCATTCTCCTCATGTTATCTATGATAGGAATTCCATTAGCACCAAGGTGTAAATAACTCACAAAATCTTGTAATTTGTCTAATTCTTCATCCATTATTCTAAGGTTCTCATGAAGGACATTAGTAATCATTACATAAACATTAGTCACATTGGTTGTGGGTAGGGAAGTCATGGGAAATGAAGTGTTAAGGGTATGATCCATAGTGGGTTGACTAGTTTCAACACTATGAGTGAAAGAGTTAGAAAAACCAAGATCCATGGTGAGTGATGTATCATGGGATGACATGTCTCAAACTAAGTCCCACGACAGTATTAGCAATAGGAAACCAAGTTGTGAAGCTCATACGAGTTTCACAATCCTAAGGTGCACCCAAAATGGATAATAGGTAAAATGTAATCAAACACCCTAGAATGTAAACTACAATGTAAGTATGTAAAATAATTTTTTCAAATTTAAAACAAACTAAATTTCTGTTTATGCTAGATTCAAAAACCTGAAAAATGATATCTTTTAGATGTAATTTCGAAAACAAACAATGCACCGAATTTGACAAATTGAGCTTAATATGAAAAATTTCAAATAATAGAAATTTTGGAAAGTAAACCAACAGACTAAATACAAAAATACAGAAGGAAAAAATAGTATTTTTAATGCTCAAAAAATTATAAAAATCCCTAATTAGGGACTCATTCACCTATGGGAAAATGGGTCTCGCTTCACGGCTTTTACAAATCAATTTTCAGATTTTTAAAGTGGTTTCTATATTGTTTACAGATTTGGTTTTAGAAAGTAAGTTATAGTTTTAGATTTCTATAAAATGAGGTCTAAATGAAAGTGCAAAATAATGCTAAATGACAACCATTAAGACCAATTTTCATTTATTATGCTAAATGACAACCAAGAAGACCTAATTTTAGATGCAATTTTGATTTAATATTTTGATTTCAATGAATGATTATGTAATGCTATGTGAATAATATGTAAAATGATTGATATTTTTTAATATTCTATATTTTAAAGAATGTAAAAATGAAAACCTAAAACCCTAAATGAGATGAAAACTATTGTAAGTAAATAATCCTAGAAATGAGATTAAAAAATCAATGCAATGCAATGTAAATGAATGCAAAACCTAGATCCAAGACTGAAAATGGACTCCAAAATAAAAAAGTTATGATGCTCAAATGCTTGGTTCACTAGAATGAAACAGTGGGAAATAAAGAAGGTGTTTTAATGAAAGGGGGTTCACCAAAATGATAATAGATAGACCAATTTTCATTTATTTCATTAGGAAGTGAGATCCCCACAATGAATTGACTAACAACCCTAAGGTGAATTAAGTCAATGTAAGAATCTTCATATTTCTTGATGATTGAAGGACGAGGGTAAGGGTCAAACAACACTTTGGGGAGAAAAACTAAAAATAGAAAATCAACTCCAAAATGAAATATAGCACTTGAAACAACAATATTAAACTCAATATTTGTAGAACCAAAAAACCAAATGCAGATCTGAGAAGGGAAAAGATGTGTTTACCAGTCACAAAGAGGTAGTTTCTAAAGGCTCACCGGGACTCATTTACCCATGGGCGAACATGGGTCTTTGCTCAAGGATTTTTGTGAGTTTTAGGACCCTCTAACAAATATATATAGCTTCTGATTTATCCAATTTTTAGTGTTAGAAAGTTAAAAATCATATTTGTAGGTTAGACTCTGTGATTTGATGATATCTTTAACACCTTTGCAAATTTCACAACTTTTTCAATCTCGCTCTTCAAAAGGTCTTCCATCCTTCTTCAACCTAAATCTACAATCACACACATAAGGAGAGAAAAATGTTTTTTTTTGGGTGAATAGGGTTTCCTTGGTTAAACCTTATTTTGGTAATCAAACCTTAAACTGAAATAATGCATGAAAGAGGGAATGTAGAATAAAGAAAGCTATGTTACCACTCAACAAACCCTTGAATTAAACCTTGATAATGGAGATTTATGAAGTCTATAACTTGCATGAAATAGTTGAACTGGATGTGGATCTTGACACTTGAATAATTCTTTGAATTCTTGAACTTTATCTTTAAACATACATCACAATGTTAGCTCCAAAACACGAACATGATGCAAGAAGAATTTGGCATGTTGAAGAGACCTTGATTGCTACAATAAATCTTTGATATATATGCACTTGAGTGCTCTTGATTTCTCTGAAAATTCTTGAAAACTGTCATAAAAGTCTCACAAAAATTGCTAGGTGAATCTTAGTTAAATAACCTTGTATTTATAGGTATGTATCCTTAATTTCCAAAAATCCAAATATCACAAGCCAAAATTGAAATATAGATTTGAATATGTTAACATACTGCCAAAACACATAATCTAAATTTTGGTCCAAAGTTCTAGGGAGGACCCATTTGGCCATGGACATGAATGGGTCCTAGTTCCCTATTCCTTGAACACACATTGCTCAAGGTAAAGTGTTATGTTTAGGCATTAACTATTGCCGGGTTTCCTCTTTGGAAAATATAATTTATTAAGCTTGTAAGTGAATAATAAAAGGGCTTATTAAGGTCAAATTAAGCTTAATTTAATTAAGAGGGCCCAAATAAGTGTGAAAATGTAAAGGGGTACATTTAGCAACACTAAATTAAGGCATTATTAAGTCCATTTTAATTAGGAGGGGCCAAACAAGTGAGAAAATGTAAAGGGATACATTTTTCTATAGTACAACTTCTAATCCTCATAGAAATAACTTTGTTGATAGTAATAATAGACTATACAACTTTTATTGGCATGGAACAAGGCATGATATCCAACCATGAACTTTTGCAAGTCCTCTTTAGATATGGCTTGTCAACTAGTCATGAAATTCAAGAACTCTTCTTAGATAAGGCATGGCATCCAACCATGAATTTCTACAACTCTTCTTAGATAGGGCTTGACATCCAACCATGAACTTATGCAATCCTTCAATACATCAATGTTATCCCATACAAAATAATATCAACAATGACACCCAATGCCAACTACAACAAGGACATCAATACCAATTAATGCCAACAAAATCCCAAGAATAACAACCAACTTAAAAAAATCTCACACAAATATCCTCAAGTTTCAAAAGCTAGTGTTGATATCAAAGACAAAGTGATCAATAATCTGCTCAACTATTGGCATCAATGACAACCATTACCAAAAAACATTTGGATACATCCTCAAGATTATTACAATTTTTATTATCATTTTTCTCATGTACCTCAACTAAAAAAATTATATTGTTATTAATGCCTTTGACATTGATCATATCGTTAGCAATAAGGTATTGCACCTTATTTTTAAGATCCATACATGACTAATATAATGACCCTGAACTTAATGTAAGTTACGAAATTATTCATTTTTATATTTCCTAATTTATTTTTTTCAAATCTAGTAGACTAACTAAAGGAAGTCTACTCAAACTGACACTCATCAAGACATGAAGAACACCGTATATAGATTCTTAATTCTTAGTGAACTTGTAAGATGCATATTTTCTAAATAAGAGGTAAAATATTTCAGCAAATTAGTGCACACTTTCCTTCAAATTGTCACCTTCACAAAATTATATTGGTTTTTGAAACTTTGAAGGGTAGGATGATTTAGATGATGAGATATGCTATAATGTATTAGATACTAAAATCATTACTTGAATATTTTTCATTAGTGTTCACATGCCTCTAGAAGATAGAGAGATAATTTTCTACACATTATTCTTTCTTAATATATTTAATCCATCAAAAAATTGATTTGCTACTTTCCATCATCAAAGCCTTGTTTATTTTTTCATATAAGTGTTAAAATTGGATGACATAACGACTAACAATTTATTTTCTTCTTTGTGCACATCTATTAAAATCCTTCATAGTGATATTTAAACCTATGTTTATGTAAAAATGTGGTAATAATGTTTTAGCACGATCATTAAAAAATTTCATCCAACCTAAAGATAATGAATAAAATAATAGCGTAACATAGTATTTTAGGGTTCATGAAAATTATTCAATTATTAAATTGGCATCATCAACAACAAGAAGAATGTGTAAAAGCAGAGAAGTATAGGTTTGAGAAACCCTAATAATGATAAAAGTTACCTAAGAGACTAATTCATGTAAGATTAGATGAAATCATTGAAAATATAAAAGAAATATATATTTTTAAATATTATCCAGGCCTAATATAATGAAATGCATACACAAAAATATGAATAAACCTACTAAATTATATAATAAATATAAAAGAAATGATTTTTTTTAATATTAACCCAGACTAATATAATGAAATGCATAGACCAAAATATGAATAAACATAGATTATATAATAATCTTAAGCATGATAACTAAAATGATATTTACGCTATACTATGAAACGATGAATAGATGAGATTGGAAGTAGATTCTGTATGTTTGTGTTTCACCTCAGATTGAACAAAATCAGTATCCTTTTCTGAGTTGAGTCATAAATCTATCCTCTTAACGTGTAGATTTAATTCTCAACTACGACTAGATGTACAATTTTACTTAGATTTATTTGTTTTGGCGATGCTTACTCTGCTCTACCATCTGAAAGTGGTAACCGTGCTTGACAATCCAAAACTTTTGTAATGCACATCAAAATCACAGTCACTGTCCTCCAGCGTATGCTATTCAAATCTAAAGCTTCCCAAGCCTCCGCTTTATCCTAAGGCTCCCCGTGTTCTTATTAAATAGCTGCTCAGGCACGTGAAATGGTCAGAACTCTACGAGTATCCTGACATGAAGTGAAACTTGGCCTTGCTTCTTTCACAGAGATACCATTGTTGATGTGCAAATCACAGCTTTTTTAAAGAGGAGTAAAACGGCGGTTTAGCTGTGACCATTTGTGGCCTTGTGTTGATGACAAATTTAATGGAGTTGTTTGACAGGTGATTCTTCGAAAAAGTCCACCCTTATCACGTGTTCAATTTCATGGTTGCTATTTGATTTCATCTTCCACCGCCCACACATATATTCATTGCTTTTAAATTATTTCTATAATAAGTATATTCATATTATTATTAAATAAAAAATATATATTTCATAATTTTTTGTTTTAATTTTACATTTATTTTTATTTTTATTTAATAATATGTTAGTTTGGTATTTTATTTATCATATTTATGTGTGACAGTTGATTCAATTAACAAATCCATTTATATATGTTTTTAATTATGTTTCTTATTTATCAATATAATTCAGATTTCATTTTCTTCTAATTGTTAGATGTAATTGTTATCATTTATATGTTATATGAATACAATTAGTAATGCAATTCTTTTTAAAAAATTGACTCTACCTCACACTAATTCTTTATTAACCTAATTAAAATTTTGAACATTATATGTACATTTACAGACTAATTTACTTGAAATAAGGCCTAATTTGAAATTTTTAAAGACATTCACTAAGATAAAAGGGGACATCAATAATGTGAGGGGAAATAAAGTAGTTCAATCTTAGCTCAACAAGATTCTAAAGGTGTTCATGAATCCTTGGTATTTAACACATAGGTACTAGCGCCAAAATAATCTTCAGGTACCCTTTATGGGAAATCTAGCCTAGCCAAGATTGACAACTCTTGTGAAGGTATTTGTAAACATTGGGCATATGGTTTCTAAATCAAAAATGAAAAAAAGACTTGCAAGTGATTTTTTTGGAAAAATTAAGTAGTATATTTAGTTTCATTATGACTACAATCACTTTTTTATCACTAAAATCTCCTAAGGGTGAGGTGAGAGCATATGCTAGATAGTTGAAGTATTCCCTAAGATTATAAAGTTAATTGTAAAAATGGTCACATAAAACCCTCTACTATAATCTATAATGAGCTATAAGAAGAATAAGAGAATTCACATAGAGATACATAGAATAGAGAGGAACACAATGCTTTATATCATCTTCATAGCACCACTTTCACTAGGTGACCTTCTAATAGAGCTTACACTGCAGTTATAAATACCCAAGAAGATTTATACTTGGGAAGTCACAAGAGTCAATATAGTCTAACTAATGACAATAACCATCTCATGCATATGGAATAAATAATTTACTCTAATTAATTAGTAGGATGAATCACAAACCATATGCATCTACACCTTCATTTACAATTATCTACATGAATGATTTACAAAGCATATACATGCAAAAACTACTAGCTAATATATAATAGGATGTATTTCATACCAATGAGATCATAAATTTAATGTTTGTGTTTGAATTGATTTTCCATAAAATGTCCATGTCTACTGTGATAAAAAATACTTAGCTATATGTTGTACAAGATTAAAATATCCATTGGTCTCAACAAAGATAGAGTATTGTGATTGTATTCCAATACAACATATATGGCTCCTCTAATGTAGTGAATTTTCTAAATTTCTTCAATTTGATTTGTGTGTTATCATAATCATTAGTTACATCCTCAATGTCCACATAGTGCAACTACAAAAATGATAACTCTTTAATGTAAGGAAGTCATACAAATATATGTTGTTAATATAAAGAGGAATTTTTCATTAAATACCATGAATCAGAATTACATAATAGTACATGATTAAGCTATTCCTTATTCCCACATGATTGGCTCTAATTTTTGTTCAAGGTAGGTGCCTATGTAAATGACCAAACTCAAATATATACCTACACATTATATAATCCTTGGGGGTGAATAATAAATATAGATATTAGTAAAATAAGTCATAGGATTAGTGATTTTAAAAGGTGGAATGTGTGATGTCATGATAAAAAAACATGAATATGCCACTTGTAAAATAATTATTAATGTTAGGAAAAATGTTGGAAGTCTGTATAGTTTGTTGCATTGATGTCTACCTATGGAGGTGGTTTGATTTGTTAAATTATGTTGTCATTAGTAGTCTCATTGATGTCAACCTCTAGTGTTGCCTTGATAAGAATGTATGTGGTTGATTTACTATATTGCAGTTGATTTGGTTGTAATGATAAAGTGTTGTAGATGATGATATGATGTTTGTGGCATCTGGTTTCCAAGTGCTTTTGAGAAAATTTGAATAAAGGAGGAAATAGTGTGGTAAAGAGTGTTCAGTGTAGTAGAACTCTATTCAATTTTTTGCTCCACATTTCTTTTGTATTCAAGATCTACTTATGCGATTTAGATATGATGATCAGAGGTATTTAGAGGTGTTATATGCAAATTTTGAGGTTTTGGATCATTGTGCAATGAAAGTTGTGTTCACCAATGGGTGAACTATCAAAGTAGTGTTGTTTGGGAGAAATGGTTTTGCTTCACATTTCTCTGTAATTTGGTTTCTGGTCTTGTAGATCTGAGAGTGTGCTTAAATTTATATCTATCTTGAGTTTGAGTTGTTTGAGTTTTGGTGCTTTGCAAGGTTGGATTCATGTGTTACAGTATGTGGAAGGTTAACTAGGTGT
>CM021104.1:60261506-60306103 GCA_007115665.2 Sequoiadendron giganteum
CAATGCCCATATGGCCAGAGTTTCATACTCCTCATTGAAGGCAGAATCTTGCAAAGCTGCCTTAACCTCTTCTTCATTGTTTTTCATAGGATGCTTGGACTATAGGATAGCATCGAATGCTAAAGCATCATCTATGTCCCACTCAGGAAAAATTAGGACACTAGCAAGAGTCACAAGTCTCCTTCCTTCCTCAGGAGTGATGTTTTTGAATTCCTCCATCAATTTGACCTTGACCTCATCATCATTCTCCTGCTCAGACCTATCAGGTCTTGATTCTCTCCTTCTCTTGCATTTATCTTGGTATTCCTCCAGTTTCATCCTCCAAATTAGTTGCAATAATATATGATTCTTTACAAATGCATCATCATATAAGAATGCCTTGTAGGTCTCCATCATAGAATCATGTACACACCACCCCTTTATATCCATATCAAACAACACCAATTGTGTTGATATAGGAGGGGAAGGGATACCAGCCTGCATGTGTTGATCAATCACAATTATTTCATCCATCAGAGCCTCTTGTGTTTCCTCAATATTTTTCCTCTTAGGGCTTGGATCTGATGGTAGCACTGCATGATCACTTCTTGGTGGTGAATCTAAATCCACAATCCTTATCCCTCCAGGTGCTATGATCCATGGGGTTGGCTACGATGATGCTTTCACTATTTGTTTTCCCTTCTTATCCCCCTTATCCTCCTCACTGCTATCATTCCTCTTTCTCTTGTATAGAGGTTTTTCAACTAGGGGTTGATAAGTTGTCCTTATTTCTGCAGGCCTCACCTCTTGTCTTTGAATTCCAAAATCCATTTCCAAATTGAGTAAAATCCATTAATGGATCATATTTTGAATCCATTTTATGGACCATGGCCAACAAATTCTTAGAGGCTATCCATTTTTCTTTATTCAATTCCTGCCTATTCAAATCAAACTCATTTTTCATTAGGTGCTCAGGAAAATTTAATTCATGTACAAATATACCACCTTTAATTCATTGCCTGAACAAGGAAAATAATTCCTCAGGGTCATGCTGCCTCCTAGATCCACTCTTCAAATGATAGACATCAAAAACCTTCCAAAGCGGACCCATCCTCCCTTGGAAAAGACAAAATCTAAAACAATGGTATAATCAGGGAACAAAGTCCCTTTTCCTCTCCCTATCAGGTTGTCTTCATGAATACAAGCTAGCTGCCACATGACCTTGGAAAATCCCATCCTTGATGGTACATTATATGGGAGAATCTGAGGGGATCCTTGGAAACCAAACACCCTTAGGATAGTGCTCATCGGGTAGAAGATGATGTCACCCCAATTGTGGCAGACCTTTAAATCAAGCTTCCTCACCTTTGGTCGGATAAATTCATGCAAATATTTAGGAATTCTTGGCACATTTACCACCAACCTAGCTCTGAGTTTGGAGGAAAAATAGTTATCAAACTGCACAAAGCTGGTCCGTCCCCTATTGTAAGACAAATATGCACTCCACACATGTATTGGTAACCTTTCTCCATTTACCTCTTGCCTCAACTCCATCTTCTCTCAGAAGAATTCGACATTCCTATATATGAACATATGCATTAACAGAGAGTACCAAAAGAAAGGAGTGCTAACATCCCCCACAAGAAGCTTCAACAAACCATCATGTATCTTTTCTGCAAGAAAAGATGCATAGTCATACACCATGGAGAAGTTGGGATGCTGAATTTGAGCCCCCATAAACATATATGCAAAGGGAATCACTATATTTGGGTTGAATCCCAAAATATGACACAACGAATAAAATGTTGTCAAAAAGTGACTAGCAAAACAGCTTAGCCTGAAAGACTCCTGGTCATTTGGGCTGATGTGAATCGTTGAACTGCCTGCTCTGGCCAAGTGAGGAGGAAGTAACTTTAATATAAAAAGAGGCTTTGACCTCGCATATTCCTGCTTCATCTCCTCAAGATCATTTGGACCAAGAATGATCTAGACTCGCCCAAATCAAAAACCTATTGAATTTCAACTACACTTATTTTTAGAAAAATCCCACCATCATTATCCCTAATTACCCTTGTCACTGGGTCATAACGTGCTGCCACTACACTGAGTAGGTCCACGCCAGGAAACACATTCAACACTGCTAGTTTCCCCATGTTGTATCTCTAGCCATTAGAAAAAGGGTGGGGTAGGTTTCTTTGTCCATACCATAGCCTGAACATTTCCAGACCCATCATTGGAACCCTAGCATCTGCAATATTATAGTTTTTGCACACTAGTCCCTCACCCAGGGTTCTTCCATTCATTAAAACCAAACTCCTTCTTCTGTCATTTGTTGATAATGGGATTTGATCCAAAAAATCATGATATATGTTCCTTTGTAAATAATCAACATGGCCAGAGTGTTGCTTCAGTGGTGCCATATCAAACAACTAGAGCTTTCTTAAACTTAAAATTCTTGAACAAACTAGGACTACCTAGAAAACAAAAATTACAACACAACTATGCAATTTCCAACAATTAAAACGAAACGGTAACCCTATAACAATAATCAACAACCCCCTGACCAAAAAACCTCAACCTTTCACAAGAATCGCAGTCAAAATAAACCAGTGATACAAAAAGTAACTCAGGATTTCGCGCCTTGCAGAGAACCAAACCTTCACTGTGATTGATTGAAATTTTTTATCTCTGGCTCTGAACCGCTTTGAAAACACTTGATAGCTTTTGTGGTGAAGATAGAATGAAGTCAAATACTTTATGTCGGTTGAATTTAGCCAATAGACATCTCATCCACCATTAAAGCGCATTTACATGCCGCGCCAACGACTCCAATCGCATTTGATGCAAATTTAAACTCTAGTCGTCGATCTTTTGTTTTTGTCAGATCATTGACCGACGACCTTCAAAAAGGCTAATGCAATCTCCATGTCAGTGTCGAGGGCCCACCATAATACACAGCTCCAATGGGATACACATGGTGCCCGCCCGTGATATCGCAATCACTAAACACCATGCATCTTTGGATCACACGATGGTGGGCAACCATTGATTCCCACCATCGACGATCATGTTCACTCACAACAATCAACAACACCAAACATAACCACCGAGAAAATTTTCATAAATATTAAAACATCGTCGTAGATATTGAGCACATTCATCTTTCAGCCCTTTTTGTAACCCACCTTTTAATGTATTAAAGTTCGATGCAAATTTAAAAAATTTTATTAATCCTTCTTTGGCATCGACAGCTAAGATACATGGCACCCACCCATGATATCACAATCAGTTGAAACCCAACGGTGATATCACCACAAGATCACGGGGAACGGTTAGGATCAACCGTAGGATGATCGATGATCATTAAAATATATTCTCTGCAAAACAAGATAATTATTAGAAGAGGGAAAAGGGACATCACCTAGGCCAATGAAAAATGATGGGATAAGGTTTTTCTTAAAGCACGAGGCATGGGCCGATCTAGACTTAGGAAATAATAAATTCGAGATGAAATATTAACACAATTTATTAAAGGGGCCCGACCTAGATGAGTCAATGGGGCATAAGTCATTTTAAAAACTCCCCTAAAAAGGTAACGATGAAATAGATCTAACCTAGGGTTATAATATAACATGAGGATTCAAACGAAGGAAAAAAAATCCCCAACCCTAGGCTTCTCCAGAATAGCATGACAGACCAATAATATGGCAGAAAATTAATGGAACTCAAAGAATGAAATTTGAGGCTCCATCAAGTCCCTTGGAGAAGAGGTTAACCACTTAAGGAGGGTTCAGGATGGTGAGAAAGATCACTATTGATTGTCCTAGGTTCAATGGGACTGACTATTCCTTCTAGAAGACAAAGATGGAAGGATTTCTAGAATACTTTGGATATGATGTTGAGAAAGGCTATAAGACTGCATACACTACTCCTACTAATGGTCCAAGTATAGTTGATGATATCAAGGTGCATGAAGTGAACAATAAGGAAAATTTTAGTCTAAATAATAGTCTTTCACATTTTGAATTAATTAAAATAAAAAATTTGAATACTAATAAAGAGGTTTGGGGTGAATTGGAAAAGATTCATGCAGGAGATGAAAAATTCAAAGAAAAGTTGCAAAACTTGAAGGTACAATTTGAAATCCTCTAAATGTCTGAAGATGAGAGAATTAAATCCTATGTATAGAGAGTGGATGAGTTGGTAGGTGGAATTCAAGGACTTGGTACAACAGTGGACGGATCAAGGATAGTAAAGAAGATTCTCAAAAATCTCCCTAATACATATAGTGAAAAGGTATCTTCTATTGAGGAATTTGTAGATTAAGACCTATACTAAAGATCAGTTATTGGGTACTCCAACATCATTTGAAATTACAAAGCCTAGCTTAATAAATGGATCAAAGACAAAACCTACTTTCAAGGCTACACAAGCTAAAGATTCTAATGAAGAGAACTCCAACGAAGCAAAGGATAACTTTGTAAGAAAAATGAAAAAGGGCTCCAATAAGTATCAAGGTAAGTTGCCTTTCAAATGTTTAGTTGTGGAGGAATTGGTCATTATTCTTTGAGATTGCCTGAAAGAGCTAAGAAGAATAAATATAGAGAGGGAAAATATAACAAAGGAAAAAGGATAAAAAAGGAGCATATTATGTGAATGAAGATGTTAGTATTTTTGATGACAATCAATGCTTGTTCTTGTATATAAAAGATGAATCTACTCCTGCTAATACTGAAAGACAAGTGAAGGAAAGTTCTCTTGAGAAAGTTAAAGATATTGTAATCTGCACTTTTCATGCTAAACAAGAAAAGAACTACTAGTTTATTGATAGTGGTTGTTCACAACACATTATTGGTGACAAGAGTAAGTTCATTAAACTTAAAAAATATGATGGAGGCTTAGTTAGGTTTGGAGATGATACTGGTGCTAAGATTTGTGGGATAGGTTCAGTCAGTTTTGATGGCAAGCATAATATTGATGATGTCTATTATGTTAAGAGTTTAAGGAAAAATATCTTGAGTATTGGATAGATATTTAGTGAAAGATATAATCTTGTGTTCAAGGATGAGAAATGTGAAATAAAGAAAGGATCGACAATAGTGATTTTTGTTGGGAATATGTTTGAAGGAAATATTTATCAACTTAAGGGTGTTGATGGACATTTTTTTAGGTCTTAGATTAATGATAGTTGATTATGGCATCAGAGGATGTGTCACATGAATTTTGATAATATGGTGAGAGTAAGTGTTGTACAAGTTGTGAGATATTTACCAAGGATTATAAAGATTGTTAATGCTATTTGCAAGAATTTTCAGTTTGGAAAGCAAGCTAGAAACAAATTTAGGTCAAAGGAACAATCTACTACCATACTACTGGATTTGATTCATAAATATCTCTATGGTCCTACAATGGTGAGAATTCTATAAGGTGGCAGGTATTTTATGCTTTTGATCGGTGATTACTCTAGATTTACATGGGTTACATTTCTTAGAGAAAAATTTGATGCATTAGATAAATTCAAAGCATTCAAATGTATGGTTGAAAATGAAATGGATATGAAAATCTAATTCTTAAGGTATAAAAGAGGTGGTTAATTCACCTCCAATGATTTTAATATGTTTTGTGAAGAAAATGGAATAAAAAGAGAGTTATCTACTCTGAGAACTCCTTGGCAGAATGGAGTTGTTGAAAAACAGAATAAAACGGTTCAAGAAGCTACTAGATAATTGATTAATGAGGTAGGTCTACCAAAAGTCTATTGGAGAGAAGTAATTCAAACCATTGTTTATGTGTTTAACCAGGTTCAAGAAAAATCTAATATTACTAAGACTGCCTATGAGTTGTGGTATGGAAATATTCCTATTGTAAAGTATTTCAAGGTATTTGGAAACAAATGGTATATTAGAAGAAATAAAGAAAATTTAGGAAAGCTTGATGCAAGTTTGTATGAGGGTATCTTCCATGGATACTCCCTTAGAATAAAAGCTTACAATTGATATAATAAAATATTGGGAAAGATTGTAGAAATTACAAATGTCAAGGTTGATGAAGCATTGAAGAATTCAATTGAAGTTGATGAATATGTATCAGATGAACCTAATTATAAAGAAGTAGAATATGTTGTGGAAGAACACAAAAAGTAGAAAGAAGAAGAAGCTTTGGTGGTGTCCCCAAGGACATCTAAATATATGCAAAAGAATCATTCAAAAGATCAAATCATTGGAGACAAGAGTAAAGGAGTATTGACAAGAAGAAAAATTGTTCAAATAAATTTATTTATTTTATGAGGTTGAACCTAAGACAATGAGTGAAGCAAGTAAATATGAGAATTTGATGAGAGCAATGGAAGAAGAAATTATACAGATTGAGAAAAATCAAACCTGGGAATCAGTTTTGAGCGACAAATTAAAACATAATTGGATCAAAATGGGTATTCATAAACAAGTTGAATGAGAATGGAGAAGTGGTTAGAAATAAGGCAAGGCTTGTGTGTAAGGGTTACTCACAAGTAGAAAGTATAGATTTATAGGAAACCTTTGCTTAGGTGGAAATTATGGAAGCTATCAGAATGTTTTTAGTATTTTTTGCTCATAAGGGTTTTAAAGTTTATTAGATGGATGTAAATTCTTCATTTTCTGAATGGTGAATTGGAAGAATAAGTTTATATGGAATAACTAGAAGGATTTTGTTTGTCAGATCAACTAGACATGGTATGTAGAGTAAAGAGGGATTTATATGAATTGAAGCAAGCTCCTAGAGCTTGGTATGCAAGGTTGGATAGATACTTGATTTATCAAGGTTTCAATAAAGGTACGATAGATAGCAATCTTTATTTCAAAACTGAAAATGTAGTTAACATTTCAAAGAATCGAGTGATGCACTCAAGGAAAAAGAACATATCAATAAGGTATCACTTTTGAGGGAGAAGGTTGTGGAGAGTGAAGTAAAGCTTGAGTATGTACCTATAAAGGTTCAGGTTGTTGACATATTTACTAAGTCTCTTCCTAAAGATGTTTTTTAGTATCTCTAGGAGAAGCTAGGGGTTATTTCTTATCCTTTTTTGAAATAGATGCATATTGAGATGCATTAGTCTGGTGGGTCTATGGATCTATCTTCTTTTTGGACTGATGTTCGACGACTACCTCTTAGGGGGAGAAGGTAGTGTCTTGTTTTGTCATTGTGTTGTTATTTGGGTTTACTCTTAAGGGGGATAATTTTGTATTAGTGATGTTCTTAATGTTAAAAGGGAAAACAATGTAAAATATCTTTTGCCTTTGTCATTGATGTCAAAGGGGGGAAAGTATAATGTGAAAAAGAAAAAGTAAGGGGAAGAAAGCATTCTCGAAAGTGATTGTAGAATACATCAATAAGCTCATTGAATGAACATATTGAATTATTTGGTAAGGAACAAAACCATTCCAAATTCATATCCTTCAAGTATATAGAGAAGAGTTTAGCCAATAGTTTATCCTAAAAAATGAAGTCACTACATAGGGTTGTATATGTGGAAACATGGCTAACACGATCTCCTTTCCCACAATATTTATCAAATCTAGGAATCTCTATGCCTTGTGGCATTGGTGTTCTCAATACCTCCAAGGATAATGGGTTTATTTTGACATATTGTGAAGGTTAGCCATTTTTATTTTGTAAAAGTGTAGCAATTTGTTGTTGGAGGGATGAAATTTTTTGCAAGAGTGTGTTAGGGATAGGATCATTGTTAATGTTGTGAGATGGAGGGGAATAAGCTGGTGTATATACATTTAGAGGGCAAGTGATTTGTAAGTTTCTAAGGGAAGATGGATTAGGAGATATGAGATTGGAATGCACAAAGCTAATGGGATTCCCAATGGAAATAACTAAGGAATTATTTATATTGATATTAGATTATATGGTTGTTGTAAAAATTGGATCGACGTATGTCAGAATAGATTTTATGGTTGTGGAAGGAGGAATTGGAATTCCACCTTGAATTTGAGCATAGCCCAAAGCTTGAGTACAACTAGCCATGGTATGTATATTTTTATCAATAATCTGATCTAAGCTACAAACAATCTCTATTCCTTGTTCATTTTCAATCATTCTCCTCATGTTATCTATGATAGGAATTCCATTAGCACCAAGGTGTAAATAACTCACAAAATCTTGTAATTTGTCTAATTCTTCATCCATTATTCTAAGGTTCTCATGAAGGACATTAGTAATCATTACATAAACATTAGTCACATTGGTTGTGGGTAGGGAAGTCATGGGAAATGAAGTGTTAAGGGTATGATCCATAGTGGGTTGACTAGTTTCAACACTATGAGTGAAAGAGTTAGAAAAACCAAGATCCATGGTGAGTGATGTATCATGGGATGACATGTCTCAAACTAAGTCCCACGACAGTATTAGCAATAGGAAACCAAGTTGTGAAGCTCATACGAGTTTCACAATCCTAAGGTGCACCCAAAATGGATAATAGGTAAAATGTAATCAAACACCCTAGAATGTAAACTACAATGTAAGTATGTAAAATAATTTTTTCAAATTTAAAACAAACTAAATTTCTGTTTATGCTAGATTCAAAAACCTGAAAAATGATATCTTTTAGATGTAATTTCGAAAACAAACAATGCACCGAATTTGACAAATTGAGCTTAATATGAAAAATTTCAAATAATAGAAATTTTGGAAAGTAAACCAACAGACTAAATACAAAAATACAGAAGGAAAAAATAGTATTTTTAATGCTCAAAAAATTATAAAAATCCCTAATTAGGGACTCATTCACCTATGGGAAAATGGGTCTCGCTTCACGGCTTTTACAAATCAATTTTCAGATTTTTAAAGTGGTTTCTATATTGTTTACAGATTTGGTTTTAGAAAGTAAGTTATAGTTTTAGATTTCTATAAAATGAGGTCTAAATGAAAGTGCAAAATAATGCTAAATGACAACCATTAAGACCAATTTTCATTTATTATGCTAAATGACAACCAAGAAGACCTAATTTTAGATGCAATTTTGATTTAATATTTTGATTTCAATGAATGATTATGTAATGCTATGTGAATAATATGTAAAATGATTGATATTTTTTAATATTCTATATTTTAAAGAATGTAAAAATGAAAACCTAAAACCCTAAATGAGATGAAAACTATTGTAAGTAAATAATCCTAGAAATGAGATTAAAAAATCAATGCAATGCAATGTAAATGAATGCAAAACCTAGATCCAAGACTGAAAATGGACTCCAAAATAAAAAAGTTATGATGCTCAAATGCTTGGTTCACTAGAATGAAACAGTGGGAAATAAAGAAGGTGTTTTAATGAAAGGGGGTTCACCAAAATGATAATAGATAGACCAATTTTCATTTATTTCATTAGGAAGTGAGATCCCCACAATGAATTGACTAACAACCCTAAGGTGAATTAAGTCAATGTAAGAATCTTCATATTTCTTGATGATTGAAGGACGAGGGTAAGGGTCAAACAACACTTTGGGGAGAAAAACTAAAAATAGAAAATCAACTCCAAAATGAAATATAGCACTTGAAACAACAATATTAAACTCAATATTTGTAGAACCAAAAAACCAAATGCAGATCTGAGAAGGGAAAAGATGTGTTTACCAGTCACAAAGAGGTAGTTTCTAAAGGCTCACCGGGACTCATTTACCCATGGGCGAACATGGGTCTTTGCTCAAGGATTTTTGTGAGTTTTAGGACCCTCTAACAAATATATATAGCTTCTGATTTATCCAATTTTTAGTGTTAGAAAGTTAAAAATCATATTTGTAGGTTAGACTCTGTGATTTGATGATATCTTTAACACCTTTGCAAATTTCACAACTTTTTCAATCTCGCTCTTCAAAAGGTCTTCCATCCTTCTTCAACCTAAATCTACAATCACACACATAAGAGAGAAAAATGTTTTTTTTTGGGTGAATGGGGGGTTTCCTTGGTTAAAACCCATTTTGTTTTTGTTAAAAGGGTAAAACGGGTTTTACAGGGACCCGAAACCACAAAGTTTACAAAATAGAGAAGAGACCACTAAGGGTCCACCAAAAAAATACAGCTGCCCAAAAAAAACTAGCAGCAAGCAGGCAAAAAAGACTAGGAGGGTCAGAAAGGAAAGGACAACAAAAAAAAAAGAACACAAAATTACTTCAGAGACCTAAGGACAGTCTTTGTCTCTACCTCTAGCACCTGCATATCAGTAACCCCCTTCTTGAAGGTTTGAACCATTTTCGGGATTAAGGGGGCCTTTCGATTCTAATTGGCGCAGGTTCTTTTAGAAATGCCTCCATCCATTTCCTGGATTTTATCTTCAGTGTCTTCTAGATCAACCACCAAGGATCCCTGCTGGGCTTTGTCAAGCTTTTCAGTCATTGCATTGATTATTATAGCATTGTGTCTTGCTATTCGATTGTTTTGTTCTGCAATGGTTCTGATGTTAATCCTTAGGCCCTCAACATCATTATCAGTGATCCTGTTATTGTGCACCACATCTTTCTTGCCCAAGTCTGCAATCTTGACACCCATTTCCTCAATCTTGCTTTGTAGGGCCTAATTTTTAATTTTAAGCTCATTGATTTTGGAGAAGGTCCAGTCCAAGAGTTTAGAATGGGACTCGGAGTTGGTTTTAGCCAGGTACAAAAAATAAAGGGAGGGCTCTTTACCAATGTTAACAAGGAAATTATCGACATTCTGTATGTCCATAACAGGGCCCACACAGTGCTCAGAAGTGTTGGTATCAGCTTCCTCCAGCTCGGAGGACTCTTCGGTGTAAGAGACAAGGCTTTTAGCCTAGGTAGTCTTGCCAGCAGGGCTGATCTTAGGAGGAGGATAGTTGGGCTCAAGCGCAACCCAAATTTTACCTGGATCCCTGGAAGGGCCAGCATGCAAACTAGGGGCTTTTGGGCCAGGGCTAGGGTTAGGCAAAGAATCTGAGCCACTGGGCTCAGTATCATCACTATCAACATCAGGGTTTGCTTTCGAGGTAGTAGGGGCATGCACATGCAGATATTCAACAATAAGCCTAATTAACCCAGTATGGAGGATAGGAAATCTTTTGGGATTCTTTTTATTGTCCTCCAAACTTTTCTTTAGAGAGCATAAGAGATAATAAGGGATAGAAACCCTTACCTTGTGGTGGAAATGGTTGAGGAGGGCGAATTGGTAACCATAGACTTTAGTGAAATGCCCATCCACCATGATATACTCCATGATGGCCTGAAGGACCTTTCTCCATATAGATTTTATGGAGTCAACATCAAAGTAACTATTCATAATTTTGACCAAGTTTTGCTTTTCCTTGTCATTTTTGGAGAATTTGAGAACAGCTTCATCAAAGTAAGCCTTATCCCTGAAAAACTTCTTCCCATCAGTGGGTAATCCCGTAACTTTGGCAATTAAATCTTTGTTGAGCTCCACATTCCTGCCGAACAGAGTCAGGTTGCCATCATGCCAATTTTTGGCAAAGAGATTCGTAGCCTCTAGATCAGAACCATGAAGCTTCTCCAGAAAAGGGAAAAGACCACTTTTTATCTTGTTCCAAGCCTTAGCATTTTTCATATGGGTTTCATAGCTGTCGAGCTCAGTTTTCTTTTTATCCCCACCCATATCGACCGACACAGTGAAGAAGAACCAAACACAATCCTTTCTAAAATTGGCCCTGCCAAATCTAAGCACCCACAAAGCGTGCGGAGTAAACTTGCAAATTACTCCACAGAGCTCGGTCCCATACAATCTAATGATTGTGATGTGAAGGATCCAACCTGTCCTCATTAAAGGGATAACACGACGCTTTACCATGTGATTTATCATAATTTAATAGGGCACATACTTTAATATTAAGATCGCTATTATTAAGCCAGGTACACACTTCTTTACTCTTGACTCCTTCATTAGCAAAAAAGTCTGCAACAACATTGGCTTCTCTATAGGCGTGTGTTATTTTAACTTTTTCAAACTTGTCCAATTTCAATTTAGCTTCATCAATCCACGATTTGATGGTCCACGAGGGAGGAGACTTGCCATGGAGACAGTCAATTATGTTTTTGGAGTCTCCTTCCAGCCATAAGTTTTTTATATTGAGACTTTGGGCTAAATTTATAATATGGTAAGCACCAGCCACGTCCGCCAGATGATTAGTTTGAGAACTAAGAGGAGAGGCCATCGCACCCATGAAATTGCCATAGAAATCCCTTATTACTCCTCCACGGCCCACCGCCCCCGGATTGCCTTTAGCCGCACCATCAAAATTAGCTTTAATCCACCCGTTAGGTGGAAAAGTCTAGCAAACTCCCTCTCTATCCTTTTTAACCTTCATAGTAAAGCTAGACAGAATGGGGAATATGTTCCAATCCTTACCAACACATAGATCATAGTTCAAAAACTCAGCATTCAGGGTCTTCCTATCCTTCTGGGCCATGACACTAAAATTTTCCTTTAGAGATCTGGCAATATTATCAAAGACATGATCCACAAGGGCTTCTTTGTCCCTAAAAATTCTGTTGTTGCATTCTTTCCAGATGCCCCAGGCTATATGAGGAAAAGATAGCTCCCAAAAAAATCTAAGTAAAGGATTCCTTGTCGGGGCTTTCCATTGAGAGAAGAGTTCTTCAATGAGCAATGGAAAGACCCAAGAGAGATTCCATAATTTGTTAAACTTATCCCAAATAAAGGCAGCAAAATAACAATGAAGGAATAAATGATTAACAGACTCAACATTCATCTTACAGAGACAGCATCTATTAGGGATTTGAAATCCCCGTTTACACAAGTTGTCAATCGTAAGCAACTTATTTTGAAGCAAGATCCAAAAGAAGATGTTAATTTTAGGTATCAGATTATTGCACCAGGCTTTAGACCAAAAGGGAGGATGATCCAGAGAATAAGTGAACTTAGCAAAAGTAGAAGACACCAAAAAATTACCAGAGGGATCATCAATCCAGACCCTACGGTCCTCCAGCTACTCCGAGCTAAGTCTAACAGCCAGCAGCGAAATCTGGATAGGGCCCAAAGCCTGACTAACTTTGCTTAAGTCCACCCAGTTACCATTCACACTGTAATCTTTCACATAAGTACCAAACCTAACCTTGCAATTCTCAGCCCAATCTCTAAAGGGAATGATATTTATCAGGGGTTCCTTGAAAAGCCATCTATCTTCCCAAAATCTGGTACTATTACCATTTCTCACTTGCCAACCAATGCCTTTCTCCACAATCTTTTTTCCAATAATTAAATTGTTCCAGCATATAGATCCTCTTGGAAGAAGGTGAGGGTTCTTGTTAATAATGGAAGAGCAATTGTTATCAAGATATTGCAGGCCATAATATCAATCCACTCCCCGGAGGAAGAGAAAATTCTCCAAATTTGCTTAGCCAAAAGGATTTTATTGATAGATCTGATTCTTCTTAACCCAAGTCTGCTGTTATTTTTAGGTCTATAGACCAGATTCCAGTCAATTAATGGAATTCTTTTATTTTCCTCAACACTCGACCAAAGAAATCTTTTTTGGATTTTTTCAATTGTGTCAGCATATTTGGCAGGGATCTTAAAAAGGCTCAGAGCATAGATAGGGAGATTCTAAAGGGAGGCTTTGAGGAGCTGAAGCTTACCAGCTTGGCTAAGAAGAGCACCTATCCAACCTACAAGATTTTTACTAAATCTATCAACCAACGAAATCCAGAAGGCATCAGGAGGTTTCATACATAAAGGAAGACCCAGGTAGGTGGCAGGAAGGGGTTCCACCTTACAGTCCAGAATTCTAGCAATTTTGATATGACAATGTGCCAGAGTATTGAAAAAGAACAGCGAGCTTTTTTTATTGTTGATCAGCTAACTTGAAGCTCTCCCATACTTGTCAAGTAGTTGTTTAATAGATTTAGCTTTAGACATAGAAGCTTTTCCCATAAGCATAGTATCATTAACAAATTGTTGATGAGAACACACCAAGTTGCTCGAGGACGGTTTGAGCCCGGAGATAACTTTATAGTCAATCAATTTTTTCAGATTCCTACCTAAACTTTCAGCCATAATAGTGAATAAAATAGGAGAAATAGGATCACCCTGCCTGAGACCTCTGGTGCTCTGAAAAAAGGAAGTCGGGGAACCATTGACCATAACTGATATGGAGGCTATGGACACAAGTTGTTCCACCATTTGAACCACCCTATTATTAAAACTGAAGGCCTTCAGAATTTTAAATAAAAAAACCCAGTCAACTCTGTCATAGGCTTTTGATATGTCAAGCTTTAAAAGAAAACCTTTAGTCTTCGATTCAACAAGGAAGTGAATGTTCTGATGAACCAAAACAATAGAGTCAAGAATTTTTCTACCAGGGATGAATCCATTCTATTGAGGAGAAATCAAGGATGGAAAAAAAACTAAAAAATCTAGAGGTAAAGACCTTAGAGATGATCTTGTATAAAGAATTACATAGACTGATAGGTCTGAAAGCCTCAAAGTTGTCAGCTCCAGGTTTCTTAGGGATGAGGACCAAGAAAGTAGCATTAAGTTCTTTTAGAAGACATCTGGCTCCAAAAAATTCCTTAACAGCATTAACCACATCTTCTTCAACCATCTCCCAGAACCATTGGAAGAAGAACAACAGAAAACCATCGAGCCCCGGGGGTTTATTCCCATCAAAGGAAAAGAAATCCCTCTTGACTTCCTCCTTGGTGGGGATAGCAGTCATAAAAGAGTTGTTCTCTTGATTGATAATTCTTGGTATAGCTTCCACAAGCTAATCTTGGTCAAACTGGTTTATTTCAGTACTAGCCGACAGAAGAAGTTTATAGAAGGAACTTGCCTACCTCTTAATATCCTCTTCCTCCACAAAACTGGTACCATTCATATCTATTTGGGATATTCTATTAATCAAACCTTGAATTGAAAATATGCATGAAAGAGGGAATGTAGAATAAACAAAGTTATGTTACCACTCAATAAACCCTTGAATGAAACCTTGATAATGGAGATCTTATGAAGTATAAAACTTGCATGAAATGGTTGAACTGGATGTGGATCTTGACACTTGAATAATTCTTTGAATTCTTGAACTTTATCTTTAAACATACATCACAATGTTAGCTCCAAAACACGAACATGATGCAAGAAGAATTTGGCATGTTGAAGAGACCTTGATTGCTACAATAAATCTTTGATATATATGCACTTGAGTGCTCTTGATTTCTCTGAAAATTCTTGAAAACTGTCATAAAAGTCTCACAAAAATTGCTAGGTGAATCTTAGTTAAATAACCTTGTATTTATAGGTATGTATCCTTAATTTCCAAAAATCCAAATATCACAAGCCAAAATTGAAATATAGATTTGAATATGTTAACATACTGCCAAAACACATAATCTAAATTTTGGTCCAAAGTTCTAGGGAGGACCCATTTGGCCATGGACATGAATGGGTCCTAGTTCCCTATTCCTTGAACACACATTGCTCAAGGTAAAGTGTTATGTTTAGGCATTAACTATTGCCGGGTTTCCTCTTTGGAAAATATAATTTATTAAGCTTGTAAGTGAATAATAAAAGGGCTTATTAAGGTCAAATTAAGCTTAATTTAATTAAGAGGGCCCAAATAAGTGTGAAAATGTAAAGGGGTACATTTAGCAACACTAAATTAAGGCATTATTAAGTCCATTTTAATTAGGAGGGGCCAAACAAGTGAGAAAATGTAAAGGGATACATTTTTCTATAGTACAACTTCTAATCCTCATAGAAATAACTTTGTTGATAGTAATAATAGACTATACAACTTTTATTGGCATGGAACAAGGCATGATATCCAACCATGAACTTTTGCAAGTCCTCTTTAGATATGGCTTGTCAACTAGTCATGAAATTCAAGAACTCTTCTTAGATAAGGCATGGCATCCAACCATGAATTTCTACAACTCTTCTTAGATAGGGCTTGACATCCAACCATGAACTTATGCAATCCTTCAATACATCAATGTTATCCCATACAAAATAATATCAACAATGACACCCAATGCCAACTACAACAAGGACATCAATACCAATTAATGCCAACAAAATCCCAAGAATAACAACCAACTTAAAAAAATCTCACACAAATATCCTCAAGTTTCAAAAGCTAGTGTTGATATCAAAGACAAAGTGATCAATAATCTGCTCAACTATTGGCATCAATGACAACCATTACCAAAAAACATTTGGATACATCCTCAAGATTATTACAATTTTTATTATCATTTTTCTCATGTACCTCAACTAAAAAAATTATATTGTTATTAATGCCTTTGACATTGATCATATCGTTAGCAATAAGGTATTGCACCTTATTTTTAAGATCCATACATGACTAATATAATGACCCTGAACTTAATGTAAGTTACGAAATTATTCATTTTTATATTTCCTAATTTATTTTTTTCAAATCTAGTAGACTAACTAAAGGAAGTCTACTCAAACTGACACTCATCAAGACATGAAGAACACCGTATATAGATTCTTAATTCTTAGTGAACTTGTAAGATGCATATTTTCTAAATAAGAGGTAAAATATTTCAGCAAATTAGTGCACACTTTCCTTCAAATTGTCACCTTCACAAAATTATATTGGTTTTTGAAACTTTGAAGGGTAGGATGATTTAGATGATGAGATATGCTATAATGTATTAGATACTAAAATCATTACTTGAATATTTTTCATTAGTGTTCACATGCCTCTAGAAGATAGAGAGATAATTTTCTACACATTATTCTTTCTTAATATATTTAATCCATCAAAAAATTGATTTGCTACTTTCCATCATCAAAGCCTTGTTTATTTTTTCATATAAGTGTTAAAATTGGATGACATAACGACTAACAATTTATTTTCTTCTTTGTGCACATCTATTAAAATCCTTCATAGTGATATTTAAACCTATGTTTATGTAAAAATGTGGTAATAATGTTTTAGCACGATCATTAAAAAATTTCATCCAACCTAAAGATAATGAATAAAATAATAGCGTAACATAGTATTTTAGGGTTCATGAAAATTATTCAATTATTAAATTGGCATCATCAATAAATTTAATGAGTGTGTTTATTAAATATTGCATATGGCTACTTGAGTCTCCTTTTATATTATAGAATTCAATTATAGAAGCCATTAATTTAATATTTAAGAGATATGAAAAAAGACTCAAAAGAGAAAGGGGCACAACATAAAGGATTATATTCCATATAATTCTTTCTCAATATCCTTGAGTTTCTTCATTATATTTGGAAATTCTTTTATTAATGTATCTAAGGTGCTAATTTAGACTAGATTTGTATTAAAGGAGTATGTGTAATAATGGAGGTATATTAGTGTTGTGATGCTAGAGATATATAAATAGTTATGAATGGATTGGGAAAATTATGAGAAGTATTCATCATGGGATGAGATGGAGGGATACTATAGGCTAATATATGAGTAGATTTTGTGGAAACTTAGTCATTATAGAAGTGGTAAATTTAGGTGTGGGTGGAATGATCAAAGGAAAGGATTCACTAGTGGTGTTCATGATGAAATGAGTGTAACCATAGGGTAGGTGATATTGACAAGTAAAGTTAATGGGAAATGCGGTACAAAAAACACTTGTGTTAATAGTTGTAGTGGTCATAAAAAATGGTATATCTGAGATTGGAAGAGGAGGATGGGAGGTAGGATACACCATTAAAATAATTCATTAATGATCTCAAATATTCTAAAATTTATGTGCTTTGAGGAACCCACTAGTAGCTTATAAAATATGTTTGCTAATTGACTAGGGGATTCAAAGTGCATAAATCATGTAAGATTAGATGAAATCACTGAAAATATAAAAGAAATATATATTTTTTAATATTATCCGGGACTAATATAATGAAATGCATACACAAAAATATGAATAAACCTACTAAATTATATAATAAATATAAAAGAAATGATTTTTTTTAATATTAACCCAGACTAATATAATGAAATGCATAGACCAAAATATGAATAAACATAGATTATATAATAATCTTAAGCATGATAACTAAAATGATATTTACGCTATACTATGAAACGATGAATAGATGAGATTGGAAGTAGATTCTGTATGTTTGTGTTTCACCTCAGATTGAACAAAATCAGTATCCTTTTCTGAGTTGAGTCATAAATCTATCCTCTTAACGTGTAGATTTAATTCTCAACTACGACTAGATGTACAATTTTACTTAGATTTATTTGTTTTGGCGATGCTTACTCTGCTCTACCATCTGAAAGTGGTAACCGTGCTTGACAATCCAAAACTTTTGTAATGCACATCAAAATCACAGTCACTGTCCTCCAGCGTATGCTATTCAAATCTAAAGCTTCCCAAGCCTCCGCTTTATCCTAAGGCTCCCCGTGTTCTTATTAAATAGCTGCTCAGGCACGTGAAATGGTCAGAACTCTACGAGTATCCTGACATGAAGTGAAACTTGGCCTTGCTTCTTTCACAGAGATACCATTGTTGATGTGCAAATCACAGCTTTTTTAAAGAGGAGTAAAACGGCGGTTTAGCTGTGACCATTTGTGGCCTTGTGTTGATGACAAATTTAATGGAGTTGTTTGACAGGTGATTCTTCGAAAAAGTCCACCCTTATCACGTGTTCAATTTCATGGTTGCTATTTGATTTCATCTTCCACCGCCCACACATATATTCATTGCTTTTAAATTATTTCTATAATAAGTATATTCATATTATTATTAAATAAAAAATATATATTTCATAATTTTTTGTTTTAATTTTACATTTATTTTTATTTTTATTTAATAATATGTTAGTTTGGTATTTTATTTATCATATTTATGTGTGACAGTTGATTCAATTAACAAATCCATTTATATATGTTTTTAATTATGTTTCTTATTTATCAATATAATTCAGATTTCATTTTCTTCTAATTGTTAGATGTAATTGTTATCATTTATATGTTATATGAATACAATTAGTAATGCAATTCTTTTTAAAAAATTGACTCTACCTCACACTAATTCTTTATTAACCTAATTAAAATTTTGAACATTATATGTACATTTACAGACTAATTTACTTGAAATAAGGCCTAATTTGAAATTTTTAAAGACATTCACTAAGATAAAAGGGGACATCAATAATGTGAGGGGAAATAAAGTAGTTCAATCTTAGCTCAACAAGATTCTAAAGGTGTTCATGAATCCTTGGTATTTAACACATAGGTACTAGCGCCAAAATAATCTTCAGGTACCCTTTATGGGAAATCTAGCCTAGCCAAGATTGACAACTCTTGTGAAGGTATTTGTAAACATTGGGCATATGGTTTCTAAATCAAAAATGAAAAAAAGACTTGCAAGTGATTTTTTTGGAAAAATTAAGTAGTATATTTAGTTTCATTATGACTACAATCACTTTTTTATCACTAAAATCTCCTAAGGGTGAGGTGAGAGCATATGCTAGATAGTTGAAGTATTCCCTAAGATTATAAAGTTAATTGTAAAAATGGTCACATAAAACCCTCTACTATAATCTATAATGAGCTATAAGAAGAATAAGAGAATTCACATAGAGATACATAGAATAGAGAGGAACACAATGCTTTATATCATCTTCATAGCACCACTTTCACTAGGTGACCTTCTAATAGAGCTTACACTGCAGTTATAAATACCCAAGAAGATTTATACTTGGGAAGTCACAAGAGTCAATATAGTCTAACTAATGACAATAACCATCTCATGCATATGGAATAAATAATTTACTCTAATTAATTAGTAGGATGAATCACAAACCATATGCATCTACACCTTCATTTACAATTATCTACATGAATGATTTACAAAGCATATACATGCAAAAACTACTAGCTAATATATAATAGGATGTATTTCATACCAATGAGATCATAAATTTAATGTTTGTGTTTGAATTGATTTTCCATAAAATGTCCATGTCTACTGTGATAAAAAAAAAACTTAGCTATAGGTATTCTAAGAGACTGATAGCAGTTGTGTTGCCTCTAGATCTTTGGTTGGTGATACTCTTCAGAAAACCTTGCTCTACAAGTATATTGTAATCTTTGTGATTTCTAAATAATATATTGGGTGGCGTTTGGAGTTTGGATTTTTCTCCTAAAAGAATTTTCCCAATGTAAATCATTGTGTTGTGGTATGCATGATATTTGTGTTTATTTATATTTAATTTTTTGTAAATGTTAAAGTTTTGCTTTATTCTACTCTCAAGATTAGTGTTCGAAGTTGTTCCACTATCTTAGCTTCGTTATAATGAATATGACACTTGTAAAATAATTAATTTTAGGAAAAAAATTAGGATTAGTGATTAATATAATGCTCTATAGGATAATATTTGATTCACTATATTTGAGTTTGTCTTCAAATTCTCTACAAGATTTGTCTCCCTTTTTGGTTTGAGTTGCATCTAAAATAATTTAATTATATTTTTTCAAATTTCCTCTATGTGTATGTCTAATTATACTATATGTATTAAATTATCCTTTTTGATTCTTTTTTATTGTCAATCCTTGCTCTACTTTGAGGACTACAAGTACTTCAAAATATCTTTTAACGTTTCCAAAGTACCTAGAGGAGCATATTCTCCTTGGCAAAATTCAGAATAATATTATCTTTGTAATCATGCAAATTATTTTGAGATAGTGAAAAACATATAATTTTTTTAGATAATGATATGGTTGAAAATAGGATCTATCTCAAACATGGGTATGTGCAGGATCATGATGGGACAAAAAGTGGTGATATGTAAGTGATATGATGGCCCATGTGGCTACCGGCATTTTTTTACCCAAAATTGATAAAATGAAAAGGGTTTTTAAAGGAGATTCTCAGTTTTCCATCAATATAAATTATGTTTTACTTTGAATTTTAATAAATAATTATTATTCATTTTCTATTTTAATTATGACTAAAGTCGTAATTGATAGGCTGATTGAAAAACATCTATAAATTTCAAATGGTATAACATTTTTTGAATTTGAAATATGCATCACATTCTATGTTTTGCATACTATAGGAATACAAAAATAAATTGAATTTCATGAAGTTTTGACCAAGTTAATGTGGTCAAACATACGAGTTTTTATATTTTTTAAAAGTTGTAATAAAAAATCATAATTAATTATTTAATTGGGAAAAAATTACAAAAAAAAAATGCATCTCATCGAGACATCAGTCCTCTACTTATATCTAAAATCTTATAAAAAAATATTATCATTTTGGGTGATCCCACAATACGGGTTTACAATTTTTGGCCAAACTCGACATTGAAATTTTTTTTCTAACTAAATCTCCACTTTCGGGCACCTATGGCGGCTAAACCATGAGAAATTTGGAGATGATGCAAACTAGTAATTTTTGAGATTTTTCTTGTAGATTGTAAATATATTTTTTTCAAAATTTTGGGAATCATATTACACTTCTTTTTCCATCTCCTTCGAAAACTATTTTTTTCAGCAAACAACATTTTTAAGGAGTGATGCTCACCATATACAACATAACCTTTTTTCCATGAAGGATAAAATTATAATTCTTTCAAATTTAGATTTATAACTATGATATCTAGTGCTTCCAATTGGTCTCATTGTTTTTTATTGAATATTTTTTCCGTAATCAAGGTTCAAAGTCAAATCAATTTCAATTTAGACATAGGCAGACTGTATACAACGTAACTTTTTTTGTATGTATCGAAATTCAATTTTTTATTTTATTGGATCATGGACTTCAATATCTAGGGTGCACTCATATTTTTTAATTTTTTTTTTCATAATCTGCTATTTTCCCACATGTGTAGAACAAAGAGCTTGATTTTCGTTGAAAACCCAATGTTTAATAAAACTAAAAAAACAAATAGATAATAACACCAAAACATATTAGAATTCTATTCATTTGATAGCTCATTCTGCGGACTACCATCATTCAATTGGGTTAGTGATGTCTCCTCCATTTTCATCCTCAACCCGAGCTTCGAAGCACAAAATTTTGGACTTTTTTGGTGCCTTAGGGGGAGAAGGGGGGAAAAGGGGGGTTCGAGTGAACCCATAGGGGTTCAAGAAGACCTCCTTCCATTTTGTATTTTATTATCTTTTTTTAAACGAGAAATGTGGGGCCAACATTTAATGGGTTTTCGCGAACCCAGATTCTAGCGAACCCTATTTTGGTTCGCTCAAGCTAAATAGGTCGTTCGAACCCCTAAAAGTAATTGTTTTTGCATCAGGTCATTTTTTCAACTTTTCTTCCTCACTCGAATTGTAAACCACTTTTGTGGGTTTACCCTTTTATTGTAGTTAGGGTGGTTAGATAGACACCTACTTATTTTTTCCCTAAAATTTAAGTACTATTGCATTGAAATTTCAAAATTTCACCAAATATATATATTTTTTTAAAATAAACCTAGTAGTTTAGAAACTACATTAAATTTTCTACAAATTATATTCTTAGATATTTTTAAAGTAATATCGATAAATTATTCAAATTTTTATGTCAAGTTGCCTAACTCTGATTTTCTAAGTTTTCATCGCCAGTTAAGGGCGTATTTTTTCCATGATGATCCTACACATACCCACACAAAATAGATCACTTGTTTGTCCAAGCCAATATCACTTCAATTATGTAAAATAAGATGCAAATAACAACCAAAAAATTACCCTAACTATTATAGAAAATATGAGGAATGATTTTAGAGTGTAAAAAGTTGTGTACCTATCAAGAAAGCTGTTATTTTTTATCTATGGAGGACTCATTCGCCTTCAGGGGTGAATGGGTCCTTTTAGGGTTTCAGAAAATTGATTTCAGGATCTTGTAACTTGATGTCTACACTCTTGAAATCTCTTTTATCAATTTTTGGAAGTCAATATTCAATTCTGTAGGGCTCTTTCCATGTTCTTGCACCTTTAATGACAACTTTGCAACTTTGCAATTTTGACAATTTTGATCATCTTTGTCTTCAACCTATAAATCTACAATCACACACTCAACGACAACAAACTTGTTGATTTTTTAGTGAATAGGGGTTTTCCTGAATCAAACCCCTTGTAGGTAACTAAATCAAATGATGAAATAATATAATGAAGCATGAACATGAAATGATGCAATTAGAACCTTGACATGATTATATGATATTTGGACTGCTGCAATAATGACTAGAGATTTTCCTTGTAATGCCTTGAAACTTCCTTTGAACTACTCTCATGCTCTTGTTCTTGATCTCACGAATTCACACAAAATTGCTAGGAGAAACAATGTGAATTAATCCCTTATTTATACTAAATTAGGAGATTAACCCCAAAATTCAAATAACTAAGGCTGACACCAGATCTGGAAAGAAAGACAATTAAACTCTCATTAGAATGAAATTCAAAAATTATGGTCTCATTAAGGGAGGACCCACTCTCCACCAAAGGCGAATGGGTCCTTGCTAAGTTTCCAAGACCGAGCTTCAGGGAGCTAAAAGAAGGCCATAAACCAATTCTAGATCACCACAAAAAGGGGCTCATGTTAATTGAGGACCCATTCATCACTAAGGGCGAATGGGTCCTGACTCAACTTACCAAGACCATTTTTTTCCCAGTGAAATAATTTGATATTTAATTTATGCTTGTCAAGAGAGATCCTCGGGAGGTGTCAAAATGAAGGCCTAAAAGGGGGTTAATAACTACACTTAACCTTAATGATTTAAGACCATGTAGATAAATGTGAAAGTTCTTTAAAAAAAATTCCAACACTTAAAAAAGGTGCAAATTATGTATATTTTATTTAGAACGGGGACAATAAGGCTTGATTAAGCAAATAAGTACTAAAAAAGTGTGAAAGTGTGTTACAACACTTCACAAAACCCTTGAAAAGGACCAATTAAAGCATGATTTAGATAAATAAAGGTCTTAAATAGTGTGAATGTTTAGAAGACATTAAAAAACCACTCCAAGACACCATTGGTCCAATTTTAATGTCAGTTATCCAAGCAAGCAAGGAAAAAGGGTACTTTTTCCATTACTACATTTTGCCCCCACTTTAGTGAGATGATGACCCCATGTCAAAATCATACTAAAGTAGGCATCCAAGACACTTAATTATGTAGAAATAAAAAAGATACATGATCATACTCTATTAACGACCAAGAAGGATAAACAAAAACAAAATATCAAGCATAACCAATTCAATACAAGGTGAGGCAGTGGCTATTTTTCCATAACACATGTTGCTCACTCTAGGGCCACTTAACCTCAGGTCATCCACAAGGTGATTTTATCTAAAAATATGTATGCTCACTCTAGGGTAGTCGAACCTCAATCTTCTCACTAAGCGAGTTATCCCAATGAGGTGGAAAATGAGAGAATTGAACTAGCCTCTCATACCATACAAAAGTCATCCTCCTGACAACTTCGATAAGGCACCACAATGAAAATTCTTTGTAAAATTTTTTTGAATGTCATGTCAAAAAATTTCTAAAGGGGATTTTTCTCTATTCATGTAATGGTCTTCATCTTAGGGAGCATTGTGCCTAATGTCTCCAAGAGAGAAAAAATCAAGGTGCCAGATCACCCATGGGATGCCTCATTCACATCATGCCATGAAAGAGTAACATACACTCTTAGACGACATCAAACCTAATGACACTACCAAGAAGATGATGCATCACAAGAAGAAAGAAAAATCACACCATGAAATTTTCCAAAAGATGTCATCAATGTATGTTCCCACTTTAAAGCGGTTGGTACACCATCACTATGAGAAATTTCTTTAAAGTAGTCAAAGTTTTTAGCCAAAGACATGAGAGCTTTCCTCAAAAAACCCTATGCGAAGTCATATGTTTCAGAAACAAGCTACATCATGAAATAGGAAGAAAGGGATTCCCCCATTAACACATAAGGGATATATGGATTTGGGGTTAGTATGTCTGTGCTACAATTTTGTCATAGAGCATAGAATTGTGATCATTCCCCAAGTACTCACAAAACTGGAGGAATGACACAAAGAAAGTGAAAACAAAGAAAAATATTTTGGGTCAACATGGAAGAAACATGAATGTTTTGATGCCTTGTGTCATACTCAAAAAGAAAACACAAGAAAAATGAAAAATAAAAAGACAAAGCTTTTGGGTCAACATGGAAGAGACATAAGTGTCTCAACACCTTGTGTCATCCCCAAAAGGAAAACACAAGACAAATGAAAAATGATTACGAAATAGAGAAGAATGAAGGTACACATAGAATGGAAAAAAGAGAGACAAATATCAAATGAAACATCACGGGGGATCACATTACACACATGCAATCAAATAAAAAGATAAATGAAAAGGAAAAAGAATAGTAAGGCACATGCGAGTCAACCTAAAGCAGGTCATCTGCCTCCCAATCTCAGTCGATATAAATGGAAGGCAAGAAACTAGCCAAAGGGGAAATGACAAGTGCCAAACTAGGGCACACACCATGTTCAACACTCTTATTAGGAGATTTTCCATCTAAGCTCATAGAAGAAGAAAAAATGTATACAAATCATCATGCACTTGTTCATCAATCTTTGTAATATCAATGTCATCATCTAAGTTAATCACAACAGGAGATTGAATAACAATGTCCATACAATGTTCTTGTTTATATTGTAGTGAGGGTTGAGAGTCATCATGCATTGCTTCAGCTAGGTTCGAATTTTGATTTTATATGTTATTGTTGTTCTCTTGATTTTGCAATCTCTGAGAAATAGCACAACATCTACGTCTATGCTCTATAGCACTTAAATTTCTTTTCAGTTTATTATCAATTTGTTTTTCTATAAGAGTAGGTTTTTCAATCAAAGCTTCCTTATCTTTGACTTTGTAAAATTGTTTGACTCTAGGAGGGACAATGGTATTATTTGTATTATCTCATGGTCTCTTGTATGAAATTGTAGGAGGTTGTTCTATAGGTTTTTCTTGTATGGTCGACAGTGTTTTTGGTTCAATCACAATTTCATCAAGGATGGTTGGTTCAGTCATAGATTGAGGTATGTTGCGAAGGGATAGTTCTGCTATTTTCTTTGCCTTGAATTTTTGGTATGATTTGAAAAATAAATCTTCATGAGGCTTGATAAGTTCCATAGGATCAGGCCAAAAGTAATCTAGTGAAAAATAATCTTTTGCCAAGGCAGGATGGAATCCACTATGATGCACAATGAAGATGTTATTTTCAAATGGAAACTTTAGACATTTATGCACAATCAAAGGGATGAAATTCATGGAGTGAAGCCATGGATAGCCTAGCTTCACACGAAATTGGCCAAATTGTGGGATGATGGAGAATGAGATTTTTAATGTTTTTTGTTCCACTTTTAAAGGGAGATCTATCGAGCCTATCGTAGGGCAAGAATGTCCATTATGTGTCTTGTTCCATGCTTTCAGATTGTCATATATATCTTGATATAGCTCATGCACATAGAAGAATTCTTTTGTAATCACATTCTCTCCATAAATAGGATCAATCAATATCCCATTAGTGGGATTATTGCTGATTCAACTAGCTATGCAAAGAGGACCATCAGGTGCATGTTTAGGTATGTCATTTTGTCAGAAGGCAATGTCAAGAGATTGTTTAGTCAAGCCCTTATATGAGTTTTAGCTTCGATAAATGCTATAATTTTCTATGGGATGTTCAATTTTTTTCGTATTATCATTGTTTGTGGGTATCTGCAGGATCATGATGGGCCAAAAAGTGGTGATATGTAAGCCATATGATGGCCCATGTGGCTGACGACTTTTTTTTAACGAAAATTGATGAAACAAAAAGGGTTTTTAGAGGAGATTCTTAGCTTTCCACCAATATAAATTATGATTTACTTTGAATTTAATAAATAATTATTATTCATTTTCTATTAGAATTACAAATAAAGTCCTGATTGATAGGTTGATTGAAAGACATCTATAACTTTTAAATGGTATCACATTTTTTATACAGAAACATGCTTCGCATACTATGAAATTAAAAGATAAAAAATTGAATTTCATGAAATTTTGACCAAGTTAAGGTGGTTAGATAGACGATATTTTTAATTTTTAAAAAAAATTAGTAAAAAATTCATTATTAATTATTTACATGGAAACAAATGATAAAAAAGTATGCATCACATCGGTACATGATTCCTCTACTTATATCTAAAAGCTTATAAAAAAATATTATAATTTTATTGTGGTTAGGGTGGTCAAACAGACCCCTACTTCTTATTTTTACCCTGAAATTTAAATACTACTGCATAGAAATTTCAAATTTTCACCAAATAGATATATTTTTTAAAATAAAGGTCTAGTAGTTTAGAAACTACATTCAATTTTCTATAGATTATAAGTTCACATTTTTTTGAAATAATATAGATAACTTATTCAAATTTTTACGTCAAGTTGTCTAACTCTGATTTTTTGTCTTTTTATTGCCACTTAAAGCTTGTTTTTTCCATGATGATCCTGCACATACCCTTGTGTCAAAATTTGTCACACCAGTCTTCATTTCACTAGCTTTGACAAATGAAATACTGTGTTTATGCATGGGATTTGTAAATATTTTCAAATTTTGATTAGCAGGAGCTACAAAATTATTTCCTTGTTCATTCACACCTCTGATTAGTAAATGATTAGAATAAATATGGTCTTGCACAATATGTTTAAGACACTTACAGTATTTTGTACTATGCCCATTTGTTTGATGGTAATGAAAATAACCATTCTTTTGAAAGCCCTTAGGAAACTGTATAGTAGGGTCATGTTCTCTAATAGGAGGTAAGGTAAGCATATTCTTCTCAATGAGCTACAACATGATATTATGAAGGGTATTGGGTAAAGGTTTGAACTCTCTCTCTCCCTATCCTTGAAAGGAGTTGTCATTCTTATAGAAACCACTTGATTATTGTTTTTTTAACTTTTCTGAGGGGGATTTCATTATAAAAAGCCCATATTTTGTTTCTTGAATGATTAATAGTTGTTTTGAGTTGTAGATTCAATACTTTCAAAATGACTAGGGGGATTTTTTACATCACGACCACTAGTCAAGTTTTGATGGTCACAAAGGCCTTTACATAATTGTGTGAAGGATGAAAACTTAACATTTCAAATTTCGTTTGGATTTTATCTTGTAAGTTGGAAATGAACATTCTTTGAAGGTCAACATCCATAATCTTAATTTTTACTTGTGAGTAAAATGTTTGATATCTTCCTATCAAATCATTCACTTTTTCATCTTCATTTTTCTTGCATGTCATTAGATCCACAAGGGTCATCTTGGGACCCATTTGTACATGGAAGTGGTTGCAAAATTCATCAATGAGTTCATTGAATGAACTAATTGAATTTTTTGGTAAAGATGAAAACAACTCTAAAGCAGTGTCCTTCAAGGATCTAGGGAATAACTTAGCCAACAGTTTATCTTCAAAGATGAAATCAATACACAAGAATGTGAAGGCAAAAACATGACTTATAGGATCTCCTTTCCCATCATATTTCTCAATGAAAGGGACCTTTATACCTTGTGGAATTTGTGCTCTTAATATGTCAAGGGAAAATGGGGTGGACTTGATGTATTGCAAAGGTTGGTCATTATTGTTTTGTTGTAATGTTACCACTTGTTGTTGAAGGGATGTCATGCTTTGCAAAAATGAATTAATGAGAGGGTCATTTTTGTGATAAGGTTGAGGGGAAGAAGGTGGTGTAGTGTATGTATGTGGAGGGCCATTGAATTGTAGGTTATTGAAGGTGGATTGTTGAGGTATTATTTTGTTTGAAGCATTTCCTATGGGAATGCCTATGGAAGTGTATATAGTGCTAGTAGGTATGACTATCGTGGTTGGTTGAATGGTATTTGTGGGTTGAAATTTTGTATGTTGGAATGTTGTTGTAGGTTGGGTGCTAGTGTATGTAGGGATGGATATTTCTATTTTGGATGATAGAATTGGAATTCCACCTTGACTTTGAGTAGACCCCAAAGCTTGAGTGGAAGAGGTAATGGTAGGGAAATTTTTGGGAATGTTAAGGACATTGGTTGTGGGAAGTGAAGTCATGGGAAATGAGGTGTGAAAACTGTGAGACATGAAGGGTTGATTCTCAATACTATCAGAAAGAGAGTTAGAGCACCCAAGTTCCACAACAAGTGAGAGATCGCCAAATGACATGAGCCTCAAACTGCATATTATAATAGTATTGTGAATAGGACACCAATTTGTAAGGCTCACACAAGTTTTACAAACCTAGTGTGCAAACCCTAGAATGGAAATGAAATATCCTAAAATGAAATGCAATTTTCAGATTCTAAGCACTGCAAGTTACTAATTATAAAATGTAATAAGCTGAAAATGAAATGTTTTGATGCAATTTTGAATTTTTACAATGAACTAAAATGAAGCAATTTAAGCTAAATGCAATGAATTTTATGAAAGAAAAAATATAGAAACTGAAACAACAATATGAATGCACCAAATAGAAGCTACAAACTAATATTTTAATATCCTAAAATTGTAGATTTGTAGCTAACAAGGACTCATTCGCCAATAAGCCCGAATGGGTCCTAGTTAGGTTTTTCTAGGATTTTTCTATGGATTTCAAACTAAATTTTAATGTCTTTTCATATGCCAGAAGCTTTAGGTCAAACCTAATCAAGGAATTATTTGCTAGTAAGGGTGAATGGGTCCTAGTAAGGTCTTTTCAAACTAGTTTTTTAATGGTTTGCAAGATTTCACATATATCTTTCAGTTCTAGGTTGTAGATAATGAAATGGAGCTTTAGATTTTTCAAAAATTCAATGCAAAAGTGCAATGGAAAGATAAAATGTAAGACCTAGATTGAAATGCAATTTTATTTTAATTTTTAAATGCAATTGAATGAAATCTAAATGAGATGCAAAATGACTGCTTTATTTTTGTATTTTTTAGATTTAAGAAGTGCAAAACAATGCAAATCTAAACCCTATATGATATGCAATATTTAAATGCAAGATAAGAAACCCTAATTCAATGCAAATGTAAATTCAATGAAAGACTCCAAAAATTTAGAACAATGCAATGTTGAATAAGTCGGTTTCACCAAAAATGAAATGGTGGAAAATAAGATCTATCCAAAACATGAGATAAATAACTTATTTTTCCAAGCCAATATCACTTCAATTATGCAAAATAAGATGCAAATAAAAATTAGAAAATGACCCTAATTTTTATAGAATCTATGAGGAATGATTTTAGAGTGTAGAAAGTTGTGTACCTATCCAAAAAGTTGTTGTTTTTGAGCTTTGGAGGACACATCCACCTTTAGGGGAGAATGGATCCTTTTAGGGTTTTGAAAAACTGATTTCAGGATCCTATACCTTGATGTCTACACTCTTGAAATCTCTATTATCAAGTTTTATTTGTTAATATTTAGCTTTGTAGGGATCTTTCCATGTTCTTGCACCTTGAATGACAACTTTGACAATTTTGATAATCTTGCTCTTCAACCTATAAATCTACAATCACACACTCAAGGATAGAAAACTTGTTGATTTGTTAGTGAATGGGAATTTTCCTCAATCATTCCCCTTGAAGGTAATTAAACACAATGATGAAATAAGATAATGAAGCATGAACATGAAATGATGCAAATAGAACCTTGCCATCATGATATGATCTTTGAATTGTTGCAATAATGACTCAAGATCTGCTTTGTAATACCTTTGAAATTCTCTAATGCTCTTGTTATTTATCTCATGAAGTCACACAAAATTTTTGGGAGAAAAAATGTGAATTAACCCCTTATTTATACTAAATAAGGAGATTAACCCTAAAATTCAAAGAACTAAGGCCGACACCAGATGTGGAAAGAAAGACAATTAAACTCCCATGAGAATGAAATTCAAAAATTAGAGTGTCATTAAGGGAGGACCCATTTTATACCCAAGGTGAATGGGTTCTAGCTAAGTTTCCAAAACCGAGCTTTGGGGAGCTAAAAGAAGGCCAAAAACCATTTCTGGATCACCAAAAAAAGGGGGGTCCTATTAAGAGAGGACCCATTCACCACTAAGGGCGAATAGGTCCTGGCTCAGCTTACTAGGACCAAATTTTTCCCAATGAAATAATTTGATATTTAATTTATGCTTGTTGGGAGAGATCCTTGGGAGGTGTCAAAATGAAGGCCTAAAAGGGAGGTTAATAACTCCACTTAACCTTAATGAATTAAAACCACCTAGATAAATGTGAAAGTGCTTTAAAACCCTTGAAAACACAAAAATGATACAAATTATGCATATTTTATTTAGAAAGGGTCGCATAAGGCTTGATTAAGCAAATAAGTCCTAGAAAAGTGTGAAAATGTATTACAACACTTCACAACACCCTTGCAAAGGACCAACTAAAGCATGATTTAGCTAAATAAAGGTCTTAAAATAGTGTGAATGTTTACAAGACATTAAAACACCACTACAAGACACCATTGGTCTAGTTTTAATGCCAATTATCCAAGCAAGCAAGGAAAAAGGGTACTTTTTCCATTACTACTAATAAATATGTTGAAGTAAATTTTGTTCTTTTTATTGCACTAAATCAAAGAATTGTTCCTCCATTAATTTCTCAATTAATGCTCAAATTATTTTAGATGAGAGCTCAAATAGTCCAAAATATGAGAGGGTTTGAAATGATGAAATTGAATTAATTTAAATATGTATATAATGAAAAATACATTATGCAAACATGCGTTTGATTAGCTCACAGTGGATAGTGAAATGAGTGGGAGTTGGCCTAATTTGGATTAATTTTTGTATTACAAATTGTTAACAAAAAGTGGGAACAAAGGTAACAATCAATGATACAAAAAATGGGTGGTAATTTGCTTAATTTGGTGTGTTTCATAATAGAAGGTACCAATTGAGGGATTTGCAACATCTTCAATATCAAAGTATTTGACAAGGATCAATCCTCACATTATTATTAGAGTAAAATTTCTAAGATTTTTATGCATACTAATTTTGTGTTTTTTAATTTATTCCCTTTGAATTTATAGCTCGTATCCATTCATTCTTATTCTAACTTGAAGCTAAAAATAAGCTCCGACCTTCACTTATTTTCTTCTAAAATAAGGTAATCCCTCCTCTAGAAATCTAGGAATCTATCTTTAGCAATCTTGATGGTCATAGAAACATATATCAAAATATAAAGAAGGGTGAGATCACTATGTGAATTAGTAATTTATATTATTTTTCCCTTGAATAACTCTACATTCATTACATTATAGACATGTATAATTTCATTTGTTAAGACCATCTAAAACCTATTCTAATCTTTGAACAAAACACTAACATATTAATTGAAAATAAGTTCATGTTGGGTAAGTCTCACATTGAAATCCCACCCAATATAATCACTAGAAAAGAAGACCAAATTTGATAGGTATAAATGCAATCAAAGAAAATATGCTCATTATTGTACTTTGTTATAAATATAGAAATTTCTTATAGGAATACCCAAAAGGGTCAAGTCAATATTAAAAAGAAGTTTTTTAAGAATAAGAAACCTTTTGAAAAAATCATTGTTATGATCAACCAAGCAAGAGAATACATTATTTATTATACAAGACCACTTGCAATCAAATGATTCAAGAACCCAAATAAAATTAACTTAGAAAATAATTTTCTTTGAGTCAACAAGCAAGACGTAAAGCTTCTTATCAAAATAAAAACCATCCTCCCCTTCAAAATCATCTAAAATTTAAGTATTTACCTTCAAGGAGATTTCAAAATTAATCCCATAGATGGAGTTTTTAGAAGAAAATAAATTCTATTTTGATTATTCTATAAATATTAAATTCAACGTAAAAAATCCAAATCTTTTAGATTATCTTTAAAAAATTGTCTAAAATTATTAATGCTCTCAAAGTCCCATTACTCAACACAGTGAAATTTGGTGAGAGAAAGGGGCTTATTCTTTTAATCCATACTTCACCAAATAGACCTATAAGCTAAGAAAACACTTTTATATATATAGAAAATTACTCATTATTAGCAAGGTGTTTGATACTTTCTCAAGCCCTCCAAATATTTCCAAAAATATTTATCCCTGTAGTGTAGAAGAATGTATCTCTTTACATTTTCTCAATCATTTGGGACCTCCTTATAAAAAAAACTTAATAATGCCTTAATTTAGTGTTGTATAATGTATCTCTTTTCATTTTCACACTTATTTGGTCCCTCTAAATTAAATTGGACTTAATTAGGCCTTAATTATCCCTTTAATTTATTTACAAGCCCATTAAATTGTATGTTTTGAAGGGGAAACCAGACACTAATTAATGCCTTAACATAAAAATTTACCATGAAACAATGTGTGTTTGACGAATAGGGACCTGGGACCTATTTTCCCATGGGAAAATGTGTCCTCCCTAGACCTTTGGACCTAAATTTTAAATTTGTTTTTGGTGGTATTTTAATGTTTTCAAATCCATAATTCAATTTTGGCTTGTGATATTTGAATCTTTGGGAAATTAAGGATACATAGGTCTATAAATGCAAGCTCATTTCACTAAGTTTCACCTTGAATTTTCATGCAATCATTCCTAGCATTTTTGGAGAACTTCAAGAGAAATCAAGGGCACATTTATCAATGTTTTATTGCAGAAATCAACATCCAATTTTCACATCGAAGTCTTCTTACATAATGCATATTTTTGGAGCTAACATTGTGATGTAAGTTTCAAGATAAAATCAAGCATTCAAAGCATTATTTCAAGCGTCAAGATCCACATCCATTGAAGCCATTTCATGCGAGTTGCAAACCTTCATTCAAGGACTTATCTAAGGGTTTGTTGAGTGGTAACATAGCCTTTTTCATTCATCATTCTCTCTTTCATGCTTTTATTCATTTCAAGGTTTGATTACCAAAATGAGGTTTGATGAAGGAAAACCCCCATTCACCCAAAAAAAATAAAAATTCCCCCTCTTTGTGTGTTTCAAATTTGCAAGTTGAAGAAAAGTTGAAAATCTCAAAAGAGGAAACTTATAAAGTTGTATTCGTTGTCACCTTTGTCATCATCTCATAGAAATTGAGATCCCAAATTTATTTTAGATTACTTGACTATGAAAACTAGAGAATTTGGAAGTTCAAACATAGGAGAAAAGGACCCAAAAATTTATTTTGAAGAGCCCTACGAAGACCCATTCGCCTATAGGAAAATGAGTCCTTGAACAACTTCCAAAAACATCATTTTGTTATAGGTGCACAAGATTTTCCTTGATTAGATATAGCTGAAGTTTCACTATTTTTGTTAGTATTATGTTTCATCTACAAAATCCACTCTTTAAATGTCATGAATGAGTGAATTTGGTATTTTTAATCTTTCTCCCAAACCCTTGTTTTGTCGTTTCTGTCAAAAAGTTGTCTCAAGAAACTTTGCAACCAACAAAGACACTCTACAACTTTTTTTGAGATAAGCTTTTAAGTGTCCTCCACTCATCTGATTTGCATGAAGTAAATTGTGTTTGTTAGCTCTATGATCCATCTACTTAGATCCGGTCTTACATTTTAGTTTTGAGTTTATTTTCTATTTTATTTTCATCTTCCAAAAGTGTCGTTCAGTCCACACACACACACACACAAAGGAAATTGCAAGATTCTTCAAAGAATTCGCTCACCTAAGGGTTGAAAGTGGATTTTAACCTGAGGGATCTCATTTCCTTAATGAAACAGAAAATAGGTAGGTTCATTAGACCCTGTTTTTCCATTTTTATTTATAGTAAGTTTGGTGAAACATTCTAAATTTAGTATAAATCCCTGTGTTTTGAACCCTAACCTATTTTTCTATATTTTGTTTTGGTGAACCTTCAAGTATTTGAACTTTCTAATATTTGATTTGGAGTGCATTCAAACCCTAGATCTAGGATTTGCATTAATTCATTGTATTTAGGGTTTATAAATTTGGCATAAAGTTGTATTATATTTTAAGTGTAAAATTGCATTTTGCACTCATTTTAAATATAAAAATTCAACAAAAATTGCATCATGCTAGATTGATTTTGCATAGTATTTACATAATAGTATACTTTCAGTCACTTAAATCAGAAAATTGAGTCAAAATTGCATTTCAAAAAGTGTTATATAGTTCATCATTTGTCACTAATTTCAAATTGCATTTAGACATTAAATTCTGAAAATCTCTTTTACAGAAGTTAAATTTTGAGACTTGGAACAAAGAACACATATAATCACTCAAAAATTGCATTCTTCATTTCTTAAAACCTTGCATAGAGACCCATTTTCCCATGGGTGAATGAGTCCTTTAGGGTCTCTAAATACAAAATTTTTTGAGATTTTTTGTGGTTCTTTGCTCTTCCTAGATCTCCTGATAACCCACTATTTCAATCTGGTAATTTTAAAGAATTTTTTATTAATGCATTAACGTCTAATCATCCATTTAACTTAGGCATTGGAAATTGAAATTTTTTTTGTTCCATTCCACATTTGTAGAGAAATTATTACATCATGTTATCATTACAAAAGTATCTTGTTATCATCTATTCATGTTCTATTTTTAGATTTTGTTCAATACTCTAAGAAATTGTTGTTACACACATATGAATATGAAGTCATTTCTCCTCTTTTCTTGTTCTTCATTGATTCCTCTCCTATATATGAAACTACCTTAGTAAAAGAGAGTACAATCATGGACAATCATTAATATCAAGTTTTTTATTCTCTTAATATCTCTCATATTTGTGAAGAAGAAATTTGGGTGATCCCACAATACCGGTTTACAATTTTTAGGCCAAACTGGACACTAAACTGATTTTTTTTAACTAAATCTTCACTTTCGAGCACCTATAGCTACTAAACCATGAGGAATTTCAAGATGATGCAAACTAGTGATTTGTGACATTTTTTCTATACATTCTAAATATTTTTACAAAATTTGGAATCAAATTTATTTCTTTTTCCATGTCCTTTGAAAAATAATTTTTAACGATAAACACCATTTTTAAAGAGTGATGTTACTTGCTAACACAAATTTTTTTCTATGAAGGATAATTTTTTATTTATTTTTAATTTAGATTCGTAACTATGATATCTAGTGTATGTAATTAATTTCATAGTGTTTTATTGAATATTTTCTTCTTAATTAAGTATTGAAGTTAGACTGGTTACAATTCAGACATAGGTTTACTTTCTAACGCATAACTTTTTTTGTATGTAAAAAAATCATTTTTTTTGTTGGATCAAGCACATCAATATCTAGTGTATAGATACTTTTTTGGAATTTTATTTTGATAATCTACTAATTTTTCACATGTGCAAAATAGAGAGCTTAACTTTTGGCAAAAAATCTATTCTTAATTAAACTAAAAAAATACATTATAAAACCAAAATATCTTAAAATTATATTTGATGGATATCTTGTTCCGATGACTACCATCATCTAGTTGGGTTGGTGAAGTTTCCTCTATTTTCATCCTCAACCTGAGCTTGGAAATACAAAATTTTGTAGTAAAATGAGAAAGGAGGGGGAGTAGGGCAAAAAGGGGGGGTTTGAGAAAACCACCCATGACCCCTTCAAGAGAGTGAACCCCCCTTTTTTGAAATTTTCCTTTGCTTTCATTTAATAAAATTTTCCAAAAAGAGATGACATCACAAATGGGTTTTCTCAAAGGGGGTCTTTGACTGAACCCATTTTTACGTTCATGTAAACTGCCCCCTTTGAGAAAACTCCTGAAAACCCAAAAGAAATTCTTTAGAGCATTTTTGCAATTTTCCTTCCTTAGCAAAATTCTAAACTAGTATTGTGGGTTTACCCATTTTGGTGTTAGAAGATCCAATCAATGAGAGTAATGAGAATGCAATTTTTTTCTCTTCTCCTACCCCTCCTACTTGGGAAAACATTATTGAACAAGAGGATGCAATCATTGATAAGAAATACAATCATACCATTAATAACTCCCCTACTTGTGATGAAGTTATTTTAGAAGATCCAATCATTGAATGTCATGAACATCTAGTTTGTAGCTCTCCTAATAGCTATTTTACTAGGGTGGATATCATGGTGCAAGAAAATGATAACATTGACAATATTATTGTGGCATCTTTAGATAAAGATGATAAGATAACAATAGACTCCACCTTGCTAAGGGATCATCACAATAAGGATAAGTCTTTTGAGGTTATGAGCATTAGATATTCCTTGAAGCGATCTCTTGAGCCACTTATTATCCTTTATCAACACTCACATCAACCTCCAATTCAAAGGAAACTTGTCCTTATCTAAGAACCACTTAAAAATAAACCATTAGCTCCAGGAGATATCTTGAACTTTACAAGGAAACTTATGTTGGAAACAAGCTACACTGAGAGGGGGGCGGGGGGGTGATTCAATGTTGTGCAAAAAAATAACTTTATTAACCTTTATCTTCAAAGAAATTGTAACATTCAACTGAAATGCACGAGCATGAAGCAAAAAATCACAACACCATAACACAAGGATTTTTACGTGGAAACCCTATTAGGGGAAAAACCATCGTGGATGCCCAATCCACAATATGATCTAAGTATACTCAAATGAAGTTTACAATATGGTGAATGCACTTGCATTTAGGCACACTACCTAGAGCTCATTGCTCAAAATACTTACTGTCTTACAAAGATAATCAGATTAAAATAATCTGAGAAATTAAACTAATAAATTAGCTTCTGCAATAGCTTGATTACAGTTTTGATTAGGCTCAACAATCGATCCTCTATCCTTCTAATTTATTTTTCACTTTTGCTCTACTCTACTCAAACTAGCATCACAAAATCCTTAATGCACAAGTGAAATTGTGCATAATCACTCTTCTGCTCTTCTAATATTCACAATTCAAGTCAAGACACCTTATTTATATATCAAAATGATATAAACGATCACTTATATGGGTATGTGTAGGATCATCATGGAAAAAATAGGCCTTTAAGTAGCAATGAAAACTCAAAAAATAAGAGTTTGGCAACTTGACGTAAAAATTTGAATAAGTTATCTATATTATTTCAAAAATATGTAAGAATAGAATCTGTAGAAAATTGAATGTAGTTTCTAAACTACTAGGTTTATTTAAAACGAAGAAAAATCTATTTGGTAAAAATTTGAAATTTCAATGCAATAGTACTTAAATTTCAAGGAAAATTAAGAAGTAGGTGTATCTCTAACCACCCTAACCACAATAAAATGATAATATTTGTTTATACTATTTTAGATATAAGTAGAGGACTCATGTCTCGATGTGATGCATACTTTTTTGTAATTCATTTCCAAGTAAATAATTAATTATATTTTTTTTATTACAAATTTTTAAAAATATAAAAACTTGTATGTCTGACCACCTTAACTTGCTCAAAACTTCATGAAATTCAATTATTATTATTTTAATCCTATAGTATGTGAAGCATAGAATGTGACACATGTTTTGGATTCAAAAAATGTGATACCGTTTGAAAGCTATAGATTTTTTTCAATGAACCTATCAACTAGGACTTTAGTCATAATTCAAATAGAAAATGAATTATAACTATTTATTAAATTCAAAGTAAATCATAGTTTATATTGGTGGAAAGATGAGAATATCCTTTAAAAATCCTTTTCATTTCATCAATTTTGGGTAAAAAAAACTCATCAGCCACATGGGCCATCATATCACTTACATATTGCCACTTTTTAGCCCATCATGATCCTGCACATACCCATATATATTCGTAACCAAGAATTTAATTGCAATATGTTGGCATCAATAGAACACAAAAAATATTTACAACTCTTGGCTGAAATCATGAATAATATATAATGTGCATCGACAATGGTTGGCCACAACTTAGCTAGGACCCAAATAAAGATGTTCAAACACAAACATACTTGAATAATTGCTTTCTAAACATCCACAACATATTATATCCATGAAGTCGGCCTCCATGCACTGATAAACAAGAAATTAATCAACCGTATCTTCTAACTTGCACACAGATCAATACGAGGCACTAAGATTCAATAGAAACATATATAATATACCAAAAAACATTCCCTGAGATATGCAACACAAAATAATAACAGGAAATCTTCATACGAATCGATGAACACAAAACTACCGAATGCACTATTCTTCTTTGACTATCTTTAATTTATCTATTGATATGATCAAATGATGAAGTGTGTATCCAATCATCAATTAGGGTTGCCATCAATGATAACACGAAATGATATTAGCAGTGTCTCTTGCCAACAATCTCCCTCTTTGGCATTGATGGCAACACTTAGTAAAAAATGAAAAAGTGTCGAATCAGTACCAACATGAATATGAATTATACTGCCATCTTCAAAATTCCAAAAAGATGACTCTCCCCCTGAGATGATTATACATTTTTCACTCTACTATTCTCCCCCTTTGACATCAATTGCAAAGGAAGGAATCCACATACCAAAAAATATCAATCAAAACTATTAGAGGTAGACTGCATATATACAAAGATGATTCTTTAACTTACATAAATTGGAAAATGTCTGCAAAATATTTCTTCAACTAGATCAAATTTGTGTCCCAAACCCTTTTGAGACTCTCCAAAATTATTATGTGACCACATACTAGGTAGGATTATGTCTCTACAGACTCCAAGTTTGTTGGATCACTAACTGCCATAACATCTTTACCTTCCTTTAGTGCACTTGACATTATCTCAATCTTCATACCAACTAGGCCTCTAAGTTCACATGATTTCTCCACAAATCTATCATTTTCATGCTTCAATCTTCTTATCTTGTCAAGTAGAGATATTACTTGACCTTCTTGCTTTGCACCACTAGATAAGGGATCAAAGGCTTCAGAAATAGTAGTTAACTATTTTTCCACATCCTTAACCTTCATTTCATTGGCCTCAATAAATTTTGACAAAGACAAACATGATTTAAAAATCTTTCCACCTTCAGATAGATCATTTTGAACATTCTTCACACATGTGGCTAATAGATTTTTTTCCTTAGCAATCATTTCTTTCAACCCACTAAACCTTTTGGCATCAAATTCTTTATGCAGTTTAACCATAGCTGATTTCTCAAGTGACTCAAAGTGAGTACTTACAGAGTTGATGAGCTTCTTCAGTTCACTGGAGGAGGAACCAAATGGATCTTTGACATGAGTAGGCATTATTTTCTCTAGAACTCCAGATGCACTATTTAAAAGTTCGTTGTCCTCAATGTGAGACCTCAACAATTCTTCTCTTTCCTTCACTTGGGTGAATGATGCTAGCTTCATTTTTTGAATTGGAGACAAAGTGGATAGGTCAATAGGACCTTCAATTAGTTTAGGATCAAATTCTCCATGTTGTTCTACCAGAAATTTCCTCACTGCCTCTATAGTGTCTCTTGCTTCCACTTGGACTTCCTTTACCTCAACTTTCTTCTACTCAACTATAGTTGAAAATTCATGCTTAACTTTTGGAATTTAAATTTTCTCATCCTTCTCAACAGATGTAATTTCAAGAGTCTCAATCTCCATGGGTAATTCTATATTGTCCATATCAAGAGGAATCTGAGTATCCTTAATTGTATCGGGCTTTTTTTCTTCTTCTTCTTCTCCTTCTAGACCAAATGGGACATGGGTTTCTTCTCTAATAGTGTCAATTCTGTCATTTGACAAAATCTTTCTCAAGATTTGCTCAGTTTATTTTTTAACCTCATTACTCAAAAAAATCATGAACTTATTCACCCTTGTCTTGCTCTTGGATTCCTTTTTGGATTTATTCAGGAGTGCCTACATATCTTCCATAGACATTACTAGACACAATTTTGCAAGGATTCTTTCTCTCATTTGTTCTTCTTCTATTCTAGCATTGACTCTCCTCATTTCCAAAATCTCATATTAACTTTTAGGTAAACTAGGCATTACTTCAATAAGATTTTTTTTGAAAATATTCAAATATTTTATTGTTGCCTCCTCAAGAGTTCTTTGGCGTGACTTATCAAAAGTTTTGTACCATTTATAAAGTAGTTTAAGATTTCCATCTTTGACTAAAGCTTTCTCAACTTCTTCCACTGACATACCTAGTTTTTCAATTTTTTCTTTCTTCTTGGCTTTGACTTCTTCACTGGAGGATTTCTCTTTGGAAACTATTTTTTCCTTAGCACCTTGATGCTTGATTTCTCTAACTCCTTCATCTGACTCTATCTCTTCATCTTTAGAGACTGCTACATAGACTCTTTTTCTTTTATCCTTCTTTCTTTCTCCATCCTTATCGGATGTCTTCACATGAATTAGCTTGGCTTTAGGAGTGTATAGGGGTGCAGAGCTCCTTTTTGACCTAGTTCTGGCAGAGGGTGCTACCAGACTAGCTGATTTAGTTTTTTCTGCCTCTTTTGCTGCTTCAACTTCTTCTCTTTTCCTTCTAGCTTCTCTTACTTTCTTTGCGGATATGCCCATAATTTTTGCAAAGATTTCTACTTCCTTTCTAGCTCTCTTGAACAACACAGGTTTCCTGAGTTCATTATGTACCTATATTATTTTCTACATAAGTACCAAACCTCTCTACTACTGGATCTAGAGCCTTGCTCAGTAAATTTTGTGCATACATTTCCAAAATGTTCTCTTCAACTTCATAGCCCATAGGCATGATCTAGAATATTTTGGGATCAATGGCTTCTATCATGCATTGGTCAATATCTACCATAAAATAATTGTATCCTTATACTTCTCCATAATAGAAGTAGGAATTCTTTCTCTGGGCTACATCATACTCTGAAGTTTTTTGAAATATCCCCAGATAGTAGCATTCTTTGTCTTGGTTTCTGCAAATCTATGAAAGAGATCTCTGATTTGAGCAGCTACAGGTTTATTTTTTTGCCAATGAATCTTTCCAAATCTCAAAACCTCATTCATGAAGTAAAGGAATAAGCATAATAGAAAGTTACCATACTTGAAGGAATTTTTCTTGTCTTTCTTGATCTTCCCAAGATTTTCCATCAACTGACTCCTTAGCAACTCACATAGATCATAGTTTGCATTTTCCTTTACCATTTGATAGGCTGCATAAATGGCTTTCTCCGACACATAATTGTCTCGGCTGGAATGATAGATTTTGTACCCAATATCCATAGATGCAAATTTTACATCTACATCAATAGTATCATTAATTTTCATTGCTCTTCTATCATATTTAGAACTTGATGCATCAGTAACCGTTTTATTATTCACTGATTTCATAATTGGTAATCCACCAGAGGAACTCAAACCTGTAATAACACTTATAGCCTCTTTTGTTATCTTGAAGGGTATATTCAACCACATGAATTTTTCATGAACTTGACTCAAGATGTAATGGACCCATTCATTCTCTTTAAAGACGGGAAATTTTATAATTTGTGTGAATGCCTTCTCTTCTAGGGTTTTGAATTCTAGCTTGACACAGAAGTCTTCTCCAATTATATGATTGTTATAAAAATTTAGTAGCTAAGAGCTTCCTAATTCTTCAATGTTCACATGGTTATATGCCCTAATATCTTTAGTATGCAATAGACTGTACGGGATAGATGAAAATGCACCTAATGGCTTAGTCTCAACAGAATTGAAAGGATGACACTTGAATTTGGGATGAGGTTTGTCCTTAACTTCAACCACTGAAAGAGTAGCCATTTTCACCAATTCAAAAATTCACATGGTTTTTGTAATAAATACCTTTTCGTCAAATTAGAGTTTGTTTGCTGAATTACCTTCACACTTGAATTTTGCCTCAATTCACCAAGGTTTGCCTTTAGAGCTCTCCAAACTTATTTTCTTCAAAATGAAAAGTGACAAATGAAAGATAGAAAATTCTTAGCCATTTTCACCAAGATGTAATGGACCCATTCATTCTCTTTAAAGACGGGAAATTTTATAATTTGTGTGAATGCCTTCTCTTCTAGGGTTTTGAATTCTAGCTTGACACAAAAGTCTTCTCCAATTATATGATTGTTATAAAAATTTAGTAGCTAAGAGCTTCCTAATTCTTCAATGTTCACATGGATATATGCCCTAATATCTTTAGTATGCAATAGACTGTACGGGATAGATGAAAATGCACCTAATGGCTTAGTCTCAACAGAATTGAAAGGATGACACTTGAATTTGGGATGAGGTTTGTCCTTAACTTCAACCACTGAAAGAGTAGCCATTTTCACCAATTCAAAAATTCACATGGTTTTTGTAATAAATACCTTTTCGTCAAATTGGAGTTTGTTTTCTGAATTACCTTCACACTTGAATTTTGCCTCAATTCACCAAGGTTTTCCTTTAGAGCTCTCCAAACTTATTTTCTTCAAAATGAAAAGTGACAAATGAAAGATAGAAAATTCTTAGCCATTTTCACCAAGATGTAATGGACCCATTCATTCTCTTTAAAGATGGGAAATTTTATAATTTGTGTGAATGCCTTCTCTTCTAGGGTTTTGAATTCTAGCTTGACACAGAAGTCTTCTCCAATTATATGATTGTTATAAAAATTTAGTAGCTAAGAGCTTCCTAATTCTTCAATGTTCACATGGATATATGCCCTAATATCTTTAGTATGCAATAGACTGTACGGGATAGATGAAAATGCACCTAATGGCTTAGTCTCAACAGAATTGAAAGGATGACACTTGAATTTGGGATGAGGTTTGTCCTTAACTTCAACCACTGAAAGAGTAGCCATTTTCACCAATTCAAAAATTCACATGGTTTTTGTAATAAATACCTTTTCGTCAAATTGGAGTTTGTTTGCTGAATTACCTTCACACTTGAATTTTGCCTCAATTCACCAAGGTTTTCCTTTAGAGCTCTCCAAACTTATTTTCTTCAAAATGAAAGTGACAAATTATTTTTACCCTAACTCATCGAGATACCCTATTTCTATGTGTTGTGACAAATAATTCTTCTACGAACCTCCAATACTGCATAATAATTTCTCCAAGAGTTTCAAAAACATCTGTAGAGAATCCATGCACTTACTGAACTTATTCATATCCCAATGTCAGTTACTGATAGAGGGTTAAGAGATTTTCTTGATAGCTCCCCCTAGGCCAAAGCTTTGAAACTAATCCCCAAAGGAATTACCAAAAGTAGATTATGGTGTAGGTGCACTTATTTTAGTAGAGGGACTTTTCTTAACCCATTTCTTCTACATTTTCTCTTGATCACATCTGTAGTGACTTTTCCTTTTCCCTTAACATCCTTCTGCATGTTTCTCTTTTGATTTACCAGACCTCTTCTATTCCAATAGAATGTTGCAATGTGACCAAATTTGTTGCAGTTATAACACACAAAATTTCTCTGTCTAGACTAGTTGTTCCATTGATTTTCTCTTGATTTACACTGGTTAGCAATATGGCGAAGTCTATTGCATGTATAACATCTGACATCTCTATGAAATTTTTTCATCACATTTTTCCATTCATTTGACTTATGACCAAACTTATTGCAATTAAAACACTAACCTAAGAATGATGGACCACTTGAATTCATCCTGCTTCTACATTGAGTAGCCATGTGTCCAAGTTTATTGTAATTGAAACAATACCCATTAAACCTTTGAGCATTAGGTTTCCTTACCAGATACCTTCTAGCATTGTTCATCTGATTTCCTTTCCTGAATCTCCTTTGTCCATAATTTCTTTGT
>CM021104.1:60306203-60458969 GCA_007115665.2 Sequoiadendron giganteum
ATCAGTGTTGTGCAAAAATTAACTTTATTAACCTTTATCTTCAAGGCAATTGTGACATTCAACCAAAATGCATGAACACGAAGCAAACAATCACAACACCATAACAAAAGGATATTTACATGGAAACCCTATTAGGGGAAAAACCACGGTGGATGGCCAATCCACAATATGATATGAGTATACTCAAATGAATTTTACAATATGGGGAATGCACTTGAATTTAGGCACACTGCCTAGAGCTCACTACTCAAAAGACTCATTGTCTTACAAAGATAATCATATTAAAACCATCTGAGAAATTGAACTAAGAAATTAACTTTTGAAAAAGCTTGATTAAAGTTTTGGTTAGGCTCAACAATTGATCCTTCTAACTAATTCTTCAATTCTTCTATGCTCTGCTCAAAGTCACATCACAAAATCCTTAAAGCACAAGTGAAATTATGTGTAATCGCTCTTTTTCTCTTATGATATTTGCAATTCATATCAACACACCTTATTCATATATTAAAATGATATGAACAATGACTTATATATATCCACGACCAAGAATTTAATTACAATATGTCAGCATCAATAGAACACAAAAATATTTACAACTATCGGCTCAAATCATGAGTAATATATAATGCGCATCCACAACAGTCGGCCAAAACTTAGCTAGGACCTAAAAAAATATGTTCAAACACAAACATACTTGAATAATTGCTTCCTAAAAATCTGAGACATGTTATATCCATGAAGACGACCTCCATGCACTGATAAATAGGAAATTAATCAACTAGATCTTCTAACTCACACACGGATCAATACAAGGCACTAAGATTCAATAGCAACAGAGATAATATACCAAAAAAAATTCCCTAAGACACACAACACAAAATAATAATAGGAAATATTCATACGAATCGATGAACACAAAACTGTTGAATGCATTGTTCTTCCTTGATTGTCTTCAGTTTGTTTGCTGGTATGATAAAATGATGAAGTGTGTATCCAATCATCGATTAGGATTACCATCAATGACAACACCAAATGATATTAGCAATGTCTCTTTCCAACAACTTGATCGTAACAATGTTTCACAACAAACGAGTAATAATATTATTTCTCACACATATAATATAAGTAATCATAAGCAACCACAAATCACTCCTACTTCATTACTGTTACCTCAACCATATCTCCCACCTATGCCTAATATCTTGCAGTGTAGTGGAAAAGAGTATGATCTTGTAGAACAAATTAAAAACACTCTTGCTCAAATATCCTTACGTGATCTTATTCAAGCCTCGCCTAGTTATCATAGTATGCTTCAAAATTCATTGCAACTTGAGCTATGGTTTCCCCTGGTGCAAATCCTAATGATATAGTAGCCCTAATTCAAGAAATGAATTCAAAAAAATTTTCCCACCAAAAGTGAGTTACCTCCTTTGGAAATGCAAAAATAAAATGAAGCCTTTATGATAGTGGCTATTTATAATAAGATTGGGAAAAAGAAAACCCTTGTTGAAAATGGGTTAGCCCTTAACATGTGTAGCATAAACCTTTTAGACAATATTGGAGTAGAAAAAATCCAAATACAGGTATGTTCAAGATCATGATAGGCCAAAAAGTGGTGATATGTAAGTGATATGATGGCCCATGTGGTTGACCAATATTTTTTACCCAAAATTGATGAAACAAAAAGGGTTTTTAAAGGAAATTCTTAGATTTCCACCAATAAAAATTATACTTTACTTTGAATTTAATAAATAATTATGAATCATTTTCTATTTGAATTAAGACTGAAGTCTTGATTGATAGGCTAATTGAAAAACATCTATAACTTTCAAACGACATCACATTTTTTGAATCTGAAACATGTGTCACATTCCATGCTTTGCATTATATAGGATTTTAAAAAAATAAATGGAATTTCATGAAGTTTTGACCAAGTTAAGGTGGTCAGACATACAAGCTTTAATATTTTTTTACAAGTTGTAATAAAAAGTTCATAATTAATTATTTACTTGGAAAAAAATTACAAACATTATGCACCACATTAGGACATGAGTGCTCTACTTATATATAAAATATTATAAAAAAATATTATCATTTTATTGTGGTTAGGGTGGTTAGACAAACACCTACTTCTTATTTTTTCCTTGAAATTTCAGTACTATTGCATTGAAATTTCAAATTTTCACCAAATAGATATATTTTTTAAAAATAAACTTAGTAGTTTAGAAACTACATTCAATTTTCTATAGATTATGTTGTTACATATTTTTGAAATAATATAGATAACTTATTCAAAAATTTATGTCAAGTTGCCTAACTCTGATTTTCTGAATTTTCATCGCCACTTAAGGGGCTTGTTTTTTCCATGATTATGCTACACATACCCTACAACCAGAGTCATTATCTATTCATGAATTTGATAATGTAGTAAAACAACCATTGGGTGTGATCAAATTACCTATTACAACTTTGGAAAGGCCACATTGCAAAATCCTATTGATGTCATGCCCAATAATCTTTCATATCATCTTATTTTGGGAAGACAATAGATTCATGCAATGAATGGGGTGCCTTTTTCTCTTCATCAAATAGTTGTTTCTACAAAACAAAGTGTATAAATCAAAGCTAACCCTAAACCAAAAATTTTTGTGCATTGAGAAAGACAAAGAAAATCCTTTGTAAACATTGAAACTAGCTACACAAGTGGAACTCATGCAAGAGATAAAATGAAAATCATATTGAAGAAATTACATAGTTACTAGAATATTATTGGATTTCCTTAGATTTTACACCTACATTCATGGGAGAATACATGATCATAAAAAAAAGGTTTGAAAAGGGAAAAGAACCGGTGGTAATGTCATCAATTTTTTTGAAAGCATGCACTTCAAATACTTTAGGAGAAGAAGAAAATTACATAACAAACTTTGATGAAGTTGATTATGAACAACCACTGAATCTGAAAGAAATGGAAAATATTTATGGAAGAGGTTGCAAAATTTTGAAGTAACTTTTTTATAGTGGAAAAGGATGTGGTGCTAGAGAACAAGGTATGTGTGTCCCTATAGAGCCTAACACACAAGAAAAAACTAGTGGTCTTGGTTATTGCCCTTCAAAAGAAACAAAAGCATCAAAAAAGCCTTCACTCAATACCAACACTATTACAAAAGATTCTTCTAAGCCAACTTTTACCTTGGTGCATGCTAATCTAATACAAACAATTAGTGGTCTTGGTTATTGTCTCTTGAAATAAATGAAAGAATGAAATAAATCTTCATGTAATGGGCGAATGGGTCCTCCCTAGACCTTTGGACTTAAATTTAAATTATGTTTTTGGTAGTATTTTATTTTTTTCTAATCCATAAAATTCAATTTCAACTTGTGATATTTGAATTTCAAGGTTTGATTACTAGAATGGGGTTTGAGCAAGGAAAACCCCCATTCACCCCAAAACAAACATTTTTCTCTTTTGTGTGTGATTGCAGATTTAGGTTAAAGAAGGATTGAAGACCTTTTGAAGAGAAAAATTGGAGAAGTTTTCGATGTTACAAAAGTTATTAAAGTTATCAAATCATAGAATCTAACCTACATATCTGATATTTGGCTTCCCGACATTGAAACTTGGACCAGTTAGAAGCTACATATCTATGTTAGAATCTCCTAAAATTTGCCAAAAAACCCTATACTTGGATCCATTTTCCCATGGGAAAATGAGTCCTAGTCAGCCTTCAGAAACTCACTTTTGGTTGAAGGTAAACATATTTCTACCCTTCTCAAATCTGCAATTTTATTTCAAGTTCTATTAATATTGAGTTTAATATTGTTGTTTCAAGTGTTAGATCGCATTTTGGTGTTGATTTACTATTTTTAGTTTTTCCCCCCAAATTTTTGTTTGACCTCGACCCCCGTCCTAACACAAAAATAAAATATGAAGATTCTCACAAAGGGTTTATTCACCTAAGGGTTGTTAGTAAATTCTTTGTGAGGATCTCATTTCCTAATGAAATAAGGAAAATAGGTGGGTATGTGTAGGATCATCATGGAAAAAACATGCCCTTAAGTGGCAATAAAAAGATAAAAAATTAGAGTTAGACAGCTTGACGTAAAAATTTGAATAAGTTATCTATATTATTTCGAAAACATGTAAAAATAGAATCTGTAGAAAATTGAATGTAGTTTCTAAACTACTAGACCTTTATTTTTAAAAACAAAATCTATTTGGTGAAAATTTGAAATTTCAATGCAGTAGTATTTAAATTTTAGGGTAAAAATAAGAAGTAGGTGTCTGTCTGACCACCCCTACCACAATAAAATGATAAAACTTTTTTATAATATTTTAGATATAAGTAGAGGACTCATGTCCCGATGTGATGCATATTTTTTTATAATTTTTTTCCAAGTAAATAATTAATTATGATTTTTTTATTACAAATTTTTAAAAATATAAAAGCTTGTCTGTCTAACCACCTTAACTTGGTGAGAAATTCATGAAATTAAATTTTAATTTTTTTAATCCTATAGTATGCAAATCATAGAATGGGACGCATGTTTCAGATTCAAAAAATGTGATACCGTTTGAGAGTTATAGATGTTTTTCAATCAACCTATCAATCAGGACTTTATTCTTAATTCTAATAGAAAATGAATAATAATTGTTTATTGAATTCAAAGTAAATCATAATTTATATTGGTGGAAATCTGAAAATCGCCTCTAAAAACCCATTTCGTTTCATCAATTTTGGGTAAAAAAAGAAGTCATCAGCTACATGGGTCATCATATGGCTTACATATCGCCACTTTTTGGCCCACCATGATCCTACACATACCTAGGTACATCATCATTCCCTTTCCATTTTGGGGATTTACAACACCCTATTTTTCTTTATTTTTGACCCAAAAGGATTGATAGAGAATTTCACAAACAATAAATCATGATGATGTAAAGTAGTTCAATTTTTGTGCTACTTATAGAAAGATAAATATCATTTATATAATTATCAATTTATATGGTTCATGAACATCATATTCTTTCAACATTCTCATCACAAATATATAAATCTAATAAATTTAATATCTTTGAGCCCAAGAACCCCCAAATGTATAGGTAGAAAGCATCAATACCAACTCACATCATGTATTTTTGTATTCCCTTTCTTATCAAACCACGAATAATCACTCAACATTATTAAAATTATATAAATTTAATAGAGACTAAAATCTACACAGAAGAGTAATAGATGTTATAGGAATTAATATTATTCCTTTAAATAGATATATGTATCAATGAATTATGTAAACATGTATTTTTTCAACTCATAATGGCTAGTGAAACAGGTGAGAGTTCTCCAACTTTAAATTTTAATTTTTAAAAAATGTGAGTTTGATCTAGTGAATTTTTTCTATGGAGTAAAAATACAATCATAAATCCTATTTATATGAGATATAAAAACACTAGGGGAATGACCTTAACTTCACATTATTGCATCATTTTTAAAATTTAATTATATCTAAATCTATTATCTCAAAGTGGGAACAAAAATAAATGGGATTTGAAACATTGGTATGTAAATTTCACCATTATATTTCCACCCACATCGAGGTGAATTAAAATCTTAGAATAATCACACCTCTCAAAATATGTACACTTATGAGCATGTATTTCAAATAAATATTGATCCATAACATGATCTCCAAGTCAATATGAAGTAATGGGCCCTATTTAGTATCATCATGTGTATTGTTCCTTTGGCATCTATGCACCTTAGGAACTTGTTAAAGAAAGGAAAAATGTGTAATGAATAGCTTTGATCTCACAACTAAAAATTGGGCATAAAATACAAGATTGTTTAATTATCTAAGGAATTAGAAAATAATAAATGAGTGGGGAAGGAAAGGTACCCCCACTAAAAAGAGGTATCTCTATAAGAAAGGTGTAACTATGTAGATATAAATTATATGAGGGAAGAAACCTCAACCTTGATGTAATGATGTAACAATATGATCTCAAAATGGGTAAGGCATGATGACATCTAATGTGGGAATTGTTTGTGTGAATAAATTTGTCTTTGACCTAGATAATTCTAGAAATGGGGAATTATTAACATGTTAAGTGTACTTAGGTCCTACCCTATCTTCTAGAAGTCTTAAATTTTTCTAGATAATATCTTATCTTATCTTGTCGACTTTTTTTTCAAGTTAGTTGTCTCATGATATATCATTAAGAAACATATCAAGATCTTGTCGAATACTATCCCTCACCTTTCCTTTATAAGCAAGTACTTTCATGTACATTTTCATATTCAATATTGTAATATTGCATCCACAATAATACAAAGTTATTCTTTTCATTTTCTCTCTTGTGGAAGATATTTTCATCTAGCAGTTGATCCTAGGGTATTGGAAGTTCACCATTTACTCCTATAAGGATATATAATTGAAATTTCAAGTAGTATGACGGGAGGAGTTCTCTCCTAATATAAGGATATGAAAAAGAAGACTCAAATTATATTATGGAATGCATCATGACCTTGATTCAAATATATGGGAAGGAGGTTTTAATATGTAAGATATGAAAGAAAGGTAAGGTAATATAAAATGATAAAAAGTAATCAATAGTTATAACATAAAGAATACACATAATATGCATATGAGGGTGAAATGATAACTTAAAGTGGTAATGTAAGTACCATAATATAATAAATAAATTAGTGTAAGAATGCACAAACATATCCATTGGCTTAACTAAACATAAAGTAATATGATTTTGTTCCAAAATTTGTTCCAATACAACATGCATTGGATCCTCTAATATCATGAATTATGTAAAAAAAAAAAAAAAAATTGTGCATGATGATAATCATTAGGTAAACTAATTACCCCCATTATCTAAATTTGATAATGAATTTAATTTGTGAATGTATGGGGAAGTGATAAAAATATGATTTTGGTTAAGAAGGTAAAATAGGTTTTAAAGGGGTCCTAAAACACTTTAAATAAAAAAGAGAAAAGAAAAGCCCAAAACACAATTGAAATGATGAAAAATTTCATTCTATGTTTTAGGAGATCAAACAACCAATTTCCTTCAAGTTTCATTCAAGGAAGCCTTATAGATCTCAATCTAGGGATGGAATGAGGGAAATATATTTGCAGTAAGGTGTCCTAGTAGTTTGATTAAAGAATAAAAAGGGGTTCACCACCAAGAAAGGCTTGGAAAGATAAGAAATGCAATGATATGTAAACCTAACTATGCCATCCAATATATAAAACTAAAATCAGAAGAATGAACTAAGAAAGGATAGAGGTGAACCAAGAAACTAAAGAGACTTTAATGAGGGTCTGAAATCCTAGAAATACTTATTTTTAATGCACATTGGGACTCATATGATATTAGGGGTTGTTAGGGTAAAGGTCTTAACTTAATTATGTTGATTAAGTTACCTTTTTTCCCTTCTTAAGATTTCACGTTAGTTTGCATAAAGTGACATTTAATAATTATATTAATTATTAAATATTATCCTATTAGGGCTTCTATTAGGGTTTTTTCCTATTAGGGTTTTATTAGGGTTTACATGATCTCCTATTTATAAGGATTGATCCCTTTGTATTTCATATCAATTCATTCTCTCATTCTCTCTGATATATACATTTTCAGTTTTCAGAGAACCCTTGCTTGTTTGTCTCCATCTCTTCTTTTGTGATAGGTTATTTGCAAGCAAGTGATCTTTGGGGTTTGTGGTGTTGTATTTTCTCAACTCCTACATGGTATCAGAGCTCCACACCTGCTACTTCCTGTTCTTGTTGTGAAGATTCTTGGAGCTTCAAGGGTTTGGGGTTTGTTTTCTTGATCTAGGGCACACCTGCAATTTTGAAGCATTTTCAGCTCAAACAGACATTGCCATTGCGTCCGCAGTGGTCCAAAACCCCTAAATCGACTATTCATTCATCCATTTTGGACAAAGTCAAAATTTGAGGCAAATTTTTTTTGCAATACGGCCGTACGGCCGTCCCCTGCCTGCATTGGTTTTTTCCCTCTTTGGAGCTGATTTATTCCGGAGGCCGTAACTTGGACATACGATATCATTTTTTGGCAAATGAGATATCATCGGAAAGCTGGTTTTCTCATCTTTCCAGTGGTTTGAGTCTCATCACATCTTTTTTCCATTGATGCATTCTACAACCAGTTGAAGACAAAGGGGCTATTTTCAGTCTCAAGTTCATAACTTTTGATCAGTTTCTCCGTTTTTCGCAATCTTAGTGGCGTTGGAACCGTATTTTAGAGCTCTTCAATTTCATCCATGATATTTTTCCATATTTCACTCCAAGTATCTTTTATTCAGCTATTTGTGTTTTCACACTCTGGTGGATTACCTGGACATATTTGCTCTTGGAAACATTTTGTTTGCATGGGATGCTTTGTTCTTGGTTGTTATTCATGTATTTCCAGCATTTTTTCTTTTGAGGACATTTTGAGCATCATTTGTAAGCTATCTTTTATGTAAACGCACTGAGATAAAGTGCCACACTATTGTACATGCATCTTTTGGGGATTTTGCACATAAGGTTGTGCCATATTTTGTACTCGCACTGATATTATAAAGTGCCATGAGGGGTTGTGTAGTTTGCCTTTGTTTTGCCATCACATCCTTGTCTGGTGAGTGTCCCTCCATGACGACAGTGGATCATATGATTCCCGCCTCATGCATGTGTGCTTTGTTTTGCACACCACTTTTTCAGTTGTAGGTGCTTTTTTGTGCACTTTCAGATGTTGTATCTTTTTCTTCATGCACTATAGGGTGTTGCACACCATTTCAGTTGATCTGTCAGGCTCCCAGTTCACCATTATGGGGGGGTATTATACTGTTCGTGCTAATGCTTCCTTGGTTTTGCCTTGGAAGGAATCTTCCATTCTCAGTTGATCAGTGCTTCAGACTATTGGTTCTTGTGCCATCTGTATCTTCGTTCCAGGAGTTTGCCTTTGTTTTCCATCTGATTCGAGTAGTGTCGTATGGGCACTTATGCAGATTATTGTCTTCTTGTTCCTGATCATCCTATCTTCATTGGAGGTTCTTCAGCACCATACCAATCATCTTTCGACAGTTGTTTGCAGCTTCTTCTGCTTTAGTGATGTCTCTTCTTGGCTTTCTTCTTCTCTTTTTGGAGTAGAGGTTTTTCCCATGAGGTTTTATCTATTTCTCCATTTTATAGAGATTTGGTTGTATTTGGGTACCTGATTTGGCCTAGTTGCCGGGACCCATGTTTCCTTCTTGCATTGTAGTTACCTTTGCTTTTCTGCATTTGTTTGTAGCTGCACTGTTGTTCATCTTAAGGGGGGGTGTTAGGGTAAAGGTCTTAACTTAATTATTTTGATTAAGTTACCTTTATTCCCTTCTTAAGATTTCACGTTAGTTTACATAAAGTGACATTTAATAATTATATTAATTATTAAATACTATCCTATTAGGGCTTCTATTAGGGTTTTTTCCTATTAGGGTTTTATTAGGGTTTACATGATCTCCTTTTTATAAGGATTGATCCCTTTGTATTTCATATCAATTCATTCTCTCATTCTCTCTGATATATACATTTTCAGTTTTTAGAGAACCCTTGCTTGTTTGTCTCCATCTCTTCTTTTGTGACAGGTTATTTGCATGCAAGTGATCTTCGGGGTTTGTGGTGTTGTATTTTCTCAACTCCTACAGGGGTGATTTAGTCCCAGATTAGGGTTTTTGATAGAAAGTGGAATCTAGAATTGGCAACTTAAGATCTATTGGAAATATCTGAAATCTAGTATACTAGGAATCATATGCCATAAGTCATGATTTAGTCCCAGTATCAAGGTTGATCAAAAACTTTGATATCATCTTAGGTTGTCCTATAGCTTCTCTCCTGTCAAATCTCTAAGTTTAAAAAATTGAATTGCAACATGTAGGTGACTTTCTGTGATCTTAAAATGTAGATGACAACTTTGACAACTTGATAAATTTTCTCCAATATTTCTCTTCAATCGATCTCCAACCTAAATCTACAAATCATACATCAAAGAGAGGGAAAAACATTTTTTTTTAGTGGATAGGGTTTTTCCTTTGTCAAACCCCATTTTGGTAATCAACCCTTGAAATGAAATCAAATAAAAGAAAGGAATGATGAATGAACACATTAGCTATGTTGCAACTCACAAAACCCTTAGAACAAAGACTAAAATCTTGTATGTAATGGCTAATACTAATGTGGATCTTGACTCTTGCTTGAATGATATGGATACTGACTTGAATGCTTGCTTGAATCATAAATCCCTACTTCACAAATGTTAGCTCTAAAACAAACATGATGCATGATGACTTTGGCATGATGCTTGAATCTTGAATGATGATCCAAAATTCTTGACAATCACTCTTGAATGATCTTGAATTATCTTGTAAACTCTCACTTGAATGCTCATAAGATTACTTAAATTGCTAGGAGAAAATATGTGAAATAACCTTTTATTTATACTTGTTTATGCAAAATTTATCAAACTTACAACACTACAAGCCGACATTAGATCTAGGAGAAAAAAATATTACCAAGAATTTAAATTCAATATAGGTACAAGCTAAGTGGGACTCATACACTAGTTAGGGCATATGACTCCCAGTAGGCTAAGCTCGGGACATAAATTTCAAGAAATGCTTAGTTTAATGCCAATTTCAGGTTTAGGCCCTGAAACTTAGGTGGGACCCATATGCCCAAGGTGGTGTATGAATCCTAGATCATTAAATCTGGGCCATACAAACCAAAATCATTAAATTCTAATTGGTCATCTGATATGTGTAAAGATTATCCTCAAAAAGATGCATTAAATAAGGCTTGTGGATGCAAAATAGGACCAAATAAGGCATAAAGAAACCCAATTTTAGCAGAGAGGGCCCAACCAAGTGTGAAAATGTGAAGCACTACATTTTTATACACTACATTTAGCCCCGACTTTAGTGAGAGGAGGGAATTTCTTCAAACTCACACTAATGTAGACAAAATCGCATCAAGAAGGGGTCCAAGTGTACTAATGGTAGTGAGATAGGATAACAATGATCAAGGGATGATCAAGCCCCTAGGATAAAGATCCTATGGAAAACCAAAATAGGCACAAAATAACACACATGAAAATGATGTATGAAAAAACAACAAGATACAAACATACATTGTGAAAGACATAAAGAAGAAAGAAAAAACAAAAACAATGAATTCTCTTCAAGCTTCATTCAAGGGAACCTTATAGATCTCAATCTAGGGATGGAATGATGAAAGATATCTAAAATAAGGTGTCTTATGAGTGTTATTATAGACTAAACGGGGTTTTTCCACTAAGAAGGCTTGGAAAGATAAGAAATGTAATGATATATAAACCTAACTATGCAATCCAAGATATAAAGCTAAAAATCAAAAGAATGAACTGAGAAAGGATAAAGGTGCACCTAGAAACTGATGAGGATTGAATTAGGGTTTAAAATCCCAAAAATAATAATTTTTAATTCACACTATGACTCATACGCTAGTAGGGGTGATTTGGTCTGAGATTAGAGTTTCTGATATAAAATGGAATCTAGAACTGGCAACTCAGGATTTGTTGGAAATATCTAAAATATGGTATACTCAAACTCATATGTTATAAGTGGTGATTTAGTCCCAGTATCAGGGTTGATCTAAAACTCTCATACCCTCTTAGGTTCTCCTATATATTCTCTCCTATCAAATCTTTGATTTGGAACACTAAATTGAAACCTGTAGGCGACTTTTTGTGATCTTGCAATGTAGATGATAACTTTGACAACTTGACAAATTTTCTCCAATCTTTCTCTTCAATGGATCTCCAACCTAAATCTGAAAATCAAACATCAAAGAAAGGGAAAAAAAATATTGTTAGTGAATATGGTTTTTCCTTGGTCAAACCTCATTTTGGTAATCAAACTTTGAAATGAAATCAAATAGAAGGAAGCAATGATGACTGAATGAATACACTATGTTGTAACTCACCAAACCCTTGGAACAAAGGCTGCAATCTTGTATGTAATGGATAGTATGAATTTGGATCTTGAATCTTGTGTGAATGGTATGGATATAGACTTCCATGCTTGCTTGAATCATAAAACCCTACATCACAAATGATAGGTAAAAAACAAACATGATGCATGATGACTTTGACATGATGCTTCAATAGTGAATGATGCTCCAAAATTCTTGATAATCACTCTTGAATGCCCTTGAATTCTCTTGTAAAATCTTACTTGAATGTTCATAAGATTACTTAAATTTCTAGGAGAAAACATGTGAAATAACCTTGTATTTATAATTGTTTATGCCAAATTTCTTGAAATTACAGCACTACAAGTCGACATTAGATCTAGGAGAATAAAATTTTTCCAAGAACTAAATTCAAAATAGGTACAAGCTAAGCAAGACTCATACGCAAGTTGGGGCATATGAGTCCTAGAAGGCTAAGCTAGGGACACAAATTTCAAGAAACTCTTAGTTTAATGCCAAACTCAATTTTAGGGCCTAAAACTTAGGTGGGACCCATACCCCCAAGGTGGCATATGAGTCCCATATCATTAAATCTAGGCTATACAAAAAAAAAAAAAAAAAAATTCATTGATCTAATATGTGTTGGGATTATCCTCGTAAACATGCATTAAATAAGGCTTGTGGATGCAAAATAGGACCAAATAAGGCATAAAGGAGCCCAATTTTACTAGAGAGGGCCCAAACAAGTGTGAAAATGTAAAGGGATACATTTTTCTACATTAGAACAACCAACCATTCAGAGTAATGAACCACTACTAAATATCCAAAAAAAATACTAGTAGATGTAAAAGGGATAAAGAAATTAAAGTACCCCATTTACATCTACTTAAGAATCTCTATAGCCTCTAGTTCTCACTAATAAAATTTTACATGTAACTTGGAAAATTCCATGAAGGCATTTTTCCTCTTCAAAGGTGTTCTTATTAGTAGCTCTAGTTCTAGTATTTGGGCCAACATTTCCACTCTTTTCCCCAAGAAAGTCATATATGGATTTGTTTCACTTGATTTCGATTCCTCGCACTAGATCTACAAGGTTTTGAAGTGGTTGCTCTTTTTTCAGATTTGAAGGGTAGCTGTATTTTTGGTGCATTTTGGTGCAAAACGAACATCACCATCACACTTTGAAGGCCCAAAAACCTTAAAATCTTTTGTCAAATCATCAAATTCGTGTTGGGAGCTTCGAAGCAAAAAAAATTTTCCAGGAAGGCCATATGGCCTCCCCAACATGCAAGTCGATGTGAAATTTAAAAAAAAAAACAGAAAATTTTTGCACAAAATTTTTCAAAAAAATAAAGTAAAATATATATATATTTTTTTAAAACAAAAAATACGTAGCAGTTTTTTTTGCAATTTAAAACTTTTATTAAAAGAAAAATTTTCAAACCTGAATGGTGGGGTGTGGTACCCAAAGGGGTACCACCACCTGCCATAATGATAGTTTAGTGGCCCCTTGGGCCCTGCCACCTGTCATAATGGCAGGTCGGTGGCCCCTTGGGCCCCACCACCTGCCATAATGATAGTTCGGCAACCCCTTGGGCCCTGCCTCCACCATATGGTGGGGGGCAGGGGGGGGGGGGCGGGCGGCAATATAGGGTGGTTCTACCCCTACCACTATGTGGCAGGTGTGGTTCCACCTCAGGCCTCACCCAAATATTTATTTTGATTTTATTTTTTAAAAAAGAACTTTTTTTTTTTTTTTAAATTCTATAAAAAATAGTCTATTTTAATATTTTTAATAAAAAATTATGACCTTTTTTATATATTTTTATTAAAAAATATTAAAGATTTTTTTTTTTTAAACTTTAAAATAAGAAGCGAGGTTTATTTGCAATTATTTTTTTTGCAAAATAAAATTTACATGCACTGTATTGGAGAAATTTTTTACCAGCACTATTAAATCTAGTGGACCTTCAAATTTGGAGGTATTTTTGTTAATTTTGGTGGAGATTTTCTTTTTCCCTACTTAGCCCCTCTTTGTTGGGTTTTTCAATTTTGCACCTCAACTTCCAAAGGCCATATCTCGACCATAAATTGGACTTTTTTAGTGCAATTTTTTTTTAAATGGGGTGAAATTTCATGCTCTTCATGATGGTTCAAGTTTTTTTTAGTTTTGACTTCTTCTTTTTGCCAAATATTTATTTTTTAGTGATGTTTTTGTTGATTCTCGTTTTGGAGACTTTGACGGGCCATATCTTCTGCATCTGAACACATTGGTTGTCATCTTTTTGAAAGTGCATGTTTCTTCATGTACTTTATCATGGTGCTACCAGTTTCCTCTTTTTTTTTCAAAGAATTTTATTTTCAGCGTGTAGTCCTTTTTTGGACATTATGGGCTCCCATTGTATGAATTTTTCATTATGTAAATGCACTGAAATAAAGTGCCACAACAAGCGTATCTATTATTGGATCTAGTACATCAATTTGTGCCTTATTTTACTTGCACTATGATATAAAGTTCCATGAGGGTTGATGTTTGCCTTTTTTTTTTCCTTCATACCTTTCTCATGCATGTGTACCTTGGTTTGTGCACCCTTTATATCTTCTTGTACATTCGTGTATGCACATTCAGATGTTCTTGGTTCTTTATCATGCACTACATTCAAAAATTCAGTTTTAGTGTACCTGTCATACCTCTCCCTTGTTAGCATTATGGGGTAGTTTCTACTATTTGTGCTAATGATTCATATGTACTAGGCGGATGTAGTGGCTGGTTACCCATGCATTTTGGTGAGATGGAGAACTTACCATATGGACACTCTTGCATTCCTATTTTTTGAGGTGATCTTCCATTTTTCACTTGATCATTTCTTCATACTATTCATATTTGTGCCATTTGTATCTTTGAGTTCCTGGTGTATGCCTTGGTTTTTGAACGGATTTGAGTAGTGTCTTTGGGGGGACTCATACATATTCTTGTCTTCTTGATTCTGATCATAATAGGTTTCAGTGGAGGTTCTTCTTTCAACATTTCAGTAGTCATTCTTCGACAATGTTTGTAGCTTCTTCATGCTTCACTGGTGTTCTTTTTGTTCATCCTTTGTTCCCATCTTTTGGGACAAAATTGTATTGTTTTGAAGATTCTTCAGACCTTCACTTGTCTTTCATCTCTTTTTGGAGTGGATTTTTTCCCATTAGGTTTTTTGTATTTCTCCACATTATGGAGATCTTTTGTTTGTACATGGGTACCTTACATGGCCTTGTTTTATGGGACCCATCATGCATTCTTTTTTAGGGCTTTTAGCTACTCCCTAAGTTCATCTTAAGGGGGGGTGTTAGAGTTATCATACATTAGTTAATAATCAATTAATCTTTAATTGATTATTAGTATAATTTACTCTCATGCACTTAAGCTAAACTTAGGAGTGCTTTTATGCTTTATTAGTTAAGCTAATATTAGATAATTATGTCTCATCTCATGTTATTTTGAAACTTGTTGAATGTTTGATCCCTTTCTCATTTAGGGCTTTTCTCTTATATGCACTCAACCCTCAATTATCTTGAGCTTTCATATTTTCCCGAGAGTCTCTTGTTGTTGTATCTTTTTCTTGCTAAAGAATATTGGACATATTATTTGTAGATCTCTTGCATGGAAGGTTTTTTTTTTTTTTGTTTGATCCTATGGCTCATGGTTTTGTGCTTGTTTCACAATTCTAACACATTTATCAAAGCTAGTGAAAATAAGAAGAATGATGTGATGAATGATGAAAACATGGGTACTATTGAACAAGGTCCTATGGATACTATTAAATAAAATCCTATAGATGGTTTGATTGCATTGATTAAAACACAACCACGTAAAGGATAAACTAAAAAGCTTCTTGACATTGTTTTCTCATATTTAAGGATATAATTAGAAATGCACTTGATGGCCCTCTTTACATAGCCAATCGAATCAATAACTAGCCCACCAATGGGATATTAATTGATCTCATATGTGGAGAGAATGGGATCACTCAAGAATTCTTACTTGTGTATGAACTCTATCAAGAAACATATGATAATCCAAAATCATGGATAAAAATGTAGAATGGTTTTTCTTTCCCTATGATGGGATCGATCTTTACTATGCACCATAGTGGCTTTAATCCCATGTCTTCCCATGGAAATTTCTCAATGGGTTTCTTTTGGTCTGAACCTATCAAGCCGATTAAACCTCGCAAGGAATTATTTTTCAAATCTTATCAAAATTTTAAGGAAAAATACATTGAAAATATATGCCTACAAAACATACCTCAACCCATAATGGAGCCTCATATCCTTGAAAAAACTATGATTGAGCCAAAAGAAATTCTAAATAACCAAGACCAACCTAAGATGGAACCTTTTCCTATCTCCTATAAATGACCAAGAGATAATTAAAACAATCATGTAATACCTCCTAAGATAAAACAAGTCTACAAAGCTAAAGAGAAAGTGATTGAATAGCTTCCTATGGTTCCTTCCATTCCTCCCCGTAGGGAAGAAAAGAAACCTATGGTTGATAAACCCACTCCTACACAAACACAACTTGATAATTATATCAAAAGAAATATAAATTCTAGAGAGTGTAGGCATAGACATTATGCTCGTACTCAAAGGTTAAATGAAAAGAACAACAAAAAAATCAACATCAAAATGTAACTGAAGCAATACACGATGAATCATCCTCTTTTCCACAACAAATATTCTATATCACAACCACAAAAAGAGCTAAATCCTTCTTTAGACATTATCATTCGACCTCCTATTGTGATTAACTTCGATGATGATGATGAGATTACTAAAATTTATGAAGTGCATAATGAATTGAATACATTTTTTTAATCTTCTATGAGCTTAAATGATGATTCTTGTAGGAAGAGTGTTAAACTTGGTGATACTACTAGTTCACAACTTGTTGTTGTCCCTTTAGCTATTTATCTTCCTTTCATATATGATGACCATAATTAAGACGTAGATGACCTACTAATAGGTCGACTTACATGTATCATACTAGTATTGCCTTATTTTTATTTTTCATGTTTCTCTTATGTGATTGCACATACGTAATGTGATCCTGTAATGTTATGTTTGATGGACCTCTCTCTTTGTGGAATTCCTCTATTTGTATCTACATTCTTCTCTATGTACCAAATCTTTATCTTTTTTCCTGTCTTTCATTTTCCTTTTGGGGATGATGCAAGGTGTCGAGACATTTAGGTATCTTCCATGTTGACCCAAAGTATTTTTCTTTTATTCAATCTCTTTGTGTCATTCTTGCTATTCCATGAGTATTTGGGGAATGATGATAGTTTCATGCTCTCTAATAACATTGTAGCAAAGACATAATGACCCTAAACCTATGCATCCCTTATGTGATTTTGGGATTTCATTGTGGGGGCAACCCCTTTTCATGATGAAACTTCATTTGGAAACATATGACTTTTCATAGGGCTTTCCAAATAAGCTCTTTTGTCCTCTTTACTATTAGCATTTATCATTTTCTACTCTAAATTAATTGTTCACAACATGGTGTTTAGCGATTTCTTTAAATTAGGGGCATACATTGTCATTATTATTTTGCATTTTTCAACTCATGTTTCATTGTGTAGTCTTATTACTTCATGCAACACCTCTTTCAATTTTTAGTGACATTGGGTGTGATGTCCCTCAAGAGTGTGATCTCTCTTAGCATATTATATTCCTCTTAGTGGCTTGATGTGACACACTGCATCCACTAAGTTGTGAATCTTATATTATTTGATTGATTCTCTCTTGGAGACATTAGGCACAATGTCACCTAAGTTAAGACCTTGTAACATGAACTAAAAAAAACTCCTTTGAACATACACTACACTATTTTTCATTTACAATATCGGTTATATGGCCACCTTACATCACACACATTGCTTTCCTATGGAGCCATCCTATTTGTTCATGTGTGTCAAGCTTACAAAGTTTTTCTTTCCTCATGAATCCTAATGTTCATGTTGTGTGGCACCTTATCAAAGTTATTAGGAGGTACAGATTTGGTATGGTTACCATATAGGAGCCAAACATAGGCATGGCTTTCCCATAGCCACTTGCTTGTCTATGTGAGCGCATACCAGCCGCATGCATATGTGTCTCATTGGGGGCTCACCTAGTAGATGACTTGAGGTTACACTAGCCCTTCTAATTGTGTGTTTGGTTTTCATAGTGGACATTATGTTCCACTTGTAATTTTTTTGGACAAATAGCTTAGATCTGATCGACATCATGTTGGACAAATGATCGAGGCTTGATCCATCCCTTTTTGTTTTTGTTAACTTTCTTCTTTACATCTTTGGAAGTGTATGCTTGTATCTTGTTGTTGCTCATTACATCATTCACATGTGTGTTATTTTGTGGCTATGTTGGTTTGCCATAGGATCTTGATCCTAGAGGCTTATGCAACCCTCTTGGTCATTGTCATCCTATCTCATAGGCATTAGTACACTTGGACCCCTCTTGATGCGAGTTTGTCTACTTTAGTGTGAGTTTGAAGCAAGTTCCTCCTCTAACTAAAGTGGGGGCTAAATTTAGTGTAGGAAAATGTATCCCTCTACATTTTCACACTTTTTTGGGAGCTCCCTAACTAAATTCAACTTCTTTATGCTTTATTTGGTCCTATTTTGTATCCAAAAGCCTTATTTAATGCATCTTTTCGAGGATAATCCTGAAATATATCTAATAACCAATCATAATTTAGTGATTTTAGGTTGCGTTCCAGATTTAGTAATTTGGGAGTCATACACCACCTTGTGCATATCGATCCCACCTGTGTTTCAAGGCCTGATCCTAAATTTGGCATAAAACTTAGCATTTATTGAAATTTGTGTCCTAAGCCTCGGCTACTAGGACTCATACACCTGAACTGGTGTATGAGTCTCACTTAGCTTGGACCTATTTTGAATTCAAATTCTTGGAAATATTTTATTTTCCTAGATTTGATGTCATCTTGTAGTGTTGTTATTTTGAGAAATTTGGAATAAACAAGTATAAATACAAGGTTACACACATATTTTCTCCTGGAAGTTTTATGCAAGCATTCCTATAGAAATTTTATGAGATAAAGAGTATTAAAGAGAAATTCAAGAGATTTCAAGAGTTGATTATCATGCATTTTGGAGATATATTCAAGATTCAAGCATCATGCTTGTTTTTGAGCTAATATTTGTTATGTAGTTTTTTATGATTCAAGCAACCATTCAAGTCAAGATCCATAACATACAATCAAGACTCAAGATCTACATTCATGCTAACCATTTAATAAAATATTTTAGCCTTTATTCTAAGGGTTTGGTGAGTTGCAACATTGCATATTGTTCATTCATAATTTCTTCATGCTTGTCTATTTCATTTAAAGGTTTGATTACCAAAATGGGGTTTGACCAAGGAAAACCCCTATCCACTAACAAAACAACATATTTTTCCCTCTCTTTGATTTTTGATTTATAGATTTAGGTTGAAGATCCATTCAAGAGAAATATTGGAGATTTTTTTCAAAGTTGCAAAGTTGTCAAAGTTGTCACCTTTCTTGCAAGATCATGGAAAATCACCTACAGGTCAAAAGTTAGAGTTTCAGACTTGGAGATCGGAAGGAAGAGAAGCTACAGAAGATCACTAGAGGATATCAAATTTTTAGATCAACCTTGATACTAGGACTAAATCACCACCTTGGGCGTATGAGTCCCAATATACAACTTTTCAGTCATTTTCTATAGATCATGGTTTACTAGTTGCAGATTCTAGTTTTGGCCCGAAAGCCTAAATTGGGACTAAATCACTTAAACTAGTGTATGAGTCCTAGTACGCTTCAAAATTCATAATTTTATGATTGTAGACCTTGTTTCAAGAATCTTCAAATTTCTAGGTACACCTTTGTTCATTCTTCATTCATTATTCAAATTTAGAGTTTGATTTCTTAGATTACATAGTTAGCTTTGCATGTCATTTGCATTTCTCTCTTTCTAAGCATTTTCTTAATGGTCTTAAGGGACTTTTAAAAAAATTGTCAAAATTTTGCCTGGTTCTATGCATGTCTATTCATCTTTCATGACTAGGGGTCTAATGTTTAGGGTTTAGGGTTTTGTTACCCATGTTGAAATTAGTTTTTATCAAATAAGCCCTCATGTTATAGTTTTGTGTTGACCTATTATTATGGGTTGTCAATCTTTTAAGTCATTCAATTGAGCCTTATTTGTCATGCTGCTACCAACCCCTTTACCCGACCTATCAGTTTTTCTACACGTTTAGGTTTTAATATTATTTTTTCCTAAAACGGGTAGGTTTTCTCAATGTTTAGACTTTGGCCAAAAATTTCATGCCTCTGAGGGTCTTTTCCCATTTTCCTAGTCAGCCCCACTATTATAAATAACCTTTTTTCTAGGTGCAGATTGGAGGGTTGTCGGATTGGAGGGTTCAAAATATAGACCGTTCCTCACAGACCTCGCAAGGTTTCTTGTTGACATTTCTAAAGTGGTATGAGGTATGCGAGATGCTACCATCTATCATGCACAATGGAGTGGGTCCTATCCTGATTCACCAACACTAACAAATGGGTGTCAAATCAATGACGACTATTTAATGACAAGGATTAATTATGACCATCCCTCAATAGCCTCACACAATCAAATAAATGTTTTTGAAATTTCTGCGAGGTGTGTGAGTTGGTGACACATTGCCTGGCTCCATGGTACAAGGTGGTTGGATGGGGCCCATTGCTGGTTCATGTGTCTCTCACTACGGGGTATGTGATTGGTTGTTGGGTTTTCCAAGTGGTGACATGGGTTTTCAATGATATTTGACTTGATATGAGTCGTATGACATGCTAGGTCCTTATCACATCGATGGTCTAAATTCAATATTTTTAATCCACCGATGTGATGACTATTTGTGCTTTGCAAGTTACATTCATTAATGGCATAGGTTTTTTAATGGATCTCATCCTAATTTCCATGCGTGTGAGTGGTATTCACCTGGTAATCATGATGGGTTGTACGTAGTTTTCCACGAGCTTGGAGATATTCTATGGTAGTAACGTCAACCACTAATCGCTCGCTTGCTCGTACTGCAATTGGATCAATTAACGTTCTCTGCACTGACTTGCTAGATAAATGCCTGCTAACTGCTCATTAGTATCATTGCATTTTTGAGTTTGTGTTAGTTTTTAGGTAATTAGTTTTCTTGATGATTTTTGAACTTGTGAATAGGATGGATAAGTTGATGGTTCATGTTTCCCTATTACGAAGAAGCGCCATGATGGGCATGAATAATATACAGTGGGAGGAGAAACCAATTGAACAAAGTACCATTCCTGGTGCTTCGAGGGTAGTTTCTAAAGGTGTTGGGTCCTTTCCAACTCAAGCCAGAAGTAGTTCCCACTTCAAGGGAAGGGTCATATTGGCTGAAGTTGTGGACTATCCAATAATGATGGAATTCGAGGATGACTACAAGTTGGTGGGGGTTGAGATGAGGTCTAGACGTCATGAGTCACCTATTGAGCTTTTTGCTAGCTCTAGTGGTGAAGGTTCTGAAACTGATTCAAACTATCATGATTATCTCATGGCCCTGACTGAGCTGGTGGGAGTGGATGATGAGGTCCTCGTAGCTTCTCCAATTGTTGTTGTGGAATCGTGTGCTATTTCTTCATCTGGTGTTGATGCAAACAAAGGTAAAATGATGGTCTCACTTCACAATGAAGCGATAAAAAGGAGCGATTGCATATATCAAGGTCATGTGGTTGTTCGTGCTACAAGGTGATGATATGGTCGTTAGGGTTGTGGCTTTTTTTTTTGGTTCTTTGGGTCAGATGTGGACATGTGTGTGGGTGATGTAGTGGCTTTTGTTTTGTCCGGCTAGTTACAAGGGTGTAACCATTTTGATTCCTCTATTCATAGTATGGTTACATTTGATGATGGGAAATTTTGAAATGTAATCAAAATTTCATTTGATAAAAATGAAATTCGGTTGAAATCAACAATTGAGCCCAATGCTTGATGCTCTCCTGATCTATAAAGGAGATTTCAAGGCTCATTATTGGAGGTTGGATTTTTGAAGTCTGAAAGTTTAGATGGTGTACAGTTAGAAAACATAATGCAGTATCTAGAAGGTTTTGGCTAGCAAGTCATTCTAGGTTGGGTATGTACATGAGATATGCGACTATGCTTTTTGTAATTACTGATATTGAAAGAAAGCTACAAATTTAAGAGAATTGCTCTCCTATGTATGTATGACAAATTGTGAATGTAATTATCAATGGTTGCTTCATTCATATTTAATGGTATATTTGAATGTCTGATTCAGTTTCTTGCTTTAACTTAATGAGTTAATCAATTGCTTGAAAATAATTACAGATTTGTGGTAATATGGTTAGGATGTGCTGAGGAGTATTGTTTTGAATATTTTAAAATCTTATAGTGTAAGGCATTATAAAGATAGTTCAAGGATATCAGGGTTATATCTTGTGTGACTCCTATCCAATTGAATGAGACACTGGTTAATTCATTTAAGATCCTTTTTAACATACAAAACTGTCACCCTAAATGTGTGGGTTCGAAGTCAAAACATTTTAAAATCAAATTATATCTCTCTTGAGATGAAAATCTCACATTAAACCAGTTTTCCTAGCTCTAGATAGTTATTCTTACTCCGTGGTTTGCCAAAACCCTAGTATATGGTATCTAGGTGCACTGATAGGAATGTGTCTATGTATAGAAGTCTTCTTGAGATATGAATCATATATGTGAACACATATAGGAACACCCTCCTTGGTTTCACAAAGCCAAAAGTGCAGGGTATCTCAGTCTTTGACTAAATCTTGTCAGTTGGCCAGTAACTTTGTGAAATACTGAATATAGAGGTTGGCAACCTCTTAGAGAATTATGAAGCCTAGTGCAGAAAATTAAAACACCAACAAAATGGTGATTCTACTAGGGAGCTAATAATTCAAAAGTGTTGGTTGTAGACCATGCTATTATAGGATCATTATCATCATGTTTGACAATTTTGCATTATTTTTTTTGCTTGAGTCACTAGCTGAATGGTGATTTCATTGGGGAGAACTTCTAAGAAATCTAAAGAAAAAAGAAACCACTAAAGTAGGTGGTGGTATTCTAGAGTCATTTGTTTGGTGGATCTAAACTTTAAGTTTATATGTTAGAAGGTTATCGATTTGGAAAGGATTGGTAGTAGCATAATCTCAAAGCATTTGAGTGTGAATTTGTTGTGGAAGAAGAGCCAGAACATGATCAATTCTTGAAAATGAATTTCATATTCATTTGAAATTGAGTCCTTTGTTAAAGAGCTGGAAAATCTATCTAAAGAACCAATTGATATACATGGAAAATTCCTAGATCTATAACATTTGCAATCAGGGAGAGAAGGTTAACAAGTGTTGATTAATTTCCAAGTATTCTCATTAATCTAAATAGATCAATATTTTGTTAATGAGAAGTATTCATAACTAGGGGCGATGAATGGTTCCTAATTAGATGATTTAGCATTAAGAAAGGAACAGTGGTTTGTATTTCCATACTTCTAAAGTGTAATATGTAATACGACTTGAGAATTATGTTTATTTTGAATTATGCCTCTAAAAGGTATAAGGCATAAGTATTCAGTCAATATTTTAAAATCATGCTTGAATTAGTAAATGATGTAATTGATAGCCATGTATGAAGTTGACAATGATTGAATGGGTATAAGAAGGTTTCCCTATGAAATGGTAAATACAAGTATGCAAAGGGAACAAGTTTCACCAAGCCCTCTAGGGGATTTTATGATTCAAAGGTATATGCCATTTATTTTTAGTGGTATTAAAGGTTTTCCTGATTTGATTCCTTAGAAGGTTAGGAAATATTTTCCCAACTTCACAGGGAAAATTTTAGAGTCTGCCTCTAAGCATTTGCAAAATTTCATGGATGTGATGGGGGATTATGAAGTCAGTCATGAGGATGTTGTCATGAAGCTTTTTGTGCAATCCTTGAAGGATGATGCTAGGGATTGGTTCTCATATTTTCCTACATTTTCTATTAACTCATGGAATCAATTGATGATGGTTTTTATTGAAAAATTTGGTGAAAGATTAAACCCAAGCATGGTAAGAAAGGGTTCTATGGGAATCCACATAAGAAAAGATGAGCTAGTCCCATTTTTCAATCTCAGGTTTTAAAAAGTTGTAAGAGAAATTCTTGAAGAAATAAGACCAAATGAGGCTGAATACGTGGTTGTATATCTTGGTACTTTCGACAAAAATATGAGTTACTTATTAAGAGATAAGGAACCTATAACCTTATATCAGGCATATCAAATGGCTATTGACATTGAGAACAACATAAAATACTCAATGATGAAAGGGTATCTAGCTACAAGCGTTGGTTACCCTAGCACATCTTATACTAGCATAATTATGGAGTTAGCTATAAAAGACAATTGTCATGATAAGAATTATTTAGCAAAAGTGATGTACCCATCATTACAGTATGAAGATAATGATGAAACCCAAGTTGAACACCAGCTCTATTTGAGTAGTGATGATCAAAACTCTTTTGTGCAAGAGTTGTATGAGATGAAGAGACAAAAGGGAGAATCACCATATGAGCTATTCTTTAGATTTTTGGATGATTTAATAGAAGTTCCCTAAGATTTCAGACCTGATGATTCTATGTGAATTAATTGGTTTTGTGAGATTTATCAACCTAGGTTGAGTGCTTTTCTAGAAGAATTGAAACTTGGTAACCTTGCCCAAGTCCTTAAATGGATAGAGATTGCAGAATCAACAAAGTGTGTATATGCGCAAAATGTGGATGACACTTTTCCTTTTGAGGAATGTTGGATAACTCTACAAAATATTGAGGAGAAAGATTATGGAGAACTAAGTGAGACACACAGTTCTTTTCCATGTCATGATTACAATACACATGTTACCGAGGTTTTGTTACAAGCTAGTGATTGTGATCTCAAAAGTGATGATTGCCTCTCTGAGGATGATGTGGAAACATTTTCCTTACCAGAGGTTTGTGGTGATATAGAGCCTCATGATGTCATTTGCTTAAAAATAAGGGGAAAATTTTCAAATGATGAATATTTGGAGTGTACTCCAGGTGTACTATCAATGGAGAATGTTTATTGTGTAAATGATGAGGAATTTGAAAAAAATGAGGTGTGTGTTCAATACTATGATCTAAAGAACAATATTGAAGGTAACCAACACATTGATGAATGTATTAGTGTTATTGATGTTCCTGACTATTTGTATGAAGCTAAGATGGACTTGTTATCAGCCATTGAGGTGAGATTTTCTGAGACTAGGAATGAAAGTCCCATTGATATTGTTGGTGAAATTTTCACTTATAAATCAACACATATAGTAGGTGGTGTTGAACATGAGGGGGGCAATGCACACAACTATTTTTCTATTTACTTTGTTGAAGTTGGTTTGCTAGAGCCTATTTTTGAGGTGTTTCATGTGGAGTTGGATGATGGGATACTTGAGGCAATGTATTGTGAGAAGCTTGAGATGAATGTATTCACACATTTCTTGGAGGAAGATGTGACTTGTGATTCCCATTTCTATAATATTAGGAAGTGTTCTAGGACATCTAAACATAGATGTTGGCAACTAGGCTTATTTTTTAACCATTAGGGTGAGGATTCCCTAGAATATGCACCTTTTATTTTTGACTTATGCAAAGATGGTTTGCATGACACACACAAAGTTTTTTATGAGAATTTTTAGTTTGATGTGCAAACTGATTTTGATGCCAAGATTTGTGATGTCAAAGATCAAATGGATTATGGATGTTTTTGTTTCTTAGTTCAAATGAATGAGCATTCAATGGAACATGACCGTGAGCAACCCAAGGTAAGGTGTCATAATAGTCATGAGTTGCGCTTAGTGCCTGAATACAAATTGTTGATTGATGGAATGGATAGTGATATTGGAAATAACTATGATGCTTTGGGGAATTCTAATTACTTGAATGACATATGGGCACTTAGGGGAAAAATTTTCAGATTTGGTCTACTCCAAGTAGTAGAGAATTTTGATTTTGACAGGGGAAAATTTTGGTTTTCCTTGTTTGGGGGCCTAGGGTAACCAAGTTGGATGTGAACAAGTTTCTAATGGTATCATGGTGGAGCATTCTTTAGGGCACCTATCTAATTCAATGTTGGGTTTGCTCCCCATAGATCTAGGTTCTTTCTATGCCCACAAGGGGCATACATCCCCAGTTAGAGCCACTGATGGGACTTTTAAATTTTTTGTCAAACTTTTGCTTGGTTCTAGGCATGTCTATTCATATTTCATGACTGGGGGTATAATGTTTAGGGTCTAGGGTTTTGTTATCCATATTAAAATTAGTTTTTATCAAATAAACCCTCACATTATAATTTTGTGTTGACCTGTTATTATGGGTTGTTGGTCTTTTAAGTCATTCAGTTGAGCCTTGTCTGTCATGTTGTTACCAACCCCTTTACCTGACCTGTCGATTTTTCTCCACGTTTAGGTTTTAATATTATTTTTGCCTAAAATAGGTGGGTTTTCCCAATTTTTAGACTTTGGCCTATAATTTCGTGCCTTTGAGGGTCTTTTCCCATTTTCCTAGTCAGCCCCACTATTATAAATAACCTTTTTTCCATGTGCAGATTGGCAGGCTGTCGAATCAGAGGGTTCAAAATCTAGACCATTCCTCGTAGACCTCGCAAGGTTTCTTGCTAATGTCACTAAAGTGATGTGAGGTATGTGAGATGCTACCATTTGTTACATGCATTGGATTGGGGCCTATCCCAATGCGCCAGTGGTGACAAATGGGTGTCAAATCAATGACGGTTGTTTAACGACAAGGATTAATTAGGACCGTCCCTCGCGAGCCTCTCATGATCAGATTAATGTTTTTGAAAGTGTCATGAGGTGTGTGAGCTGGTGACATGTTGCTTGGTTCCATAGTACAAGGTGGTTGGATGGGGCCCATTATTGTTTCACGTGTCTCTAATAGTAGGGTATGCGATTGGCTGCTGGGTTTTCCAAGTGGTGACATGGGTTTTCAATGATCTTTGACTTGATCCGAGTCATCTAACATGCCAGGTCCTTATCACATCGACGGTCTAAATTCAAAAAAATTTATCCACCCATATGATGACTATTTAAACTCTGCAAGTTACATTCATTAATGGTGGATGTTTTTTAATGGATCTCATCCTGATTTCCATGTGTGTGAGCTGTATTCACTTGGTAATCATGATGGGTTATATGTAGTTTTCCATGAGCTTGGAGATACTATGTGGTAGCAACATCAACCACTAATTGCTCGCTTGCTCATACTGCAATTGGAGAAATTAATGTTCTCTATATTGGATTGCTCGATAAATGCTTGCTAATTGCTCATTAGTATCATTGCATTTTTGAGTTTGTGTTATTTTGCAGGTAATTGGTTTTCTTGTTGAGGTTTGAACTTGTGAATAGGATGGACAAGTCGATGATTCTTGTTTCCCCATTACGAAGAAGCGCTAGGATGGGCACGAAGAATTTACAGTGGGAGGAGAAACCAATTGAACAAAGTACTGTTCCTTGTGCTTTTGGGGCAGTTGTTGAAGGTGTTGGGTCCTTTCCAACTCAACCCAGAAGTAGTTCCTGCCTCAACAGAAGGGTCATATAGGCTGAAGTTGTCAACTATCCAATAATGAGGGAATTTGAGGATGACTACATTTTGGCTAGGGTTGAGATGAGGTCTGGACATTACAAGTCACCTATTGAGCTTTCTAATAGATTTGGTGGTGAAGGGTCCAAAACTGATTTAGACTACCATGATTATCTTGTGGCCCTAACTGAGCTAGTGGGAGGAGATATGGAGGTCCTCGTAGATTTTCCAATTGATATGGTGGCACCGTGTGTTATTTTTGGGTCTGGTGTTGATGCAAACAAAGGTAAAATGATGGTCTCACTTCATACTAAAGCAAGAACAAGGAGCGGTTTCCTGTATCGAAGTTGTGTGGTTGTTTGTTGTGCAAGGTGATGATATGGTCACTCGGGTTGTGCTTTTCATTTTTGATGTTTTCTCTATTGTTTGGGTTAGATGTGGACATGTGTGTGGTTGATGCGATGGATTTTGTTCAGTTCGGCTAGTTACAGGGGTGTAACCGTTTTGATTCCTCTATTCGTAGTATGGTTACATTTGATGATGGGAAATTTTGAAATGTAATCCAAATTTCATTTGGTAAAAATGAAATTCAGTTGAAATCAACAATTGAGCCCGATGCTTGTTGCTCTCCTAATTTATAAAGGATATTTCAAAGCTCATTGTTGGAGATCATATTTTTTAAGTCCTAAAGTTTAGATGGTGTACAATTAGAAAATATAATGTAGTATCTGGAAGGTTTTAGCTAGCAAGTAATTCTAGGTTGGGTATGTACATGAGATAAGCGACTATGCTTTTTGTAATTAGTGATATCGAAAGAAATCTACAAATTTAAGACAATTTCTCTCCTGTGTATGTATGGAAAATTGTGAATGAAGTTATCAATGGTTGCTTCATTCATCTTTAATGGTATATTTGAATGTGTGATTCATTTTCTTGCTTTGACTTAATGAGTTAATTAAATTCTTGGAAATAATTACAGATCTATGGTAATATGCTTAGGATGTGCGAAGGATTATTGTTTTGAATATTGGAAAATATTATAGTGTAAGGCATTATAAAGATAGTTCAAGGATATCAAGGTTATATCTTGTGTGACTCCCGCCCAATTGAATGAGGCACTAGTTAATTCATTCAAGATCCTTTTTAACGTACAAAAATGATGCCCTAAATGTGTGGGTTTGAAGTTAGAAAATTTTAAAATCAAATTCTATCTCTCTTGAGATGAAAATCTCACATTAAACTAGTTTTCCTAGCTCTAGATAGTTGTTCTTACTCTATGGTTTTCCAAAACCCTGGTAGATGGTATCTAGGTGCACTAATAGGAATGTGTCTATGTATAGAAGTCTTCTTGAGACATGAATCATTTATGTGAACACATATATGAACACCCTCCTTGGTTTCATAGATCCAAAAGTGTAGGAGATCTTAGTCTTTGACTGAATCTTGTCAGTTGGCCACTAACTTTGTGAAATCTTGAATATAGAGGCCCTCGCAACCTCTTAGAGAATTATGAAGCCTAGTGGGGAAAATTAAAACACCAACATGGTGAACCCCCTTTTTTCTTTAATCACATCCATGGAAACCATCCCAACCATATTCCATTCCTTAATCAATTCAAGTGGTTGAGGGATATTGGTTTCCTTTAATGAACTTGAGTGAAATAGGTCCTAAACCCTAGGTCCATCGCTCGAAAGGTGGGTCCCTATTTCTTTGTGTTCACTCCTAAAAATCCTTTAATTATTGGACCTCCTACATCATCTCTCATTATAGGACTTCATAAAACTCATGTCCATATCCTTAACTTGGAAAAGCAACTCACTAGTAATCTTGTGTCACAACAACCACATTATCACACAATTTCTCACATATATAACACTAGGAATAATAAGCAAGAAAAAAAAATGCCAAAATCCATCCCATTACCCCAACCATACCTTCCTCTCATACCTAATATTCCTCAGCATAGAGGTAAATAATATGATATTGTTGAGCAACTTCATAATACTCCAGCCAAAATCTCCCTTTGAAATTTTATTCAAACATCACCTACATACCAAAAGATGCTCTAAGAGGATTTTTCGGAAGATCGATGTCCAAACTTCTATTAAATTGAATGATGTATTAGCCTTTTTTAATTGTATGCAAGTGAAATTTTTTGATATTATATTCTTCAACATGAATTACCTTCACTTGAGATCCAAAAAAAAAAAGTGAAGCATTAATCATAATGGTGGCTATTAACAAAACTATTATTAAGTGTACTGCCATAGATAATGGATCGGGTTTTAATTTTTGTAGAATTGATCTCCTAGATAAAATTGGCATGTATAAGAATCTTATAGAACCTAATGATCTTTCAATTCTTGGCTTTTATAATGTTAACAAGCAACCACTATGAGTGATCGCATTACCCATCAAGGTAGGATCTATGATTTTACAAACACCTATTTATATGAAGCCAAGACCTCTTTCATACAATATTCTCCTAGGTAGATTGTAGATTCACGCCATGAAGGGTGTGCCATATACTCTTCAACATGAGATGAAGTATGAATATAATAACAATATATAAATAGTTAAATGAGATGAAAAATGTTATAATTTATAAGGTGAAACCAAACATAATAATTTTCCTTCTCTCTTAATACTTTGATTCCAACTTCAAAAGTAGAATCCATGATGAAATATTTGGATGATGCTTGGGGACCATTAAATTTTACACTATATTTTAAAGGGGATTATAAAATCTCACCATAAAAATCCAAAGAACCTATTAAAATTGATGATAATCCTAATTGTGTGTCATCTGTAACAAAAGTCTTATATGATGATTGGGATTCATTAGATTTTACATCTTCCTTCATCAGAGAGTATTAAATCTTACAATCTAAACCTAAAGAGTCTTGTGTTTTATTTGCTTAATCTAGCCCATATGAAAAAATCCAGAATATCACCCCATGATGGTGATGGGGGCTCTTTAACTTTCATCCATCATGAGGGTAAGATGTCAAACATTAAAAAACTTAAAAGGGATTGGAATGCTTGGAAAAAAGAAAATTCTTCTCAAGAGCATGTAGATACTATTTCTACATCTGAGTTGGAATAATTTGATGGCCTTGGATGCAAAATTATTTCTAAGAATGTATTTAATGCAAACATGGAACAAAATGATGAGAATCAAATGAAGTCCACACTGTAATTTTCCAAACAATGTTAAGGTTTCCAACCTTCATCCCCATCTTCATCTAATGCTTTATCATCTACTATATGTATGGAATCTTGTGGTAAGTGTGAACATGAATATTAACTAGAATAAATATAATTAAAATGCACAATCAAATCAATCAAATCAATCAATCAGACTAAGTAACTCATGTTCCCAATGATATTCTACAAATGTCAATTAAGAAGCCATTAAAACATAAAACAACTTGAAAACATGAAATGACAAACTAATTAACACTCAAACCTCATCCCATTCAGGGATTAGTGCTGAATTTATGTGAAATGATCAACCCTTTCCTAATCGTATTGTTGAAGAAAGAATTGAAAGATGCTTTAATGGAGAATTGATGGAATTTGATGCAAAATGCACTCAAAGATGAAGATCAAAATAGCTATATTGTAATTACTCTCAATTCTCATAGATCCATTAGTCATAAAATGGGATCTATTTATAGGATAATTTGGTGAATCAATGGTCAAGATCAATTAGGGTAAATTTTGTTAATCAATGGATACAATTTGATGAGAAGGAATGACATGGATCAAGGATTCCAGTCTATGGATGAGATTGAAAGATCACATGGATTGATAAAGTTAATCAAGGGTTGCAATTGATTTGGAATGTGAAAGCTCCTTAATTTTAGGAAGAATGTCGGAAGCTTGTTGGAAGATATTTCCATTTTGAGGGAAATATTCAAATTCAAATTGGAGGAATATTCTTGAGAATATTCCCTTGCAATTGGGAGAAATTGGAGGATTTAGAAGATATTACATAATTAAATAATTAAGATATTATTTAATTGTGAAAGATGAGGGAATTTTAGATTCTAATTAAACAATTAGATCATTTAATTAAAAAGAGGAATTAATAAAATTTAATTAAATAATTAAGATTATTTAATTAAATGAGAGGACTTGGGAGATTTAATCAAACAATTTACATTATCCAATCAAGCAAGATGAAAATTAGTATGAATGGGGTGGATGAATCCAATAATATTGATTATTTGACTAATAGATGAAAATGATGAATTTAATTAAATAAAAAGGATTATTGAATTAAATGGAAAAAAATGGTCAAATTAGGATGAAATAGTGTTAGTAAGTGAGATTAGGTATGCGATATTGTTAAGAATTTTTTAAGTGTCTAAATTTTTCCTCACTTTGAAGCAAGGTACCTATTGTGTTGCTTTAGAAAATTGATGCTTCTTGGATCAACTTTGTTTCTCAGAGAAAAAATTTAAAAATTTATGATGCCCTATTGTGCCCAAGAAGAAGGAATAATGTTGGTATACTACCCCCTCGAGAGATTGAGAAATTTTTTTATTTTTTTTAGGTCTATATTGCAACAAGAATATAATATCGATTTAGCTATGAAAAGGATGTGAAAGTAAGCTCCAAGACACTAAAAAAATGCTTCAAATAGGCTACCAAGATCAAAAATGGAGAAAAAAGACAAAAAGATAAGTTTGCACCTTCTTATTAGGTTAAATACTCTAATTTTGAAGCATAAATAGGGCCCAAGGGTCATTTTCCAATTCATTTGCATAATTGGAGATTGAAAATTTGAGAGATTGTGAGAGAAACCCTTTAGATCACTTGTTGTGATGGTTGATCATGTGCTCCCACTATACCTCATAGATCGAGTCTATGAGTTCTATTGCCCATCCCACGTAAGACCGCAGATACATACCTCAAATTTTTTCACTTGCACACTTTTTATGCATTAATTTTTTAGGTAAAAAATTATCAACAAGTGCATTGTGATTTTAGTGGCACACTTCTTATGGTCGGTGAAACATTGGTTAAATACCCATGTAGTTGTTGTCTACCAGAGTGATGCACTTATTATGACACACATGTCAGAACCCTAGTACACCTATAAAAGTGTCACACATTTTTTTTAGCCACACACATATGAAAGGGCGCATATGTAAGGATCAATACATTTATTTTTAGTAGTGCACCTATAAAATTTACCAATGAAGCACACTTGCAAAATAGCCGCACATATATTTTTTAGCGACACACTTATAAAAGTGTGATGTAGTTGTAAATTTGACAACACCACACTGTTGTATTAAAGTAGTGCACTTGTTTTTATAGGATTCCAATCTTTTTATTTTTATTTTTAGCAAATTTGACGTTGTGCGTGTGATGCATGTAGGAGACCTACCATCCCTTATAGTCCCAAGAGAGGAGTAGTGTTCTATTGTGAGCAACTCATTTTGGGGTGTGATAAAAAATTCTTCTTAGACACCAACAGTTTGGGGATCATTGCACAAATATCTGAGATTCACACACACCTTGCAATGATGTCAATATTCATTGAGTGATGGCATTCATTGATATCTTTTATCCACCTCCCTACTTATGAGGATATCATCACACTAGAGGATGTTTTGTGTATGCTTCAAGTTTTGATTCATGATGTGAGGGTGATCCATGACACAAATCTCAACCTAGAGGCCATGTTCTAAGTATTGGATGTTTATGTGTTGTAGGTGGAGAGCTATCAAATCAACTTACACTGACACCGAGGACATGTTAGTGATCTAACATTAGTGATTGTTGGATTGATCATGGGGGTTCTTTGTTGAGCACCCAAAATACTAAGATGGGGTAGTGAATCAATATTATATTAAACCATTTAGACATTAGTCATCCATTACCAAAACAAATTCAAATATAATAATGAATGAAAGCAGGAAATATCCAAAACAACACAACATATGAACACCAAGATTTTTATGTGGAAAACCCAAAATGGGAAAAAGCATAGTGAGGGTTAGCTCACAATATATTATATCTAGATATAGTATATTATAGAAATACTCACTACAGGTGGAGTCCCTATTCAATGGACTCACTTTCCACAAAGAATAAGATAGAAAAAGAAAGGGGTTTCTACACAACCTATTAAACTACTCCAATTACATCTACAACATTCTTGATTACAATTCCAATGAATTACAAAATCAATCTTTGCACTGATTAGGATCAATGCACTACTTTGCTCTGGATTCGCACAATTTGCATCTCTTATCACATTCGCATTACACACACAAGTAGGTGGTACACCATACATTTCATCTATCACTCCTCATTTCCTTATAATCTCAAAACACCAAAATAAATCAATTATATATATCTACATCAAGTGTAAGATCAATGAGGTCATCCTAATTGGATGTAACACACAAAATTGAACATGTCATCCTCAAAATATTTCATCCACATCTCGTGCATTAATTAAAAATTCAAATTACCTTAACATAGGTCAAGATGGACCTAATATAGGTCCTACATAAGATAAAATTACTTGCTCATCCTTCACAAAAAATCAAACAGGTTAGGTCGGCCCCAAATAAGACCTAAACACAAAAATCTTCAACTGTACATGCAATTTTCCGTAAATAGAACTTAAAACATGATCACATCTAGAATTCCTATCCAAATAAAAATGTGAAACTTATCTCCATCACCACAACAAAAATGTTCATCTATGAAGGAGTGTGGAATCTCCCACACCAACACACTATATAGGAAAAGACTATGATAAGCCAGAAAAAACATTATCATTCATATCTTCCAAGATACTCCACCAACGAATAAAAACTCTTGCATTTAGATGCATTTAATGTTCATGAAGTTACTATTAGAATGGTAGTGTGATATATCTATTTTTGGTGGAGTACAGAAACAAAAAATGACAAACCAAACCACTATATTGGTAGGTTTGATACTTAGGAAATTTTGTGTGTAGCTATACTTTCTCGACCAACTTATCTTGTACAAATGTCTTCAGTAACACTCCTCAATCATGATAGGATGATCCAAAAAAAATTGGACATCAATGACAACACTAGATCATGCAATATGCACATACCATGCTCATGTTTCCAAACTGCATCATCAATGATAGTTTCCTCAATCTTCTAACAATCTCCCCCTTTGTCATTGATGGCAACATGCTCTCAAAAAATTGAACATTCTACAAAAACAATCTCCCCCCCTTACACATATCTTTCTATCAAAAATTATCAAAATCATCTCTTGAAATATCTCTCCCCCTTTGACATCAATGGTAAAGGGTGTGCTAGTACCAAAAATTTGTATACTCCCCCTTAAGAAGTTAACCAAAACTTCTATATCATTTGCATATTTACAAAATAATCTAAAAACTTAGAAAACTAAAAAAATCATAAAATTAGAAATGGAAATGGTCAACCCAAAGATGTTCACCCTTGAAGCTTTTGTAAGATAACTTGCCAAGGAGATTTACTTTCTTCCAAATTTTCTTTGCTACTGCAAGTGTTCTGTACTATGACTAAAGCTCTATCAATGTTTCTATAATGACATAAACTATACTCCCTTCTTGGAGATGATACAATTCCTCACCTAATTTTGGAATAATTAATGTTAAATGAGCCTAATGTCACCTTTATCTAGTTTTGTAATGTGTTTTACACATTCACATTAGATCTAGGTCCCTTTTAAGCTAAATAAACCTAACTCTAGCCAAATTTAGTGTTGTAAAGTGTATTCATTTACACCATCACATTAAATTTAGAGCCCTTGGACCTAATGGTTCTTTAATATAGTGTTGTAATCTTTTATACACATTCACATTAGATTTAGGGCCCTTTTAAGTTAAATTGAACTAATATTTCCTTAGTTTAATTCTATAAAATATATTTATTTACACTTTCACATTGAATTTTGGGACCCCTTTCATTTATGACCTTTACATAATCATTAATAGGCCCCTAATACTTTATATTATACATCGCAAGGCTTATTTCAACCAAAATCTTGACAAGATCAACAAATAGACTTAAGTTCTTAACTCCTTGACATTTTCTCTTTCTAAGAAGGCCCTATGGGACCCATACACCACCTTGGAAATATGAGTCCCACCCAGGTGGGACTCGTACACCACAGATGGAGTATGAGTCCCATTTGGCCCCTTTTTACAGTTTTTGTTATAATCCAAGATCACCTGCATGCAAATGGATAAATATTACTCTAACAGTTTTGAGTGTGAAATTAGGGTTTTAAATTCAAATTTTATGAATGTCAGCCTATCAGATCTAATAAACAGTAACTTGGTTAGATTTCCTATATAAAAAAGGTCTCAAATAATTTTTTTACTAAGCCTTCATGAGATCAAGTCAAGCACTCAAGAGTTAAGCATTCCAAGACTTCACAAGATCATGAAGAGAGATTACAAGAGAATTTATAAGGCATTCAAGGGTAGAATTTTCATCAATTATTGTAGCAATTAAACATCCATTATCATTTAAATATTTTCAAGCATCAAGCATGTTGTTGAGCTAGTGTTCTGATGTAGCATTGAGGATCCATTTGCAAGCATTGTTTCATATCTATATTCAAGATCTAGGTCTACATTCTTCATGGAAACTTCATGTTAGATTGTAGATTTACAATAAATCATTCAATGTATCATTGATCATTTTTCATAGTCCATTTTTCATGTTTAGTGTCCTTATTTCATTATCTCATCATTTGGCTTAAGTACCTCAAAGGGGTTTGATTGAAGAAAACCCCAATTCTCTAACAATAATTTTTCTTTTCTCTCTTTACATATGTGATTGTAGATATAGGTGCCTTGGAGCTTGAAGTATCTTTGAAGATTAGGTTATAATCTTGGAGGAAGTTTTTGAAGTTTTCCCCTTATTTGCAAGGTTACTATCTTCACAAAAAGTCATCTACAGGTCTAAAATCATGGTTTTACATCCGGAAACAAAGAGTTGCAGAAAGATAAGAGATTGGAGAGTAGAATCGGACCTTAACCTTCTAAAAAATCACACTAGGAGTGATATTCCACCTTGGGTGTATGAGTCCTAGTACAACCAATTTTTTGGGTTTCAAGATATTCAAAACAAACACTACTAGATTCCAGTTTTGGTGTAGAAAATCCAGTCTAGGGCTAATTTCCTAGAATGGAATATGAGTCCTAGTGAGCATCAAAAAACATTCAGCATTTCAATTCTTCATTGAAACCTCTACAGGTTTCCAGGTGCACAATTTTGATTTTGTAGTTTGTTGTATTGATTTACTTGCATTTGTAGGTCATTTAATTAGGTCTTGCAGATCGTTAAGTTTCATAATTAGGGCTTGTATTTAATTAGTCTTTCCAAGCCCTAGCTTGGTGGTGAACCCCTCTTTAGTCTATAATCAGACCCTAGGACAACCCTATTGCAAGATATCTCCCATATTTCTACATTTGGATTGAGATCTCTAGGGTTTTCTTTAATGTGAAGTATATAAAACTTTTTGTTCTATGTCCTAATCCATAGGAGAGACAATTTTATACCTTAAATTTTTGTGAACCTACATTTATAACACATTATTTTTCATTTGGAGTGCATTATCAATCTAGATCTAGCTTGCATTAACTTTTTATTAGGTTTTAAACTAGTTAATTTGCATATAGGGTTTCAAAATCTTGCATTAGTGAAAGTGCATATAGGTTGCATTTTTTCATCTTACATCACTAAAAATCATCTAAAATATGCATTTTCATTTAATTTAGACATCATCCAAACTAGAAAGCATAGGAAACACTCAAAAATTTTAGAAAATTTTGAAAAAAACCCTAACTAAAACTCATACACGCCTTTGAGAAATTTAGTCCCAATACAAATTTTAAACTACCTTTTACAACATTAAAAACCTCATTTATGTGCTTCCCAAGCTTGTTTGTAACATATAGTATCAATCTAGAAATTTTAAGTAACTTTTGTTTTATGTATCTAGTTCAAATCATCCATGTAGTTTACTCATATTTTTTAATAAGGAATTCAAAAATTAATTTCAATAAGAAAAAATATTTAGATATGTGGGACATTTATTTACATTTTTCAAGAATTTCATCAATTAGATAGTTTAATTTTTCATACTAGCATGTTTCCTTTTAATTGATGTGGTTTTTATATGATTACAAATGGATTGAATAAGTACAACATCCCCTCTTATGAGTTCAATTTAGAGTACAAAAATGAGGTCATTAAGAAACATGTTAGTCATCCTTCTACTATCTTTCATAGTTATGAGAACATCTTAGAGAAAGTGGATCAAACCATTGATGCAATCCTTATTATTACATTGCCTATCTCAAACCTTATTATCTCTCCTATGTGTGGGAATGATGTGATAAAAGAAGATACAAGCATAGACAATCATGAAAATCATAATTTTTCTTCTCCCAATACCTCTCCTATTAGTGATGAAGGTATCTTGGTGAAAGAAGGTACAAACGTTGAGAATCATGAGAGTCTTGATTTTCTCTCTCCTCCTTCCCCTTGGGAAGATGTTATGACACAAGAATATGAGATTATAGACACATTTATAAACATCACCTTACCTATTCTTCATTCACCCCTCACTTCTGAGAATGTTTTAGTGAAAGAGAAGGAAATCATAGATAACTTTGACAATAAAATTTTCCCTTCTCCTAATATCCCTCCTTGATACGAAGAAGATAGTTTAGTGTTAGAAGATTCACCTATTGAGAGTCATGAGAACCTTGTCCCTCCCTTCCCTAATTATCCTTCCATTTGGAAAGATCTATTTGGTAAGCATAAAAATCATATTTTTCCTTCTCTTGATATCTCCCCTATTTGTGATGAAGCTACTTTACAAAATCTAACCATGGAAAGTGTTGAAAATATTAAAAGATCCCCTACTAGGGTAGATAGTATGGCACAAGAGAATGAGACATTAGAGAAAAAGGATAAAGTCATGAACAATCATAACAATCAAATTGAGTCTTCTCTTAATATCCCCACTATTGATAAAAAAAAAGACAATATAACCATTGAAAACTCCCTCACTTGCGATGAAGTCATTTTAGAAGAATCAACCTTTGAATGTCATGAACATATAACTTGTAGTTCTCCTAAAACATCTTCGCCTAGCAAGGATATCATGGTGCAAGAAAAGGATAACATTGAAAATAATGATATAGTTTTATTAGATGAAGATGATGAAGTAACATTAGACTCTCCTTCATTAAGGGAATTTAATATTATTTAACCTCAACTCATCCTTTACCCACCTTCACACAAACCTCAAAATTTTAAAAAACCTAAACTTATCCTCTATCCACCTAAGAATATTGTGTCATAGCAACCAAGTCATAATATTGTTGCTCATACATGTAATACTACAAAAAATACACAAATAAGACAAACAAATTCAACATCCCCCCATTTCCTAATCCTATCTTACCAAGTCTTCCTCATTTGCCTCCACAAAATGGAAAGGAGTATGATCTTGTTGAACTAAAGAATACTCCTACTAAGATATCCTAATGGGACCTTATTCAAGCATCCCCTCATTATCACAACATGATTCAAAGCACTTTACAATAATTTTCTATCCCTTCTAATTGCCAACCAAAATACATAGTAGACATGATTCAAGGAATAAATGCTAACATTGTTTTCCACCAAAGTGATCTTCCTGCTTTGGAAGTGCAAAAATAATGTGATGCTTCCATGATAATAGCTCAATATAATAGGATAGGAATAAAGAAAGCCCTTGTCAATAATTGCTCCACCCTTAATGTGTGTAGTGTGATCCTTTTGGATAGACTTGGTGTGGATTAATCAAAAATTCAACTCGACTCTTTATCTATTAAGGGATTTGACAATGTGGCAAAATAACCACTTGGTCTGATCACTTTGCTTATAATAGCTGGAAAGGCCATATTAGAAATAGTGATCCATGCTATGCCTCATTAACTTTGAAATAATCTTCTTATAGGTAGACCATGGATTCATGCAATGAATGGTGTGCCTTCTACTCTTCATCATCTAATGAAGTATGTCCACAACAACAAAGTATATACAATCAAAGATGACCCTGAACCAAATAGTTGTTTGAACATTGAAAAAGATAAGGAAAATCCTTTGAAATCATTGACACCAACTACACAAGTGGAACCCATTCCATAGAAAGAGAAAGTAAAACATATTGAGGAAGTAACAAAGCTCTTAGAATATGATTGGGGTTCCTTAGATTTCACACCAACATTCATGGGAGAATACATGATCATAAACAAAGACTTTGAAAAGGGAAAAGAAAAAGTGATAATGTCAACACAAAATTCAAATGATCCTTTGAAAGCATCCAAATCAACCAATTTAGAAGAAAAATAAAATTATACAACAAAATTTGAAGAAACTGACTATCAACAACCACCAAATCCTAAAGAAATGAAAAAGATTTATGGAAAAGGTTATGAACATATGAAATAACTAGGCTATAATGGAAAAGGATGTGGTGCTAGAGAACAAGGTATTCATGTCCCTATAGAGCATCACATGCAAGAAAATACTAGTAGTCTTGGTTATTGTCCTTCAAAAGAGATAAGAAAGCCTTAACTTAATATCAAAAATCTTATAAAAGATTCTTCTAAGATGTCTTAAATAGTAGTGCATCTTGAATTGATAGACACTAGTTATTTTGATTTTTATCCTTTGAAAGAAACAAAGAAATCCCCACATAACATTAATGTCATCATGCAAAACACTTATGATTCAAATTTGATAGATTTTACGCGCTCCTGTAAAGGAGGGTATAAAATCTCACAATCCAAATTGATCAAGAGGGCATCTTATTGAAACTTTTCCAATATTTTTTTATATCTCTCCCTCCAAAAACATGAAAGAAATTTTACTACAAGAGTTCATTTTGTGTATATCATAGAGTTCATTGTCATTCTACTAATGAATGTATGGCTTTGTGTAATATAATTCAACATATTAAGGAATATGGCACTCTTCCTTGTGTTGAGGTACCTATTTCTTCTAATTGACATTTATTTTAATTCTATTATATTTCTCATCAATCATCTCAACTCATCCTTGTCCTGCACTAAGTGGGGGAAAGGGGTTAAGTGGCCTTGTCCTCATATGTCATGTGCCATTGTCTCCTTTGTCTAGTTGACCACCTTTCATGTACATATAAGAGAAAGCTTGGGATGTGGATGACATGCCTTAAGTTGGTTAGCATGTGACGTACTAAGTTTTGGGGGAAAGCCCTTATCCATGATGTAGTTTCATTCAAGAACATATGACTTGCAATAGTGCATTTCAAATAGCCTCTCAAGTCTTCTTCTACTTTGATGCAATTTCTCATAGTAATTGTGTCAGCAATCACTTTAAAGTGAGGGCATACATCGACACTCACGTTTCACAGTGTGATTTTCTTTATTCTTGTGATGCGTTATTTTATTGGTGGTATCATTAGGTTTGATTTCCTTCAAGAGCACGTGATATTTATTTGAATTTTACTCTCTTGGAGACATTAGGCACAATGTTCCCTGAGAGGAGACCATACATGAACTAAGAAAAATCCATTTGAACATACATTACACTATTTCCAATTTATAATATTTTTTATATGGCCACCTTGCATAACACACTTTGCTTGACCATGGTGTCATCTTGTTTGTTCATGAGTTTCAAGCATACAAAGCTTTTCTTGCCTCATGAAGCTCAAAGTTCATTTTTTTGTGGCACCCTTTCAAAGTTATCAGGAGGTATAGCTTTGGTCTGGTTTTATGGAACCCTTGAATTTTTTTTTGGTTCCATTAGTCATCCTACAAAATATTTTATATATTTGTCCTTTGAGTTCAGGGTTTATGCATTGCTACTATTATAAGGTTTTGTGTGCCTAAAACCCTTCCTCATGATCCTCAAGCTTGTATCCTAGCCAAGGTTCTAATTCATTATTAACTTGTTGTTTCCTATTCCTAGTCATCTTAAAACATCTTATTTCATTTGTGCCCATAGAGTTACCAACCCCTTATTCCTAGTAATGAAGATCTTTTAAGGTTGTTTGATATGCCTTATTTTTCCTTTACATCCTTTGAGAATGTTATGTATTATTTCCTTAAGGCCTTTTACTCATTAGCCTAGGTGGTTCCCTCTTTTAAGAAAAACTTGTGTGCATGTTGTCATTACTTTCAAAAATGTCCCATATCGTACATCCTTGATCCACTTTTAGGTTGTGAGCTTGAATTCACGATGAGTGACGGGCTACATTTTCTTTGATATCACACATCGTGGATTGATTTCAAATATCCCAAGTTGAATTGGTGATGTGCAATTATCATTGTCATTGCTAATTCTTTTGGTATTGTTGACTACTTGTATTTTTAGCATTCTATATTGGTGATATGTGATGATCTTTTGTGCTTGTTGTTTCGCTCATCGCGGATCCATTATAAGGTTTAAGTTTCTAATTGGTGATGAATGATGACTTTGGTCAGTGTTCTATCACTCATCATGAAGAACTATTTGATTGTTATTTTCAAATGGGTGATGAGCGATAAAGTGTTTACTCCAATATTCCCTTCTTTGACCTAAAGTCCTCTTAGGAGCGATGTATATTGTGCCATTGATTTTTCATGTAGATTCACATTTCTTAAACCTCTTCTCTAGTCTCTAATGTGATCTAGAGAATGAACCATGAATTAGTGATGCGCGATGAAGAAGAGGAAAAGACCCAAGAACAAGACTTTGATCGGATGGCTAAGATTTCATCACATGAATCGCTACATTACTGATGAAATAGATGAATGAGGAGGTGTATCTATGATAGGTGATGCCTCCTACATAAAGAACAATGTGGCATTACCTGATGGCATTGTTCAAAGTAGAGAGGAAAGTGGCGACGTGCACATAAATCATTGATGTGGTTTTAAAACACAATGATCTACGACTAGGTTTTAAATATGAATGGCTAAATGTTAGTTCACTCATGTGAGCTCTCCATCAAAATTTTTTGATGATACATTTTATTTCTCGGCCATAAATAAGGTTGTTGGTTGGTTTCCTATACATACAAAGTTGTTTAGAAGCAAAGAAGAAAGCACAAAGCTGAAGAAATGGTGTGAAGGATCCCAACAAGGAATTTTCAGCTACAAATGTCATTCACTCACACAGGTAAGAAAATTCAACATCTCTTCATAACTAAGTGTGTTGAGTTGTGCTTCTTGAATTGTCACAAAGAATTAAGAGATAATTTTCTTATGTTTTATCTGGTTGAGTACCTTCTATTAAAGTGATATATATTATTGTAGGTTTGGGATTATTTTCCTTGAAATTTATACTTGGGATTTCAAAGAAATCAAGTGAACCCTTTTTCAATCAAGAATACTGTAAACCCTAGTCCCATCACCCTACAAGTATGAGTGAGCTAGAGCCTAGTGAATCTAGTGTTAGGATAGAAAGAAAACCAAAGAAGAAGAGAGTTAAAAGACTCAAGACCCAAGGTGTTACGTCCATGACAAAGCATAAGCCACCTACAATGAAAACACCTACACCAGGTACCCTTCTTGTGTTTGCAGTGTCGAGAGATGAAAAACCTAGGAGAGATTTATGGAGAGTTCTACTGGAGAGGTAAAAATACATGGATCTTGAATTTTTAAGAGAGCCATAGGTAGCTTTGTTGTAACTAGTCAATTTATTGACACTGCTCATGAAATTGGAGAGTTGGCTCAGCCCCAGAGTGGGTGAAAATTATTCACATAAGCCTTTAATAGGAGATATTCTAGAAAACCGACATGTTACCTATGGGGACTCAACCTTGGAATGTTGGTAGTGCCCAATTTTTTTTTAGAGATGGATCTAATGATGGAATTGGCCAAACATTATGACCCTTTAAATAGAAAAATAAAAATTGAGGATAAAAGTGTAGTACTTGAAGTAACAAGAGATAAAATTATAGAAGTATTTGGGTTGAATCCCAATTGCATTGTGAAAATCAATCAAGTTAAGTTATATTTTAAATATGATAAAAAATGTGGGCATACAGTAATAGACTGTTAGTTCGACACAGAAGAATCAAGGATAAATTTCTCCCCGAGGATATTGAGCCCTTTGAATGTGAGGAGTTTGAGGATTATTTAAAAAATACATATTATTTCCTGAATCAGTTTTTAGCTTGAAGTTTTGAGGCAAGGATAGCCCCAGACCTATTAGTGATGACAACTAATATTCAGGGACATAATTGAAACACTCATCTCAATTATGATTCTTTTGTTTTGGATCAGATGCATGAGGATTTTATAAATTTGCAGAAGGAGCTCCTTCCTTTACATTTTTCACACTATTCCTTGTTCATTCATATGTTGTTGTTTGAAGGTGACTATAATTGGAAAGGGAAGTTGAAATTGAGAATGAGGGACACTGAAAATAATGTTCTACCTATTCAAATGTGGACATATACTTGGGAGAAAAATTGTCCCAATACTAACTACCTAATGTTTACAAATATTATCAGATATGGTATTCTTGAAAGTTTAGGTGTGGCACCTGTCCATAGGATTTCCCCAGTAATCATGCAAGTTATGCATCCAAGAGAGGTGACAAGGCTAGATAAGCGACATAATTAGGAAGAATATTTTCTCCACTCAGAGTACACTCTAATAAGAGCTTATGGCTCTAAGGTGGCTGTAAGGTTGCACCACACCACTTGCCCCTGTATGTTTCTAACTGATTTGCTTTCATGGAGTTGATGTGGAAAATTGATTTTATGGACTATGAAATTTTCAAGATACCCAAAAATGGTAGTGTTTAAACTCTCAGTGTTCTTTTTCTTATTTCATAGTTATTGCCTAGGAAGGGTATAAGATATTTGGAATTGTGGCAAACAACCATAGGCTACCTATTGATGAGGTTAGGATTTTTGACCCAAAGGGATTTTTTTTTTAAAGGAGAAGAGATAAAAACTTATCAGTGATTGGTCATCAGTTCTTGTATTTAGATGATGTATTGAGGAACTTGACAAGTGATGAGGTTGTTATAGCTAGGAAAAGGGAATGGAGATTCATCATGGATATTGAAGAGAGAATTAAAAGGAGGACTACCTTCTATATAAGTCTTTATGATGAAATTGTGGATCATTCTGAAAGGGCTTTTAAAAAATTAAGATATTATCAAAGTGATGACTTTAAAGAAAAGGTGAAAGAGGTTGTTAAGAGAGCACAAGCTCTCTTGGCACAATAGTCCCAGGTTGTGGATATCCTAGAGTAGCCTACAAATGTGCAAAAGGAGGATGCCCAAGAAATTGAGGTAGAGAAAATGGTTGAACATGTGCCCGATGATGGGGAGGTAGAGAAGAAGTTCCCTTCCTCTATGTTGAATATACTATTGATTTTGAGGTTACCCAATACAAAATGATTCAGTGGCATTATAATGAGACAAATGATGATGATCCTATAATTAAGGATTGTAATTAATTTCTTGTTGATGATAAGTTTGTATAATCTAAGGAGTTTCAGGAATTCATGATTCAAAGCAGAATTAAAGAGATAAAAGAAAGGCTTGAGCAAGCTAGGGCTAGTGTTGAAAATTCTCAGCAGGAAGAGGCTGAGAAGGAAGAGGAGGAGAAGATTAAGGCTTAAATTGAAGCTATCACCCTTGTTGAAGCTAGGAAAATTGTTGTAGATAGTGAATTAATTTTGTTACCAAGGTGCACTATCACTTCAACTATTGCACTTGATGCTATAAGAAGATATCCTCAGGCTCCAATATATGAGGAACAAATGGAGGATAAGGTATTTGGATCTGGATATAGACTTAAGTTGTACACACTTGCAATTTGGTCTATGACACCTAATATTGGAAAGAATGAGGTGGCTCAACCTATTGAAGAGGTCATGGGTTCTTTAGTGGTGAAAAGGGCCACAGATATAACACATGTCCAATCAGCTAAATTAACTACCCATGCTGCAATGCTTAGTGTTGATACTACAAAAATAAATTAGAAAAAGTATGATTCCTTGGTTAAGGAATATAACAAGGCCCTTGATGAAATGAATAGAATGAGATCCACTCTCCAAGCTAATCAGTTAGTAAAATATATCTCTATGCCTACATATTATTCTTTTTCTTCTTTTGATATTTCCATATAGGATCGTGAGACATTAGCTTTGAGAATTCATAATTTGAATAAGCTTTTAAAAGTAGAAAAGGAAAATGTCAAAAAGGCCAAATTGGAAACTGTTAAGATGGCCAATGATATATTTGAATGTGTACTAATATATAGGGTAAGCAAGCTAATGAATAGGGAAGATGATGTATGGGCTAGTTATAAGAGCATTCATGAAGCTAACATTAAGTAGTTGCAAGTTCAAGGGGTTTTCATGAGTGATTGGAGCAAGTGGAGCACTATAGTGGGTGATTTAAAAGAGATGATACCTAAGATGGAGGAAGATCCTAATAAACCTATAAACATCCTTGAAATATTTCTGATGATTGATTTGGTGAATGAGATAACAAATTTTCATGGGAAGTTGGGGTTGCAACTCTAGAGAAAATTGAATGCATTCAGAGAAATGGAGAAGCATCAAATGCATGAGATATTGGATCAAAAGGATGAATTGAAGCCCTTCAATAAATTGAAGTGTGATTTGGGAGAGATTCTCACATCAGCAAGAATGACACTAATTGTAAGTGATTACTCCATGTTGAATCCACACATTGATTTAATGGTGGAAATTGAAACAAGGATGGATGCTTTTGTCAAAGAGGCCAGAGCCTTAATGGATGCAAAATATACTCTAAATAATACAAAGGTGCAAAATCTTTTGGATACAAAATGGTTAGATGAGGAAGTGTATATCACATGGTTAAATAAATATACTGAGTAGGTTTGTAAGAGGATGATGATGAACAAGAGAACAACAATGCATAGCCTGAAAACAATATAGATTAGGATTTTGATGAAATATTGAAAAAAAATGTTTTCTCCTCGGTTTGGAAGGTGGTAGTGGCATCGGTATTGATGTTAATAAATCAGTTCTTTATTTTACATGCTTTTTGAAATTTTCAACTTTTGCTGACTGGGCGTGCCTATGGAGGCCTTTTTTAGTGTGTGGGGAATATTTTGTCGATGTCATAACAAGAAAAGATGCCTCCAATGACAAATGAAGAATACTTTTGCTTCATGTTTATTCCCACCACCTAAGTTCTCAAGTGTAACTGAAAAGTGAATATTTGTTACAATAGTCCAATAGAAGAATGCCATGTGTGCTTTCTAGTCTGAGGCTTGTTTTTCTCCTTCATTTCTATAAGAAGGAATTCTGGCCAAAAAGTTGGTGGTTCATTGAATTGTAATTAAAATAGTGGATTGTGTGAGGAATATAGAGCATATTGTGAATGCTTTATTTTTGTCTGAGGTGTTGAGTCTGCAATAGTATATGTGATGTTGATAACAAGATAGAAAATATGAAGGAAAGTGGTTCTAATTTCATAACCATTTTCTCTCTTGTGTATACATTTTATGAATCATGAATAATATAATCAAGGATTGTGTTATTCATCTCCATTGTTTCTTAGTGTTTGTGTGATTTACTTCTTGTTATTTAGTTCAATGAAGTAGTATAAATACTTGAAAGAAGTTACTTATTCATAGAAATTATATGCTAGGATATCTGAAGAAGTGGTGGTTGTGAATGTAATATGGGAATATTGTAATGCGGTGTTTCTTGAAGCTTGTGTGTTGCTATGTAAAGGATTGTTATAAGGTTGCATAGATTGTTATTGACTCTATGTTTAGGATAAGGTACTAGTTCAAGTAAATTATTCACTACAGTTACTAGGTCAATTCATTGAATCCAATCACTCTTTATTTACAAATCTTCTGAATGAATTACTATTTTATTTATGTTGAGTTTCATTGTTATTATGATCCAAGTGTAGTATATTGTTAAAAGGATTTCCTACCTTTTCAATATATTATGTTGTTGAGTGGTTAAATGAGAAGCATCTGTGTTGGCAATGTATTTACATATTGGTAGTATTAATTCTTGAATATATATTGTGGGATTACCCTCCCAGGTTTCACAGAGCTAAGAGTACAAGTGTGAAAGTTTTGAAGCTTTTACTCATTCATTGGCCAATCCCTTTAGATTGCTAATTATTGGAAATGTCATGTCCATAGGCAATTCTAAAGATTAGCTTGGTTACCATAGCAAAATACCAACATGGTTAACATATGATGAGAAGCCTAAATATGGGCATGGATTTCTAATTATATGGTGGGAAGATAGTACAAAGGCATGACTTTCTCACTAAGCCACTCTTTGGATACTCACCTAGTGTACAACCTAAAGTTTCGTTGCCTCAAAGTGAGCATGAATTGTCTAGACAAACAACTTAGATCTAATCCACATCACGTTGGACAAATGGTCAAGGCTTGATCCACCTTGTTAGCTCTCAAAAACGTAGGAAAGATGCCTCAAGAGGATGCCAATCTCTTGATACGCTTCAGGGTAACAGACAAGGTTAAGAGAACTCAACCTTCTACTCTTTAGGTGTTGCCAAACCTTGGCGGGTATACCTTTTTGAATTGGGTAGACTTGGCTTATGATTATCCTTCTAACAATAATTTGTCCACAATGGCAAATGAGAGTGAACAAAATGAAATCAAACTTGATAGCAATCTTCCGATCTAAAACCTAAAAATCTTAATTAATTGATATAAAGAAACTAAAAGAATTCAAATACTGAAGTAGAGACCAGTGCCTTGTTGGGTATGCGGAGTCAAATGAAATAGAAGTGGGCAACTTATTCTGGAAGAAAATCAAATTGCAGGCATATGATCTTGTTCATAACTTGTATAAAGAATGCAAGATTATAATTACTGAGCTCTTCTTTAATAATCCAGATGAATCTCCATGATTACTGTTATCAAAAAAAAGGATTTAATCTCTACTTGAGAGAACCAGTTAATTAATCACACAAATACAACAAATGTGCATTGACAAACTGAACATAAACTTGTTATGCCAATTTAAACAACCAGAAAGAATCAAATTGGAGACAACTTCAGCAATACTTTTCAATAAACTCAACAGACAATTGATACCAAAAATAACCTGCCACACCAGCTGATTCCCATTGAATTCGCCATTTTAAAACATGCACATAGTCTCCAGGATGAGAACTTTATTGTATTGTCCCCATTCCTAATCTACTGTCTCTATCTACCGTAAAATCTCCTCTTTCTAACACATTTTTTGAAATATTAATACAAAACAAACCAAGGGTCGTAACCCTTCAATTTTCCAATTACAACCGTTTGAACTTCATGATAGTGTTTTTAAAATATTTAATTATATTGCCTCTCAAAAAATTAAATATTTCACACAATAGTTATGCCTTCATTTCAATTTAATACTTTAATTTCTTCGTGCATTTATTTCCTTTACCGCTCTTGACTTTGACGGGCCCCACTAGTGACAGTCATGGTTCTACCGATTGTCTACCATGCTATCGTGGTAGCCGCAAGCCTTTGTCTCTGTCACTAACCATTGACCATCCACCGCACTACCACGGTCTCCTCACTAACTATGCGCGATATAGCGGTAACCGCTAACCGCTATCGCCAACTACGTTTGCTCGCTCGCCCAATGACTATTTGCTTTCAACTGCTAACTATTCACTAACCACTACTGCAACCACCACGGTCTATGTTCAGACCCCTGGCGATAGCGCGGTAGCCATTTACTAACCGTTGACTGTCACCTTGCTCATTAATTATTTCGCTGACCATTTGCCTCGTCAACCGTCATCTTCACCATCTGTTAACCACTACCACGGCCACTGTGGTCTATGTTTAGACCGTGCACAGTAGCGTGGTAGACATACAATGCTAGCCTACACACCGCCACTGGCATACTGCAGGCCCCTTTGTGGGAGGCCACGGTAATGCGGTAAACACATAAAAATGAAGAATTTAAGGCAGCGGTAAGTGCACAAGGCATATATAGATGGAAAGAAATATTTTTTATGGAATGATGGTGAAAATAGACATAAATGAATAAAATTTCCTTAGGGTAATAATGGAAAATTAAGATTCAAATGGGAAGACCCTAGGGTTTTAGGTGGAAAATTTTAGTTCTAACAGTGGCTCCTATTGGGGATGAATGATTGTGAGATCATTGCAAGGATCCATAATTCTTTGGTAGAGTAGACCGAGCAAAATATATTAAAAATGAAAGCCATGGCAGATGAAGGGAATGAGAAATTAAGGACATGAAAAATAGAGCATGGAGAAAGGAAAAACCCTAGACTACTGTGCATGGAAGAGAATTTTTAAAGAGGCATTGCTAAGAATTGTCCATGCACTGGCAATCCTTAATCCTCTATGTGTTAACTTCTCCTTTCTTGAGCTATTACAATTTGAAAATCAAATCATACTTTCCCCTGTCAAATACCTTGTTTTGTTTTGAGTTCATCAGATTTCTCTTGAAGACACAGATGCAATCTTTCTTGCCACTGAAATTTTTTAGAGAATCACTATGCTCAGCTTGGCCCAAAATCCATACACCATTCTGTAATTTATATTCTTCATTATCAGACAAATCTCTGCCAGTATACAAAATGCATACATATTTAATGCAAAATTTTGTATTATCTCTCTCACTATTATGTATTGTGAAACATTCTCCCAGCTGTATTAAAAATTCACAATCAAAGTGCTTCCCTTGAAAAACAAAAAACTCTATCATATCATTGTTGTTTGAAATGACAATATCTGAAACCATTTGCACTTCTTTGATACTACCATTTAGATACAACACTGGATCATGACTCATGTCTTCAATATCATGCATATGTGAACCAATAAAATCTGGACTTCTATCATCCTTGGTATGCAAACAAATGTCTTTTCCACATGAGTTAGAAATTTCAAAATCACATACCTCATTTTGAATAAACACAGACTTTTGATTGACACCAAAAGTTTCACTATCACTCCAAGAAATGCACTGAGAGTCATAAAAATCTTTACACAGAGATCTTTCACTGTCAAAACAATTGTAAGCTGGACACAAATCCTCCAGATCACCTTTATGAGCACATCCCTGGTACTTAGAAATTAACAAATCCAAAATATGTTTACTGACAAGTGAACAAGTCTCAACATTTTTATCACTACAGTTATACTCTTCACCTTTGTCATCATCAAGAAGAAATCCAAAACCATCAAAGAATGGGAAATCAGAAACATTATCAGGGCTGTCATTTATTTCATCATTTTTCTTGTCTGAAATTATCTCCTCTCTTTCATAAAGTGGGTTTGAAAATTCCTGAAGTTCATTCATGGGGATACCTCCACAAAATATCATTTGATCTTCATTTAACTCTTCATCATATAATGGGTTTGAAAAGGTTTGGAAATCACTTTCAAATGTACAAAATTCATCATCATCAACTGTATAATCATAATAGGTAGAAGAATCCCTTGATTGTAGATCAAAATCCTCTAGTTCATCAGAATCATAATATTCACTGGATTCTTCACAACATGCACTGCTTTCCCTATCACAATCTGTGATGCAAGAGAAATCTCTTGTATCTTCATCTTCCTCATCCAAGCTATCACAAGAATCATCTTGATTTGCACATGTCTTATCTTCTATTGAATGCATCATCTTATCAACTTCTCTATACTCATCATAAATACAATAACTGGATTCAACATTGACAGTGTTCTCATACCTTATTTCCTGAGACAACACCCGTATGAAGTTAAAAGAGGAGCCTTCTGCCTCAATCCTTTTCTTTTGCTCTGATGATTTCTCCTTCGTTCTCTTCCTTCTGATCAGCAACAATTAGTCTCTCTATCTCTTCTTTAGTAAGTCTCTTCATGCTATATTGAGCAGGTACCTCAACAGAATGTGGCTCTGTATAATCTTCTTTAGAGTTAGAAAGGACCTATTGTTCAGGAATATGAACATTGTATTTCTGATTTGAAACATCATGCTGATAACCTTCATCCTCTGAAGATGAATACCTCTCCACAACATGGTGAAAAGTATTTGAAGTCAAATATATTGTGGGATCTTCTCTATTGTTTCCCATCATCATTCCCTCCTCTTGCACTCTCTGGGAAACAACACAGTAATCTGGGGAATGTGGCATATTACAAACTTCACAAAAATAATTGCTACTTGCCATATAGGTTCTCTTCTTTGTCAATGGATCAAGAGCTTCTTTGTTTTCAGGCCTAGTTGTTATAGGTTTCTCATCCTTCTAGTCTATATTATAAGGCATATCATGCAACCTCGGTCTTTCTTTTCTTTAAGTATTCTCCTGTCAGTACTGATAACTGCTACCTTGTTGACGAACCTTAGGATTGTTTCTCTTATCCATTATCCTTGCAGCCCTCCTATTGTTTTCAATTGTCTGTGCCATCTTCTGAGCTTCAACTAAGTCTCTTGGGAATTTATTTCTCAATTCATACCTTGCCTTAGGATCAAAATCATTCAAATAAATACTCAGTGCTACAGAATCTGGCAACTTTGATCCAAGAGGTATTTTATTTTGCAACTTATTGAATCTCCGATTAAAATCATAGACTGTATCACTTTGATCTTTCTGGATGTGTACTAGTTCACAAAGAGTAGCACCTAGTACACTTGGATTCCCGAATTGCTCGAGGAATTGATCATGAAATCCTTGGAGAGAATCAATAGAGACCACTGGCAAGCTATTGACCCAATCCCTAGCATCTCCAATAAGTCATATCATGAATAGCCTCATGTGTAAATCTTCATATGGCACATCCAAATCCTGGATGAAAGCGTTGAAACTTCTTAGATGCTCTTCAACAGTGATTGCATCACTCCCTATAAAATTTGGAACAAGACCTCTCCAACTGCCATCCATTGGAAAAGGGGATAATTGAATCCCTGACAAATCAAACTGTCTGATCATTGTTGTGTATTGATGAGGGGGGGAGTTAGGTGGGTACTGATGCTGGTACATCAGACCATAGTGTTGTGTGTGATGATATGGCACATGCTGCTGACCATGAGGAGCTATAGCATGACCTCCCCTGAATTGAGATCCTCCATTCATGTTTGAACAACTGCAAAAATTCTTTCAGAGTCGCCACCTACTTTTCCAAAAGTAGGAAAATCATTATTTCTGATCTTTTCCCCAGCGGAATCACTCTTTTTGAGACTTCTAAAATTACAACTTTTCTACCCTGACTCTATTTGATGGTCTTCAACTGAATTTTCTGATATAGTTCCCCTGTGGAGTCGACATTTTGTTAGCTCTCAAAAATGTAGGCAAGATGCCTTAAGAGGATGCCAATCTCTTGATATGCTTCAAGGTAACAGACAAGGTTAAGAGAAATCAACCTTCTACTCTTTAGGTGTTGCCAAACCTTGGCGGGTATACCTTTTTGAATTGGGTAGACTTGACTTATGATTATCCTTCTAACAATAATTTGTCCACAATGGCAAATGATAGTGAACAAAATGAAATCAAACTTGATAGCAATCTTTCGATCTAAAACCTAAAAATCCTAATTAACTAATATAAAGAAACTAAAAGAATTCAAATAATGAAGTGGAGAGACCAGTACCTTGTTGGGTATGTGGAGTCAAATGAAATAGAAGTGGGCAACTTATTCTGACAGAAAATCAAATTGCAGGCATATGATCTTGTTCATAACTTGTATAAACAATGCAAGATTATAATTACTGAGCTCTTCTTTAATAATCCAAATGAATCTCGATGATTACTATGATCAACAAAAGGGATTTAATCTCTACTTGAGAGAACCAGTTAATTAATCACACAAATACAACAAATGTGCATTGACAAACTGAACATAAACTTGTTATGCCAGTTTAAACAACTAGAAAGAATCAAATTGGAGACAACTTTAGCAATACTTTTCAATAAACTCAATAGACAATTGATACCAAAAATAACCTACCACACCAGCTGATTCCCATTGAATTCACCATTTTAAAACATGCACATAGTCTCCAGGATGAGAACTTAATTCTATTGTCCCCATTCCTAATCTACTTCCTCTATCTACCCTAAAATTTCCTCTTTCTAACACATTTTTTGAAATATTAATACAGAACAAACCAAGGGTCGTAACCCTTCAATTTTCCAGTTACAACCGCTTGAACTTCATGATAGTGTTTTTAAAATATTTAATTATATTGCCTCTCGGAAAATTAAATATTTCACACAATAGTTATTCCTCCATTTCAATTTAATACTTTAATTGCTTCGTACATTTATTTCCTTTACTACTCTTGACTTTGACGGGCCCCACCAGTGACGGTCACGGTTCTGCTGATTATCTACCACGCTACCGTGGTCATTGGCTTGGCTACCAGCGGTACCGCGGTAGCCACTAGCCTTTGTCTTTGTCACTGACCATTGACTATCCACCGCGCTACCGCGGTCTCCTCACTAACTATGCGCGGTATAGCAGTAACCGCTAACCGCTACCGCCAACTGCCTTTGCTCGCTCGCCCAGTGACTATTTGCTTTCAACCACTAACTATTCACTAACCACTACCGCGGCCACCACGTTCTATGTTCAGACCCCTGGCGGTAGCGCGGTAGCCATTTACTAACCGTTGACTATCGCTTTGCTCGTTAATTATTTTGCTAACTATTTGCCTCGTCAACCGTCATCTTCACCATCTGTTAACCACTACCATGGCCACCGTGGTCTATGTTTACACCGTGCACGGTAGCACGGTAGACATACAATGCTAGCCTGCACACCACCACCGCCATACCGCAGGCCCCTTTGTGGGAGGCCGCGGTAACGTGGTAAACAAATAAAAATGAAGAAGTTAAGGCAGTGGTAAGTGCACAAGGCATATATAGATGGAAAGAAAGATTTTTTATGGAATGATGGTGAAAATAGACATAAATGAATAAAATTTCCTTAGGGAAATAATGGAAAATTAAGATTCAAATGGGAAGACCCTAGGGTTTTAGGTGGAAAATTTCAGTTCTAACACACCTCTCTTTATTTTTTCTTATTTTTATTGTTCTTTCTTTTAGTCATTGACATTGCATGTTCATGAATCTTGTTTTTCTACATATCATACACCTTGCATGTGTCCTTTTATGCTTATTTCAATTTGACATAGGATCTCGGATCTTGTGGGCTTGACCACTCCCTTGATCTTTGTCATCCTAGACCATCCATATTGGTACAATTGGACCCCTCTTGAATGTCTACTTTAGTGTGAGTTTGAAGCAAGTTCATCTTCTCACTAAACTAGGGACTAGATGTAATGATAAATATTGTACTCCCTTCTTGGAGATGGTACAATTCCTCACCTAATTTGGGAATAATTAATGTTAAATGAGCTTAATGTTACCTTGATCTAGTGTTGTAATGTGTCATACGCATTCACATTGGATCTAGGAACCTTTTAAACTAAATGAACCTAACTCAGGCCTAATTTGGTGTTGTAAAGTGTATTCATTTACACCTTCAAATTAAATTTAGGGCCCTTGGACCTAATGTTGCTTTAATCTAGTTTTGCAATGTGTTTTACACATTCACATTGGATTTAGGGCCCTTTTAAGCCAAATTGACCTAATGTTGCCTTAATTTAATATTGTAAAATGTTTTTATTTACACTTTCACATTGAATTTTGGCCCCCCTTGAATTTATGACCTTTCTATCATGTGTAATAGGCTCCTAAGACCCTATATTATGCATCCCAAGGCTTATTTCAATTGAAATGCCAACAAGATCAACAAATAGACTTAATTTCTTAACTCATTGACATTTTCTCTCTAAAAAGATCTTGTAGGATCCATACACCACCTTGGGCATATGAGTCCCACCCAGGTGGGACCCATACACCACAGATGGTTTATGAGTCCCATTTGGCCCCTTTTTAGGGTTTTGAGCAAGAAATCAAGGTTTTAAATTCAAATTTTATGAATTTTGACCAATGGGATCTAATAAATGGTAACTTGGATGGATTTCCTATAAAAAAGGTCCCAGATCATTATTTTATTAAAAATTCATGATATCAAGTCAAGAAGTCAAGAGTTAAGCATTCCAAGACTTCACAAGATCATCAAGAGAGTTTATAAGAGCATTTCTAAGGCATTCAAAGGAAAAATTCTTCATCAATTATTGCAGAAATTCAAGATCCATTATCATGTCAAGATTTTCAAGCATCAAGCATGTTGTTGAGCTAGTGTGGTGATGTAGCTTTGAAGATCCATTTGCAAGCATTGTTTCATATCCATACTCAAGATCTAGATCTACATTCTTCATGGTCACTTCATGTTAGATTGTATATTTACAAGAAATCATTCAAGGTATCATTATTCATGTTTCATGTTTCATATCCTTATTTCATTATCTCATCATTTGGTTTAAGTACCTCAAAGGGGTTTGATCGAGGCAAACCCCCATTCTCTGACAATAAGAATTTTTTTTTCTCTTTACATCTGTGATTGTAGATCTAGGTGCCTTGGATATTGAAGGATCTTTGAAGATTAGGTTACAAGCTCAGAGGAATTTTTTGGGTTTTTTCCTTCATTTAAAAGGTTTCTATCTTCACAAAAATTCATCTATAGGTCTAAAATCAAGGTTTCAAATCTAAAAACAAAGCATGGCAAAAAGAGAAGAGATTGGAGAGTATAATTAGATCTTAACCTTCTAAAAAATAACTTTGGGAATGATACACCACCTTGGATGTATGAGTCCAATTAGAACCAATTTTTAGGGTTTCAAGAGATTGAGAATCATTACTGTCAAATTCCAATTTTGGTGCAAAAAACCTAGTTTGGGACTAAATTGCCTAAACTGGCGTATGAGTCCCAATCAACATCAAAATTTGTGTTTTCAACATTTCTAGTCCTTATTCAATCCTCTACAATTTTCCAAGCGGACACTTTTGATTTTGTAGTTTTTTGTTCTGATTTACTTGCATTTCTAGGTCATTTAATTATGTCTTTCATATCATTAAGTTTTGTAATTAGGTATTGTATTTAATTAGTCTTTCCAAGCCCTATCTTTGTGGTGAACCCCTCTTTAATTCATAATTAGACCCTAAGACAACCCTATTCCAAGATCTCTCCCCCATTTATACATTCAAATTGAGATCTCTAGGGTTTCCTTTAATGTGAATTATAGAAAACTTGTTGTTCTATATCTTAAACCATTAGAGTGACAATTTTCTTCCTTATAGTTTCATCTCTTCTTTTAGAGTACTGGGAGTATGATTTAACTTTCAAATTGTACTAGCACTGGAAAGGGCACTTGAGATAGGTATATTCTTCATTTTCACCAATTATCTTAACTTCTCAAACTACTTTATTATGTCTCCCTCTTGGTTGTGTAGGGTAATAACAATTTCATGCAAATCTACTATTCCAATCTAGGTTTGATCATCTACGTATTGTACCAGATCATAGGAACTTGAAGCATTACTTATTTGTGTCTCAATTGCATCCATGCAATCCTTTATGCTTTGTGTGGCATTCAACCACTTCATGCAATATAAAAAAATCCTTTTCCTCTTCCTCACATGCTTGTACCTCCTTCAAGAATTATTCAACTTTTTTGTGTGTAGATGCACACTTGTCTATAATTTCCAACAGATTATTTCCTACAAGACTCATCTCAACTTCTGTTTAAAATTTTCCTTTAAATCCAGAGGCATATTCCCTGAAGGAATTAATCAATAACTTGATTTTTTCCATTTGAAGAAAAAGATGTATCAATAATTGTTTCAAGGGTTATCTCTTGTAAGTATTTTACAACATGATCCATTCAATGATTTATTTTCTTGTTGAAGCATAGAACACATCACCTAGTTGCATCTAGTAAATAAGAGATATTTTTTTATAGGTCCACACTACCTTGTTGCATGGGCAACTACAACAATTGAGATGAAACAACCAGATGTAACCTTAATTGTTTTGATAAGAGATCCTATAAAGGATTTTCAGAGGAAGATTCATTGAAAGGCTTAGGTAACTCTATTTTCTTAGCTTCTTCATCCTTTCTTGAATTATTGTTCTCCTCTTCCTCTACCTTTTCTTCATCTCTAGAGGTATTCTCCTTATCTTTTTCTTAATCATCTCCTTTATCTTTTTTTTCTTCTCCTTTCTCATTCTCTTCATTTTCATTCTTTTCTTCTTCTCCTTCCTTCTCACCATATTCTCTTCCATTATTCTCTTCATTCATTTTCCCTTGTGCTCTAACAACACCATGTTTATCACCTTTACTAGTACCTTGCTCTATGGCTACCAAATGAACATATGTCTCTTGATAATTTTTTATCTATGGGAGAGTATAATTATCTACTATTGTACCATGTGTTACCAAAGGAATTGAAGAGTCATCCTTTGTAGTTTCCTCTACAACCTTTTCAACTCCATCAATTTTTTCAACTGATTCTTCTATATCTCGAGGAGTACTATCTAGATTTTCCTTTGCATTAATAATTCTAAAATTAACCTCATACTCATTTTGAGCATAATATATGTGCATTTCTCCTTCCATATTTGGTATTGGAGCATTGGAATCATCATCCAAACCTTCTTTAGTAACTAGGAGTAGACCAAAAAATTGTACAATTTCCCCAGCCTTGTCATTTCATTCTTTTCATATCAGATCATGATCATTTTGATCCATTCCCATATGGATATTTAATTTTTTTTAGTTCTTAGTTCCTTTCTATAGATGGTAGAAAATGCGGCTCAGTCGACTTCAATCAAGGGAGAACCGACTCTTTCTAGGGCTTCATCTTTCATTTTTCATGTTTCAAAACTCCCTAGTATAGTTACATATATGCTTATCTCCAAATTCAAACCACTTTTCTAGACATATCATCATAAAATATAAATTCCTTATTCAACACACCTTTCATTCCAACCTCTTTACTAGCACACTATATCATAAGAGTTATGATGACAATTTTCTTAGATGTTTCATCTCATATGAAGCTAACCTTGCACTTCAAGAAGTGCATAGTAGTATTTTTCGTGCTCATATGAATGATATGATACTTGCCAAGAATATATTTCACACATAATATATTCCAAATCCCAAATCACTAAGAAAAATGACACTTTGTAATGTATTATTTTTGTAATTGAGGACATGCGAATCAGAATTAACCATAATAGGAGGTAAAGAATTAAGACAATTGACCACAAAGACTACAATTCAATACCTAGATACAATCTAAATTGACCTATGAAATAAAATAAAATATAATGAAATTAGAATTAATAAAACATTGTCATTATCTTCATCATTTTCACATGACTTACTTCCATAGTTCTTATTTTCTTTTCTTTCTCTCAATTTATAGTATGCACTTCTTTCACCTTAAGCTCAAATATGTGAATGATAAAAATGATGCAAAATGCCAAATTTTTTGGTTAGCCATCAACAAGATGTGAGGGATGATTTTATGGAATTGTTCAATTCAAATGAATGATCTAGATTAGGAGGTGGAGATATAAGATAATGGGTTGAGAGTCCTTGAGAGGAATTGATTGCCAATTCTATTGACCATAATTGGTTGCAGGATTCTAATTAGCTATTTGCATTGAGAACTGATTGAAGAGTTGAGAGGTTTAATTGCCTCGTTAACTCTCAAGGAGTGGGAGTGAATTGATTTAACTAATTAGTGAACTAGAATTGATTATACAGTCGATTTCAAGAGAGTTGTCATTAAGATTGAGGGAATTATGCATGAGATAATCATTAGTTAAAGAACTGATTATTCAAGGATTGTGTAAGTGAGGATTAATTAGTCAATAAAATGTTTATTTATTAATAATAAATTGATAATGTTGAGATGAATATGGCAATTAAATAATTAGATTAATTGTAGTGTCAAAAAATTTCATCGGTGACATTTCCATACTTGATTGGGCCCTCCCTATGAAATTAAGCTTAAGGATGCCTTGACTTAGTGTTGTAATGTGTTTAACATACTCACATTAGGTCTTGGGCCGTTGTGAACTAATGAACTTAAATTGTACCTTTCTAAGGTGTTGTGAAGTGTTGTAACACACTTTCACACTTTTCTAAGGTTTTACTAATTAACTAAACTTAATAGACCTCTTTCTAACCAAAATGTACCTTAATCATGACTTATTTGGAGTGTTGTAAAGTTTTTTAATACACTTTCACAATTTTCTAAGGTTATTATTAATAATTGGTCTTTCTTATTCTCTAATTGGCCTTATTTTACATCCACAAGCCCCATTTAATGCATCTTTTCGAGGATAATATTGGCATAAATCAACATCCAATCATAATTCAACTAGTTTCAGGTTGTGTGGCCTAGATGTAGTGGTCTAGAACTCATTCACCACCTTGGGAAAATGAGTCTGACCTAGGTTTTTGGGTCTTGATACTGATTTTACACCTTTCCAATAATTTTTGAATTTGGTCACATAAATTATGCCTAATGGGAATCATTCATCACCTTGGGAAAATGAGTCCCATGTGGCCCAAAATTAAAATTAATTCAAATTATTGGCAAGATTTTATCCTCCTAGATCTTAAGTCATCTTGTAGTGTTTTAATTTTGGGAATTCTTGCATAATTAAGTATAAATACAAGGTTCTTTCACTCATTTTACACCTAGCAAGTTGAATGAGCATTCATAATACCGAATTGGAGTTAAAAATAGAATTCAAGTGTTTACAAGAGCATTCAAGAGTCTTCAAGTGTAGATTATCAAGTGTTTTAGAGCATTCTTGAAGCATCAAGCATAATGTCAAACTCTTCATGCATCATATTTGTTTTGGAGCTAAAAATTATGATTTAGGGTTTCATGATTCAAACTAGCATTTCATTCAAGATCTATCCTATTCAAGAAAGATTCAAGGTCTACATCCATTAGAGCCACTTCATACATGTTTGCAGCACTTTAATGTTAGATTTTGGTGAGTTGAAACATTGTGTTTTGTTCATTCATCATTCTTCATTCTTATTTGATTTCATTTCAAGGTTTTATTATTGAAATGGGGTTTGACCAAGGAAATCCCATATCAACTGATGATCTAGGTTGAAGACCTTCTAAGGAGAAAGTTAGAGATTTTTTTTAAAGTGTTCAAAGTTGTCACCTATCATTGGAGATACTTGGAAGACTTCTACAAAATGAAAATCATGGTTTTAGATATGAAAATCAATTAGGAATCATAGAGTAGACCTTGAAGACTTGATTCAGACCTTAAAATTCTAAAAATCCCTAATTGGACTGATTCACCAGTTCTGATGAATGAACCCCAGTTTAGGTCTAAATACAAGTTTCTACAAATTTAAATACCCATTTGCCAGATTCATGTTCCTACATAGAAATCTAGATCAAGGTGTAATTCATCCAGCCTGGTATATGAGTCCCACTCAACATTAAAGGCTTTCTATTTTGTTTTACATACTTTTCTAGGTCATTTAGTGAAAGATTGCATCATACTAGGTTTAAGCATTTTTATTTACATTGGATTATTCTTTCCAAGCCCTAGCTTGGTGGTGAACCCTTGATTAGTCATTAAACATCCCCTAGGACAACCCTATTTCTTGATCTCTTTCCCCTATCTTCATCGGATTAAGATCTCTAGGGTTTCCTTTAAATAAAAGTGTTAGGAGAATGTGTTGCTCTATGTCCTAAACCATAGCCAAAAAACATATTTTATTCCTTTAATTTTGGCCAACCTGCATTTAGAACATTTAATTTTCTAATTTGGAGTGCATCATCATTGTAGATCTTGCTTGCATTAACTATGCATTGGGATTTGCATTAATTAATTTGCATCTAGGGTTTCTAAATCTTGCATTAGTGAAAGTGCATATAGGTTGCATTTTTACATCTCAAATCATTGAACAACATCTAAAAACTACATTTTCACTTAGGTGTGTTGCCAAAAATTGTATACCTTTGAAGAAAAGGACAATTTTGTGCCTAATTTGGTCCTACTTTAGGCACCCTTGCATTAATCACCCTCCTAAAACAACATTTATAGGCCCCTAAGAGTCGTTATCTTTGACTTCGAGGTCTATTCTACATAAGGAACCATAGAAGTCCTAACAAAAAGTATCAAAATCACTGAATATATGATCAATCCCACCTCAAATACCCCTCGTAGGACTAAGTTGCCTAAGGTGGTGACTTAGTCATTTTTAGGGTTATTTACAATTTGTAGCAGGAAAAGGTCCGACTTGCTAAAAATTCTCAATGGGTGTCTGCCTCTTAGGTAAAAATAACTAACAATTAGGCATTTTTTCTTATAAATACTTGTTTTTAGGTTACTTTTCAAGACTTATAATATCCTTTAGCCATTTTCTGCAAACTCAAGAACCAAGTATTGAACATCTTCCACCAGAAGATTCATTTCTTTTTCTATAGAAATTTTGAAGCTTAGGGCAGAAAACTAGCATTTTTTCAGGTCTTCAAGCTCAATTCTCACTCAAGATCTCACATTGCAAAGGATTGATCATGGATGTCTATGGAGAATCATGAAGAAATCTAGGTTGAGGAGGTGCAACTAGCCATCAAATAATCCAAAAGACTTATTTTCAAAGTGATTCCATCTTCCATTTTCTCTCAATATTTAGCCTAAAGAAGGTTTGAATTTCATTAAAATTCATTTATAATGTGATTAGGGTCTCTTAGAATGAGTCTTACATTGTTCTAGTTTCATTTATGCATCTTATTCCCAAAAGCTTGAATAGTGTTGCATCATATTTCAGCTTTCCTAGTCTTAGACACACTTAGGGCTACGATTTTTGTAGATTTCTTATCTCTTTCAAAGTTTAAATACCAACTAGGGGTTTGACCAAGGTAAACCCCACATTAGAAACCAAAATATATTTTATTTTGCAAGTGATTTTGCGGATCCAAACTCAGATTCTAGTGAGAAAGCAGAGTGCAGACTATAGGCTTTCGACTCCACTTTCGAATTCCTCAAAAATTTGAAACGGACTAAGTCACCAATAGTGGCAACGTATTCCCACTACATGATTCTATCAAGGATTTTAAAGATTTGATTACCCAATTGGTTGGAACGAAGCCCATAGTAGTTTTCAAGAACAAGGAGTATGTCATCCAGCTTGGCGTAAGTGTCCCAGTGAGCATAAAATCAATTTTTCTAGATTTCCAGAGGCTTCTGCAATCTCTACTTCAGTCCTCATCAGTTTCTAGGTGCACTTCTTTTATCTATTCTGATATCTTGCATTGTATAGTCTTTGTTTTATCCTTTTTGCATAACATCATGTGTTTTCAAATAATGTAGATTCCATTAGTTTATATTCAATAGTTAGTTTCATTTATTAGATTATTGCATTTAGGATACTTCATGTAGGCATTTCAATCACATTCAACCCCTAACATTTAATGAAGCCAAAGTTTTATGTGAGTAAAGGATATCTCCATCCTTCTAGGTGAAAACCCTAGAAACCCTTGGGGAACCCTCCTTTACCCTTAAAATTTATAGTTCATTTTGGTGAACCTACATTTAGAAACATCTTACTTCTGATTTAGTCTACATTTGCATCCTAGGAATGTCTTCTATTAGCATTGCATTACATGTTGCATTACTTAAAGTTACATCCTAGGGTTTCATACTTTACATTAGTGAAACAATTCACTTTTGCATCTTATTTACTTAAATAATAGATAAATTTTGCATATATACCTTATATCCACACTTTACAGTCCATAATACATCATTCCTCATTAAAAAAAATAGAAAAAATTCAAAAATAACCCTATTGGGACTAATTCGCCATGTTGGGTGACTTAGTCCCAGTGCTCAATTTGCATAAGTGATTTATGCATTTACTTGCCAACTTCTAATTTTTCTGTTTGTTTCAATTGCCTCTCTATTTACATTAAATTAATTTCTATTATATGATCATTATTAGCATAAGTATCTTTTACTTTGATGGAATTTATGAATAGCATTAGATCTCTACAAGTTTCATTTTTAGCATTAGTTCCTAGTTCGTTTAAAGAAAATTCATTTGAACATGAAGACAAAACCATAGAAACATCACATGAAACAATGCACACACTTCTTTAGTATAGGAAAACCATCTCATCTAAACCTTTTAGTAGTGATGACTTGGATAAGTTAGATGAAGATCTATAGGGCTTCTTCTCACTAAGTTCATCCAGTAAGGTTTGCAATGACAAACCCAAAACAATCACCGATAACCCATCTCCAAAAAAATTTAGCTGTGCTGATATGGATCTGTTAGATGAAGCTCTTTAGGACTTCATCTCACCTAACTCATCCGCTAAGGTTTTTTGTGAGAAACCTCAAAAAAAAAGATGTCAATGTAATTCAATCTCAGCTTGTTCTCTACCCACCTTCCCATAAACCTCCAACTCCATCCAATTATGAGTTTACCCTTTCCTCACCCGATGATTTTTCTCACACTCATTACACTAGAAATAACCCACACCCACAACAAGCCACCTGAACATCCTTACCATTACCCAACCCCATCTTACCTATGGCCCCTCATCTCAATTCACAACTTAGGGAGTACAATCTTGTTGAACAACTTAAAAATACTCCCACCAAGATATACCTTTGGGACCTTCTTCAGAACTCCCCTAACTATCATTCTATGCTCCAAACAACATTGCAACAGATAGTGGTCCAACCTAGTACAAATGATAATGATGTGGCAGCTATGATACAAGAAATGAATGCAGTTAATGTCAAAATTACCTTCTACCAACATGAGCTCCCTCCATTAGAATTAAGAAAGAAAAATGAATCCTTTATGATAATAGCTCAATATGATTGGATAGGCATCAAACAAACCCTCATTGGCAATGGCTCTGCCCTTAATGTGTGTAGTGTGAAGCTTCTTGATAGATTGTGTGTAGATAAATAATAAATCGAATCTTATTCCTTATCCATTAGAAGATTTGACAATGTTACAAAGCAACCACTTGGAGTCGTAACTTTACCTATTACTATTGGAATGGTTACACTGCAAACTCCTATTCATGTCATGCCAACTCCTATTCATGTCACGCCCTATGAATTTTCCTATAATCTCCTATTGGGAAGACCATTGATTCATGAGATGCACACGGTACCCTCGACCCTTCACTGCAAAATGAAATATGTCTATAATAACAAAGTTTATCAACTTGACCTAGACCACAAACCTAAAAGTTGCTTGCAACTTGAAAAAGGAACAACCAATCCTCTCAACACATTAATTCCCACATCCAACATAGCACCTCTTGAGAGGAATCACCAAGAAGAGGAATCAAATTCCAACTTACTTGGTGATGATTTGGGATCATTAGAATTCACACCTTCATTTATGGGCGAGTATATTTTCACATGAAGAGAGGATGAAAAAAAAGAACCTACAATCCTCTATACCCAGAATGACAAAACACCTTCCCACACATCTAGCTCATCTCGTTTGGAAGAAAATGCAAAACATATACAATTTTTTTTTTATGAGATATATTATCAACAACCACCTAACCCATAGGAAATGGAATGAATTTATAGATGAGGTTATGATCTTGTGAAACAATTTGGCTACAATGGTAAAGGATGTGGAAATAATGATCAAGGAATTCGAGTTCCCATTGGACCTAATATCGAGGAGACTAAGACCGATTTAGGGGTTTAATATTCTAAAAATTCAATTTAAGAAATCAATGAACCTCACTCAACATCAACAATATCACATGTGCACCACAAACCAATCTTACAGTCCAACATCCTAAATTTCTTGATATGGATTCCCCACCATTTTCCTATGTTAATGATGATGAAGCTTTGAAACACCTATTAGGTGCTTCAGATAAGACTTATATTTTCAAGAGAAATGCCTCCTATGCTATGATAAGTTCTAAGCTCAATTTTATTGACATTAATGAAACTCCCATGGAACCCTATGATCCAAAATTTACTAAGTCAAATGCACTCACTTTAAGGAATGCCATTGATATACCAATGGACATAGATGATAAAGATAAAGTCATTAAAACTGGGAAGTGCCTTGATGATGAAGAACAAGAGGATCTTTCAACCTTGTTTCATGCTTTTCCTTAACTATTTGCTTGAAAATATTATGATATGCTGAGAATAGATCTGAAGATAATTACCCATAACATTGTTCTTGTTGAAAATGCTAAGCCTATTCACCAAAAGATACGAAAGATGAACCCTAAGATAGCTTTGCATGTTAAAGGAGAACTTGAAAAACTCCTTGAAGTAGGTTTCATTCAACCTATCAATTGTTCTCCTTGGATATAAAACATTGTTGCAATTGCTAAACCTGATAATCATGTTAGGATATGCACGAATTTTCAAGACTCGAATAAAGCCTCTTTCAAGGATGATTTTTCTCTTCCTAACATTGACATGATCATGGATTTAACTACTGGGCATGCTTTGTTGTCCTTTATTGATGGATTTTATGGATATAATCAAATCTTCATCAACCCATAACATCAATACAAGATGTCCTTTACATTTGCTCGGGGGACATTTTGTTGGGTTATGATGCCTTTTGGATTAAAGAAAGTAGGCACTACTTATCAATGAGAAATGACATTAATATTTCATGATGATATACATAAAATCTTAGAAGATTATGTTGATGAAATTCTAGCTAAATCCTTAACCTAACAAGAGAATGTGAATGTTCCTCAATAAATCTTTGAGCGAATGTGTATGTATAACATGCATTTAAATCTGAAAAAGTGTGTCTTTGGAGTAGATAGTGGCAAAATTTGAGGGTTTATCATATCTCACAAAGGCATTGAGGTGGACAAAAAGAAATTTGATGCTATAATTAACATGCCACCTCCCCATAACATTTCCCAATTATGTGCATTACAAGGAAGGATTCAAGCCATCTGTTGTTTTGTCGCATCCCTAGCTAATCGAACATTACCTTTTACACACCTCCTCAAAAAGGATGTGAATTTTGATTGGAATGACATGATTGTAAACAAGCCTTTGAGAGTTTGAAAGAGTACCTTTCAATTCCACCTATTTTACAACTTGCTATACCAAAAAAACCCTTCATCCTTTACATTGTCGCTTTTGCTCATGCTCTTGTTGCATTGTTGGCTCAACAAGATGACAATGGTAAAGATTATCCTATTTATTACATCAATCAAAATATCATTGATTATGAAACATGCTACACACCAATCAAAAAACAAATTTTGGCTCTTTTATTTGCTACTATTAAGTTGCGACATTATTTATTGAACGTAGAAATAGAAATGATGAAAATTTTTGATCGTCTCAAATATATTTTCAATAAAAAAAACCTTTTAGGACATCTTGTTAAATGGGTAATGTTGTTGACCGAGTTTGACCTTAAGTTTGTTTCCCAAAAAGAAATCAAAGGTGAAGCCTTAACTAACCATTTAGTTGATGCTCCTTCTCCTTTAGTGTTACCTACCTATGATTATTTTCATGATGATAGTGTGTTGACCATAGAGCTTCCTACATGGGAGTTGTACTTTGATGGATCCAAGTTTCTAATAGGCTCTGGTGTTGGAGTTATATTAAATTCACCCATAGGTAAGCCTATTCCCTTGTCATATCACCTAAATTTCCTATGTACAAATAGCATAGTTGAGTATGAAGTGTTAATTGTTGGATTGTGTGTTGCCTTAGTCATGGGAGTTAAAGATATTAAGATCTATAGAATTTCACAATTAGTGATCAAACAAATCAACGGTCTCTATCAAACTAAACATGAAAAATTATCACAATATAAGGATCTTGTCCTAAATTTTTTATACTAGTTTGAAACATTCACCATTGATAACATTCCTTGAAAGGATAATCGACACAAAGATGTAATGGCTAGTGTAGCTTCTCTCATATCTCCTTCAGATCCTTCTGAAAAGTCATGTTTACCATCCAACCCATCATGAAACCCTCAATCAGTGATAAATCTGATGATTTCCTCCCAACATTCTCTGATAATATGTGTGAATGGTATAATTCCATGTATAACTATTTAAAATATGGTACCATTCTCGAGCCTACAACCAAAAATACCCGCATCCACCTCAAAACGTTAGCCACTAAGTACATAATCCTTGCTGGTATGTTGTATAGAAGATCCTTTGATGGAATTCTCCCGTGATGTCTCAAGGATTTTGAAACTCATATTTCCCTCAAACAAGCCCATTCTGGCACTTGTGGAGGTGATTTTGGAGTAAAAATCTTAGTGGAAAAACTCCTTCGCATGGGTTACTAGTGGAAAAATATGGAAAAATATTATTATGCATATGTTAAGCAATGTCATAAATGCCAAGAAAATAGCAATTTGATTCATGGTCCTACTTCTAAGGTTTATGTCCAAATCCCTATTTGGCCATTCTCTGTGTGGGGATTGGATATAATTGTAAAAATTTCACTACCTTCTTCCACTAGACATAAATTTATCATTACTACAACTAATTATTTCACCAAATGGGTAGAATTTATTCCTCTCTAGTCCACAACTACAAATGTGATATGTCATTTCTTATTGGAACACATTATTTCTCGCTTTGGACTTCATTTTGCATTAGTTTCAGACAATGAAACACCATTTAAAAATTATGATGTGAAGAACTTCTTAGAGACCTTTCATAATCAACATCGCTTTTCAACACCTTACTATCCACAGTCTAATGGTCAAGCTGAAAGCACTAATAAAATCCTCAAAAAAATCCTAAAGAAAACTATTAATCTAAACCAAAAAAATTGGCACACACAATTGCAATATGCATTATGGGCCTATTGCACAAGTGTTCACTCTTCTACGTGAAATACACCTTTCAACCTTGTCTATGGCACTGATGCTACCATACCTTTAGAATTAGAAATCCCCACATTGGGGATTGCTCTCCAAGGTCTTTTCGATAATGACACCTATACACAACAACGATTACATCATCTTGAAATGCTTGATGAATAGTGTATTAACACTCTTGAACCTCTTTAGGCTTACACTAAGGAATTACAATGAAAACATGATATTGGTGTCATTCCTTAGACATTTAACAAAGTTGATTTAGTTTTATATGAAAATCAATGGAACACCATTGTCGATTACGCTGAAAAAGGAAATTTTAGTCATAATTGGTTAGGCCCCTATGTGGTCAATATAAATTATGGATCTAGTGCTTACACCTTAACAGAGTGAGATGGCACTCCTCTTAAAGACCCTATTAATTCCACGCATTTGTGTCAGTATTATGTCTAGTCCATTTCAAAGGTATGAATTATAAAGAAATGTTGGTAGAGCTATTGGATTATATCCTATATGCTTTCCCATTGATCCATTCTTGAAAAACAGTTATGTATGTGTCTTGAACACTAAAGTGATTATTTAATTTATTTTTATAATTAATTTAGGTTTCATACTATTTAAATTCCTCTTGTGTTTTATGTTAATTAAACATGCATAACATACTTAATCTTCATGTTGTATCTAATGGAAACTCTATCAGGTTTTTTATTAGATCACATAAATTTTGTTAAATAGTGACAACATTAATTGAGTAACCTTCTAAAGGCTATTTAATTAATTACATTGTCATTTAACACACATTAAACCAAACCATATAACATCAAGATACATATTTATATATATTATAAGTGTTATGTACATTTCATCAAAATACACAATGTCATTGAGGACTATAATTACCATATCCCTTAGGATCTAGTACTCGCATTGCATTAGTAGCCAGACATCAGGAGATGGTTGTGCATGATCATGACCGTGATCCGCTAAATCTGATCAAAAACTCTATTCCCTCTATCTGCACAAGGGCCACTCGGTTCTCTCCTACTATATGATCCCTCTTTGTCTGTAGACATGTCACCTCTCTCTCTAGTCTCTCAAACTCTATTGGAGTCATCGATGTTTGTGCCTATGATGCAGTATTAGCTTGATAGACTCACCTCCTCAAGCTCTCATACATTGTCTATAGTCTCATGAATGGTCTAAGTGACTCTATATCTCACTCCACAATAGATGGGGGCACATAATCCGAGTCCATATCATCCTCATCAATAGATAATGACACTATCTCCACAGCTACATGATGGTAGAGATATCACCAATCCTCCATGGGCCATGCAAGATAGAAACAATACATAATCAGTACCCATCATGATATATATACATTCATAAAATAATACATCAAAGCACAAAGTACATGCATCAAAATTAAATATCATCACCTATATCTCCAGTGGGATGAGAAATATCAACAACTTGTCATGATAAAAAAAAATAGAGTCACTCTAAATGATGTCATGTAGAGTGAACAGTGCTATGTCACCTATTATCCAAGCACTCCACACTGACATCCTGAAAGAGTAAAATTCCCTTGGTTGTATCTTGATCTGTCCAAACTATTGCATGACTCGATCATAGTAGAGATAATGTAATATGTGATCATGCCAACCAACCCAAAATCTATCCAACTAAAGTCTTCTCATTCTGTCTCATGTAGTCTGGCCATTGTATTGTAAGTTGATAAGGTCTCCATAAGATCTCATCCTCCTCCAATCGGTCGAACCTCACTCTCCAAAAGTGAAAATATTCATACTACCATAACTATCATAGAGAATAGCCGAAGGCCCAAGGATACCCAATTGTTGTAGGACATGGGAAACCAGTAGGTCTACTGCATGTGCTATGCTCCAGAAACCAAACCTGCAGAAGTATACAATACACCATATTGTCTACCTCTTGGAATACAAACCATCCCAAATAATAGTACAAGTGTGTGAGGATGCATCGTCCCCAGGCATATATTGTCCTCTATTTTTCATACCTCGTATCAAATGCACTAGCCTTCCCTCAAGGTGTGTTTATCATCCATCTAGGAGGAGTACTAATGCGATAGTATGCATCATAATCCATCTAATCATTGGTGCTCATGAATAAAGTAACAACACCAAGTCAATCTGTCCTAACACCCTATCATCATGAACTGGTCTGTTAAGGTAGTACTACATATCTTCTCGCTACTCATGAAAGGTACGATCTCTCTAGAGGCCCACTCACTCCCACTAAATAGGAACTCGGAGTATTTGGTGCATGTCCTCTAGTGTGACTATCATCTCTCCAGTAGGCAAGTGGAATGTGCATGTATCTAGGCTCCACCGCTTGCAAAATTCCATCAACATCACATCATGGTACCTCAAGGGGAGCATGAGGTATGCCTAGTAGATCCCCACCTCCTACAAATGCTTTGTGTCTGCCGCTAACAAAGCGCAGACTAGATCTCTCAAAAAGATCAGTAGTCTCCCACCCAAAAACTGTCGTGAACAAGTGGGTACCTATCAAAAACATCAAAATAAGCTCTCTAAATCATGTAATGTCTTCAATTTTACTCTAATTCATCATGAAAGTGTTCTAATGTTGTTTTAGAGTGCTTTCTCTAAGGCCCTAGACACTTTACAACCCTTTTGGGAAACTTCACGAAGAAATGAGATACTTTGCGAACAAAAGGGACACTTTTCAAAAAAAGGGGACACTTTACAAAAAAAATTTCCAAGATCCTAAATTAACCTAAATATGCATATAAATCATCCGGGTATGTGCAGGATCATGATGGGCCAAAAAGTGGCAATATGTAAGTGATATGATGGCCCATGTCGTTGATGACTTTTTTTAACCCAAAATTGATGAAATGAAAAGGGTTTTCAAAGGAGATTCTCAACTTTCCAGCAATATATATTGTGCTCTACTTTGAGTTTAATAAATAAGTATTATTCATTTTCTATTTGAATTACAACAAAATTTCTGATCGATAGGCTGATTGAAAAACATCTATAGCTTTGAAATGGTATCACATTTTTTGAATCTGAAACATGTGTCACATTCTATGCTTCACATACTATAAGATTACAAAAAAAGAATTGAATTTCATGAATTTTTTACCAAGTTAAGGTGGTCAGACATACAAGTTTTTACATTTTTTAAAAGTTGTAGTAAAAAATTCATAAATAACTATTTACTTGGAAAAAAATTCAAAAAAATATGCATCACATCGAGACACGAGTCCTTTACTTATATATAAAATATTATAAAAAAATATTATCATTTTATTGTGGTTAGGGTGGCCAGACAAACACCTACTTAGTTTTTCCCTGAAATTTAAGTACTACTGCATTGAAATTTTAAATTTTCACCAAATAGATTTTTTATTTTTTTAAATAAATCTAGTATTTTAGAAACTAAATTCAATTTTCTATAGATTCTATTATTACATATTTTTGAAATAATATAGATAACTTATTCAAATTTTTATGTCGAGTTCCTAACTATAATTTTTCTAATTTTTATCACCACTTAAGGGCCTATTTTTTCCATGATGATCCTACACATACCCATCCCATAATTGAAAACTCACAAAGCAAAGGTAGCAGAACCGACTCACCTCATGATGTTGCTTGCCACATGCCACTTGGTCTTGCAACCCATCCAATCTCATAGGTGTAAAATCTCGTCTTCTCGACATATTTCGCTATCTCCTCATCACTCTCAAGCTAAAATAAGGTAAAATGAACAATTAAGTGACAAATTTCATCATTTTCATTCCGTTTACTCTTTCTCCTACTCATGTAAGCACATTTTTAATTTTTACTATCTTAGACATATTAGTGTGCTTTTCATTCAAAACAACATAACTGGTGCTAGTGAACTCTATTTTTGATGTTTGTTGCATCAGAATCATATTTCCACACCCTACATCATCAATCACCTATCTTTATGTGGCATGTTACTTGGAAATTACCTCTGATATGTGTGTCCTCATTTGATGTGGCTAAATTACTACCTTGATTCCACCTTCTTAAAGCAAGCGAAATCAAGGGGGGCCATACATCTACCCTCAAATTTGATTTCTAGGAATTAGATAAGAGGATTTTTGGACAACTAACGAGTTTGTGTTTTAGGATATGGTTCCTAACATTGTCGTTTTGTAGATGACTACACTGGGGGCTTCATTCTCCCACCTTTGAATGAGTATCTCTTATGAAAACAAAGTGCATTGTTTAGAGTCATTTAGCTTACATATGCATGTAGAGTCATATGGGTGCTAAAGTGGGGGCTAAATGTGCCACCAAAAATTATATACCTCTGAAGGAAAGGACAATTTTGTGCCTAATTTGGTCCTACTTTAGGTACCCTTGCATCAATCACCCTCCTAAAATACCATTTATAGGACCCTAAGACTCGTTATCTTTGACTTTGAGATTGATTGTACCTAAGGAATCATACAAGTCTCGACAAAAAACATCTAAATCACTCAAATATCATCAATCCCACCTCAAAAACCCTTGGTGGGACTAAGTCACCCAAGGCGGCAACTTAGTCCTTTTTAGGGTTATTTGCATTTTTGAGTGGGAAAAGGTCTGACTTGCTAAAACTTCCCGATGGGTGTCGACCTCTTAGGTCAAAATAACCAATAATTAGGCATTTTTTTTCTTATAAATACTTGTTTTTAGGTCATTTTTCAAGACTTTTTAGATCCTTTAGCCATTTTTTACAAGAAAACTCAAGAACCAAGTGTTGAACATCTTCCACAAGAAGATTCATTTATTTTTCTATAGCAAAGTTGAAGCTTAGGGCAACAAACTAGGGGTTTTGCAAGTCCTCAAGCTCACTTCTCACTCAAGATCTAGCATTACAAAGGATTGTTAATGGACGTCTATGGAGAATCATGGAGTAATCTAGGTTGAGGAGGTGCAACTAGCCATCAAATCATCCTAAAGACTTGTTTTCAAAGTGATCCCATCTTCCATTTTCTCTCAATCTTTAGCCTAAGGAAGGTTTTCATATCACTAAGATTCATTTTTAATGTGATTAGGGTCTCTTATAATGAGTCTTACATTTTTCTAGTTTCATTTATGCATCTTATTCTCACAAGCTATAATAGGGTTGCATCATATTTCAGCTTTCCTAGTCTTAGACACACTTAGGGCTAGGGTTTTTGAAGATTTATAATCTCTTTCAAAGTTTAAATACCAACTATGGGTTTTACCAATGAAAACCCCACATTAGAAACCAAAATATATTCTATTTTGTAGGTGATTTTGCAGATCTGGACTTGGATTTTAGTGATAAAGAAAACTGCAAACTATAGGCTTCCAACTCCACTTTTAGATTTCCTGAAAATTTGAAATGGACTAAGTCACCAATAGTGGTGACTTAGTCCCATTGCATGATTATATCATGTATTTTGGAAGATTTGAGTACCCATTTGGTAGGAATGGACCCTAGAGAAACTTGCCAAAATAGGGACTAAGTAGCCCAACTTGGCATAAGTGTCCCAATGGGAATAAAAATTAGATTTTCTAGATTTCTAGAGGCTTCTGCAATCTCCACTTCAGTCCTCATCAATTTCTAGGTGCACTTGTTTTATCTGTTCTAATATCTTTCCTTCTATAGTCATTGTTCTATCCTTTTTGCATAACATCATGTGTTTTCAAAAAATGTAGATTTCATTAGCTTATATTCAATAGTTAGTTTCATTTATCACATTATTGCATTTAGGATACTTCATATAAGAATTTCAATCAAATTCAAACCCTAATATTGAATGAAACCCAAGTTTTATGTGAGTAAAGGAGATCTCCGTCCTTCTAGGTTAAAACCCTAGAAACCCTTGGGGAACCCTCCTTTACCCTTAAAATTTATGGTTCATTAGGTTACAACTCATACAAACTAAAATTCATAGAAAGCACTTAAAATTTCTTGAAAATTGTGAAGAAACATAAACTAGGACTCATACTCCCCTTTGGGCGAATTGGTCCCAATACAATTTTTAAACTACCTTTTACAGCATTAAAAACCTCATTTTTTAAATTCTTAAGCTCGCTGGTAACATATACTATATGTCTAAAATTTTTTCGGAACATCTGGTTTATGCATCTAGTTTAGAAACATCAATTTAGGCTAGTCAATTTTGAAATCATTCCAATTACAAAAATAATTAGATCTGAAAATGTTCACATCTCTAGAAATTTGCATTATATGGATAAAAGGAATTTTCACTTTTACATACACAATGTTTACATTCATAAGAGTTTGCATAAGTTTGATAAAAGTGCTTTTCATTTTTTGATATACATTGTTTGGATTCTTAAAATTTTACATACATTGGATAAAAGTACTTTTCATCTTTGGATACACATTGTTTACATTCCTAAAGCATTGTATAAGGTGATTTAAAGTGATTTTCATTTTTGTTCAAACATGTTAGTACCTTACTTTTCTAGGAATGCTAAGAAAAAGCTCATATCCCCTCCTTATGAGAGTGTTTTCGTGAAAGAGAATACAACCTTGGACAATCCTAACGATCATTTTCATTCTTCTCGTAATACCTATCCTATTGGTGAGGAAGATATTTTGGTGTTAAAAGAACCAATCAATGAGAGTTTTGAGAATCCTAGTTGTTTCTCTCCTTCTACCTCTCTTATTAGGCAAGACATTGATGAACAAGAAGAAACAACCATAAGTAATCATGATGATAACATAACACAACAAGAGACCATTAAAACTTCAACTACTCTACATTCAGATCTCCCAACATCTTCCCCTCTTGTGAGAATGATTTAGTTCAAGAGGATGAGATTGCAAATGATGAGGATATGTTGGTGTCAAATGATCAAATATTTAAGGTCTATAACAACCCTCTTTATGATTCTTCCCCTACTTATCCTATTTTAGAATATATTATGGGACAATGGAGTGAAAATTTGGATAATCGTGACAATCATATTTGTTCTTCTCCAAGTATATCTCCTAATTGTGATTATGATACTTTGATGTTAGAAGATCTAATCATTGAAAGTCATTAGAATCTTGATTTCATCTCTTCCCCTAGGAAAAAAATTATTGAACAAGAAAACACCATTCTTGACAAGCAAGAAAATCTAACCATTAATCATTCCCCTATTTGTGATGAAGTCATTTTGGAAGAACCAATCCTTGAATGTCAAGAAGATTTGGTTTGTAGTTCTCCTAAACACTCTCCTCTTGGGGAGGATATCATGGTGCAAGAAAATGACAATACTAGTGATGAGACTTCCTTGGATGATGGTAAAAAGGTGATTCTAGATTTACCTTTATAAGAAATACATCTAAGCAAGACCGCTGAGGTTATGAATGTGGAATTTTTTGTTAAATCCCCATCGATTAATGAACCTCCTATATACCTTGTGGGACATCCTTTAAACCTTCCATATAGGAGAAAATTTGCACCCCCAATGCAAATTCCCCTTTCACCCCTTTAAACTTTAGAAAACCAAATTCAGAGGCTTAATTCCACATAAACCCATTATTCACATCACACTAGGTGCCCTATTTGCATGTCGCTAGAGGTGATTCTATCGGGGATTCCCACATAGTTTGCTTATGTCCTTGGTAGATTCTTATGGCTGGAGATTGTAGAAACATTACACTTCCTAATGGAGGTCAAAGTGTAATGCCTTTCTAATAGGGTAGGGTTGGATGGAACAATCACTATTCCATGCTCTGGATCTTTCTTGGAAGACCTCCTAGGTGTCTTACTTCACCACCTTAACCTTTAGGACCTTCTTCATGTTTAGGTACCCCTGGTTCTCCAAGCCAACCCCACTACCATCACAATTCCAACCTACCAAGTCAATCTTGGTGCAATGCTTCTAACTCTTCTTTAGCCCTTAATCTACCCTAAAGACTAACATTCTCCAAGAACTAAAGCTTAGCTTTGCAAGGGTGTGGAGATGTTTCCAATGACTTCATTCCATCCTGTTATGGCTCTGAAAGATCCACCTAACTCCATCTGTTCATCGCTTCCACCAAACCCTCATTTAGGGTTAAAAAGGCTACTAGCCTAGGAGCCCCAATTAGGTCTCCACCTCCGAGAAAATAGGTTGGATCTCCTAAAGTTTCCAAAGAACACAGAAGTTTTCCTTTGGCTTCTTGGTCCTTATGCCCATCCCTCAAAGATTCTGGAGGTCTTAATCCTCAACCGACCGTACACAAGCCTAACCCTTAATTTGGAAAACTTAGGTCTTTCTAAGCCTTTTCCCTGACCTTCCTGCAACTGTTCAAGATTTCTAGTATCAAACGGATTGGTGGAGCTTTCTCCTCCATATTATGCCTTGGCAAGGCTCATTCCTGCCCTCTCCACATCGTGATTTAACAAGCGATGAACACCCTTGCAAATCAAGTGCTTTGCACTTCTTGTCTTTCCTAGTCAGGCACTGTCAAGCTCGCCTAGGAGAAGACTTCCACAGTGATTTCCTAACTCCTAAAGACTCCTAAACCTACCATATTTACAATCATGGAGTCTAGCCACAATCCTCATTAGCTTGTACACTAGGTAAGTGGAAATGTGTGCTAAACCTCCATTCTTCATAGTCTGCCAGTCAGAACAACAACTTAAAAGAAACAATCTAACTACAAAGAATGCTTGAAACAAATAAACTAGCTACCTACTATTCCACACAATGCTTGCAAGAAAATTTCCCTACATCCTACACATTTCATAGTGTCAGGATCACTCCATTAACACAAAATTCTAAAGCAAGAACCAGAAAATTTACATTAACTTATCATTGTCTTCTCTTGTATTCATAAATTTCAAATAATGCAAAAGCTTCCAACCTTCCTCTCAGGTCGAGGCACACCCTATATAGGCCAAAAAAAGTAGTTATGTCTCCCCCTGGTCGGAAATTGCAATTACCTTGTGGTAAATTTGCAAAAATGTACTATTTTGCACTTTTTCCAATTTCTAGTAAAATGAGTTTCTAAACTCATCAGTAAAATGAGTTTCTACACTCATCCACCCTTTCCAATCCTTATCCTACCAATCACTACTGATCAGTCCTGATCACTCCTGATCAAGACATATGCTTAAACCTCTAGCTCTATCTCAATGGCCAACATGACCTTCATGGTAACATGTCAAAAACAAAAATTCATCCTAGACTTCCTAATTGCCTAGTCTCCTCCTCCCTGCACAAACACCTAGGAATGTGAGGAGAGATCAGTGACACATCAATGCCCTACTTCTTAAACTGAGCTTCATCCACCCATGTAGACTCAGACTCTGGCTTGTCCTTCCACTTGATGAGGTGCTCCATGTACACTTGATGCCTTGTAGATTTCTTCACCCTTGACTCCAAGATCCTCTCTGCTTGTAGCTTGTCTTTAGGAGGTAAGGTTATGTTACTTACATCCTTGAAGATATCCCTACTGTTTTGATCCATTTCATTGACTGTTCCCTTATACCTGATCAAATCAGCTACATTGAACACTGGTGAAATCCCTAAATCTATAGGTAACTCCACCTTGTATGTATTCTTCCCATATTTGGCTAACACCTTGAATGGTCCCACTCTTTTCATCTACAATTTGGTTGATGTTCCCTTTTCCAACTTGGATTTGTTGAGGTGGACCAAGACATAGTCTCCTACTACAAATTGCAAATCTTTTCTTGACATATCTACCTTATCTTTCAACTTTTGAGTAGCCTCGGTGAGTGTCTTCTTTACCTGCTCCTGAATCTCCTTCATGGTCTGAGTGAAGTCCTCTGCATGTCCACTCCTATGCTCCATAGCTCCTAGATCCCTGAGCTCACATATACCTCTTGGGTGCATTCCATACACAATTTCAAAAGGACTCTTCCCTATGGTCCGATTCACACTATCATTATATGCATACCCAGCCTGTGATATAACCATGTCCCATGTCTGTCCATACTCTTTGGTTAGGCATCTTAGAAGGTTACCTAATACCCTGTTAACCACCTCTATTTTTCCATCGGTCTAAGGATGGTAAGCTGATCCAAAAGATAGGTTGGTACCTAATCTGCTCCATAGAGTCTTCTAAAAGTGACTCATCAACTTCACATCCCTATTTGAAAAAATGCTCAAAGGCAATCCATGGATCCTTACAATTTCCTTGAAGAAAAGGCGAGCAATATAGCTAGCATCATGGGTGGTTTTGCAACGGATAAAGTGACTCATCTTACTGAATCTATCTACCACCACATAGACACTATCAAACCCTTTCTTGGTCTTAGGGAGTCCTACCACAAAGTCCATGCTAACACACTCCCATGGTTTGTTAGGAATGGGTAGGGGTTGATATAGACCAGCATTACTAGCTCCTCCCTTAGCTTTCATATACACTACACATTTCTCCACATACCTCCTGACATCCCTTGACAACTTAGGCCAATAGTAGAACCTTTGCACTAGTTCCAATGTCTTGTTGATGCCAAAATGTCCACTAAGACTACCATTGTGCTTCTCCTAGATGAGGTTTTCTCTCATTGATCCTTTTGGAACACATAACTGATTCCCTTTGAATAACAATCCACTTTGCAATGTATATTCTAAGTATTGACTATGAAAATGATTCTCAAATTTAGAACATACCTTGTAGGCCTCCGAGAAGTCTTCATCTTCCCCATAGAGATCCTTGAAACTCTCTATTCCAATGCTCTTGATCTGTATCTCTTGTACTGTCAACAATCTCCTTCTTAGTGCATCTCCTACCTTGTTCAACTGTCCCTTATTGTGCTTGATGGTGAAAGTAAAAGCTTGGATGTACTCCATCCATTTCAAATGTCTATTGCTCAACTTCTCTTGGGTGTTGATATAACTAAGTTCCTGATTGTCAGTAAAGATGAGAAACTCCTTGGGTAGAAGGTAATGCCTCCACTTCCTAAGTGACTAAACTAAAGCATAAATTTCTAGGTCATAGGTAGAATACTTCTTCTTAGTTTAATTAAGCTTTTCACTGAAGAAACCTATAGGCCTACCTTCTTGACTTAACACTCCTCCTACTGCAACTCCACTAGCATCACATTCCACAGTAAACAACTTGTCAAAGATAGGTAATAAGAGAATAGGTTGAGTTGCCACTTCTTGTTTCAGTTTCTCAAAACCTTTCTTAGCTTCTTGAGTCCACTTAAACTTAGTCTTTAAACCACCTTTGATTGTATCTAGGACTGGTTCACATATGCCACTAAAGTTCCTTATGAATTTCCTATAAAATTGAGCCAATCCATGAAAACTTCTTACCTCTATCCCTATGGTTGGTGTAGGCCAATTTAAGATAGCTTCCAACTTGCTTGGATCCATATTCAATTATCCTTGGGACACTAAAAAACCCAAATACACACGCTCCTTTTTGAAGAACTCACATTTCTCTAGGTTGATGGCTAACTTCTCTTCTGGCAATCTTCTAAGAACCAACTCCACATGCTTTAGGTGTTCTTCTGCTGTCTTGCTAAAGATGATTATATCATCAAGATATACCACCACAAATATCCCTGTAAAGTCTTTGAGCACTTCATTCATGAGCCTCATGAATGTTCTAGGGGCATTAGAGAGGCCAAATGGCATAACTCTCCACTCATACAACCCATCAGTTGTCTTAAAGGTTGTCTTCCACTCATCTCCATCCTTGATTCTGATCTAATGGTATCCACTCTTGAGATCCAGCTTGGTGAAGTACTGATCTCCTCCAAGACAATCCATCAAGTCCTCAATCCTAGGAATAGGGAACCTATACCTAATTGTGATTCTATTTATAGCTCTAGAATTAGTGCATAATCTCCACTTGCCTCCTTTCTTGGTTGCTAAGACCACTGGTACTACACATGGGTTGATGCTCTTCCTAATCAATCCTCGATCCAATAATTCCTGCACTTGTCTAGCTACCTCTAGATTTTGATCTGGTGTAAGCTTATAAGCTGCTTTATTTGGCAATGAAGCTCCTGGTATGAAGTCAATCTGATGACTAATGGCTCTCTTTGGAGGTAAAGTTGTAGGTGCACCATCACTCACTATATCCTTATACTTCTCAAGCAACTTATGGACTGCTCCAGGTATGACTGTTTCCTTGGTCTTTCCCTCTTCCTTAGGTTGCAGCATGACCACATATCCTTCACCCCCTTGATGTAGGTTGTTAAGGAACTCTTTACCAATTCTTAACAAGACACTAGGTGTCTTTGACTGTCCTTCTTCCTCTTTTGATAGTGACTGTAATTTAAATGTTTTTCCATCCTTTTTGAAAGAAATGGTGTTCTCTTTCCCATCATACATGGCACTTCTGTCATACTGCCATGTTCTGCCCAATAGTAGATGGCATGCATCCATGGGTAACACATCACATAACAATTTATCCTTGTACCCGCCAATGGAAAACTCCACCGTTGCTTGTTCATTGACAAGAACACTCTACCCTTTGTTCAACCATGTTAGTTTGTAAGGGTTAGTGTGGGGTACCTTCTCCAATTTCAACTTCCGTACTACCTCTTCTGAGATAATGTTATCTATTGAACCTGAATCTACAATAACCTTACATACTTTCCCAAGTATTTTTCATCTCACTCTAAATAAAGCTCTTCTATTTTTTGGCTCTTCCTTGACCGGTTGTCTAAACAAAAATCTCCTAACCATCAGGTTCTCCCCCATTGTTGATTCAATGTGAATGACCTCTAGTTATTTAGTACTCGTGGTTTCCTCTTGAGAATATTCCACTCTCTTCTTAGTATTTGATGAAGATGCTTTCTCCAGGCACCTATAAGCTGGATGTCCTACTTGACCATAATGGTAACACTTCATATTAGCAAAGTATGAATTGCTCCTTCCTGCTCCTCTTCCTCTATTTGATCCTCCTTGAGATCATCTACCTCTTCCATAACCTCCTTTAGAAGGTGTTTCACTTCCATGTTCTGTGAGTTTAGTTTGTCCTTGGTTTCTTTGCTTAGTTCCTCTACCTTGGTAGCCACCTCTATGTCCTCTTTGATCTCTTTGATCTCTACCTTTGCCTCTACTCTTAGAAGCTTGATCATGTTTCCTCTTACTTCTTTCCTCAATCTTAATAGCTAATTGGTAACATTGGTGTACTATCTTAGGACTTAGAAGAGTCATCTCCTCTTGAATGTTCCACTTCAAGCCCTTAAGATACCTAGCCACCTTGAGACTTTTATCTTTTGAAAAATTAGACCTCATACAAAGTTTTTGAAACTCCTCAGTGTAAGTGTTTAAATATTGGTCTCTTTTCCTCAAGCTTTGTCTCTTCTTATGTAACTGAATCTCATAATCATCTGGTATGTATGCTTCTCTCACTTTTTCCACCATACCCTTTCAAGTTGAAATAGGCTTCTTGCCTTCCTTTTCCCTCTCTATCTGAATGAATTTCCACCATGTCAAGGTAGATCTTCTCAATCTAGACTTGGCCACCTTCACCATCCGTGCTTCAATGACTCCATCGCACTCAAAATGGTTTTCCATGCCTTCTATCCAATCCATGACTAGATCAGCTTCCAATTTGCCACTAAACAGTGGTATGCCTTCAAGTGCTTTCCCACTCAAAGCTTTCAATGCCTTCAAGAAAGGCTCCTCTTGTAGAACAGGGTCAGGTTTAGGAGTCTTGTCTTCCTCTGCAACCTCTTCACTCTTTGGTACCCTGCCCTCCAATCTATCACTGACCTCATCGGCCTTGATCTGCACATTGCTCAGTGCTTGCTCAAGTTGAGCTAGTCTTTCTCTCAATATCCTATTATCTTCCTCCTCATCTTCAACCTTCTTTTCCAACTCAATTTTTGTCACCATGGTTGTGGAACCACTGGATTCAAGGTCTGACATAGAAGTTTCTATCCCAAATCTTTAACTTGCTCTGATACCAATCTGATAGGGTAGGGTTGGATGGAACAATCACTATTTCATGCTCTGGATCTTTCTTGGAAGACCTCCTTGGTGTCTTACTTCACCACCTTAACCTTTAGGACCTTCTTCATGTTTAGGTACCCCTAGTTCTCTTCACCAACTCCACTACCATCACAATTCCAACCTACCAAGTTAATCTTGGTGCAGTGCCTCTAACTCTTCCTTAGCCCATAATCTACCCTAAAGACTAACATTCTCCAAGAATTAAAGCTTCTCTTTGCAAGGGTGTGGAGATGTTTCCAATGAATTCATTCCATCCTGTTATGGCTCTGAAAGATCCACCTAACTCCATCTGTTCATCACTTCCACCAAACCCTCATTTAGGGTTAAAAAGGCTACTAGCCTAGGAGCCCCAATTAGGTCTCCACCTTTTGAGAAAATATGTTGGCTCTCCTAAAGTTTCCAAAGAACACATAAGTTTTCCTTTGGCTTCTTGGTCCTTATGACCATCCCTCAAAGATTTTGGAGGTCTTAATCCTCAACTAGCTGTACACAAGCCTAACCCTTATTCTGGCAAACTTAGGTCTTTCTAAGCCTTTTCCCTGACCTTCCTGCAACTGTTCAAGATTTCTAGTACCAGACTGATTGGTGGAGCTTTATCCTCCATGTTATGCCTTGGCAAGGCTCATTCCTTCCCTCTCCACACCGTGATTTGACAAGAGATGAACACCCCTGCAAATCAAGTGCTTTGCAATTCTTGTCTTTCCTAGCTGGGCACTATCAAGCTCGCCTAGGAGAAGACTTCCACAGTGATTTCCTAACTCCTAAAGACTCCTAACCCTACCATATTTACAATCATGGAGTCTAGCCACAATCCCCAAAAGCCCATACACTAGGTACAGTGGAAATGTGAGCTAAAACTCCATTCTTCACAGTCTGCCAGTCAGAACAACTTAAAAGAAACAAACTATCTACAAAGAATGCTTGAAACGAATAAACTAGCTACCTATTGTTCCACACAATGCTTGGAAGAAAATTTCCCTACATCATACACATTTCACAGTGTCAGGATCACTCCATTAACACACAATTCAAAGCAAGAACCAAAAAATTTACATTAACTTATCACTATCTTCTCTTCTATTCATAGATTTCAAATAATGCAAAAGCTTCCAACTTTCCTCTCAGGTCGAGACACACCCTATATAGGTCAACAAAAGTAGTTATGTCTCCCCTTGGTCAGACATTGTAGTTACCTTGTGGAAAATTTGCAAAATTGTACCATTTTGCACTTTTTCCAATTTCTAGTAAAATGAGTTTCTAAACTCATCAATAAAATGAGTTTCTACACTCATCCACCCTTTCCAATCCTTATCCTACTTATCACTATTGACTAGTCCTGATCACTCTTGATCAAGACATATGCTTAAACCTCTAGCTCTATCTCAATGGTCAACATGACCTTCATGGTAACATGTCAAAAACAAAAATTCATCCAAGACTTCCTAATTGCCTAGTGTTTCCTAGGTGCTCCTGCACCACTTTCTTTGCCTGACCGACCCGAATATGGTTGTTTTATTCCATTCTTCCTTCATATTCTCACTCCATTAGTGCATTTTCATATTTTTGTCATCTCTACACCATCACTCCACACTTTTGAGCATTCACTTCAAGCTTTGTAGCAGCATCTCACACTTCATAGCAACAATCTACCAATCCATCACTTTGGTAGAGCAAGCGCAAGAAAAATCCATTGAAGTAGAGGCTTGAGTTCCTCTCATATTTCTCCTCCGCTAGCCCTAAGTGATTTGTGCGGAGGTGGTAAGCTCCTCTCATCTTCTCTATTGTTTGGTTGAGTAAGTGCATACTATTTTGTAGTGTCTTTTTTATACTTTTCTTGTATTCCTTCTTTATTGCTTTATTTCTACATCATTGCAATCTTCGCTATCTATAGAGGTGGAAACACCAAACCAAGGGTGTGACTAAGGCAAACCCCTATACAGCCCCTCGACACTTTCCCTCTTTGTTATGTGCAAGTGGAGAGATCTTAGAATGAGCTAGCAAAAGGATTGGTGTGTGAGATCATCTTCGTCACCTTGGTAGTAATCTCTCTTCTTTATCACAATTTTTTTGACGTTTCATACTTTTTAATCTTATTCTTCCCTTCTTGAAACTCTTAAACTAGACCGTTAGTCCTTATTTTCGAGCTTAAGTCTTGTCTCATTGTTTTTCTAGCTATAGAAATGCCATTGCACCTTTGAGATCCCAGCACTTCCATGCTATTGTCCTAGAACTGTGCTTCTATCGTCAAATAAGGAGCTATCCAGGATACAGAGTTGAATCTAAAAGATTGACTTGCCTAGTCCCCTTTCAACTCTTGAGTTCACAGAGTGGTTGAAGGACTTTATAGCCCTCATCATTCTCATCCCATGTATCCTAACATACTTACAAAGTGAGGTAAGTTAGTGTAGCCATACTACTCTCAGTCTTTCATGACCCAGGGCCTTGCAATGGTTGGTCCCCCTCTCTTAAAATTTTGGTGAACTCGACATGAAACAATCTCATTTCATTCGTCGGTGTTCTAGGATTTTTCTCTTATATCCTTCCTAGTCATTGTAATCCTATGTGTTGTGAAGGTTTATGAGCATCACAACCTAGTCTACAATCTCTGAGAATATTGTTAGGATAATTTGATGAAACCTTCTGATGGAGAAGATGAAGATCTCTTCTAGTTTCAGTACTGATCTTTTCTCTGGTTTTGCGGTTGGCTTGTCTACACAGGAGCACCTGTCACGAGGCGAGTCTAGATTCCTTGATGAAACTGATCATGTCCATACCCCTCTTGCATCCCCAACCTCATCATCTGTAGATGAGCATGAAGTTGTTCTCATCCCTTCTGAATACATCGATAGTCTTAGTAGAGGGTTGGGTGCATTAGAAAATCACCTAGAGAAAAACCCAAAACTAGCTAGGGCTACTAAAGTTATTAGTGAAATAAAATACAAGGTAGGAAAAGACCGAACAGGCATAGAAATCTTGGCTAGTCTCACTGGTCTGGCTGAATCATGTTCTCCTTTGAACCATGGTAGCATGGTACGAGGTATCCTCTTCAAAGAACATGAGAGAAAGCTAGAAGTATCGATGCCTCCCACATCCATATACATGGATGACACAGTCCCTTCAGTTAGTGTACCCTTTGCTTTCAAAATTCTAAAACTGTCAAGGTAAACAACAACCCATTGGGCTTTCACTTCACCCCTTCCACCGCCTTCAATGGTAGAGTATTTGGTTGGATGATTGGTGGAGGCTTTGGTGGTGGTAATTCTTAAAGAAGAGGTCATACTGATGAAGGTGGCTCCAATAGAGGTCATGGTAGTAGCTTTGGAAGTGGCAGTGGTTCCAACAGAAGTCACACTAGTGGTAGTAGCACCGATATGGGCACTAGCATTGGTCATGGTGGTGGCTCTAGTTCCACTAGACCTATTCCTTCTAATGAACCTATTATAAACACCCTTCTTTAGAATATGGGGAAGATGCAAAATCAGCTGGCAAGCCTTTCCTAGGCTTCTGCCCAACCTATTTTCCAACCTTTCTTCTAACACAACCCATTATCAGTAGCAATTCTAAACACTCCTTTCCCACAAGTAATGGAGACTCCAAAATTTGAGAAGTAAAATGGAAAAGGGGATCCAAAAACACATGCGTTTTCCTTTAACATTTTATGCACGAACTTCTTCCATTATGACGCATTGATGGCCAAACTGTTCCCTCAATCTCTCAAGGATACAACACTTGAATGCTACTTCTCCTTGCCTGAAAACTCCATCTTTTCATTCAATCAGCTTGTGAACTAGTTCTTAAGATAGTTCCAAGCCAACATTAAGCCTAAGATGACCTTCTCTGACCTTGTTCGATGTAATCAAAGGGATAATCAGAAGATTACTAATTTTATAGAGTGATATCAAGTACTCTTTTCACAAATGTCATAGCCACTTTCGGACTTTGATGTGTAGAAGGTGTTCATAGGGAATTTACAAAGTCCTTGGAAAGAGAAGTTCGCCCTTATGAAGTACCAATAGATGGTATTCAAGTTGAGGGGATCTTCCTCATGCTCCCATCCTAAAGGGAAGTCTATCATATCAATTTCTAGGAAAGGAAAATCCATTGCAAATGTAGTAGCTACTGTGGATAAAAATAGCCTCAAACGTGACCAAAAGTTCACTAAGCTATCATAATCTTATTCTTCCATCTTACAAATTTTTTTGAAGGATAAGATTGTTATCTTGCCAACTGCAAAACCAGTTAGGGAACCATATCCTAGCTAGTATGAAGAAAATACCTATTGTCAATACCATCAAGTTAACAAACATGATACCGAACTATGCATGCACCTGCATCATGAGATACAGGATCACATCTTGGATGGTACTATTCATCTTGATGGAAGAAAACAAAACATATACAAATCAGTGGCCAAAGCTAATAGTGAACTACAAATATACACTGACCCATTTTTGTCACATTTTGCTAACATGATTATTGATCCCTGTGATTTTGTTTCCTACCCCGATGCATACACTAACATGGTTATTTTTACCCCTTCTCCTCATCTTGCAACTATTTCTCTAGACATTACAAATGACAAGCCTTATCCATTGTATATTCCCACTTGCCTCAATGGAAACATTGTGATAGGAGTCTTGGTTGACCCCGCAAGTAGAGTGAACGTCATCACAGAGGAGACTCTATTCTTGAAGTCCCTGCAAAGGGAGGAATATGAAAAAATGAAATCCATCATTTGCACGCATGATGGTATTTCTCTTAAACCCTATGCATCGATAATGTTATCCATCCTGGTTGGACCTAGGACTGTGGATACTATTTTTGATGTCATTCCTAAGTTGAACCTATTTAGAGTGAAGTTAGGGATACCTTGGTTGTCTTCAATGAACGAGATCACCTTTGTAATTCATAAATTTCTTATGTTTTCCCACGAATCTGTTGGGCATGTGGTGCATGATACTAGATACTAGCCTATGTTATCTCATGGGTGATATTTGTTAAATCACTTTTGGCCCACTCCAGTTGGTCCACCCCCTCCAAGAATGGACCTACATTACAAGGATTATGTGAAGTATAAAACTTGAGACAAGGGAAAGTTGAAGTTGACTCTTCCTATAGCAGAGAAGCCAGCTACCTCCTCCTCCTAAAAGGGAAAGGATAATATTGCTCCTTCTTGAGTTACCTCATCTTCTCCTCTCTCTTAGGAATAATATTGGATGAGTAAGCTTGGTCTATAGCCTTTGAGTTCGATAATTCCTGCTTTGCATAGACCCAAGATTAGGATATCGGATCTCCCTAATGGGTCCCCTAGACCTTGGTACTATTCACATGGAAAAAAGAAAGGTTCGTGAAGAGAATTTTGTCTGTGGCTCCTTCCTGTCCCCCCTCCTAACATGGTAAAAATAAAGAGGCCCACCGCTAAGGTGCTAGAGTTGATTCCCACTACCATCTCTGAACCTCCTCCTCTTGCTCCCATCTAGGAGTCTGTCCCTCCACTAGAAATAGTTGTTGAGGACACTCCCATGGCTTAGAAGGAGCCTTCAACTTCCTCACAATTTTCAACTTCTATTTTGAAGAGTCACATAAACTACCTTGCATGCAAACACAAGCACTGACGAAAGGCTCTTCTAGACGAGCAAGACACCTTACAGAAGAAAGAAGAGGAGATGACTGCTCCTATATCATGATCTCTTGACATGTCCTCCTGTCTCCATTCTATCCAAAATAGTTTTGTATCTCTTCTAGCTTTCGCTGTGATTTCACATGCACCTGGAAAGGTGTAGGTGTTCATTGCTCCTTCTATGGAGCTGCCTTTAGTGACATTTGTCCCAAATGTATCACTTTTTTTGAAACTCAAAGATATGATTAACACTTTAGTTGTATTTGTTGTAGTTATTTCCTCCTCTCCCTCTACCTTTCTTGATTTATCTGTGGTGATCTCACCCCCTCTGAAAAAATTAAATGTAGATAGTGGCCCCTCTAGCAAAGGAGGACATAAGAGGAGCCCACCTTCTTTGAAAGGTTGTCCCATGCTAACTTGTTCTATGACGGAACCAGTCCCGACAAGTCCCGAGTTCATCAACATTCTTGAATTCCTCAGTTAGCCTAACAATGAACCTCAAGTACAAACTCCCCTAGACCCCCATCCACCAAAATAAAACATGACACTCTCATCAAGTGTATGTTTAGCTCAGTGGAGGAATTTTTGACCCTATCAACAATGTTTGCAAGATTGTTGACCTTAGACCCACAAGAGTTTAGCAATGGAGACCTCTCAGGTCCCTCCGCCTTAGCCCTTATTGTGGGAGGATTGAAAGCTCCTCCACTTAACATTACACCATTATAGGCTCATCATCCTTTCCCATATGATGATCTAGAGTGGGAAGTTGATGACCTTTTGGTTGAATAGTGTTAGGGGGAGACCCTGTTTTGGATCTTTAGATTAAATGTGTGTGTGTTGTGATGTATTTCCCCCATGACCATACTATGTGTTATTGGATGACCCTCGTCACCCCTATTGGTGCTTAGATATAGGTGTGGTTTTTTTGTTGTAAAATTTCTCTATGTGTATCATCATTCTTCCATATTTATGATTCACTTTCGGTAAATTGGGGACAATGCAAATCATTGGGAGCATTTAGGCTTCCCTTCCATGTTGACCCATTTTTTAATTTTTACTTTGTCTTCCATGCATTCATCCTGATTGGTTGGGGATTGATGATATTTCACCTCTTACCACAATTACCTATTATATATATAAAAAAGGTAGATTTGACCTGTTGAAACCAGATCCCCCTGTGCCCTTTGTTCATGTTTGTTTCTCTCTTATTTTATCTTTCTCTCTTGTTTTCTTGAGTTTTCCCTTTCATATGTGACAACACCATCTCGAAATTACATGGGAGTTTTAAAATGCATGCATTTCCAAATGAATATTTTCTGAGGACCCTTCACACACTTCTTTGTTAGAATCACTTTCTTAGTTTGAAACCCTAACGAAACTTGTTTTCACCATTAGAATTTCATAAATAAGGGACTTGGAAACCTTCCTCTAAAGGGGGAACAAACTTGATCTTCCCCTTGCGTGGGTGCATATCTTTCCTTTCGAATTCTTCGATGAAGTGAACATCTTTTTAAAGGATTCCTTGATGTTGAACTAATTCGGAAAGAAGAAACTAGATTTTGAGTAGCACATCCCTTGAGTGGACCCTTTCCTTCCACATTAGGTTCCCAAGGGATCCCATTCAAAAATATTTCCATCTTGATGTCTAGGTTGGGGGTAGCCCAACTAGATCAGCTTCACATCCTTGTGTCTAGTTTGGGATTAGCTCGATTGGACCTTACTTTTCAAACATCACATCCCTTGAGTGGAACCCTCTTCCTTTTGAAGGGTTCTCAAGGAACCCCTTTGAAAGTCTTCCAAATTAGTTATGGTTTGTGTGATTGTTCGTTCATTGTCTTGTGCGACCACTTCCTGATGTGTTCTATCCATAGGTAAACATGTCGTCATCCTTGACTCTGCAGAGTCCCCTCTACTCGGTCTCCCTCATGTGAGATTTCTTGGGGGATACCTTCCTTGCAGGTCTACGGGTCTATAAGGCATTTTCTTGGTTTCCTTCATGTGAAAGTTCTTGGAGGATACCTCCCTTGTAGGTCTATACGCTTGTGAGGTGCTTTCATTCTTTAGCTTTATATTTATGCGAAGCTACAAAGTCCTTCCTTTCCCTACACTTTCAGGTTCACCAGAACATGCTCTACTTCCTCGTCAGTACAGGTATACATCTCTAACTTTACTACTCTACTTTATCAAAGCACACATTAGTATTCATGCTCGCTAAAGTGAGGGAAAAATGTATAGGATCAAATTTGCACCCCCAACACAAATTCCCCTTTAACCCCTTTAAAAATTACAAAACCAAACTCAAAGGCTTAATTTCACATAAGCCCACTATTCACATAACACTTGGTACCTTGTTTGTGTGTTAGTGGAGGCATTTTTTTCAGGGATACTCGTGTGGAATGCTTATGTCCCTAGTAGATTCTTGCGGCTAGAGATTTTAGAAATATTACACTTCTTATTGGAGGTCAAAGTGTAACGCCTTTCTTTGGCTAGCTGACCTAAATATGGCCATTTTCTTCCATTCTTCCTTCACATTCTCACTCCATTATTCCATTTTCATCTTTTTGTCATCTCTACACCATCTCTCCATACTTTTGAGCATTCACTTCAAGCTTTGTAGTAGCATCTCACACTTCATAGCAACAATCTACCAATCCATCACTTCAGTAGACAAAGCACAAGACAAAACCATTGCAATAGAGGCTTGGTTTCCTCACATCTTTCTCCTCCACTAGCCTTTAGTGATTTGGAAAGAGGTGGTAAGCTCCTCTCATCTTCTCTATTGTTTGGTTGAGTAAGAACATAGTTTTGTGTAGTGTCTTTTGTATACTTTTCTTGTATTCCTTCTTTATTTCTTTATTTCTACATTGTTGCAATCCTTACTATCCATGGAGGTGGAAAAACCAAAAAAAGGGTATAATTGAGGCAAACCCCTATATAGCCCCCTAAGACTTTCCCTCTTTGTTTTTAGTAGGTGGAGAGATCTTAGAATGAGCTAGCAAAAGGATTGGTGTGTGAGATCATCTTTATCACCTTGGCGCTAATCTATCTTATCTATCACATTCGTCTTTACATTGCATACTTCTTAATATTATTCTTCCCTTCTTAAAACTCTTAAACTAGACCGTTAGTCCTTATTTTAGATCTTAAGTCTTGTCTCATTATTTTTCTAGCTATACGGATGCCAACACACTTATGAGATGCTAGCATGTCACACTATCATCCTAGAACCACGCTTCTTTCCTCGAATAGGGAGCTATATGAGATACAAAATTGAATATAAAATATTGACTCACCTAGTCCCCTTTCAAATCTCAATTTTGTAGAGTGGTCAAAGTACTTTATAGTCCTCATCATTCTCATCTCATCTATCCTAACATCCTTCTAAACTGAGGTAAGTTATGGCAGCCATACTGCTCTCGAACTTTCATGACCTAGGGACTTGTAGTGGTTGGTCCCCATCTCTTACACCTTCTAATCCTTTACCCACCTTCAAACAAAACTCAAACTCAAAATAAACTTGAACTTATCCTCTACCCACCTAAGAATGATGTCTTGCAGTAGCCAAGTCATAATACTCTTGTTCATACATACAACACTAGAACAATCTGCAACCAAGACAAACACCTACAACAACCTTACCTTTTCCTAATCCTATTTTTCCTAGTGCTCCTATTTCTCCCTCACATAGTGGGAAGGAGTATGACCTTGTTGAAAAAATTAAGAATAATCCTACAAAGATATCCCTATGGGACCTAATTCAAAATTCAACTAATGATCACAGTATGCTTCAAACAACATTGCAACAAGTTGAGGTTCCCTCTAGTGCAAACCCAAATAACATAGCATAAATGATTTAACAAATGAATGCTTACATTATTTTCCACCAAAGCGAGCTCCCTTCTTTATAAGTGCATAAAAAAATGATGCTTTCATGATAATAGCTAAATAGAATAGAATAGGGATAAAGAGAACTCTTATCGACAATGGCTCCACTCTTATTGTGTGTAGCATAAAATTTTAGATAGGCTTGGTGTGGATAAATCAAAAATTCAACCTGCCTCTTTATCTATTAGTTGATTTGAAAATGTAAGAAAGAAACCAATTGGTGTGATTACTTTGCCTATTAAATTTGGAAAGGCTACATTTCAAACCCCTATTCATGTCATGTCTGATAATCTTTCATCAAATCTTCTTTTAGGAAGATCTTGGATTCATGAGATGCATGTGGTACCTTCTAATCTCCATTGTAAAATGAAGTATGTCTACAACAATAAAGTGTACACATTTGACACTTCTCATGAGCCTTACAGTGTCTTACAACTTGAGAAAAACAAAGAGAATCCTTTGAAAAAATTATCACCAACTACACAAGTAGAACCCATGCAAAAAAAATAGAAAGAAAAACATATTGAGGAAGTCACGAGGCTATTAGAAGATGATTGGGGTTCCTTAGACTTCAAACCAACATTCATGGGAGAATACAAGATCATAAATAAAGACTCTAAAAAGGAAAAAGAAAAAGTGGTAATGTCAACACAAAATTCAGAAGACCCTATGAAAACATCCACCTCAACCACTTTAGAATAAAAGATAACAAATTATACAAAAAACTTTGACGAAACTAACTATCAACAACCACCAAATCCTAAGGAAATTAAAAAACTTTATGGAAGAGTTTATGAACTTATGAAGCAACATGGTTATAGTGGAAAAGGATGTGGTGCTAGAGAAAAAGGTATCTATGTCCCTATAGAGCCTCTCACACAAGAAAAGACTAGTGATCTTGGTTATTTCCTCTAAAAAGAAACAAATAAGCCTTCACTCAATATCAACACTCTGAAAAAATATTCTTCTAAGCCAACTTTAATAGTAGTGCATCCTAAACTGATAGACACTAGTTTTATCGATTGTTATCCTTTGAAATAAATAGAGAATCCCTCCCTTAACATTAATGTCATCATGCAAATCACTACTGAGTCAAATTTGATAGATTTTACACCCTCCTAAAAAGGAGAGTACAAAATCTTATAATCTAAAGAGCCTTATGTAAGTATGAAATTTGGTACTAAGCAAGTGATATATTTTTTACAAAATGATGAAATATCCTTTACTTTTGATCAAGAGGGTATCTTTTCAAGACTCCTCCAAGATCATTTGATATCTCTCCCTACAAGAACATGAAAGAAATTTTACTACAAACATTCATTTTGCACATATCACAAAGTTCATGGTCATTCTACTAATGAATGTAAGGCTTTGACAAAAAAAATTCAATATCTTAAGGATTGTGGTGCTCTCCCTTGCGTTGAAGCGCCTAGTTTCTCTTTTCATTTTGGCTCATCCTTGTCCCGCACTTAGTGGTCATAAGGGTTTAGATATCCTTGCTCTCATATGTCACTTGTTGTTGTCTCTTTTCGCTAGTTGACCACCTTTTAGGTACATATAGGATAAATCTTGGAATGTGGACAATGAGCCTTAACTTGAGTTGCATCTGACATACTTAGAATTAATTTTTGAGGGAGACCCCTTCCCTTTTCATGACATAGATTAATTGGAAGCATATGACTTGGGAAACAGATTTTTGAATAAGTTCTCATTTCTTCATCTACTTTAAAGAAATTTATCATAGTAATGGTGCTAGCAACTTCTTTAAAGTAGGGGCATACATTGACACTCATGTTTCATTGTGCAATTTTATTTCTCCTTGCAATTTGTTCTTTTCTTGGTGGAGTCATTTGGTTTGATTTCCCCTGAGAGCGTGATATTTCTTTTTTTCCTCACTTGGAGACATTACACAAAATGTTCCCTAGGAAGAGACCCTACACAAACTAAGCAAAATCCCTTTGAACATTTCTTACACTATTTTGCATCAGTTATATGGCCACCTTGTATAACACACCTTGCATGCTTGTGGTACCATCTTTTTTGTTCATGAGTTCCAATAATACAAAGTTTTGATTGCCTCATGAAGCTCGAAGTTTAGTGTTTGTTCATGAGCTCCAAGAAAACAAATATTTTCTTGTCTCATGGAGCTCAAAGATCATTATTATGTGGCACCTTTTCAAAGTTATTAGGAGGTATAGCTTTTGTATGGTTAACATATGATGAGAAGCCTAAAAATGGGCATGAATTTCTCATTATGCGGTGAGAAGTCGATACAAAGGCATGACTTTCTCATTAAGCCACCCTTTCAGTACTCACCTAGCGAACAACTTGAAGTTCTGCTACCTTAGAGTGAGCATGCATTTTTGGACGAAAAAATTAGATCTGATCCACATCATGTTGGACAAATGGTCGAGGCTTTCTCCACCTCTTTTTATTTTTTCTTTGTTTTTTTTTCTTTCTTTTTGTAATTGACATTGCATGTTTACGTATCTTGATGTTGCATATCATACACCTAGTGCGTATCCTTTTTATGCTTATGTCATTTTGACATACGATATTTGATCCTAGGGGCTTGACCACCTCCTTGATCTTTGTTATCCTAGACAATATGCATTAGTACAATTGGATCCATCTTGAATGTCTAATTTAGTGTGAGTTTGAAGCAAGTTCATCCTCTCACTAAAGTGTGGGCTAAATGCAGTGTCAAAAAATATCATCGGTGACATCTTAACACTTGTTTTGGCTCTCCCTGTTAAATTGAGCTTAAGGATGCCTTGACATAGTGTTGTAATGTGTTCAACATGCTTGCATTAGTTCTTAGGACCTTGTGAACTAATGAACTTAAATTTTAACTTGCTAAGGTGTTGTGAAGTGATGTAACACACTTTCATACTTTTCTAAGGTTTTATTAATTAACTGAACCTAATATACCTCATTTTAACAACAAATTACCTTAATCATGCCTTATTTGGTGTTGTAAAGTGTAATTACACACTTTTAAACTTTTCTAAGGTTATCATTAATAATTGGGATTTATTATGATTTAATTGGCCTTACTTTACATCCACAAGCCCCATTTAATGCATCTTTTCAAGGATAATCTTGACACAAATCAAAATCCAATTATAATTCAAGTTTTTTTGGTTAGTGATTTGGGACTGATTTGCCACCTTGGGAGAACGAGTCCCACCTAGGTTTTTGGGTCCTGATCCTGATTTTACACCTTTCTAAGAATTTTTGAATTTATTTCTAGAAATTATGCCTAATGGGACTCATTCACAACCTTAGGTGAATGAGTCCCGTTTGGCCCAAAACTAAAATTAATTCAAATTCTTGGCAGGATTTTATCATCCTAGGTCTGATGTTGGCTTGTAGTGTTATAATTTTGGGAATTCTTGCATAATTAAGTATTAGTACAAGGTTATTTCACTCATTCTACACCTAGAAAGTTGAATAAGCATTCATAATAGAAAATTTGAGTAGACAAGAGCATTCAAGTGTTTACAAGATCATTAAAGAGTGTTCAAGGGTAGATTATCAAGTTTTTTAGAGAATTCGTCAAGCATCAAGAATCACATCAAATTATTCATGTATCTTGTTTGTTTTGGAGCTAAGAATTGTGATGTAGAGATTCATGATTCAAGATAGAATTTCATTGAAGATCTATCCTATTCAAGAAATATTCAAGGTCTACATCCATTCGAGCCACTTTGAATACATGTTTGCAACACTTTAATGTTAGATTTTGGTGAGTTGCAACATTGCATTTTGTTCATTCATCATTCTCCATTCTAATTTGATTTCATTTCAAGGTTTGATTTCCAAAACATGGTTTGACCAAGGGAAACCCCTATCCACTAACAAAAAAAACATTTTTCCCTCTCTTTAGTGTTTGTTTTGTAGATCTAGGTTTAAGAAATTCTAAGGAGATAGCTAGAGAAAGTTGTCACAATATTCAAAAGTGTTCAAAGTTGTCACCCAGCATTGGAGATACTTGAAATACTTCTATAGAGTGAAAATAAGGGTTTTGGATCTAGAAATTAATTGGGAAGCATAGAGAAGACCTCGCCAATTTTGGAAAATGAGTCACAGTTTAGCTCTAAATTTAGGTTTTTGTTGATTCAGATACCCATTTGCCAAATTCTTGTTCCTGCACTAAAATCAAGATTTGGGATAGACTCACCCACCCTGGCATATGAGTCTCACTCAAAATTAAAGTAATTTTTTTCAGCATTTCAGGCCTTCATCTAGTCACCATCAAATCTGCAGCTACACACATTTCATCTTGCAACTTTTTTTTTTTTTTACATACTTTTCTAGATCATTTAGTGAAAGATTGCATCATAATAGATTTAAGCATTTTTATTTACATTGAATTAGTCTTTTGAAGCCCTAAATTGGTGGTGAACCCCTCATTAGTCATTAAACATCCCCTAGGAGAGCCCTATTGCTAGATCTATTTCCCCTATCTTCATTAGATTGAAATCTCTAGGGTTTCCCTTCAATGAAAGTGTTAGGAGAATGTGTTGTTCTATGTCCTAAACAACAACCAAACAACATGTTATTTGCTTCCTTTCATTAACTACTTCATCTAGAAGTGTGGATGTAGTCAATTAAATAATTAATAATAATTAATTAGTTTAGGAAGGTGTTGAATGCCAATTAAACAATTAATAATAGTTATTTAATTGAAATATTATAATAAGTGTAATTAACAACGTAATTAAATAAATAAGATTTAATTAATCAATCAGTAAGAATAATGGTAATTAGGACATAATTTAATAAATAAGATTTAGGAAGGGTAAATTAAATGAATTAAATAAATAATACAAAGCCATTAGGGGAAATATCATAATTAGTGTTAAAATGCTAGTTCACAGGCTAGGACAATTTTAAGTATTTACAACAATATTTTCTTTATTTCAATTCTTTTTGTGTTAGCTATTGTAGTATAGGAAATTGTATACCTTTACAATTTCACCGTATGGTTTTTCCCCTTAATTAAGATTCTAATTTTCAAAACTATGCATTCCAAAGCCTTATTCTTACCATTTTCCAAAAGGGAAGCAACATTAAATAATTGAATTTAATATTTTAATTGTCATGGATTATGAGTGTCTTGGAAATTTAGGCTAGGACCCATTCACCCTTGGGAGAATGTGTCCCCTTTATGTACTAGGATCCATTTTAAAATATTTTTTTGGTGACCTTTTAATGATTCAAATCCAAATTGTAAGTGTCAGCTTTTGAAATTTAATTTTTGAGAAATTAGATAAAATTCTATAAATACCTAGTCCTTTTATCTTTTGAAATATAAGAAAGAATCTAACACACATTATATAGAAAGAGGTGAACAATCAAGAGAGGAATTATTGTCAAGAGCATTCAAGAGTAGCATTATAAGTCATTCATAGCATAAATCAAGATCCTAAGATCATGTCCAATTTTATGTGTGTTCATGTTAACTATATCCATGGAAAATGGATATAATAGAAATATGCATATAAATATCTTAAATCAAACCAAAATGCATGAAAACCTCAAAATAAATCAAATACATGAAAACCTCAAAATTTTGAATGTATTATGTTGAGTTTTTGAAGATTTGATGGTTTCCCATCAATCTAGAAACATGATTGTAGTGCATAAAAAAGCATACCCTTGCATTTTCACACTTGTTTGGGACCACCTTTCTTATTTTATCCTTATTTATGTCTTAATTGGTCCTATTTTGTATCCACAAGCCTAATAAACTATATCTTTTTTATGGCTAATCTCAACAAACATCAATGGATAAATGATTATTTAATGATTCTGGTTATGTGTCCCTAATTTTTGGGTTGGGACTAAGACAACACCTAGGGCATATTTGACCCCCAAAGGTCTTGGGACCCTGATTTCAAGTGTGCCTTAATTGGGCCCCATTTTGGGGTCTGTCCCTAAAGATTTGAGCCTTGGGACTAAGATGCCACCTAGGGCATCTTAGTCCTCCTTGGCTTATTTTTGAGATTCAGTTTCAAATATTGGAAAGATTTAGCCTCCTTTAATTAATTATTTCATGTGTCATCTTGTAGTGGTGTAATTTTGAGATATTAAGCATGGATAAGTATAAATACAAGATTCCTCCACTTATTTTTCATCCTAAGAATTCAAGCATTCATTCCTGAGGAAAGTTTATGATATCAAGAGAAATTCATCAAGAATTTGGAACCATCATCAAGATTCAAGCATAATGTCAAATATATTCTTGCATCATGTGTGTTTTTTAGCTAACATTTGTGATGTATGGTTTTGATTCAAGCAAGAAATTCAAGTCAAGATCTATCAAGCATTCATTTTATTCAAGATCTACATTCAAGCTAGCCACTTCATACATGTTTTTAGATTTTATAGCAAGGGTTTGGTGAGTTGCAACATAGTACTTTGTTCATTCATCATTTCCCTCCTTTATTCTATTTTATTTCAAGATTTAATTACCAACAAGGGGTTTGACCAAGGAAAACCCCCATTTACTAAAAATCAACAAGTTTTTCCTCTCTTGTGTGTTTATGTTTGTAGATTTAGGTTGAAGACTTGAAGATCACTTGAATTGAAAAGTTGCAAAGTTACAAAGTTGCATTACAAAGTTGTCATCTTCATATAAGCTCACCTACAAGCTAGATTTGAAAGTTTCAAAACCTGAGATCGGAGAAGAAGGAAGTGTAGACATCAAGTGTTAGGACCACATTTAGAGGTTTTAGAAATTCAGATCGAGACTAAGATGATAGAAAGGGTGTCTTAGTCCTTGAAGTGAAATTTTGCAAAGATTCTTTCAGATCCTATTTTGGCATATGAAGATTCCACATCTACCCTAGAAAATAGCAGTGGGACTAATAAGACAGTAAGGTAGTCTTAGTCCTCCATAACACATTTTGATAGCTTGTTTTCATTTCTACAATCCTCATCTTATTTCTAGACTTCCCAAGTACACATATCCTAACTTGTTGTTGCATTATTTCATCATTTGCATCCTTCATTTAGCTTGCACTACTAGGTTTTGTGAGTTGAATGCTAACTTGTCTTTTCCAAGCCTTCGCTTGGGGGTGAACCCATCAAAGCTTAAAGAACTCCCTCCTAGGTCTTCCTTGTTGAGAATTGACTCACCTTTTTGGGTTGATAGTCAATCCAATTTGGATTCCTAGGACATTATTGAATGACCTAAGGAAAATAGGTTGGCATTCCCCCACATCACATATTTCTTCAGTTCATTTTGGTGAACTTGACATTTTAGAGAATTCATTTTCTGAATTAGAGTTCATTAAAGTCCTGGAATTATGTTGCATCCATTCTTGCATTGCATCTTTCATTAGAGAAAGTGCATCTAGGGTTTCTCACATTTGCATCAGTGAAAGTGCATATATGTTGCATTTTTCTTTCTTGCATCATTTTATCTCATTGAAAAACTGAAAAGTGTATTTTCAGTCATCCTAATTTCATTTAGGAACATTATTACTGCATTCAAAATCGAAAAAAATTACACTAAACTTTACATCTAATTTCTTGTCACTAGTTACTTTTTCTTGCATTCATTTGCACAACTTTTTGTTTCTAAACATCAAGTCCCTAGGTAGGAACCCTGGGAACACTATTAACAACTCAAAATTTGTTTTTTTTTTGACAAAAACCTCCATTGGGACCAAAAATCCCTTCCTAGCATCTTAGTTCGTCTATGGACTTCTGGCTTAGAACCCTCTTTGTGTTATTTGCTATATGTTCCAATCCCTAGAACCTCAAAATCTCACCAGTAGGACCAAGACACCCTTATTGGCTTCTTAGTCCCTATTGACTTTGACTTTCTAGTTTTCAAGTTTTAAATCTACTTTTATGTGCTTCTATTTTCTACCATTGGTTATTTGTTTTAGTGGGTTGGCCTTCTATTTCATGCATTTTACTATTTCTAGCTTAAAGTGTTTCATTTCATGCATTTCTTTATTCCAAATTTTAATTCACAACATTTCATTGCATAGTGTAACTAGTAAATAACCTTGCTTGAAATATGAACATTGCATCTACACATTTCATTTTAGGCCATTACATTCCATTTTGAGTTTCCATAGATTAATTTTCAAAAATTTTAGTATCTGTCTTTTCCATGTTTGAAAAGAAAAACTTAGTCAATAAACATGTTAGTCATTCATTCAATGCATTCCCTAGTTATGAGAGTCTCTTAGCACAAGAGAGTGGAAATGTTGATGCTTTCCTTAAACCTACACCCTCTCTTATCTATCCTATCTATGGGAATTATATGGTAGAAGAAGATATAAGCATGGAAATTCATGACAATCATAGTTGTTCTTCTCCTAATACCTCTTCTTTTAGTGATGAAGGTATCTTGGTGAAAGAAGATGCAACCGTTGAGAATCATGAAGGTCTTGTTTTCCCTTATCCTCATTCGCCTTGGGAAGATAGTATAAAAATAGAATATTAATTCATTTCCACCATTTTACTTAGTTTATACTCCTCTCCCAACACTTTCCCTACTTGCAAGAATGCTAGAATCGTGAACGAGCATGAAAATGACATTTGTGAAGAGGACATTTTGGTGTTAAGAGATCTAATAATTGATAGCTTTGACAATCTTACTTCTCCCACTTGGGAAGACATTATAGAACATAGGGATATAACTGTAGATAACCACATGATAATCATGTTTACTCTTCCCCTAATATCCTTCATAGTAATGAAGATGATAGTTTTGTTTTAGAATATATACTTGAAAGTCATGCAAATTTCATTTCTCCCTTTCCTAATGATCCTACCATTTGGAAATATCTATTTGAACAAAAAGATCCAATCATTGGTAAGCATGATTCTCCTTCTCTTGATGCCTCCCCTAGTTTTGATGAAGTTACTTTACAAAATCTAACCATAGAATGTGATGAACATCTTGTTTATTACTCCCCTAAAAGTTGTCCTACCAAGGAAGACATTATCGAACAAGAAAATGCTATCATTGATAAAAAAGACAATTCAACCATTGATAACTCCCTTACATGCAATGAAGTCATCTTAGAAGAACCAACCCTTTAATGTCAAGAACATTTGGTTTGTAGTTCTCTTAAAAACCCTCCTATTAGGGAAGATATAACGGTGGAATAAAATGAGAACATTGACAATAGTAATTCCTTAGATGAAGATGATGAAGTAACATTAGACTCCTCTTCACTAAGAGATCATGAGAATAATGATAATTTTCTAATGTTATGCACATTAGATACCCCTTGGAGTAATCTCCCAAGCCTAAACTTATCATTTATCCACCCTCTCAAAAACCACAAGTTCAAAACAAATCCATCCTTATCCTCGAACCACCTAAGAACAATGTTTTGCAGCAACTAAGTTACAATGCCATTGCTCATACATGAAACACTAGGAACAATCCACAACCAAGATAAAAACCTTCAACATCACTCCCATTACCTAATCATATCTTACCAAGTCCCCCTCATTTTCCTTCACAAAGTGGAATGGAGTATGATCCTGTTGAACAGCTTAAGAATACTCCCACAAATATATCCCTTTGGGATTTGATTTAGAATTCACATAACATTCACACTATGCTTCAAAATACCTTACAAAAAGTTCCTTTCCCTTCTAATGTGTAACCAAATGAAATAGTAGTCATGCTTGAAGAAATAAATGCTAACATTGTTTTCCACCAAAGTGAGCTCCCTCCTTTGGAAGTGCAAAAAAAACATGAAGCTTTCATGATCATAGCTCAATACAATACCGCAGGGATAAAACAAACCCTTGTTGACAATGGCTTAGCCCTTAATGTCTGTAATGTGACCCTTTTGGATAAGGTCAACATGGATAAACACAAAATTCAACCTAATTCTTTATTTATTAAGGGATTTGACAATATAGGAAAAAACTGCTCAATGTGATCACTTTTCCTATCACAACTACAAAGGCCACATTAGAAACATCAATCCATGTTATGCATCATGATCTTTCCTATAATCTCATTTTAGGAAGACCATGGATTCATGCAATGAATTGGGTGCCTTCTACTCTTTATTGTAAAATTAAATACATCTACAACAACAAAGTGTACACACTCAAAGCATACCCTAACCCAAATAGTTGTTTAAACATTGAGAAAAACAAGGAGAATCCTTTAGCAACATTGAAACCAACCACACAAGTATAACACATGCAACAAAAAGATAAAGAAAAACACACTGAGGAAGTCACAAATCTATTACGAGATGATTGGGGTTCCTTAGACTTTGAACTGACATTCATGGGAAAATAAATGATCATAAACAAATATTCAGACAAGGGAAAAGAAAAAGTGGAAAAGTCAACACAAAATTTGGAAGACCCTTCAAAAAAATCCACCTCAACCACTTTAGAACACACAACAACAAATTATACAAAAAAATTGATGAAATTGATTATCAACAACCATTGAATCCAAAAGAAATGAAAAAAATTTATGGAAGAGGTTACGAACATATAAAACAACTTGGATAGAGTGGAAAAGGATGTGGTGCTAGAGAAGAAGGTATTTGTTTCCCTATAGAGCCTCAAATACAAGAAAATACTAGTGGTCTTGGTTATCGTCCCTTGAAAGAAATAAACAAGCATTCACTTAATATCAACACTATCAAAAAATATTCATCTAAGATGACTTTAAGAGTAGTGCATAATATACTAATAGACACTAGTGGCCTTGATTGTTATCCTTTTCAAGAAATGAAACAAACAAAGAAATCTCCGCTTAATGTCAATGTCATCTCAGAAAAAACTAATGATTTGAATTTATTAGATTTGACACCCTCCTATAAAGGAGAGAACAAAATCTCACAATCTAAGGGTCTTGTGTAGTTAGCACACCTTTTGCTAAGATATATACATCTTTTTCATAAAATAATGAAACATCCTCTACTTTTGATCAAGAGAGTATCTTGACAAGACTCCTCCTAGCTCATCTCATCTCTCTCCCTCCAAGAACACGAAATACATTATAATATAAGAATTCATTTTGCACATATTGAATAGAGTTCATGGTCATGATACTAATGAATGTAAGGCTTTAAGTAAAAAATTCAATATCTCAAAGATTGTGGTGCTCTCCCTTGGGTTGAAGCACCTAATTCCTCTTTTTATTTTGGCTCATCCTTGTCCTGCACTAAGTGGGGGCAAGGGGTTAGATATCCTTGTCCCCGTATGTCACTTTTTATTATCTCATTTGGCTAGTTAATCACCTTTCATGAACATAAAAGAGAAAGTTTGGGATGTGACCGACATTCCTTAAGTTCTCTCGCATGTGATGTATTGAGTTATTCATTTTGAGGGTAACCCCTCTGTAGAGAATGTGTATTTTCTACACACGAGTTCTATTTATTCAAAGAGCCTCACGGGGAAAACTACCCTAAAGTACCTCAAGGAAGAACAGCAATAGTTCTAGAATCTGAAAGAACAGATCACGAAGAATTTTTGGACAACCTGCTGGTCTCTTGGTCAAAGGACAACACAAAATATAGATGTTAGTGCAGTGTGCTGGCATCTTGTAGGGACTAGAAAGCAAGAATGTCATGGAAAATAGCTAAATGACTGATTCTACTTGGATTGCTAAGAACTTACAAAATGCGATAATGTAATAGAATGTAATGGAACTTAAATAAAGTGAAATAGAAATGATAAAGATAAGAAGAAGAAAGGAAAGAATATGTTCACAACAATCCAAGTAATGAAGCCTCTAGCAAATGAATTCTTCAATACCTACATGCGTGATATCTAGAGAAAGTGTTGGGGCTATAGACGGGTTTTCCTTAGTGAAACCCTCATTTTGGTGTTCCAACCTCCATGGAAAGCTAAATAGAAAGAGAAAGATGAATCAAAATGGAAAAAGTGTGTGGTGAAAGAAAAACCTTCTCAAGAGTAGAACCCACACCACAACATATGAGTGATAAAATCAAACCTTGCTCGAGGAGGAAAGCCTATATCACAAAAGAGGTGATAAAAGAAAACCCCACTCGAGGAAGAGAACTTGTATCATGAAGTAAATATGCAATAGTTAGGGGATATGGAATCAAAAGATGCTCACAAGAATAAGGAAAGGGATAGAGATGTGAGAGACAAGAGAGCTAAAAAGAGTGTTGCTAAGACAGCTTCAAAGATCTTGAAGCTGCTATAACAAGCTATATGGAGCAATGTAAGCAAGAGCTGGAGTGAAGCTAGAAGTTGGAATGAAGCTAGAGAAGTGCTAACAAGACTTTGAAGAAACAATAGAATGTAATAGATAGCATATAAAGAAGGAAAAGAAGCTTCTCCAGCCATTTAAGGGCATCTCGAGCCATTACAATCAACCAAAGGAGGTGGCAAGTGGAAAAAATGCATGAAAAAAATCATTTGAACATTGAAAAGCAAGATGCTAGCACGACATGCTAGTGTCTGGACATGTCACACTACAAAACAACGCAAATGGGAAAGTCATAATGTTTGATTCAAAATAGATGCATGAGGGTAGCTATTGAAAAGGGTTGTTGGAGCATCTTCAGAAGGGAAAAAGGTTGTTACAGGGGCTAAAATGAGCCTATAGAAGATGCTAAAGGAGTGGACACTAAAGTGGATACAAGAATGTATTTGAAATTGCAAGGGGTGAAATTTTACGACTATACACCCTCCCCTTTTCATGAAGTAGCTTATTGGAAACATATGACTTGGAATAGGGATTTTTTAGTAAGCTCTCATGTTTTCTTCTACTTTAAAGAAGTTTCTCACAACAATGGTGTTAGAAACTACTTTAAAGTGGGAGAATACATCGACACTCATGTTTGATTATGCAATTTTCTCTCCTCTTGTGATGTTTCCTTTCCTTGGTGGTTTCATTGGGTTTGATTTCCTTTGAGTGCATGATATTTCTTTGATTTTTCCTCTTTTGGAGATGTTAAGCACAATGCTCCCTAAGATGACACCTTGCATGAACTAAGAAAAACCCCTTTGAACATCCCTCTTTCTTAGTGTGATGCATTTTTTTATACCCTATAAAATTCATGGAAGTATGTATTTGATATGGTTCCCTAGGGCTCACCTAGTGAACAACTAGCTTCACTAGCCCTTGTTAGCATGCATTTTTTTCTTTATTAAAATCATGGAGGTATGGCTTTTATATGGTCCCCAGGGGGTCACCTAGTGAACAACTAACCTTACTAGCCCTTGTGAGCAAGATTTTTTTTTGCATAGTGGACAACGTACTCCACTTGTAAAATTTTTGGACAAGCATCCTAGAACCGGTCCACTAGATTAGATGACTAGTCAAAGCTCGATATGTTGCATTTTTCTTTTCTTTTTTCCTTTTTCTTTTCTATCTTTGATGGTGTATGTTTTTTTATCTGGTTATGGCTTCATATATCCACAAGTGTTTTCCTTTTTTCCTATGTTGGTTTTCCATAGGATCTTGATCTTGGGGACTTGGCCACCCTCTTCATTATTGTCATCCTATCTTACTAGCATTTGTACATTTGAACCCCTCTTGATTGTGTGGTCACATACTTTAGTGTGAGTTTGAATCAAGTTCATCCTCTCACTAAAGTGCGGGCTAAATGTAGAGTAGGAAAATACATACCCTTGAATTTTTACACTTGTTTGGGGCCACCTTGCTTTGTTTATCCTTATTTTTTTCTTAATTGGTTCTCTTTTGCATCCACAAGCCTAATAAACTATATCATTTTATGGCTAATCCTAACCAACATCAATGGATAAATGATTATTTAATTATTTTGTCTGTATGTCCCTAATTTTTGGGTTGGGACTAAGATGTCGACTAAGGCATATTTGTCCCCCAAAGGTCTTGAGACCCTGTTTTCAAGTGTTCCTTAATTGGCCCCCTTTTTGTAGTGTATGCCCCAAGATTTGAGCATCAAGACTAAGATGCCACATAGGGTGTCTTAGTCCTCCTTGGCTTACTTTTGAGATTCAATTTCAAATCTTGACAAGATTTAGCCTCCCTTAATTAATGATTTCATATGTCGACTTGTAGTGGTGTAATTTTGGGATATTAAGCATGGATAAGTATAAATACAAGGTTAATCCACACATTTTTCATTCCAAGCATTCAAGCATTCATTCCTAAGGAAATTTTATGAGATCAAGAGCAATTCATCAAGCATTTAGAGCCATCATCAAGATTCAAGCATCATGTCAAAGATAGTTTGCATCATGTGTGTTTTTGAGCTAACATTTGTGATGTAGTTTTTTTATTCAAGTAAGAAATTGAATTCAAGATCTATCAAGCATTCATTTGATTGAAGATCTACATTCAAGCTATCCACTTCATACAAGTTTGTATATTTCATAACAAGGGTTTGGTGAGTTGCAACATAGTACTTTGTTCATTCATCATTTCCCTCCTTTATTCTATTTCATTTCAAATTTTAATTACCAAGAAGGGGTTTGACCAAGGAAACCCCCCATTTACTAACAATAAATAAGTTTTTACTCTCTTGTGTGTTTATGTTTGTATATTTATGTTGAAGACTTGAAGATCATCTAAATTGTAAAGTTGTAAAGTTACATTGCAAATTTTTCATCTTCACAGAAACTCACCTACAAGCTAGATCTAGAAGTTTCAAAACCTGAGATCAGAGAAGAATGAAGTGTAGACATCAAGCCTCAGGACCACATTCTAATATTTCAAAAATTTAGATTGGGACTAAGATGGTAGCAAGGGTGTTTTAGTCCTCCAAGTGGAATTTTGTAGAGATTCTTTTAGATCTTGTTCCAACATCCGAAGATTTTTCATTTGCCCCAAAAAAAAGCAGTGGGACTAATAAGAAAGTAAGGGAATATTATTCCTCCATAGCACATTTAGATAGCTTATTTGCATTTCCAAAATCCTTTTGCATTTCCAAAATCCTCAATGTATTTCCAGACTTCCTAGGTACACATATCCTAACTTTTTGTTGCATTATTTCATCATTTGCATGCTTTATTTATCTTGCATTACTAGGTTTTGTGATTTGAATGCTAACTTGTCTTTTCCTACCCTTTCTTTGGTGGTGAACCCCTCAAAGATTAAAGAACCTCCTCCGAAGTCTTCCTTATTTATAATTGACTCACCTTTTGGGGTTGATAGTCAATCCAATTTGGATTCCTAGGACATTATTGAATGACCTAATGAAAATAGGAGAGCATTCCCCAACACATCATTTTTCTTTGGTTCAATGACATTAGAATAAAATATGTTCATCTCAAAATGAAAATGATAGGTCTCTTTTATAGAAAGTGAAATTGGAAGGAAGGGTTGAGATTAAAAGCCAATATGACATGTCAATCAATGGCCAAGAATGAAAGTTCTAGTATGAAATAGGGTTAGGGAAAAAGTTAGGGCAATGATAAGGATGAATGGCCAAGATTGAATTATAAAACCATTCAATCAAGGGTGGAAATTTAATAACATGTGAAGAGATAAGAATGGCACAAAAAAAGAGGTTGTTGGAGGAATTTTAGATAATTATAAAATAATTTAATTGAGGAGGGAAATGAATAGTTAAATAAAAATTATTATTTAATTATAGAAGAAATGAAAAAGGTTGACTATTAATTAAAATAACAATTTAATTAAAAGTGGAGGAAAAGGAAAAAATATTAAATAATTAAATTAATTATTTAATAGCGGAGGGAAAGGTGGAAAATAATTAAATAAATAAAATTTATTTAATTATAGAAGAAAAGATAATGAGTAATTAAATAATAAAAATAATTATTTAATTATAGTAGAAAATGGAAATTAATTAAATAAATTAGGAATTTATTTAATTATAGAGGAAAAGAGAATTAATTAATTACATAATTAAATAAATAAAATTTATTTAACTAATGAATGGAGTAACAAGGAGAAATAAATTAAGTAAAAAATTAAGAATTATTTAATTAATAGAGGAATATGACCTTAAAAGATAAATAAATAATTAAAATTATTTAATTATATAAGCAGAAGGAGGAATTGATATGAAAAGTGGCATTTGTAGGCTTAGTTCATTTTTTAGTGTTTACATTTTTCCCCTCTTTGAGATGATGTTGCAACTAAGAGAACTAAAATTATTTCAAATAATACAACATAGTGGGTAGTAAAGGGATTACGACTAAAAGCATGATTCCCCAATCACTAGCGATGATGAGGAAGGATGACGAGGAGGTAGTAGTATCCTCCCTTGAGAGAATATGTTTTTTCAAAGAGAACGAGTATGCTCTCAAAATGGATGAGAGGACTTAAAAGATAAATGATAAAAGAAAAGGAAAATAGATAAGGATGATGAAAGTATGGATGGAGAGGGAGGATGGATGATCATCATGTGGTAATGACATGAGCAACCTATATTTGATATTGTAGTTGACATTATGCACCAAGCTATAAGGAACCGAGATGACAATGTGCCTATTATGTGATCAAAAAGGTCAAGTGAAAACATATTCCTTATAACACCATGATATGGAAGACCATGATGCCCTTGTGAAAATAGAATGAAAAATACCATGATAAATTCAAACAATGAAAAAACACACAAGAAACAAGCAAGCATGCACAACAAACCAAAATCAAACAAGGACTATGCTCCAAGTCAAGCTAAAAACTAATTGATAGATTGATTGATGATGACGTCGACGACATTATTCGATGTGGGAAGGTCACATCCCAAAACAACATGAGGATTGGGAATTACATATCGCTATTATGATAATGTGAATAAAGGATCAAAGTTCATAGAAAGGCAAGAGACAAAGCCAAGGGATGTTTTGAATGATGTGCTAGATTGCAAGATTGGATTGCATGGATTAAAATTGATTACATTTGGATATACTGGATTGGGATGGTTGGGGGATGGTTGTATTGGAAGGATAGATGATAAATGAATTGTATAAGATAAGATTGGATGAAGGATTAATGAGATCTAATGACAAGGGAGAACCAAGACATGGTAAAGGATGGAAGGATGGAGGAATTAAATAGGTAGGATAGAGGAATTTGGATAATGAATGATAGTGGAAGAGACGATGATGATGGATTGGGGATAGGAAGATGGAGCACCAAGGAATAATTTCAAAGGAATAAGATACCCCACACTAGAGGTAGTGCAATAATGGTTGGAAGATGATGAGTGATGTATGATATGGAAGCATAGTGCATAAAGGATATGAAGGAAATTAAAAGTAGGGATTGAATTTTCCAAAGCATGCATTGATATTTTTCCCCTAGCCTTATCAAGATCAAAGGTAAAATGAGGGGAGGAATTAGATCTATGATATGAGGATGGAAGTAGGATAGGGGGTATATGATGGAGGATATGTATAGTATTGATATTTGACCCCTAAGCTCCTCATCAAGATAAAACATGTAGGGAAGGGAAGATGGATTTGGATAGGATGAGGGATATGGAATGAATGATATGGATAGGATAAGAATAATGGAAGGATATAATGTGTGATTTATATGAATATCCTTAGCCTTGTCAAGATCAAAGGAGTGAAAAGGGAGTATGAATGTAAGTAGGCTAATGGATAGGAAATGAGGGATAAAGGGGGGTGTGGTAGGTAGGATATCATGGATGAAACTTTCCCCCAAGTGTAGAGTGCAAGAGGGTAATATATTACACATGAAACATGTTTGTCAGGTTGTCATCATGGTACTTATCCAAGGAACCACAAGAAGTGTTTTTCACCATTGGATGAATTATTTCCCTTTACTTTTTAATTATTTATTTTTTTATTTTTATTTTTTTGAGAATAAGATGGATGGAGAAGCATAAGGATATGGCTAAGTGGATTTGGAAGGTGGTGGATTCATTGTAGGGAGGTGAAGCGATAACTCATGGATATAGTTCCATAGATGGTATCCCTTGAAGATGTTCTCCATTAGACCATGGACAATTAGAGGTATGCTCATAGATATTGGTAGAATAATGGTAAGGGGGATGAAATGGATGGTAAGATGGTGAGGGATATGGATTTATGCAAAGGTTGGATAAGAGGGATGGAAGGATGAAAGATGCATGTTGGATAATGGATGGGTTGATGGAAGACTTGTAGATGAGTGGATGGAAATGTTGGCAAGATCAACATTGGGACACACCTTGAAAGGTGGTGGAATTGTGAAAGAGAAGTGGCTTTTGAATTTGGAGATTTATATGGAGGAGTGGATGTGGATTTTGGGATATAAGGACCCAAAATGGATGAAGGTGATAAAGGATTATTATATAGGGTGGAAGACATTGAGTTGGATGGAGCTTTTGGATAAGCAAGTTTGGATGCCAATTTTGATTTTTCTTTGGGATGCATTGATTCTATGAGTATTTTTGGGATCCACATAGCTTTTGATTTTTATTTTTTCTTCATCGGACTTTGCGGCCTTTGGGATTTATCTTTTCTATTTGGGATCATATTTTTATTTGTTTTTTCATGTCTTTTTTATGGAACATGTTGATCCTTTAATTTTTGTGGTTTTTTGGCTTTATGAATTTAAGATTTGGCATCCAAATTTCTTCCAAGTGAAATGGGATTGGTGGATGGATATGAATTATTTCAATGTATTATGTATGGGTTGGTGTAAGTATGTTGGAAAAGGTTCAAGGGTGTGTACCTTTATTGATCTTTATTGGGGATATGAGGTGATGGATAGAGATGATAATGGGATCTTGGAATAGGAATGCTAGGTGGTGAAATGTAAGGACCCAAGATGGATGGAGGGGATGAAGGACTTTTTTTTGGGACATAAGGATAGAAAATGGATGGAAGGGAAGATGGATTGGGTTTTGGTACATAAGGGCCCAAGCTATATTTTAAGGATGGGGAATGTAAATGTTTGGATTTGGATGGTAGGATTTTGGATTTGGGGTGGATGGAAGGAATACCAATATCTAGAGACTTATACCCAAGGACATGATAATAATAATTTTCTTGGACTTGGATAAGTTATAATATGCCTTGCTCATGTAGGCCTAACCCTTTGCCTTGATAATGCATTTTTTGACAAATCTCTTTTCCAATGCGATACTTATTTCGGAAGCAAGATGCAAGTCTATTTTGAGGAGGGTATTATATGGAAGGAATGATAGGTTATTGGAGTAGACAAACTTGGATGAAAGTGGAGGAACCCAACTGATAAGTAGGTCATTCATGGGTATCTTGGATATGGGTGATGGGATCTTGTGGAGGATTAAGATCATGACATGAAGAATAAGGGTTGTTTTGATCTTGACTTAAGGTAGGATCATGGGATGGGGTTGATGGTATATTTGTCTCTTGGTTATGAGATGGAAGGGGATCATGACATGAAGATGAAGGGATTATTTTATCTTGACATAGAGGAAGGGGATTATTGCATTGATAGAAGTTAGAATTTTATCTTGATTTAGAGAGAGATCATGAGATGGACTGGATGAGACATCTTGATCTTGATTGGGATGGGTATCATTAAATGTGGTATTGGATGGAAATATCAGTTCTTGTGATGGACTAGGGTCATGACATGGAGGTAGTATGATAGGATCATGATATGAGGTGAATATGATAGGATCATCAAATGAGTTGGGTATGGTAAGATTATGAGATGGTATAGGATCATGCAATAGAGTTGATGGACTAGGATTATGGAATGGAGTTGAGAGAATTGGATCATGAGGTAGTATGGATTTATCTTGATATGAAAGGGGATCATTTTGGATTTCTTGTTCAATGGTAGGATCTTGATCAAATATAGGCTTATCTTGGATACCATGGTTATCTAGAAGGATTTCTTAGATGGACTTAAGGATAGGATCATGAGATGGAATGGGATCATAAGGATTACTTTGATCTTGACATAAATAGGGATCTATGATGCCATGCTTTGGATCAATGAGGTTAAGTGAGTAACATGGTTGACTTTGTGTAGGTTCTATAAAGGTGGAAAAACATGAAATGGATGAGGTGGATGAGATGGATGAGGTGGATAAACATGGGATTGATGAGGTGGAAGTGGGTGGAACTAGAAGGATATGACTAGCAATTGTGAAATAGGATTTTGCATGGGTTCTTGTATTTCGTTGAGGGTGACTCTTGCTACTCCTTTAAGGATATTTTTTGGCAGTCCTTTGATGATGATTTTTGGTGCTCCTTTGATGGTGATCTTTTTCTTGATGATGGGTTGACTAGGATGTGAAGTACATAACATATGGTTATGGATGGATATTGCTTTAACATGGAGGACATTTTAGTTTACCTTGTCAATGGAGGAAAAGGATGATATGGAAGGTGACATGACTTGGGTATAAGTTTTAATGGTGGCTTGGATGGTGTTTAGGATGATAATGGATTAGGAAAGAATGATTTTGATGTGTATTATGGAGGGTGGTTATGATAATTATTAGGACCTCTAATAGAAAATTTAATTAAGCTTAGGGTGCTAAATGATGGATTAAGAATGGATGTGGATGATTGAGATACTTGGGATGATTTAGATTAGATGATTGGGTTTGATTAGGATAAGATGAATGATTAGAACGATTTTGGGGATAGTTAGGATGATTATAAATGATTAGGATGGGGTGATTAGGATGATTAGAATGCTTAGGAGGAAAATTAGGATGTGGAATGATGAGAATGATAGAAGACAATAATTAGAATGGAATTATTGAAATGAGATAACTATGATGATTGTGGATGTAATGATTGAGATGAAAATAAATGATTAAGATAACATGAAGGATGAATAGGATTAGAAGGGATAATAAGGATGATTGTGAAAGGTTAGTGTAAGTGTGAATAAGTAAACAAAGTAAATAAACTCCTTAATGAAACATTATATCAAAGATTAAGCACATAATCTACTGAAAGTGTCTCATTGTCTCCTATCTTCAAAGATTTATTAAGCTACAATGCTCTCAGATTTAATAAAACACTATTACTGTTAAAATGACAATCTAAAGAACGGAATTTTTGCAATGATGTGATGCTATATGAAAACGCTAAATGTTAAAAGAAACTATAGTAACATGAATTGACATGAAAATTGATAAATGAAGCTACAGGATGTAGCCATGATTATGAAATCTATTAATGGATGCTTGAATTGTTTGATGCTTGATGCTTGATGATTTCCTATAGAGTAAGATTGCATAAACTTGATAATTTGGGATCCTTTATTTGTTGAATGAAGCTGTATTTATAGATTTCTCAACAATAGCTTTGCACAGGGATGGAAAACAGAGGCTTGGATTCAATCTGGAGGGTTGAATGGTGAGAGATGGAGGAGCTTGAGAAGATTTTGGGAATTGTCTCTACCCATGAAAACACCAAGCAGAAGAATAGGGAGGATTGATGGAAGAGGATTGGGAGATCAATTTTTAATTTGTCTCCAAATCTTCCCATGAATGCCAGTTGAATTAATTGTAAACATAAATTAGACATAAAATATATAATTTGGTTTGTGCAACTTTGGAGTAAAAATAAGAATTTGATTTATGCCTTTATTTAAATATTTTTGATTTATTTAAATTAGCAAAAGAAGGATAAATAATTTAATAAAACAAACTATAGAATTTGTTTATCAAATTAAATAAAAGGAGTATGACAATTAATCAATAAAGTGTATGATCTTTATTTAATTAATTTAATATTGATGTCATAGAATAAAATAGGGAAAATGATAATTAAATAAAACAAAGTATTTAATTTTGTTTATTTAATTAAAATGAGATAATAGTAGAATTTACAAGAATTTAAATGTGAATGTGAACGTGAACTATATAAATAAATATTTCTATTTATTCAATAATAGAGGATTTTAGGATAATTAATCAAATAAGTCGTATATAATTAATCGGATTCTCTAGACCAATTTTAGGTGTATACATTTTTCCCCTCTTTGAAGTGATGTGTTTACGTATTTCTTCAAATAAAAATTTGTTGCTACTACCAGTATCGACGAAAAAAATTCAGTATGCCCTAGACATGCCTCGAGACATTGATTCTCAGATGATGATAGATAGTATGCCCCCTCGAGAGATAAATTAATGATTTGATGATTTTTCAGCATTTTCAATTTTTTCTTATGATTTTTCAAATGATTTTATGATGGTTTGACATGGATTTGATGAAGAAATAATTTATCTCCTGATATTGATGAAGAAAATTTAGCCTGTGGATGAATTTCAATCAATTTCCCCAATAAAATTAATTAAAATAAAATAAATACCTTCAAAAAAATCCCTTTTGAAAACCTATATAAAGTCAAAATGTCCCTTTCACACTCATTTGTGCTTTTTGACTTTTCAAATCCTAGTGAGAGAGACTTTTGAGCCACTTGGAGTGAGATGTCGATCCCCTACTACACCCACCATTTTGAGCATGTGCGACATCACTAGCGCCCAACCACCTATGGACCTCTGGTATGTACCCGTAATCCACCTCATAATTTGCGCATTCTTGATTTCGTGCCTTTTTGTCGCATTTATGTTTTTTTGTAGTTTTAGCGCATCAATGTCGCGCTTTAGTGCTTTGAACTTCGGTGTAGCACTCCTAGGGTATGTTTTAGTGCATCGAGGAATTAGCAGTTTCGTTAATTCTTTTAGCGCTTTCGTAGAATAGATTACCATCACGAGGAATCAATGCTTAGATAGATTTATTTAGCGCTTTGATGTCTGATATTAGTGATTTACGAATTATAGCGCATTGATGCAATACTTTGGTGTATTGATAAACTATTTTAGCGCTTTCAGTAGATTAGCACTTTAATAGACTATTATAGTGCATATGTGTATTGAAATAGCACTTCGGGTGCTTTAGCGCTTCGAGTGCTTGTTGTAGTGCATCAAAGTACTATAATAGCGCTTTTGATTTTCCAACGCAATGGGTTCCTATTTTAGCACATCTGAATGATGAAATAGCGCTTTTTATTTTTAGTGTGCAATGGGTGCTTGTTTTAGTGCATCTAAATGATGAAATAGCGCTTTTGATTTTTAGTGCAATGGGTGCCTATTTTAGCACATCCATGCTAGATTTGTAGATTTGACACTTTTTAACCTTGATTTTGTCAATTTTGATCATGTCCATTCTTCGGTTTGGTATGATTTGATAATCTGAATTCCCTGATGATTAAGTTTGATGATAAATAAGACTTATTCTCATGATAGGCGAGAAATAATCTTATTTATGATGATCCTCATGATAGGTGAGGAAATATTCATCTCTAATAAACCTCATGATAGGTGAGGTTAGATGATGTTTGTGATGAACCTAATGATAGGTGAGGTTAGTTGATGTTTGTAATGAATTTTGATAAAAAATTCATACCAAATTTTGATTGGATCTGATAGTAGATTGACTTGTGATTTTTGATATAGTGCACTTATTTGTAAACCTATTTTGATTATAGGATCCTCTGGATAATCTCAAGATCCGAGAGTGTTTTCCTTGGACTTTCGATCTAATTCCCCACTTGACTCCTGATGAGATTTAGATCATCTCTCAATGTGGTCTATCTTCTCTCCTCAACATGCCCTAGATTAGGATTAATCGGGGTCTCCTTACTGCATTAGCCGAGCGGTGGCACAACAATCATAACACCTTCCATCTACCCACCGGTGAAATGACAGTCACACCGAAGGATGTGTGGCAGATACTATGGATACCTTTCATGGGGGACATTGTAGTTTACGATTCACATGAGGCTGGTGCGAGAGATGCTCTTCGCAGAGTAATTCAGGATGACCACATTGGAGGACCTATAATTCTATGGCGTATGATGGCCAATGCCTATGCTACTTTTCCAACAGTACTGACTAGATTTATTGGAGGCTTCCTTTGTCTTGATCGTAGGTCAAAAGGATTCTTTATGGGATGGGGCTGGATTATTGAGAGCATGGTCGTGCATGGGACTAGATATGTGTGGGGGATGTGTATGCTAGCCCACCTTTATCATGATTTACACTCAGTGGTATACTTGGGAGGACGCATTTTTTCAGTAGGGGTGACTTTACTACAGGTTTGGGCATGGGATCATTTTGCCATTGCACGACCATTGCCAGTACGTGATAGACCTACAGGTAGACCATACATTTTTCGTTACAGAGGTCGACTTACCCAGTCTCGGGTGGGTAAGTTAGAGCACTAGATGCATGTTTTGGATGACCTAGAGAGTTTCATATGGCAGCCTTACTTAGAGTGCCAGCAGCGGGAGGAGGCTGATGCAGTACTCAGATTTTTGTGTGATTCCATGTATCTGATTGGAAGGACTCCTTTTGTCCTAGAAATATTTTTATTGTGGCGAGTCTACAAATAGTATGTTATTGTGCAGTGCATGCCTCAAGGGGTTGCACACTATGCCTGATGACAGAGTGATACAGCTGATTGGGGGTCATGCTTGTCCTATGAAACATTAGTGGAGGGATACCGAGCTCTGTAGTCATCAGCTTGGGACATCCGCTTGGATATTGCAGAGGCACTAGTGATAGAGGAGTATGTTGCATTTTTGGCTTTGCATCCGTGTCCTCGGATTACTATTCTAGATGAGCCAACACCATTATCGGTTGAGGAGGATGTTGTAGAGGATCTTGCATAGCCGTTGAGGGTGAGGAGGATAGTGGATCTGATACTGAGTTGACCAACAGTGAGGAGAGTAGAAGTAAGAATAGCAGTACTGATGATGGGGATTATGGTGGTGGAGGTGGCAAAGGGATTGGGCCAGGCAGTGTTGGTCCATCTTCAAGTAGGCCTCACAAGAGGCAAGTAGTGGAGATGAGTTCCATAGATCATCATAGATAGATTTCCAGTTTATAGGTGTAGGTACAGACTTTGTAGGGTCAGTTAGTGTAGGCACAAGGTTTACTTGTGCATACTTAGACATAGATGCACACCCAAGCACAGGCTCATGCACAGGCATTGACACAGGTTTAGGGATAGTTGGCTATTGTTCAGACATAGGTTGGTACCTTGACAACCAAGAGGGACAGTGCCATACAAATTATAGAGAGGTCATAGGAGACCACAAAGACTTTACAGAGGGTAGTTGATGGTACCTCTATTTCTGATTATATGAGAGAGGTTATGCAGGTTGGCCGAGAGGCAAAGTTTTATAGGGGTCGATATCATGATGCTATTCCTGCCGAGCGTAGAGTTAGTTATGCCCCCTCCAGATCTAGCATGACATAAACCCAGACAGTTAGTGAGGGTTTTATGCAGCCTCCTCAGAGAGATCCCAAAGATATTGATATGTCCGGTGGTGGTGGTACCGGTCTCGTGATGCCTACAGCTTCTGGCAGCAACAGATCCTAGATGTTGTTTGTCATTTTGAGACACTTTTTGAGACATGATTTATATTACGAGTCCATTTTTGATGATGTATTTATTTTATATGTGACTTCATTGTATAATTGGAATTGATGATATATATGATGTAGTTGATTTATATGATGGTCTATGATTCTATGATGGATTCATTTATTTTAATGTGCTATATATCAATGTGATGATTCTATGATGAATGCCTTTATTTTGTGTTATGTGATTCCATTTTAAATGCTTATGTGTGAATATATGATGTATGGATATATGATGTTCTAAATGTATGAATGACAATAATGATTTGTGATAAATGATGTAATAAATGTTATGGTGTAATGAATATGATAATGAATGTGTATGATAATAATGACATACGAATGGATGATTCCCTTATGAGATACATGTAATGACATGATTTATTTATCTATGATATGATGTGTAAAAGATGGTACAATAAATGCACAACTATTTGATATTTAAATGAATGATTGATGAGATGATGAAAAAAATGCTTTGTAATGTATGTTAATGAAAAGATGATGTACTTATATGTTTTTGATGATTTTTTTTTTTTTGGTTTATGTCATGTATACTCAATCAAATTTAAAGAAAAGATTATTATCAATTTGAATCCATTGTGTAACAAACTACTCTATAGATGTGGAATTTTATGAATGGAATCTATTTTTATCATGCAACTATATGCAGAATATTGATTTTTAATAGTACTTTTGTGCTTGGTATCATCATAGAGCTTTTCTAGAATTTTTAAAGTGAGTACAAGCGTCAATGGTATTTTTTAAACCAATGAAGACCTGAGCACTTCTTTCATGATTTTTTATATTGCAAGCGAACACAAGCATTTAGGTATGATTAAACTGAGATGACCTGAGCATTTCTTGCGTAAATAGGCAGAGATTAATCATTTTAGTGTGTGAATTCTGAATGTTATCGATGATACATTTGTAGAGCACATCCCCCAACAATTCATACATTCATATAATTAATGCACAACCAACAAACAATATAATTCTTCTTCCTTGATTCTCTAGTTTATTCATCATTGAGATACTCCAAATAAATGATAACATTAATTAAAAATAAAACTTATTTACCTTTTACTTAGAGTGTTTCAATCATTATTCAGATTAGCTCATCCATCCTTATTTTTGTGATGGTTTTATGATTTTCCAAGATTTTGGAAATAAAAAACTAACCTAAATACTTATCCTAGGGGTCTCGAGAGCTTATCAAAGATTAGCCTTTCCTACGTTATACACATAGAGACCACGTAGTTTGACTGACACCGACTCATGTTTTTCGTTTTGATTTTCTTAGACCAACTTCTGACTTGCTTTTGTATTTTTTGATATGATATAGATGTTTGATGAATTTTCTAATGGTGATTGATGCCTCCATATTACGTTGTGTTTCAAATGTCATTCTTGTTGCAGTTGTCATATTTTTTTTTGTCCATTTTGTTAAGCCTTGATGTTTTATTGCCCCTAGTGAGATCCAGATGTTGCTCCCAAGCTATAGTGAGACATGACCATGTGAAATGATATGATAATGGATGCAATGATGCCAAGACTAATGATATGATAGGAAATGGTAATGATGGAAAAACTAAGGAACCATGATATGTGTCAAATAGATGGAAAATATGGTTTAGAATCACATAAGACACCTATTTCCAAGTTTTCACCATATGTTTTGATTGCACTTTTGTTGTATATATTTTTTTCTATTCTCATTTAAAAAAAAAAAATTATGTTACCAAGATGCCTGTTCGCCAGGTTTTCATCAAGGCAATCATTTTCCAGAAGTTTGACCCATGCACTAGGTAATTCAGATATAGAACTTTCTGAGATGGATACTATTGATAGGTTCATTAAACAAATCCCCCTCTGATGTTGGTAGTTGATAGGCTCCTGATCCATATACTGATATGATGATAAAGGGACCTAGCCGGTTAGGTTCAAACTTCCCTTTCTTTTTAGTGTCTTGCTGATTTCTAGGGCTCTCTTTTAGGACCAAATCCCCAACCTAAAAGACTCTAGGTTTTACCCTACGATTGTAACTCCTTGATATTCTCTATTGGTAAGCTGTTAGATGTTTGACAGCTTGCTTTTGATGCTCATCCAATAGTTCTAGTTCTTGAAGCCTAGATACTTTATAGTCCTCATCTGAAATGATTCCTTTGAGTGATACACAGAGTGATGGAATCTCCACTTCAATGGGTAGTATGGCCTCTGATCCATACCAAGGGAATATGGTGTAGCTCTTTTCCGTGTTCTGATGTTGTTTCTGTAGGCCCATAGTTCAAAATTAAGTTGAACATGTCAATCATGTCCAACATTGTTAACCATTTTCTTATGTATTTTCAAGATTTTTTTGTTAGAGGCCTCTGCTTGGCCATTTCCCTGAGGGCAATATGGTGTTGAGAAATGATGTTGGATGTGAAACTTCTCACATAATTCTTGGACATCTTGGTTTTTGAATGGCCATCCATTATCAGTTATAATAGATTGAGGTATGCCATATCTACAGATTATGTAATTCAATATGAATGACGAGATCTATTTTCCAGTGATAGTTGTAAAAGGAACTGCTTCTATCCATTTTGTAAAGTATAATGTTGTTGTGATTATGAACTTGTGTCCATTGGATGAAGACAAATTTATCTTTCCTACAAAATCTAGTCCCCATTGACAAAAGGGCCATGTTGATGTGAATGGATGCAATTATTGAGCTGGTGCATGTATCAAATTACTATGAATTTGACATTTTTGGCATTTCTTTACAAACTAATAAGACTCTTTCTCCATGCATGGCCAATAATATCCTAAACAGAGGAGCTTCTTTGCTAGAGTAATACCACTCGAATGAGTGCCACAAATATCTTCATGAACCTCAAGTAAGGTCTCTTAGATTCCTTGTGTTCCAAACATCGAAGTAAGGTACCATGAAGACCTCGACGATAAAGGATGTCGGCGATTCAAATATGTCGGATGGATTGGCAAATGAAGTTGTATTTTTGGTTCCTAGAAAGGTCGAGAGGGAGGATATTGTCCTTTAGGTAAGCATAGGTTTTCTCATAGATGGAGGTTTCAATGGTATATAAATGGCATATGGTACTGGATTCCGAACTATTATAAGAAGAACATGATATTTTTTCTACCATAAACTCATAATGACCATGCTTCTCTGGTAATTGTAAGAGTGAAGCAATTGTTGCCATAACATCTACCGCTTCGTTCTCTGCCCTTGGAATTTGATCAAATTTGACATTGAAAATAATTGTTTTAGATCATCTATTTTTTGTTTATAGGGCATCAAATTTTCATCTTTCGTCTGATACTTGTCATTTAATTGATAAATGACTAGTTGAGAATCTCCATATACTTGTAATTCTATGATCTTCCATTCAATTGCGATTTTGAACCCAACGATTAATGCTTCATATTCTGCCACATTATTGGTACATTGAAACATCAGTCTATAAGATTTAAGGATGGTGTGTCCTTGGGGAGTGATGAACAAAATCCCTATTCCAAATCCTTACTGTGTGTATGATCCATCAAAATACAATATCCATTATTGTGGCATCAGTGTCAGAATGTCCGCATCTACAAAATCCATTATCATAGGTCAATTATCTAGTAAAGGAGCCTCAACCAATTTTTCGGTGATTTCTTGACCCTTGATGGATTTTTTCTCCACATATTGAATATCAAACTCACTTAAAAGCATGACCCATTTGGCTAGTCTACCTATTAAGGCAACCTTACTGAGTAGATAATTTAAGGGGTCAATTTTCACTATGAGCCTGATTGTGTGAGTCAACATATAATGTCACAGCTGTTGAATAGAAAACACCGCTACCAAGCAAGATTTCTCAATGGAAGTGTAGTTTATTTCATAGCCATTTAAAGTTCTGCTGATGTAGTAGATGGCATGTTCCCTTCCTTCATAATCTTCTTGTGCCAATAATTCTCCTAAAGAGATATTTGTTGTTGTAATGTATAGTATTAGAATTCTTCCTTCTATAGGTGGCATGAGAATAGGCGGTGACATCAGATATTGCTTTATTTGGTTCAATGTTGTTTCACACCCATTATCCCATTTGAAAACAACATTTTTATGCAATAGATGATTGAATGGATGACTTTTGTCTGCCAGCTGGGAGATAAATCTCCTAATTTATTGGAGCCTTCCCTATAGTGACCTGAGTTGACTGATGTTTCTGGGTGGCGACATTTCCATTATTTCCCTTACTTTCCCTAGATCTACTTCAATTCCCTTTTCTGAAACAATGTATCCCAATAGTTTTGTTGATGTGACCCCAAAGACACATTTCTTAGGGTTTAACCTGACATTGAAATTCTCTAGCCTCATGAATATTTTGCTCAGGATATCCAAATGTCCCTCCCTAGAACAAGATTTAGCCAAAATATCATCCACGTAATACTCCATAAAGGTGTGCATCATATCATGAAAGATTGTGGGCATTGCTCTTTGATAGGTTGTTCCTATGTTTTTCAAACCAAATGGCATGACATTCTAGTAGAAGGTTCCCCATGGACATGTAAATGTAGTCTTCTCTTGATCTTCTAGAGCTATCTTAATTTGGTTGTGTCCGGAGAAACCATCCATTATTGACAACATGGCATGCCCTACCGCTAAGTCTACAATGATGTCTATATTAAGCAATGGGAAATCATCCTTTGGGCATGCCTTATTCAAGTCCCTGAAATCTGTATATATCCTGATGCTATTGTCTGACTTTGAGATAGGTACAATATTTTATATCCATTTGGCATAATCAATATACCTTAAGAATCCAACATCTAATAATTTCTTTAGCTCAGCCTTTACCATCAATGTAATATGGGGATGCTTTTTTCTCAAATTTTTCATTACATGCTTGATTCCTGTAGGCAAAGAAAAATGATGCATTAGAATATTTGAGTCCAAACCTAGCATATCAGAATGTGACCAAGCAAAGTTAATGCTTCTTTCCTTAAAGAATTTGATAAATTCTGGTCTCTCTTGTTCTGCCATAGATTCTACTAGATGTAAAATCTTTGCTTTTTCTTTAGTGCCAATGTTTACAAATTGTGTTGGCTCCACCAAAACTGATGACCATTCATGATAATTCTCTAGAAGAGTTTCGAATCTCCCATCTTTCAGTGCCTCAAAGAGGTTTTCACCGTCAGATGTGTTCTTTATTTTTTCTTTTTCAAGATCTAATGCTGCCATAGAATGGTTTTCACCATTAGATCCATTATTCCTATTTTTACTTTTGCAACTGGAAGATTTGACACCCTCCTGCCGAGTCGCATTTTTATGAGAATTATGGATAGAAATTGTACCAGGTTCATCACAACATAGGAAATTTATGATGGCATCATCGTTTGCAAATATGGGTACATTCATAGGTTCAATAGGTTCCCAGTCAATAAGTTTGGGATGGACTAAAGGCAAGAAGTCATCGGATTGACTTAGGTTAATGGTCATAATGGTTAGGACAACTATGTTTTCATAGTCATTATTAGGAATGTCGAGATCAATGATGGTACTTTCTTCAAGATTGTCTAGTTCACTCGATGTCTGTTCGTCCCCACTTGAGTCATCGATATTTTGTGATCCTATACGAATGGTTTAGACCCAAAGCTCTGTCCCTCCTCACGTGTAGGTGCATATTTTTTTATAACATCAATTTGGACATTTGTGTAAGATATGCCAGAACATAAATCCCATTCATATTCATTTGAATCTGTTTCAGAGCTATCTCTAACCTAAAGGATTCTTTCAACAACTTTCTTTGTCATTTCCTTTTTTTGTTATTCTGAGTATCCTAGTCCTATCTTATCTCTTGAATGAAGAGTAAGAGGCTAAATAGGTTCTATGATGCATTCCTTCCTTTTTTCAATAGGTCCCTATCCTTCATAACCCATAATTTCTAGAATAGCCTTCCCTTTGCCATATTTTTCTATGTTGATATTGATGTTTGTTGATGTTGATGGTTCTCCATCTTTGTACAACCAATTGAGGATAGCTTTGTCTTTTATTTCATCCTCTATAGTAACGGCTTTGAAAAATATTTCATCTAGAACCGTGGTAGGTAGTGTTGTTTGATGTTTGATCATTGATGGTTGGCCATATGTCTTTGGAGATTGCATCAATTGTGAAATATTAAGAGCTTGTTCAATAGAATATTGCCCCATTCCCTTGTCTGTCAGCTGGACCTATTCTTGGAATTTTTGTGATAGAGAAGTTTGGGGATCTAGATTGTCTGTTAATTGAGTGTCAACAAGACTTGCATCTTTTGATTTATCCTTTTTATCTACCCACTTGGTGATAATGTTTGTACGTTTTTCTTCATTTGATGAATGTGAACTGTATGCTTCCCTATTGTGAGGCACAAAGGTGTCTTGAGAGATTCTAAGTGTGTCACAATGCTGAGGATGGTTATAATCTGCTGATATAGTCACCTCATGTCCATTAACTGGGAATTTTAAGCATTGGTGATATGTGGAAGGTACTGCCTAAATTTCATGGATCCATGGGCATCATAAGATTATGTTGTAAGTTAACTCTTTTTCCAGTACCTGACATGCTATGTGTTTCATCATCAGTCCCACTTGAATGGGTAACACAACCAGTCCCTTAGAAGATCTCTCTTCCTTATCATATGCCTTTATTTTCATTTTCCTTCAGGCATCAATAGCATCATCTGAATACCCTAGTGCATGAATTAAATTTAGAGTACAAATGTTCAAACCAACTCCCCATCTATTAAGACTCTTTTGACATGATGATTGTGGATCAAGACTTCAATATGGAGTGTGGTGTTATGGGGATGGTTAAGTGACACATCATCATGTTCAGAGAATGATAGACAGTGTGGTGTAGTCAAATGTCCCACCATAGCCTGGAATTGGCAAACATCTAGATTTTTCGGTACCGTAGTGGTGACTAGTGCTTGTTCTACAACCTCCTTATGTGATGGTGATAGTTTGAGGAGTTCTAGTATTGATATCTCCACTGGAATTTTTTGAAGCTGATCGACAATGTTGTAATGAGATGGAGGTGGAATTGTGTTGTTTGGTACAACTCCCTTTAAGACTACCTTGGATTGTCCCCTTGTCATTACATTTACTGGTTGATAGTCACGTCGTTCTCTAATTTTTAAAATGTTTATTTGATTTTCAGAGACTTGTATGCTTGGGAGAAAATCCAAAGGGGTAGTGTCATTGGTTTTGTGTTTGTCCATGTGATGACCAATGATATTATCATTTTCTACTTCGGTAAGACAAAGGATCGTGGTATCATAGACATGATTGATATTTTTACCTTTGTTGTTCCTAGAAGATGATGCTCCTTTGTCATAGTTTGGTAGAGGTTCCTTGAAGGCTGTATGATTATTGTTGTTTTTGTGTCCCTCTAAATATACCTTGTTATTTTCGATCAGATCTTGAACTATGTGTTTTAACTCCATGCAATCATTAGTCTTATGGCCTTTATTGTTATGGAAATTACAATAATTTGCATCATTCCACCATGGTGGTTTGACTTTTGGATCCTAGAATCTTGCTTCCCGTGTAGTGATAAGACCACTTGCAACTATTTCCTTCATCATTGATTCCAATGTTTGGCCTAAAGGCATGAATCTACGCCGATTTGATGATTTTGGTATGTTTGCGGTTTTGTGATTTCAATGTTTTGAATGAAATTTGACTTGACGATTTGATCGTTGTTTTGATTTGTTTTTGAAGTAGATGGTGTCAAGTTAAAAATGGGTTTAGAATTTTGTAAATCATTTTTTGTTTCATTGGTCCCCGTATTTCTATTCGTTTGCCAAAATTTTGGCTTGTCATTGTTGGTGTTATTTGATTTGTCATTGTAATGTTTAATAACCCCTCTTTTGACCAGTGCTTCTTCAATCTTAAGGCCATTTTCTATCACCTTTTTGAATGTAGGAGGACAATGTAATTCAAGTCTATAACTCATCTCCTCCATCAAATTGTAAATGAACAACTCCATTTTCCCCTCCTTGAGAATGTAGTGTGGATATCTAGCGAATAGTTGTCGCCATCTTTGTAAAAAGGACAAGAATGTCTCCCCTTTGTTCTATTTCATGTTATATAGATATTTTATCATGACATCATGTTGGATGTTAAAAGAATACTAGGATATGAACCTATTGACAAGTTCTTCAAAATTCTATATCCCTGGTTGTAATTTAGAAAACCATTCCATACACGAACCTCCCAAGCTTCTTGCGAATAATCTTATCAGGTAAGTTTCCTCTTGAGAAAACTCTAGGCTCATGATCTTGAATTCTCGGATCTATCTTTCCATTGTATTTGTCATACTTGGGGAATTCATAGTGTCAAGGAAAAGGTATCATATCCACCGTTGAGTCAAAAGGATAAGGACAAATGTCCTGCAATACATACCATTTGGTGTTTCCTTTTGTCATGTCTTGTATTTTTTGTTGTAAGTTTTGCATTTGATTTGTTAAAGCAACAACCGGATCTACACCTTGTGTGTGTCATGGTATTTCGGTTTCATTTGTTCCTGGTGCTTCTTTTAAGCGATTTATGTTGAAATCTTTGGGAATTTTAGCACCTGATTCAACCAACATTAAGAGATATTTCTCCATGTCCTACTCTAAGATCTTTTCCATGAATTTATGGAATTTTGGATCCTTTTGGGCTGTTTGTATGTCTTCTAGAGTTATTTCATTTTTGTCACTTTGATGTAGACTATTCCAAGGATTTTCTTCTGCCATTGAATTTGATGTTTCAAGTTCCTTTTCTAAGAACCTTTTTTTTTGTAACCTGGTGAAGATTGGCATAAAAGTGTTTTTCTCTTTCTTCCAAATTTTGATCTTCTATGTTGGAAAAATGTCAAGTAAAATTTTAACAAAGTCAAATAAGATGATATATCCTATTGATAAGACTAGGTTAAAAATTTGATTACTATGCCTCGTTTCATGATAATAGGATGATAATATCCTGATGATGAAACTTTAGCGTAATAATCACAAATTTGTTCTGTTTTGACACTTTATGATTTGCAAGATCTATGTTTTTAGTTGAAAAAACTAGTAACTCATAGGAACCTATCTGATTTTGGTTTTTAGAAAGTGACTCTATTAAAAAGATACCTTTGTTTTGACAAAAATCTGTGTTTAGATGACAAACAAACTGATTGATATGTTTTAGAACTCTCTGTTTTCAAAAGTGCTAAAATAGAGTTGAGGAGCGCTAAAACAGGACTTGGAAGCGCTATTTCGCAAAAGCGCTAAAATAGAGTTAAAAAGTGCTTAAACAAATGATGGAAGTGCTATCTTTATGGTCACACTAAAATAGTGCTCGAAAGCGTTGAAACAGTGCTTGAAAGTACTGAAACAGTGCTCGAAAGTGCTATTTTGTGGAAGCACTATAACAGTGCTTAGAAGCGCTAAAACAGTGCTTGGAAGCGCTATTTTATGGAAGTGCTAAAACAAAGTCCCAAAGCATTGAAACAGATTTCCAGAGTGCTAAAATGAAGAGTGGATGTTTAAGACTCTTTATTGCAAAATTTGATTTGGCCTTGTGGCGTATTCTATCATCAGTTGTGGGATGTAGGACTGGTGTATGCATTGACAATGATTATGATATTGTGTGAGGGCTCTCCTTTGGAAGAAATCTCGTGAATAAAGAGATTTTATGGCATAATAAATAGTATGACCTCTAGCAAAATCGTGATACCTATGAATGAAGGTTCTGTGTTGTAGCAATATCTTTCGACTTTGATATAAGAAACGCCCTTTTCTCAAAATATTTTGGTAACTAAGTGGTCTTTTGGGTTTCTTGACTTTGATGGTTTTCTTGATAAACTTTGTTGATTTCCACTCTCGAATCATGAATTTTTCTAACCTGATTTGATTTGCATTTTTTTGGATGATATTTTATCTGATTTATAATAATTTTGAGAACACAACAAGAAAATTGTAGAATAATTGTTTTAGAATCTAAACAGATAGTGTATATTCAAGAACCACGAATGGTCCTTATTGATTTTCACTGGTTTATTTTGATAAATATATACTTTTAGATAGACTCACTCTTAAAGTCAAAAAGGTCATTGTTATACTCAATAGCCCACATCTTAAAATTGCATTAACTCACACAACCATGTCACCCCTTAGATGGCACCCGTGTTTTTGTCATTTTCAGATGCATACTCAAAGTTGGATTTATTGTCCTCTGAGCAAACGGTCCTTGGAAAATATATGGTGAGTGTCTTGGTGGCAGATTCTTCCCTCCCCTTGCGTTGTGAGTATTACAGCTTCTGGTTACTGACTCAGGTGGATACTATGCTATGGTTCTTAGATAGGGTTTCCGTATGGTGCAGAAAATGATAAACTCCCTTAGGAGACCTCCCAATCTTTAGAACAAAGATTTTGGGGATGGTTATCTTGCACACTACTGTCAAGTTGGACTTTCATCAACAACTTGCATTTTTATTAGATTGGGTTAGAATCCTTGGCTTTAGGTGTTCCCACTTAGGTCATTCCTATAGGGTGAGTACTTTTTCCCACTACGACAGGCCTTCTAAAGGATTTAACAAAGCGTAAATTGCATGAAATCAAAGGATGAGTCTAGCACATTGATCACCTAGTAAAGGGGAGAGAATAAGCCTATTCACCACACAAGCACAATAGATAATGATTTGTTTTAAACCCAAAAGATAAATTTTGCTAATCTATGTGAAGATTTTGCTTCACAAAAGTCATGGTGTCAAATTTTGACTAATATAGAAAAATTGTGATGGCTACCCTAGGATTGATAAATTTTAAACCAAGTGACTACCCTTGGATTGATAAATTTTAATCCAAGTGACTACCCTAGGATTGATAAATTTTAATCCAAATGCATCAAAATAAAATTCTGGCCATGATTGCGTCGGATCCAGGCAAAAAAATACAAAAGTGCTAAAACAATAGATGAAAGTGCTATACTTTTTACCAGACGTGCTATAGTCAAAAGCATTGAAACAGAGCTTGACAGCGCTAAAGTTTTCCACAGATGCGCTATACCAGCTATACTGGAGATGGGTGACTGATGCGTTGAAACAGTTCACAGAAGCGCTATAGTCTATTGTTAACCTCCTTGAAGCGCTAAAAATTTTGACGAATGCGCTATAGTTTTACGGAAGTGTCGAAACAAAGCATGAAAGTGCCATATTTTTCCATAGATGCGCTATAGTTTTTGATGGAAGTGATGAAATAGAACATGCCGAAAACCTACATGACACTTTCCAAAAAATTTGCAAAATATGGGGTTACTGCTCCACGGTGGGCACCAAATTGTAAGTGTGAATAAGTCAAAAAAGTAAATACACTCCTTAATGAAACATTTTATCAAAGATTAAACACATAATCTACTGAAAGCATCTCATTGTCTCCTATCTTCAAAGATTTATTAAGCTACAGTGCTCTCAGATTTAATAAAACACTATTATTGTTAAAATGACAATCTAAAGAATAGAATGATACAATGATGTGATGATGTGATGCTATATGATAATGCTAAATGATAAAAGAAACTATTCTAACATGAATTGAAATGAAAACTGATAAATGAAGCTATAGGATGCAGCCATGATTATGAAATATATTGTTGGATGCTTGAATTCCTTGATGCTTGATGCTTGATGATTTCTTGCAGAGTAAGATTGCATAAACTTGATAATCTGGAATCCTTTCTTTGTTGAATGAAGTTGTATTTATAGATTTCTTGGTAGCAGCTTTGCACAAGGATGGAAAACAAAGGTTTGGATTTGATCTGGAGGAGCTTGAGAAGATTTTGGTAATTGTCTCCAACCATGAAAAAACCAGGCAAAAAAATAGGGAGGATTGATGGAAGAGGATTGAGAGATCAATTTTCAATTTGTCTCCAAATCTTCCCCCGAATGCAAGTTGGATTAATTGTAAACATAAATTAGACATAAAATATCTAATTTGCTTTGTGCAACTTTGGAGTAAAAATAGGAATTTTCTTAATGCCTTTATTTAATTAGCAAAAGAAGGATAAATAATTTAATAAAACAAACTATAGAATTTGTTTATTAAATTAAATAAAAGGAGTATGATAATTAATCAATAAAGTGTATGATCTTTATTTAATTAATTTAAGATTGATGTGATAGACTAAAATAGGGGAAATGATAATTAAATAAAACAAAGTATTTAATTTTGTTTATTTAATTAAGATGAGATAATAGTAGAATTTAGAAGAATTTAAATGTGAATGTGAACATGAACTATATAAATAAATATTTCTATTTATTCAATAGTAGAGGATTTTAGGATAATTAATCAAATAAGTCATATTTAATTAATCAGATTCTCCAGACAAATTTTAGGTGTATACAGTTAGAATGATTATGAAGATGATTAAAAGGATTAGGAGGAATTAAGGTGAGAAGGGATGATTATGATAGAATGGGATGATTACAATGAGGAGGAATGATTATGATGGAAAGGATTGGTTGGGGTGAGGTGATTAGGAGGAGATGATGGATGGTTATGATGACTAGGATGCAATAATTGATTTGACTTCGATGACTGGGATAGGCTGATTATAATGGGGAATTGGAACTAGGATGATGAGGATATTGGAAGAATGAAGAAGATCACATCTCTTAATATAGTTTTTTTTTCATTGATGTCATCATGATATATGAGTTGCAATTGCAAGATACAAAGTAATGTTGATCTGGTACATTGAACCGATAATGTAGGTTTGTCCTCCAATATTTTTCTATGGATTTTCCTTTCGATGTTAGTTGTTACTTCAAATTTAGGGAAATGGTTTTTGGTTGATAAAAGAATGCATGGACAGGATCTCATGTGTTTAGATACTTGTGGTTGTCACCAACATCATTTTGTTGTTTACAATTTTGTTATTAGGACTATCCCTAGCTGACCTAATAAGCAATTGAAGGTGAAATGGATTAAATTTTGTTTTTGTAATCCATGATGACATGTAGTAGCATGCCACATGTTTGAATTTATATTGAGAAATTTTTTTGTTTACTTGGAGCCAACCTGATTGTTACTTTTGGGAAAATTAGATATATATACAAGATGTCTTTGGACATAGAAATGAAAAAAAAGGAGAGTATGCAAATGTTGGTAGATTAACTGTGGATGTGAAAAGAGAAAAGAGTGATCTACTAGCATGAAAATTTCACGATCTTAAAAGGAACTGAACCTGCACTTTGAGGTGTGTTGGTGTTTTAAAATGCAACCCAACTAAACTCTGAAGCTCTCTAAGAGGTAGCCAACCTCTATATTAAATAACCAAAAAGACTAGTGGCCAACTAATAAGATTCAGTCAAAGACTGACATCTCCTAAAATTCTTGCTCTGTAGGACCAAGGTGGGTAAACCTATACAATCCCCAAAACTTAATTCACTCATACACTAACATTGCTTTATAAAGAAGATAATTCCCAATGAAAATAAACTAAGGGAAGCATTGGCAACTTTAAACTTGGCTAAATTAGAAGTAACTCAACCCTCTCTCAGCCATTGGAAAGAAGGAAATACCACAAACCAAATAGTAAAATTAGAATGCTTTTGCATTTATAAAATGTTTCTGAGATGCATTAGTTGCAAGATAAATCAGTGCCAATTATGGACCATGGAGTAAAACACATAAAATGAATTCATCAACAAATGACATTCAACCAGTGGATTTAAATTGTTGATGCTTTGCACCAGCTGTTAGTGTCTTGCACCAACAATCTTTCTCTTATTATCAATCAAATTCTCCTTATCAAATCCCATTTGCACACCTGAAATCACAATCACCTGCTCAAAGCATTTTAACCATTTCTTTGAAATAAAACAATGAACAGACAAAACAATCTCATGAAATTTGAGATGATAAATAAAAAAAAAACTTTGTATTATTGAATTTACATGACTACAAGTGTACAAATATGGAGACAATCTGAAGACATTCATGAATGTGCAAACACCTTCATGATGTTATTTGCATAAACTGGCTATATTTACTCATGAATTCAGAAAATTATAGCTTACAGACTCAAGAAATAACTTGTAATTTTTAATTCTCTATCTACCCAGCCCAATACAAAAAACTCATAACCCTTTTACAATGAGAGAATAAGAGAAGATATAGAAGAAGAGAAGCATGAAGGAGTAGCCCTAAACTTGATCTGGAAGCTTCATTCACCGTTGATCAACAAACTGAAAAGAATATCTCATCTCCCTTCCATTGTAGTAACAAACTTATTCTCTCAAAACTGCCTTTTCCCATCATTGTATTGCAAATAAAAATATGCCCATGTGGAGAATTTCATCATTCACCCAGCTGCTGGAAAAAACCTCTTTCCTGTGCAAATTATGTTCCAGCTCTCCTTACTTGCTGCACATTATTTTTAAATCTCAACCAATAGAATTTCACTTTGCATTAAAATATTTCCCCACTTTATAATGCTGCACTTTTGTTTTCCTCTTTAATATTTCTGCTCTTTTGACTTTATTTAAAATCCCCAGCAAAGATAATGTTTCACATTGAAATGCCCCCAAGTATAAATTGAATATAAAATTCACTTTATATTATATTCTTTTACATTATCTCTGTTCACTTTATTTGCAGCAAATTACTTCCTAGCATATAATATTTGGCCTCAAAGTAAATATTAAATCCACTTTTTATTGCATATTCCCACCTGCACTTCACCTTCAGCAAAATAAAATTCCCAAATAGTGAATATTTTATTCACTTTAATTTCACGTGCACACAATTTTCTCCTTTTTAGTAATTGCCTGTAACATTTCATTCACCTCATGGAATTCCCCTTATTCACGTGCCATTAAAATATTTTCATTTTATATGATGTGTTCAAAAAATAGAAGGGAAACTTATTTTACCTCCCTGCAATATTTCACCCGGGCCCACTTCACAATTGCTCATTGATTTATATTTTATTTTACTCACGGAGTAAAATATTTACTTCACCTCTTCATTAAAATGAAATTCCCATTTCATTTTACCAAACCATTTAAAAAATGGCTAATGAAGAAATTTGGGCCCACCACAATGCACACAAACATTTAATTTTAAATGTTTTCTTCCTTTTAGCATTCCTCTCACACCTCGCACCATTTTTTATGGCGTCACTTTTATTGTGTGAGGTATGCAAGCAAGGGTTGAGATTTCTCTAAATCCATTTTGTGCACATCTACTCCCATGCTCTGCATTTGGCTTCCCATTTCACAAAATGCCCGAGCCTCTGTGCTTCCTTCCAGGCGCGGGCCTCCCTTCATCATTTGTTGCAAGTGTGGGCCCCTGTTGGCACCCTCCATCAAGCTCCTTCCACACTTGGCATGGGTTTACCTCTTGTGGCTACGCCTCCTCCTTTTGCATTTGCTTTATAGTTTCTAAAGTATTTTCAACAATTCATTTTGTCCATATTCTGTAACATGGTATTCCATGAGATCACATTGTTTTTACGCTTTGATGAATCCCCACGCCCCTTATCAAGCCGCACCCTCCTCACTGCAATGCGTGCACCCTAGCTTCCCCTCTGGCTGCACCCCTCACCTTGTGGCTAACGCACCTCCATGCACGCCTCTGCTCCTTGCTCATTGCATTATGATGCCTTGATGGACGCGCGTACCTTTTCCACATTGCGCCTCCTTCTCATGGTGCAGGCTAGGAGGGAGGACATTTCAGCCATCTATTATAATTGTTTGAAACTTTCCAAAGCCTCTACATCAAAACTCATTACACACATTTGGTTCTTTCTCTCACAAATGTGTGGCAACATCATCATATAGCCTCTTCAAAGTACGTTTGCATAAAAGTCTCTAAGGCCTTTTGAATAAATCAATTTTGAAACATACAAGCCTTGTTGTCAGGAAAATTCAAACAATGACAACCTTCCTCCACTTTCAATAAGAGGAATTTTGACCCTATATCATTCTTAACTATGAGGTTGAAATGATGCACTTTGAGAATAGCTGAGATAACATTCCTGGTCAATACCCAAGATTTGATTAATGACATTAAGATTACTGAATTCCATTGGTCAAACATAATACATGTATTATGTGTACTTCCACAATTCACTTGCATTTTCTATCATTGTCTTTAGAAAATACTAAACAAGCAATTCACCAACATATACTGTTCTCACAACCTTGACTGCAATATTCTCATTGAAGAACTCCACAACTATGCAAAGCATATCGGGCCCCATGTGGGTCTGGCTAATAAAAATTAATTTTCAAACAAGGTTTACCCTCAACTAACTCAACACTTCTTCTAAGTGCTTCTGAACTTAAAAAGTGAACTGGGTCTTCATCAAAATCTATTTTCTGATACTTTTGCAGAATGGTCAAAATAGGCCAAGTGGGCTCCCGGATTAGCTTGGGAAACTAGTCAAACAACCTCTTGGGCCAATGAAAACCTGCAAGAATTTAGAAATTTGATCCAAGAGTATAGTGCAAAAGACAGATCAGAAAAAGGAGTCACGAGGTGAAAGAGATTAATCTGCAAATTTGCTCAGTTAAACTTTTTGAAACAACTGTTCTGAAACAATTAAAACTCACTCAACTGTCAATTTCTAAAAATAGTGAGACAACTCCTGGCGAGCTACCATCAGACACATAAGTTCATTAAGGTACCTTGAGGATGTGTGCAAAATTAAATTCCATGAAACATCACTGGTCAAAATATTTCAAGGGTCGAAGCTGGCCACTCAGAAAGGTTGTCAGGAATGCAGATGTGAAACTGAACAAACTGCATTTGGTTTTGATCTGTTAAAAATTTAAAATCAGATCATGAGACTTTGAAAACTAACATGTGAGATCATCTTGATATGGAGAATACAAAATAGCATTCATTCTGACATGACAGTCAACTGGTTGCGAAATCCAAGCTCAAACAAGAAGTTATTTCACAAAACTGACAATCTGTAAACAACAGAACAGTGTCAGAACCCTCCAGCTTCACTTTTCGAAACTTTGTCACAACTTATTGTGGGAAGCTAAAAATTGACATGCATATTCACATATGTCAATTGAATATGCCTGAAAATGGGTTTTGTATGAGAACCAACAGGCCTCAAATTCTAACCCCCCAAAGTGAGTCACTCAGACTAATTCTTCAGGTGCACTTTTGAAAGTGCAGAAGCAAAATTTTGAAATGGGCATCTCAAATTTGCAAAATTTGAGAGTGCCATCAGTGACTTCGAATGGTGACTCTACTGGGGAAAATTCTAAATCTCCAGTTGCAGACAGATATAGAGTTATATTATTGTTTTCCATTTTAAATTTAGTTCTAGTACAAAAGGATTTCAAGCTTGGATAATTTGTTGCAATGAACCTGAATAGTTTTGTAATCTATGGTGCTTTGCTGGTGGAAAAGAACTCAGAAATAAGTTTACATGTAAAGGAACTTCATATTACTTGAAGTTTAGTTCTCTGTGAAAAGAGGTGGTGACTCTATTAATAGAACCTGTTAAAATTTGAAGAAATTTCTAGATCTACAAATATTATAGTCAGGAAGACAATTTGTTGCAGCTGCAAAATTTCCAAGTATTCCTAACTCTTGATTTTCAAGAAAAATTGTGTATGAAAACCATATTTGAACTTCTTCGAAGAAAATTTGGTTCCCTATTGAGTGAGTTAGCACTAACAAAGGGAAAGAATAGTAAATTCAAGTTTGCACACTTTCACTTGTTGAATATGTTGAATGTAATTACAATTCCATTGAAAGAATTATGTTTAGTGCTCAAATATCTACTAGTTTGGATGGTTAGAATGCATTTGTGTATCTTAGGGGTTTCCATCCATTTGTATTGTCATAATTTTAATGCCCGGGTTATCATTATGTTAGTAATTATCCATGTTGTCCATCATGTGGCCAGGCTTGTAATTATGCACAATTCGTGAGCCTTAATTTGTAATATCCATGGATCACCAACGTAAAGTAGCTATACCAGTGAACACTTTGATTCAGCTTGTCAAGAAGTGTCAAAAGTATAATAATCTTCAAGAATCTAATACCCCAAAGTGTAAGAACCCAAGAGTTAATAAGCCTAGGTTCAGTCCTGAATGGAATGATGTATTTGAAAGAGGACTTAAATAAATGGATGAAAGGCACCAAATGTCTCAACAAGCCTAGTCAAGAGACCATCAAACTGTGTCTACTTGCCCAGTCATTGCACCGATTGTAAATTCTTTTGATCCATTGTATGCTCAGTTAGATTTGTCATGTCAGCTCAAGTTTATAAGGAGATGCCTAGATTTGATTGGTATACCATATGTGAAGGAGATGCACATGTTCAAAGTTTTTCCAGCTTCATGGAGAAACATTCATTTAGATATCAGGATATGCGGATGAGATTTTTTCTCAGATCTCTTGAAGCAAGAGCTTGGGATTGGTATCTAAGCTTTCCTGAGAAGTCATTTCCTTGCTGGGATAAATTAGTGGTTACTTATAGAGAAGAATTTGCAAGAGACCCTTTTTATTTGGTCACAATATTAAAAGAAATTAGAAAGCAAGATGGAGAGTCAAGTGTTGATTTCAGTCATATTTTTTGTTGCCTTGTCACTAATCCTAGAAAATTTCAGACCTAGCACTTCTGATTGTATTCATATGTATTTTGAAGCTAATGGAGAAGGATCTAGTGCATTGTTAAAATATTTTGAAATACTGAGTATGCAGATGGCTTACACAATTTTGGATGGTTTGGAGAAATAGAGGAATGAGTATGTTCAAAGTTTGTTGTCTTCGGTTATGGGAAAACATGTTGATGGAATCAACAGTTGTGCGAATGCAAATAATCATATGTCTTCAAATAAATGTAGACTTGAGAAGGTAAAAAATGAGAAGAATGCATCATCAGATGATGAGGAAGTTGTTAATGAACAACTTATAGAAGAAGTATACCCAACTGCAAATGAACAGCTGAGTCTTTTGAGCCAAGAGCATGATGAAGGATATGAGTTGGATTTAGTCTTTGAAGAAGATATATGTGATCTACAATGTTGTGATACAATTCATCAAGTCAAGCCTACATGTGTTGAGTGTAGCAATGATACAAGTCTTCATAATGAGATAAAGGAATTTTTTGATTTAGGAAATTCTCTTGAGAACATAAGTTTATCATTTGCAAATGAGGAGGCGTTTGATGAATTTCATTTTGAAAGACAAGCCACAAGCAACTGTAATAAGAAAAACGTTGATGGTTTTCAGTCTGACAGTGAATATATTTGTGTTTATCCTCAAGAGGATGCAAGTGACAAGTTCAATGATGACACCCAATCTGATGTTGAAATGCAAAGTTATGTGGATTATTTTTATGACAGCCTAGGAGAAAGTAAGAAGGGAGAAGTGGACAATTTGTTGACTATGATTGGTTATGACCGTTCTTTTGCAATGTTGTTAGTAATTCTGCCTCCTATGATTGGGGAGATCTAGTTTGTGATCAGCCCATTGAGTTCTTAGATTTTGATGAAGAAGACATCACAACATATTCTAATTTGCAATTTGATAACGCATTCAATTCAAGTGAAGGTCAAAAAGAGGAAGTGGTTGAAACAATAGATCAAAACAATGATCTATTGAGTTGTGAACAAATTTAAGATCTGTTGACCACAAAATATCAAAAATATGCACATGAGGAGAACTCTCAGTTGTTGTGTGCAGCCCCTATTGACTTTGATAGTGGTGATGACCTTGAAGATGCAAGGTATGATGCAAGTGAATCTGATTCTCTTTCCAATGATGAACTAGCTGATCATGATGATGATAATATGGATGAAAAAAACAACAAATTGATTGTAATGATGCACTATATGATGAGTATGAAGATATGGACACTGATGCAAGTTAAAATATCTCTTTTGGTGAGTTTGAAATAGTAGATAACCATGAGGATTGCATATCTAATGAGCCAAGTATTGAATATTGTAATGTAGATTTGAACAAGTCTTCATTTGATGACTTGAATGAGCCTAGTCATGAGTCTTTGAGTGAGAATGAAGACGTTGATTTCAATCAAAAATCAGATTATGCTTCTGAACCAGAATTGCTCGTTGTTGAGAAAACTTGTTATATTGAAGAGGTTGATACCTTATGTTCAGAGGATGACTATATGATTACAGATGATGATGAGTCAGAAATATCAAATAAATCTCAACATGAGCATGATGAAGAACAGTTACAAAGTGTGCTAATGAATGAGTCTATTTATTTGCATACACTTGGAGATGGTTTGCATGATGAACAAGATCTTTTGGTGAGTTCTTGGGATATTTTTAATTTTGATATGCAAACTAGTAATCAGTTCGAGTTTAACAGTTCCAGCCACAAGGTAGAATGCGAGTGCTATATTTGTTAGCTGGGAGAAGTTTTCACAGAGTGTGGCAATGTGCAGAATACTTAAAGTTGTTTTCATCTTGAGAGTGATTTATGTGATAAGTTGTTGCCACATAATAATCAACATTTTTAAAGTATGCTTGACTTTCAGATGCATAGTGATTGTGAACATGTTGATGATGTTGAATATGATTTCCTATTAGGAGAGGCTAACATGTTATATTAGGCAGATGGTTGTTATCAAGCTATGATTTCATGTGGTTTTGATCACCATTCTCAAATGTTATCACTTGATGCAAAATCAGAGAATGAAGAAAGTGGCAATGATGTGACTTATTTGATTTGGTTGCCATGTAACGAAGCTGAACATATAACAAGTTTTCATTTGCACAAGGGTAGTTTGGTATTGTTGTTTGCAAAGATGCAGTCACCAGTGTTATGGTTTGATAGAGGCAAGCATGAGTTGAGGGAGATCAACTCTTTTAATATATTGGTGTTTGATAGGGGTAAAAGTTGACTCCCATTTTTTCATTTGGTGACCTGGGGTCACCAAGTGAAGTTGAAAAGAAAGATGAATAAAGGAGAGCAGTTTTAGGGCACTTGATAGACTCAGCATTTGGTCTACTCTCCCTAGATATATGGAATCTTGCTATGCCCACAAGGGGAATATATCCCTAGTCGGAGCCACTGATGGCTCTCAAATTTTGCAAATTTGAGATGCCCATTTCAAAATTTTGCTTCTGCACTTTTAGAAGTGCACTTGAAGAATCAATCTGAGTGAGCCACTTTGGGGGGTCAAAATTTGAGGCATGTTGGTTCTCGTGCAAAACCCATTTGCAGGAATATTCAATTGACATATGTGAATATGCATGTCAGTTTTTAGCTTCCCATGGTAAGAGCATACACACCTCTAAGCACAAACAAGATCATCAAGCAATGCAAAAACTTGTTATTTTTAAGCCCAAATTCAAAGTATTGATGTTTGAGAAGACACTTGTTCTTTTTAAGCCCAAATTGAAAGGTGATGTTGTAAACAAGATTAAGATAAAGATATCAGTTGAAAAGTGTCCACCTAGATTTTCTTTACCTCCAATTTTTTTTCTGGTTGATCCAATTTTCCTTTTGAGGAGTTTATTAATCTACACATTAGAAAAACCAACAACAAAGAAAAAACCCTAACAAGATAATTGACCACTAATATTAAAGTGTTAGCTTAAAACCTTACCAAACCCTAATTAAAAAAGATTTTATTTTTTATGATTATTTTAAGCTTAAAAATAAATCTTCAAAGATCGAACCCCCACTCAAATTTTAAGAGATTTTTGAAAAAATAAAAATTTATGAAAAATTCTTTGATTTGCTCCCAAAATTAATTTTTCATGAAAAATCGTAAAAAAATTCTAAATAATTAAAAATAGATCCAAAAAAATTGATTTTTTACTAAAAGCTCCTGATATCTTCTCAAACCTGCAAAACAAAATATGTGAAAAAATATGAAACCATTTGTGAGATATGATCAAATATTTCTAAAACTCTAATTTTCAAAGATCTTATTTGTTTCTGATTATTTTTATTCAAAATTAAAAACATAAAGAGCATACACCTATTATAATTTTGAGAGATTTTCAGAAATATAAGAAACTCCAAAAAAAATCACTAATTTTCTCTCAAAATTATATTTCATGAAAAATCATAAAAAAATTATAAATATTTAAAATAAATCCTAAAATTCTGATTTTTTGATGAATACTCTTGATACCATCCCAAAAATGCAAAAAAACTTTGTTTAAAAATTTGCAGACTTTTGTGAGATATGGTCAAATCTTTAAAACTTGGGGTTTTGTCCAAGAATGATGCAAAACTTGTAACAAAAACCTAACAAAACCAACAACAAAAAAAGAAAGATAGATCGAGTGAAATGGATCCAACTCCAAAATTCATCAAAAAATTTCAAAATATTGAGGCAAAAATTAGTTACGAGGTTCACGTCAGGTTCACCAAAATGTATGCATGTAAAATTTATATAATAGAAATATGCATAAAAATAGCTTAAATCAAACCAAAATGCATGCAAACCTCAAAATAAATCAAATACATGCAAACCTCAAAATATTGAATGCATTATGTGGAGTTTTTAAATATTTGAATTTAGTTGCTCATGAATCCAACAACATGACATTAGAATAAAATATTTTCATCTCAAAATGACAATGATAAGTCTCTTTTATAGAAAGACAAATTGGAATGAAGGGCTGAGATTAAAAGCCAATATGAAATGTCAATCAATGGCCAAGAATGAAAGTTCTAGTATGAAATAGGGTTAGGGCCAAAGTTAGGGAAATGATGAGGATGAATGAACAAGATTGAATTATAAAACAATGCAATCAAGGGTGCAAATTGAATGAGATGTGAAGAGATAAGGATGGCACAAATAGAGAGAATGACACAAAAAAAGAGGTAGTTGGAAGAATTTGAAATAATTAGAAAGCTATTTAATTAAGGGGGGAAATGAATAATTAAATAAAATTGATTATTTAATTATATAAGAAAGGGAAAAGGTTAATTTTTAATTAAAATAACAATTTAATTAAAAGTGGAGGAAAGGGACAAAATATTAAATAATTAAAATAGTTATTAAATAGTGGAGGGAAAGGTGGAAAATAATTAAATAAAATTAAAATTTATTTAATTATAAAGGAATAGAGAATTAATTAATGACATAATTAATCAAGGGAGGAATAAGGATAAAATGAATTAATAAAATAATTAAGAAATATTTAATTAATAGAGGAATATGACCTGAAAAGATAATTAGAATAATTAGAATAATTTAATTATGCAAGCAGAAGGAGGAATTGATATGAAAAATGGTGTTCGTAGGCTTAGGACATTTTTCACTATCTACATTATCTTGTGAAGGCTAATAAGCATTATAGATCTTCATATTTTTAAGCATCCAAGCATTCAAGAAAATAAAGCAAACAAGATCCAATTCCTTTGAAGAGATGTGCATGAATTTAGTCCTTCAAGGAAGCCATTCAAGGGTGTTGATTTGTAGCAACTATTCATTCATCATTTCCTTTCCTTCCATTTTTTTTGTCTTTGTGTATGTGTAGATTACAGGTTGGAGAAGGATTGAAGAGATCTTGAAGATAAAATTTTCATTGTTGTATTTGTTTTCATCATTCTTGTGAAGACACAAAATCTATTACAAAATTTATTTTCATCATTCTGAAAAATTTGGTGGAAAATAGAAGCTCGGTTCTTGAACTAGAGGACCCAGAAAGTTGATCCAACCCTATAGAAAGACCTATTTTCCCATGGGCGAATGAGTCCTTGTATGTACCTCAAAAAAAAAAAATCTAATCAGGTTTCTTGTCCTTTGCACTTCTGAGATCCACTTGCAAATTGCTATTTTTATCTGTCAATTGTTGCGACATTGCATTTTTTAATATTAGGGCATATAGGATCATTAGTCTAATCATTCCAAAATATTTCGAATACATTCTATAAGTGTGAATATGTGAGTAAGATTAAAACACTTCTTAATACGACATTATATCAAAGATTAAACTAATTGAACTAATTCAAAACAGTAATCAATTGAAAGCATCATATTGCTCTTTATCTCCAAAGATTTATTAAATCCTGATTGCTCTCAAATTTTTTAAGCAAATAAGACTGTTAAAATGACAATTCAAAGAACGAGATAATGCTAATGCAATACTAAAGGATAAACAATGTACACTAGCATATATGAAACAGATAATTGTAGCTACAAGAGATAGCCATGGTTGAAAACTTGATTGTTTGATGCTTGATGCTTGATGCTTGAATTCCTGTAGAGTAAGAGTGCATAAACCTGATTATCTGGATCATTTTCTTGGTTGAATGAGGTTGTATTTATAGATTTCATGGCTGTAGAAATGCGCAGGGAAAGCTTCGAAAGGCTTGGATTCAATCTAGAGAATTGAATGGTGAGAGATTGAGGAGTTTTAGAGAAAGATGGAGATTTTCTCTACCCATGAAAACACCAGGCAAGAGAAGAGGAAGAATTGATGGAAGAGGATTGATAGATCAAATTCCAAATTTGTCTCCAATTTGTCTCTAAAACTTCCTGTGAAGTTTCAATCAATTAATTTTGACATAAATTAGACATAGGATATCTAATTCATTTTTGAGAGAATATAGATGGAATATTCTTTGTGCTCTAATTCAAATATTTTTAATTTATTTAAATTAGTAAAAAAAAGATAAATAATTTAATAAAACGAACTATAGGATAGTTGTTTATTAAATTAGATAGAAGAATACGACAATTAATTAATAAAGTCTTTTGTCTTTATTTAATTAATTTAAGATGGATGTGATAAATTGAAATAGGGATTTGATAATTAAATCAAACAAAGTATTTATTTTTGTTTATTTAATTAAGATTAATTTAAATGTGAACTATATAAATAAATATTTCTATTTATTCAATAGTAGAGGAAATTAGAATAATTAATCAAATAATTCGTATTTAATTAATCGGATGCTCCAAAAATAATTTAGGTGTATACATTTTGCCCCTCTTCGAAGTGATGTGTTTACACGTTGCTTCGAAGAAAATTTTTCTACTATTGCCAGGATCGATGATATAAAAAAATTATTTCGTGTGCCCCAGACATGATTTTCAAATGATTTGATGATAATACCCCTCAAGAGATAAATTAATGATATGATGATTTTTTTGAATTTTCAAAATTTTATGATTTTCTGATGATTTTATGTTGTTTTGATTTTGAAATAATTTATCTCTTAACAAAATGATGATGAAATAGAGCCCTTAAATGAGTTTTAATTAAATTCATGGATTAAATTAATCAAAATGTAATAAAATCCACCAAAAATACCTTTTCAAAATTTATAAATAGTGCAAAAGGTCATTTGTGCTTTTTGAATTCAAAAATTCTTAGTGATAAAGACTTTTCTGCCAGCTGGAGCAAGATGTCGATTCCCTACCATACTCACTGATTTGAGCATGTTCGATGTCACCGATGGCCGCCCACATATGGACCTCCAATATGTACCCCTTGACCTCCTCGTAATTCATGTTTTTCTATTTTTTATGGTTTTTAGACATTAGGCGTGTCTAGGTTAGTTTTAGCGCTTTCAAGCCATGCTGTAGCACTTACAGTCTGATGTAGCGCTTCCAGTAGGTAGTTTAGCACTTTGAGTTTTAGTGCTTGTGTTAAAAACTCTAGCGCTTCTAGGTTGTAATGTAGCACTTTTGGTGATGTAGTGCTTAGGAGTAAACAATTAGCGCTTTGAGACTTTTAGCACTTTGATTAAGTGGATTAGCACGTTCAGTGTCTGTTCTAGCGCTTATGGTAAAACAACGCTTTGACGGACTGTTGTAGTGCTTCGATGCGAAAAATTAGCGCTTCGGGCCTTTTAGCGCTTTGGATGCCTGATTTAGCGCTTCGGAGTGCTGAAATAACACTTTCAGAGATTTAGCACTTTCGGTCCATGATTTAGCACTTTTAACTGATAAAGTAGCGCTTTTGGGTTTTAGCGCTTTGGAAGCCTATTTTAGCACTTCTATGTCAGATTTGAAAATTTTGACTTAGTGAACCCTGATTTCATCAATTTGGATCATGTCCATTCTTTGGAGTGGTATGATTGATAATCCAAATGCTTGATATGTTGGATTGATGATTTAAATAAAACTAACTATCATGATAGATGAAAAGTAATCTTATTCTTGATGATCCTCATGATAGGCGAGGAAATGATTCAATATCTGATAAATCTCATGATAGATGAGACCTAGATAATGTTTGATGAACCTCATGATAGGTGAGGTTTGTTGATGATCGCCCATGAATTTTGATCAAAAATTCATACCAAAGTGTTTGGAATAGACTTGATAGTAGAATGACTTTTGATTTCTTGACATACTTCACTGATTGTAGATTTTTCGTTATGATGATAGGAGGATCTGGGTACTCTCCAGATGTGAGAGATGTTTCCACAGACAACTGACTTGATACCTCATTTGACACTAGATGAGCTTTAGGTGATAGGTCAGTGTAGCCTGACGAGTTTGCTTGATATGCCCTAGATTAGAATTAATCAGGGTCTATCGACTCCATTGGCTGAGAGGTGGCATAGTGACCACAACACCTTTCACCTACCCACTGGCGAGATGACAGTCACACCAGAGGATGTGGCGTATTTTGCATATTTCATTCATGGGGGAGATTGTTACTTATGATTCCCATGGGACCAATAGTAGAGATGCTCTCCGTAGATTTTTTCAGGATCAGGACAAAGAGGGTCCGAGCATTCGATGGTGGAGGATCGCGGATTCCTATGCGACACTACCAGTAGTGCTAGTTGGATTTATTGGAGGTTTTGTTTGCCCTGATCGTAGGTCAAAGGGATTCCTCATTGGCTGGGGTAGGACACTTGAGAGTATGATGGTACATGGTACCAGATATGAGTGGGGGATGTGCATGCTAGCGCATCTTTATCATGATCTACACTCAGTTGTGTACCTAGGTGCACGTAGTTTATCCGCAGGGATGACGCTGTTACAGGTGTGGGCCTGGGAACATTTTGCTATTTGTCGGTCATTTCCAGTTGCAGACAGACCAGCCAATAGACCGTATGTTTTCAGATACAGAGGTTGGTTCACACAGGCCTGGATGGGCAAGTTAGAGCACTAGAGACGGGTTTTTGATGACACCAAGACAGTTATCTGGCATCCATACCTCGATTGTGAGGAGTGGGACGAGGATGATATAGTGTTGGGATTTCTTTGTGATTCTATGTACCTCATCGGTCAGACACCATTTGTATTAGAGAGATTCTTGCTTCGTCGATTATACAGACAGTATGGCATTGTTCAATGCATGCCACAGGGAGTGGCCCATTATGCCCAGCGACGGATGGATATTCTTGATTGGGGTCCCACATTGTCATATGATGTTCTTGTAGAGGGGTACAGGGCATTACAACCATCTCCTTGGGACATGCGGAGAGATATCCTAGAGGCAGTTGTGACAGAGGAGTATGGAGCATTCTTGGCCTTGGTCCCCCACCCTCGTATTATTATCCCTGATGAGCCAGCACCTTTACCTCTACAGGGGGATGTAGCTGAGGGTTCTGTAGATAGTAGGGGTGGAGAGGATTCTTCATCAGGTCATAGCTCAGAGAGTAGCAGCAATGGTGACAGCAGTAGCAGTGATGACAGTGATGGCGGTGGTGGAGGAAACAGAGGGGCAGGGCTAGCTACTAGCAGTGCTCGTTCTTCTAGCAGGCCTCGCAAGAGATGAGTAGTGATAGTGCCGGCTGTTGATTAGCAGAGACAGATAGCAGGTCTCCAGGCATAGGTCCAGACTTTGCAGGGACAGTTGGTACAGGCTCGGGGTTTGCTTGTGCAGACCCAGACTCAGATACAGGCATAGGCACAGGCTAATGCCCAGGCCTTAGCACAAGTAAAGGGACACTTAGCTGCCATGCAGACGTAGGTTGATACCTTGACTACTGAGAAAGACAGTGCTCGGCAGATCGCTGAGAGGGCACAGGAGAGAGCAGAGACTTTACAAAGAGTGGCCGATGGCACCACCGTGGGAGACTATATGAGAGAGGTTCTGCAAGTTGGCCGAGAGGCAAAGTTTTATAGGGGTTGATATCATGATGTAGTTCCTGCTGAGCGTAGAGTGAGTTATGCCGCATCAAGATCTGGGCGGACACTACGCGGATAGTGAGTGAGGGGGTGACACAGCCTCCTTGCAGAGATCCTAGAGATCCTGGTCCTTCCGGGGGTGGTGGTGGTACAGGTCCTGTTGGGCCTGCACACTCTGGCAGTAGCAGATCATAGATGCTATTGTGAGCCTCTATGATGTATACAATGATGTAGCTTATTTTTTTGATGATGTATTTTTAGACCAGACTTTATTGTATACTTGACATTTTGATATATATATATGAGATGCATTTCATGTAATATGATGATGTTTTGTGATTTCTATGTGATGAATGCTTTATGCATTGATTTTATTTCGATGTAATGGTATAATGATAAATGTATGTGTAGAATAGATGACATATGGATGGATGATGTGATGATATGATGTAATGAATGGATGGATATATAAATGTTTTTTATATTATACTAATATGATGATTTTATGAAAAATGATCTTTGATCGATGATAATTGATGGGAATAATGACATGATTTTATTAAATGTATGGATGGCAAATGATGGATGCATATGATGTTGAATAGATGATAATGTAATGATGTAATGAGAATAATGGTAAAAATGAACATGATTTACCCTATGGCACACTTTAATTCATAATTTATTGGATGTATGATAAAATGTATGAATGATGAAATGATGATACTGATGTGATGATGATTTTTGGATTTATGTCAAGTATACTTAGTCTGATTTTTGGATTAGATAATCATTAATTGGAACCCTTTATCCAAAAAATACTCTGCAGATAATGAATGATGAATGCAATCGAATTCTAACATGTAACTATATGCAAAACAATTTGTCATTTTAACAATATCTTGTGCTTTTTATCATCATAGAGCTTTATTGAATGTTGAAAGTGAATGCAAGCGTCAATGGTATGTGTTAGACCAATGATGACCTGAGTACGTCTTTCATGATTTTTGATATTGCAAGTGAACACAAGCATCGAGGTATAATTGAACCGAGATGACCTAAGCATTCATTGCTTAAACAAGCAGTGATTAATCATTTCAATGTGTGAATTCAGAATGTCATCGGTGATACATTTTCATAGCACATCCCCCGACAATTCATACATTTAGATGATTAACTTACAAACAAAAAATAATAAAAACATCATTATTTTTCCTTGTTCCTCTAGTGCAATACATTATTGAAAAAAAACTCCAAAGAAAGGATAATCAAAAATAAAATTTATCCATTGTTGACATTAAAGTGTTTCATTCATTAGTCAGATTTTAGATCATTCATCTTGATTTGTGATGTGTTTGGATTTTCCATGATTTTTGACAAAAGAACTAACCTAGTAACTTATCGTAGGGGTCTCGGGGGCTGATTTAAGATTAGCCTTGCCTACATTGCGCACGCAGAGACCATGTAGTTCGACTGACACAGACCTATGTTATTGGGTTTTGCTTTTTCAAACTTAACTTTTTTTGGATTCTTTTGATAATGATAGGAATGGTTGATGTCATTCTAACAATGATTGATATTGCGTTATGATCTTTGTTTTCATTTTTCTGTTACATAGTTGTTTGCCTTTTGGTGAAATTGATGTCATAGTTGCCCCTAGTGATATCCAGATGTTGCCCCCAAGCTTTGGAGTGATACATGACAATATGAATGATTTTGATATGGATGAAAAATGGCAAGGTGACTGACATGATATGAAATGGTACTGACTTCCAGACTAATGATCTTGATATATATCAAAATAGATGGGAAAGCTGATCTTAGAATCACATACGAAACCTATTTCTAGGTTTTCACCATATGCTTTGATCGCACTTTTCCTGTTATTGTATTGTCTTATTTTTCTCTTTTCTTTCTTTATTTTTTTTTTTTGTGTTGCCAAGATGCCTGTTTTCCAGGTTTTCATCAAAGAAACAATATTCAGAAGTATGACTCGTGCACTAGGAAATTCAAGCATATAATCTTCGGAGATGAATAGTGTTGATAGGCTCATCAAACAAATCCCCTTCTGATGTTCATAGTTGATATGCCCTTGATCCATATACTGATGTGACAACAAAGGGACCAAGCAAGTTAGGCTCAGATTTTCCTTTCTTCTCTCTGTCTTGCTGATTCCTAGGGTTTTCTCTTAGAACCAAGTCACCAACCTGAAAGACCCTTGGTTTTACCCTGTGGTTGTAACTTCTTGACATCCTCTGTTGATAAGCCGTTAGATGATTAACAGCTTGTTGACGATGCTCATCCAACAATTCTAGTTCCTACAGTCTAGAGACCCTATAATCTTCATCTAATATGATACCTTTGAGTGATACACAAAGCGATGGAATCTCCACTTCAATTGGTAATATGGCTTCTAACCCATATACCAAAGCATATGGTGTAGCTCCTATTGGTGTTCTGATGCTGGTTCTGTACGCCCATAGTGCAGGATTGAGTTGAACATGCCAGTCACGTCCAACATCATTAACCATCTTTTTAAGAATTTTGAGTATTGTTTTGTTTGAGTCCTCTGCTTGGCCATTCCCTTGAGGATAGTATAGTGTTGAAAACCGATGTTGGATATGAAAATTTTCACATAGTTCTTGGACATCTTGATTCTTGAATGGTCATCCATTATCAGTGATAATGGATTGAGGGATTCCATACTGACATATGATGTAATTCAAAATGAAAGAGGAGATCTGCTTCCCAGTGATTGTAGTAAGAGGTACTGCTTCAATCCATTTTGTGAAATATTGTGGAGCTGTTATAATGAACTTGTGTCCATTAGATGAAGATGGATTGATTTTCCCTACTAGATCAAGACCCCATTGACAAAAAGGCCATGTTGATGTGAAGGGATGTAGTTCCTGTGCTGGAGCATGAATCAAATTGCTGTGAATTTGACACTTTTGGCATTTCTTGACAAACCGATAGGATTCTTTCTCCATGCATGGCCAATAATATCCCAAACAAAGGAGTTTCTTAGCTAGAGTTATCCCACTTGAATGAGTACCACAAATACCCTCGTGAACCTCTCATAGGGCTGTTTCAGATTCGTTGTGTTCTAGACATCGAAGTAAAGTACCATCAAGACCTCGATGATAAAGTATGTCAGCAATTAAAGTATGTCGTGTGGATTGGCGGATGAAGTTTCTTTTCTGGTTCCTGGATAAATCAAGAGGAAGGACATTGTTTTTCAGATAGGCATAGATTTTGTGATAGATGGAGGTTTCTGATGTTTCGATATGGTAGATGGTAGCGGATTCTTGATTATTATGGGAAGGACATGATACTTGTTCTACCATAAACTCATAACAAACACGTTTCTCAGGCAATTGTAGTAATGAAGCAATTGTAGCCATAGCGTCTGTAGCTTTGTTCTCAACTCTTGGAATCTGATCAAACTTGATACTGACAAAGGACTATTTTAGATTATCTATTTTTTGCTTGTAGGGTCTCAAATTTTCATCTTTGGTTTGATATTCGTCATTCACTTGATAAATAACTAGTTGAGAGTCTCCATACACCTGTAAGTCCATGATTTTCCATTGAATAGTTGTTTTTACCCCAATGATCAATGCTTCATATTCTGCCACATTATTTGTACACTAAAACATGAGTCTATATGATTTCGAAATTGTGTGTCCTTGGGGAGAGATGAACAAGATCCCTGCTCCTAATCCTCATTGTGTATACGATGCATCAAAATATAGTATCCATTGGTGGGACATTGCTATCGTAATGCCCACATATGGAAATTCCATTGTCATTGGGCAATCATCTAGTAGAGGAGCTTCAGCTAGCTGTTCAATGATTGCTTGTCCCTTGATTTCCTTTCTCTCGACATATTGAATGTCGAATTCACTTAGGAGCATAACCCATTTCGCCAGTCTACCTATTAAGGCCACTTTACTTAGTAGATACTTCAAAGGTTCGATCTTTGCAATTAACCTGATTGTATGAGTCAGCATGTAGTGTCTCAGCTATTGAGTAGCAAACACCACTACTAAGCAAGAGTTCTCTATGAATTTATAGTCTATTTCATATCCATTCAATGTCCGGCTGATATAATAGATGGCACATTCTTTCCCTTCATTATCCTCTTGTGCTAAAAGTGCCCCCAATGAGATATCTATTGTAGCAATGTACAGTATGATTGGCCATCCTTCTGTGGGTGACATGAGAATGGGTGGTGACATGAGATACTACTTGATTTTATTGAATGTTGTCTCACACCCTTTGTCCCATTTGAAAACAATGTTTTTATGCAATAGATGATTGAAAGGATGACTTTTATCCGCCAGCTGGGAGATGAATATTCTGATTGATTGGAACCTCACCTGTAGTGATATGAGTTGACTTATATTCCTAGGAGGTGGCATTTCCATGATTGCTTTGAATTTTGTTGGATCCACTTCTATACCTTTTTTCGAGACAATGTACCCTAACAGTTTTGCTGATGTAACCCCAAAGACACATTTTTGGGGGTTTATCCTGACATTGAATTTCTCCATCCATGTGAAGATTTTGTCTAAGATATGCAGATGTCCTTCCCTAGTAGTAGATTTTTCCAAGATTTCATCCACGTAATCCTCCATGAAGGTGTGCATCATATCATGGAATATTGTCGTCATTGCTCTTTGATAAGTGGCTCCTGCATTCTTTAGACCAAATGGCATGACATTCCAACAGAAGGTTCCCCATGGGCATGTGAAAGTTGTCTTTTCCTGATCTTTGGGAGCTATTTTTATCTGATTGCATCCTGAGAAACCTACCATGATCGACAACATGGCATGCCTAGCTATCAAGTCCACGATGATGTCTATGTTTGGTAGTGGAAAATTATCCTTCGGACACACTTTATTCAGGTCCCTAAAATCTGTACATATTCTGATACTATTGTTTGGTTTTGAAATAGGTACAAGATTTGATATCCATTTGGAATAATCTATAGACCGTATGAATCCATCATCCAATAATTTATTTAGCTCTATTTTGACCATCAATGCGATGTGAGGATGCATTTTTCTTAACTTTTGCTTGACAGGCTTGATTCCTGTGGGAAAAGATAAGTGATGCATAAGAAGATTTGAGTCTAAGCCTGGCATATCAAAATATGACCAAGCAAAGTTGATGCTTTGTTGTCTAAAGAATTGGATGAATGCCAGTCTTTCCTATTATGTCATAGATTCTACCAGATGTAAGATTTGTGCTTTGTCTCCAGTGCCAATATTCACAGACTATGTTGGTTCTACTAGAACTGATGATCTTTCATGATAGTGTTCTGGAAGAGTGTCAAAGCTTCCATCCTTCAGTGCCTCAGAAAAGTTTTCATTGTTAGATGCATTCTTTATTTTTACTTTTTCCAGATCTAATGCTGCCATTGAATGGTTTTCACCATTAGATCTATTTTCCTTGTTATTATTTTTGCAACTGGAATATTTGACACCCTCCTTCCGAGTCGCGTTGTTATGAGTATTACAGTCAGAAGTTGTACCAGGTTCAGCATGGCATAGGAAGTTTATGATGTCATCATCATTTGTAAATATTGGTATATCCAAAGGTTCGATAGGTTCCCAATCAATGAGTTCAAGATCGATTAATGGCATTTGGTTATTAGATGTTTGCAAAGTGATGGTCATAAGGGTGTGGACAGCCATTTCATCATAATCGTTTACTGGAATATCGAGGTCCGTGATGGTACTTTCTTCCATATCGTCCAGTCCACTTGAAGTCTTTTTGTCCCCACTCGAATCATCGATATCTAGTGAACCTTCTACGAGTGGTGTAGACCCAGAACCTTGGCCCTCCTCACATGTAGGTGCATATTTTTGGATTACATCTACTTGAATATCAATGAAAAATAGATCAGAATATAATTCCCATTCATATTCATTTGATTCTGTTTCAGAGCCATTTCGAAATTGAAGGATATTGTCTACAGCTATTTTTGTTAATTCCTGCTTCTCTTCCTCAGAGTATCCTAGTCCTAGCTTCTCTTTTGTGTGGAGAGTGAGGGGTGAAATAGGCTCTGTGATTCCTTCTTTTCATAATCCAATGGGTCCTTGTCCTTCATATCCCATCTTTTCTAGAATAGCCTTTCCTTTCCCATATTGATCGCTGTTGATGGTGACATTTTTGATACTATCATTTGATGTAGAGGGCTCCTCATCTTTGTATAGCCAATCCAGGATTGCTTTGTTGCTTGTTTCATCCTCTATTGTACCCTTCTTGACAAACCTTTCATCTAGAGCTGTAACTGGTAATGATGTTTGAGACTTGATCAGAGACGGTTGACCATACTTTCTAGGAGATGGCATTAACTGTGAGAGGTTAGGCGATTGCTCCATTGAATATGTGCCCATCCCTTTGTCCTTCAGTTGGATTTTTTCTTGGAACTTGTATGATAAAGAAGGTTGTTGATCTAGTTTATCTGTTGATTGAATTTCAACAGGACTTGTCTCTTTTTCTTTTCCCTTCTTTTCTACCCATTTAGTAGTGATGCTTGGACATTGTTCGTCTTTGGATGATGGCACTTCCCTGTTGTGTGGTATGAAGGTATCTTGAGAGATCCTAAGGGTGTCACAATGTTGAGGGTGATTGTAATCAGCAAATATAGTCACCTCTCGTCCATTTACTGGAAACTTTAAACATTGATGATATGTCAAAGGTATAGCTTGCATTTCATGGATCCATGGTAAGCCCAAGAGAATGTTATATGTTAATTCTTTCTCCAACACTTGACATGCAATATGTTTCATCATGGGCCCCACTTGGATGGGTAATACAATCAAGCCCTTAGATGACCTCTCTTCTTCATCATATGCTTTAATAGTCATTTTTCTACGAGAATCAATAGCATCATCTGAATATCCTAGTACACAGATTAGCTTGAGAGTGCGAATATTCAGACTAGCTCCCCCATCTATTAAGACTCTCTTGACGTGGTGATTGTGGATTAAGACCTCAATATGGAGTGTCGTATTATGGGGATGGTCCAACAAAATATCATCCTGTTTGGAGAATGATAGACAATGTGGAGTAGTCAAATGTCCCACCATAGCTTGAAATTGACACACATCTAGATTCTTTGGTACCGTAGTGGCAACTAAAGCTTGTTCGAGAACCTCCTTATATGATGGTGATATTTTAAGGAGCTCTAGTATGGATATCTGAGTAGGAATCCTTTGCAATTGATCGACAATGTTATAGTGTGATGGAGGTGGAACCGCATGTGTAGACCCAATTCCTTTTAACATGACCTTGGCTTGCCCCCTAGTCATTACATTTACTGGTTGATGCTCTTGATGTTCTCTAATTTTTATGACATTGATTT
>CM021104.1:60459069-60639266 GCA_007115665.2 Sequoiadendron giganteum
TTGGTAAAGCCTTGGGTAGTGAATTATGATATTTTGTTTGATAAGACTCAATTTGAAATGATCATTTATTTTTTGCAAAGTCTTCAAAATACTTGAAGCTTGGTTAGGGAAAAAGGTTTTATGGAACCCTGGCCGCCATGGTCTCTATGGTCTACAAATTTGTTGAGCTTTCATAACCGACATGCTATTGTTATGTAAATGAGCTCATTGTATGAGATTGGCTGACATATGGAATGACTTTGAGTTTGAAAGTATAGGTAAATGTTTGTTTAATATGGGCTTTGGAACAATTGGTTAAGAAGAAGGTTAATAATTTTGGTTTTGTGAATGATTTGTTGATAATTATTTTGTTAAGGAGTCTATTTGAAAAGGTTCGTTAACAATAATTTAGGGTTTCTGATGATTCTTCTCTCAGGATATAACTGAAATATACTCATCTTGTTTTAGTAAAAAATTGGTAAAATGGTTTCTTATTCTACAATCCTAACTTGAGTTGGTTTATAGTTACACAAACTACTTTCAAAGATTTTTTTTTTTGTATCTTTAAAAGGTGGATTTTTGGAATTTTCTTTATGTATCTAAAAGAAGAAAAAGTATGAGACTTTAGGCTTAATCTTGAAAAATATAAGACATTGTATTGCTTTGAAAATATTTTTGATTCTCAGATTATTGTATAAGAGAAGATGTTGTCATTTTCATTCAACATTATTCAATGTGCTCATTGAAAATCTTCATGGTCTGTTGTTGAGATTCTAGAATTGCATTTGCAGTTCTAGGGTTTTAATACTACACTATAATTGATGACTCATTGTATTTTAGGAGTTGGTGCTCCTGAAATGTGGAGGAGTTGGTACTCCTGAAATGTGGAGGAGTTGGTGTTCCTGAAACTTTAGAAGTTAGTGCTTCTAATTTGTGTGGAGTTCATGCTTCTGAACTTTATAGAGTTGGTGATCTAAGTGAATAAAGAGAAATATTTTTTCAAGTGGTTTTCATTCCCCATGAGGTTTTTCCAGTTTGGAAATATAATGTGTTTTGTGATGAGTCTTGGTGTGATTATTTTTCATGTCTATCTATTTTTCATAAGTTATCAAATGCATTAATTTTTATTATCAGTTCTTATTTTTGCAAAGTTAATGTGCTCTATTGTTACAATGTTATAAGTACTTTCACAATCATATGTTGAAAACTATTTTAAAAGTTATATTTAAGCAAACATGTTTTGCATGCTATGAAGAAAAGGATTTAGTCTATCACATCACATGTTCATTCATGGATTCATAGTTCAAGATTGTTATGTTTCAATCTGTCATAATTTTCTAAAGTTTTTTGCTGTCTTAATACCTATCATGTGTCATTCAGTTGCATAGTTGTTGTAGTGTCCCATAAAGTTGCATTGAAATCTGGTGGCTTTAAAATGATTCAATGATGTTGGTCTTCATTTACATAGTCTTATGAGTTGCACCTACATTGTCATCATGCTTTGATTGTTAAATAATGTCAGTCATAATTGTTTTTGCAAGTGCAAGATATCTCACACAAATCACATTGGCATAAGTTATCTAATGGATTGAGTTATTATTGTCATATCTTTATTTAACCCTTTTCATGAAAGCTCTCAAAGTGATTACTCTTCTTTTTATCAATTGAAAGGTTATCTGAACTAAAATTCTTTCTCAAAGTTTAAAAGGTTTAAATTTTTAGGTATGTCCATCAGACACTGATTCAACCCCCCTCTTAGTGTATTTCCATACTCCAAAACCAACAAGGTGCAAGAGAAGTGCATACACACTAAGGGATTATCACTACACCACAAGACACCTCAAACACTCATTCATTTTAGCCCAACTTATTATGAGATAAACAAAGTTATTTTTAAACAAATGCTATGAGAATGCAAGTAAATTTTAGCCTTGATGAGTGTGAATGCAAGTTCATTTTAAACCATGAAGTGTGATATGCAAGTTGTTTTTTTGTTTGTTGCTTTAGGATTAAAATGATATGTAAAAACCAACACCAAAACTAGATTTAGTGTCTACTTCTAGCTTGTCACATGCTGCCAACAAAAGATCAGTAACCAAAAATCCCTAACCTACTAGAACAGAAAGAAGAAATTTGGAAAATGATGCCAAAAATCGAGAGTAAACCTACAATAGGAAAATGTGTATTTATGTATGTCAAATGTGTTGTTCGATCTGTCAGATGTGTTGCAACAATTCAAAATGCATTGTTTGGGTTGTTAGATGTGTTGCAACAAATCAAATGTGCTATTTAGGTTATCAGATGCATTACAACAAATCAAATGCATTTTTTGGGCTATTAGATGCATTGAAATAGATCAAATGGAGCTCAAAAAATTGCATTTGTGGTGTTCCATACCTATACCTGTAAAAAAATATGATGAAAAGGCCATACAAAAACTGCAAAATATGTTTTGGCATTGGGTTCACCAATGTAACTAAGGCTAAAATTTAGGTTAGAATAAAATGAAGTGTATAATAGAAACCCTAGTTTAACAATGAAGTACAAAGGAGGAAATGTGCATAAACAAAGGAAGCTTTCACCAAAATAGCCTTCATGCCCTCCATAATTGACCTTCATTACCCTTGTCCATTTGTTGTAAAATGATGTTTGCCCTTAGATTTTGAAGAGCAACTATGACCTATGACCAAGACTCAAGCAAATATTGGAGGATTTGACTAAGAAATTGTAATCATGGAGTGACAAATTGAGGTTGACATTTCCTTTTTATAAAAGTCAAGTTGTTGGATAAATGGCCAAAATTGAAAGTTGGCAAAGGCCTAAGATCCGAGGCTAAAATTGCATGTGACAACTAGCAATTAGGGTTAGGGAAAACTTAGGTTAAAATTTGAAATAAAGGGCTCAAATTTGATTTTATGAAAATCAAATCAAAGGTCAAGAATGCATGTGAAAAGGAGATATTGGGCACGAAAAAATAGGTTACTAGAGAATCAAAATAGAAATTGAAAATTATTTGATTCAAGAGGAGATGTTGACCTTTTGAATTAAAAATTAATTTAATTCAAAAGTGGTGGGGTCATGTGACAGTAAATAATTATTTTTTAATTATTTACTTGGTGGGAAATTAGAATGTGGGAAATTTATATAAATGACTTTATTCAAATTTAGGGAAGAGTCAATAAGATAATTAAATCATTACTAATAATTATTTAATTGTGGAGGAAATGGATAAGGTGGACAATAATTAAAAAAATTGTAGGAATTTATTTAATTATAAGAAGAAATGGGGAATTAATGATGTATTTTAAATAAATAAATATTATTTATTTATTTAAATAATCAAGAGGAAATAATAGGTAAATGATAATCAAATAAATTTAGAAAATTAGTTAATTATAGGGAGACATAGGAAATTAGTGACATATTTAAATAAAATAAATGTAATTTATTTACTCAAATAGTAGGAGGAATAAAATATATGAATTAAATAAATAATTAAGAATTATTTAATTTATAGTTGAAATGGGACTATAGGACATAATTAAATATTTTAATTATGTTGAGAAGAAATATGAAATAAATAAAGTTTGTAGGCCTAGGTCAATTTTACGTGTCTACACTAGAAGATATGTATTCACCTTGATTCATCTTTGCACACTTATCTATCACTTTCATTCTCAAAACTATCTAGTATATATATTTGACTCATTCACAAGCATCAATTAGGTTGGCCTAACTAGATGCAACCCTCATTCACCAAAAAGATTAACTATCGACTTCAAGATTGTACAATTTTTTTCCAAAAGAAAATTCAAGCATGTAGTATGCTACAATATGTTAGCATGGACCTAAGATAGGCCACAAATACATCCGCAACATAGTATTGATTCATTACAACATCAATTATTGATTAGGTCGGCTAGGGATAGAACTAAAAACAAAATATAGCAACTGAGTGATGCCAATTTTCCATACGAGCACCTATGCACATGAAATTTTGAATATAAATATTTCTAACATCCAAAGACCATTTCCCAAAACCAAAAGTTATAATATTCATTAGCAGAGGATTACAGACCAAAATATCAAAGGATAATAACTATTTTTGCATACCAGTTCAAAATATCGGATAGAGCTTGAACTTATGGTTATGTAGTTGCAATGCATATAACTTGGTGACATCAATGACAACACAAAATATGCATAATGAGATGTTACTCTTCATTCTTCCAACAATCTCCCCCTTTGTCATTGATGACAATATGTGCCGAAAGAATGCACAAACCTGCAACATACTCTCCCCTTTTCTCTTCATGTCATTCTCTCCCCCTTTGACATCAAGGATGAAGGGTGGTCCAAAAAGATGAATATAAATTGAAAAGGCATTACCCAAAGGATGGTGAGCCATGAAGCTCCTTGAGAATACCATACCATGTTGACTTGCCATTCTACCAACTCTTCTTAGTAGATATCAACATTCTATTCAAATATTCTAATTCCATCAAGATTTCTTCAACACCATCTAATGCGCATGGAGTCAGATTGAAATTTTTTATTTTTTTGCATTTTCCAAAGTATTGGCCACCATAGTGTATTCCACTCTCACAAGGTCACCTAGCAGAATGAATCTTCCAATGATGTCATCCTTCTACTTCTGTAGCATAAATTTTTTCTCTTTGTGAGTAGTGAAAGAATTCCAAGTTGACCTGTCTCTATCTTTAGATGCACTATATGTACTCAAAACAACTATCAACTGGGACTCAATGGATGCCATGAGATCTTTGATACTCTGTGTGGCATCCAGACACCTTATATAGTAAGAAAATATAGTATTTTCTTCAAACTCACAAGTTTGCACAACTTCCAGGCTCTTTTCTACATTGGTGTGTGCCAAAGCATACTTATCATGAAGTTCTGAAAGCCTTTTCTATCCTATTTTCTCCTCAATTTCTTGCCTAGTCTTCTCACCAAGTCGGAAGGCATATTCCTTAAAGGAATCCAATGGAAGTTTCAAGTTTTCTACCAGAGTGAGAGATGCATCAATTAGTGTACTAGGGGTGGCCTCCTACAAATTTTTGAGGGCATCATCAATAAGCTTTGTCCCCTTTTGGTGTGTATCCATAATTTATTTTCTTCCAAATGCATGTAATTCATCACCTAATACTAATTTGTGAATGGGAGATATCTTCTCCAAATCCACACTGACTTGGACAATGGGGAGTTATAGAAGTTCCAGAGGGATTATTGGTTGGAACCTTATTTGCTTGGATAACAAGCCTTTTAAAACATCATTTTCAAAGGAGGATTCTCTGAAGTACCTTTGTGATTCCACAACCTACCTTATTTATTCTTCATTCTTGTTGGAATTATTTCCATTTCTTTCTACTTCCTCTACTCTTTCATCTTCCTCTAGTTTTTCATCTTTGTTTATTTCTTCTTCATTCCTTTCACCTTCATCTTTATATTTTTCTCCTTCAGTTTGTCTTGGAGGGACAACATCAAGCTTCTCTACTTCATATTTTTCCTCATTCTATTTCTTTATTTCTGGAGGAGCATCTGTAACACCTATTTCTAGAAGGATATATGTATTACCTCTTTCCATAGGAATGTCTTCTTTTACCTCTACCAAATCCTCTTCTCCTGATTTTGGTGTAGAATTAGATGGGAGTGCACCAAACATACCATATTTCTTAGCCATACCCCTGATATCTTCTGCATTTTATTTCTTTATTTTCTTTATATCTGTTTTCATCAAACTAATTACCCTTTTCTTCATCTAAAACATCTTTGAGCATACCTTCTTCAAGGTTTCCATATCATTTATGGTGAAAGAAGACCCAATTTTCTCAAATGCCTCATTTCTTATCTTTTATTCTAACTCAACAGCCTTAGATCTTCTTTTCATTAGGGCCTCCCACAATTTCTCAAGTACATTGGACTTAACATAGTTCTAGTTAACTTCGAAAGTGATAACATATTGAACAATATCCAACATAAATGTTTTCATGTCCTCTCTACCTACTTGCTCATATCATCAAAATGTACTAATCTATTAACCAATGTCTCTAATCTGAGAGGGGAACTAGGTCTTACTAGTGAGGATTTTTGTTCTTCCTGGTCCGGAGATGTCTCTTCTAGCTTCTTTTCCTTCTTTAAGTTCAGTTTGGTGTGCACATGAACACCAAAATCTTGTTCTACTTCCTCTTCAAAGGATGACACAATGATATCTTTTAGTTCCAACACTTGCTTCTTGTGAAGCACCTTCACCAGAGGGCATGTTCCCTCACTTCTTTCTTACCAATTTGGATTTAGCATCTTCCTCCTCTTCTTTCTCTTCAGTGATGCTGAGGTTTTTTTCCCTTGTTACCTTTTCCTTGCTGCCATGTCATATCCAGTATATATAGCCGTAGTAGAAATAGAGCTTTCCCTATTTGTGAAGTAGATCTTGTGACTAATCATTATGGATGCATACTTCAAAACAATATTGGTAATAGGTTTTGTTGCAAGAGCTCTTCTATCAAATGTTTCTTTGGTGAGTTCCATTACCACTTCATTTTTCATAGACTTCAACACTAGTACGAGTCCGATATCATAGATTCTAGTAAAAACCTTGATCAATTATTTGGTTATTAGGTGAGGTCTATCAGTCCACAAAAACTTATCATGAATTCTACTAAGAGTAGGTTTAACATACTTGACATCAAGAGTGGAACTAAAGTTTGGAAAATGATTCCACCGATCCAACTTCTTCGCAACAATATTTGCATACTTTGTTTGTATCAATAAATCATCTTCGGTGAGCTCATTGTGCCACATATCTACCAATTTAATGTGATTATACTCCTCAGTCTTAACATGAATATACATTCTAGTGTCTTCAGTGGGCATGACAATATGAGGAATCGATGAGAAGGTGTCTAGAGCATCATCTTCAAATACCTTCATGGAGTACTTCTTGTAGGAAGGTCTAGGTATTTCCGACACTTTTACAACTATAGGGGTTGCCATTTTTTTCACATGCTGAGCTCTAATTATTTGAGAAAGAAGATTCACACAAACCCATAATAGCACAAAAGAGTAAAATACCTTTTTATTTCGAGAGAAACATAACTAGGATTTTGCTTGACTCACTCTTCAAATCGTCTCAATATTTCTCCAAATCGCTTTCCACTTTCTTCAATTGCACAAGTGATCAAAACATCTTACAAATTTGCTTTATAGATCAATGAGCTGCCCTAATTCACACTAAATATGGTAGAATTCAAAAATTTGATAAAAACTCCTCTTCATTGCAATGAAAAACCATAATTTCCTCCACAAATGATCATGCATGCAAGTTTTCTTCTAGTTAGTTTTTTATAAACTCTATTTATTCATTCTTTACAACATATCTTCGTGCCCACATTTGACACACCAGATATATAGGGGGTTGAATAATTTTCTATTAATGCTCCCCCTAATACCATGTTGGTTCTAATTGTCGAAGGGATTGTCTACACCAGATTAAGGCATAGACTCACTTGATGTTACTAGCTCTTCTTTCTCCTTCCATATCTTGTTCATTTCTTGCTTAACCTCATTCTTTTCAATTGTATTTATTGGTTCATTATTCTTTGCCAAATCAGATTATTTTCCTCCTTTACTTCTACATACTTTTGAAATGTGTCTGGGCTTGTTGTAATTGTAGCAAACAGTTTTTTTCTGATTTGTTTGACCTCTATTAACCCTTGATCTACACTAATTTTATTTGTGTCCAAACTTATTACATGCATAGCAGTAGCCAACAAAATATTAATTCATTCTACCTCCTTTAAACCAATTCATCATATGAGTTCTACATTCACTAGCTCTATGTCCAACTTTCTTGCATGCAAAGAATTGTCTAAAGAAGGATCCAACATACTGGTTTATTATCCTTGTACACTCCATTGCCTTGTGACCGAATTTATTGCATGAAAACAAACACCATTGAAAGATGGATACCTTTGATCATTTGGTTGTCTAATAGGTGGTATTTTAGCAAAGCTTCTTGGATTTCTTTTATGTTTTCCTTTGACTTGAGTCTTTTGATTGTCCTCTATGTTTGGGGTCTACATAGCCTTTGAGCTTTAACCTTCTTCCAGTCCCAAACCACCTTTGTCTGTAATTTTTTTCTATCCTACAATCAACTCATCAAGCTTAGTGGAGATTTTTTTGAACTTATATCTTCACAAACTCTTTCTTTTTCTAGATCTTCCTTTAGGTTTACCTCTTCTTGTTCAAGCCTTGAGCTTTCATCAAACTTGGTTTGCACCACTGTGTTAAGATAATCTTCAATTCTCTCATTTTCCTCCATTATCACCTTTGATCCTGTGATCTCTTCATTATATTTTTTTAATTGCTCGCTTACTTCTCTATGTATTTCTTTGAATTTCTTCAATTTCTCTTTCAATTTCTTGATGCATTCATTTTCCTCATCAAGATTTTCTTTCAAATTTTTTTTCTCATTTTCAGATTTGTCAAGATCATCAAGAGATGTCTATAATTCTTCTTTATCATCCATTTGTCCCATCTTCAAGATCTTCCTGAAGTTGTTAGGCTTCTTCAGAGGAACCGGGCTTTGATACCAATTGTTGAACACCCAAGATATTGAGAGGGGGGGTGAATCATTATCTTCTTAAACTTATTGAATATATACCATCCAAATACTCCAATGCATATAACAGTAAGAATGAGAAAGAGAATTTCCATAACATAAAAGCACACAACACATGAACACCAATATTTTTACGTGGAAAAACCAAAATGGGAAAAACCATAGTGAGGATTAGATCACAATATAATATAAGTGGTTATAAGATATTACAAAGGGTGGCTCACACCAAGACTCACTGCCTACAAAGATACAATGTATAAATGGCTTACAACCAGAATATGAATTGATAAAGTTACACCTAACAAGTATTGATTTGGTTCCTTCGATGCTTAGTAAACTTGTATACCAATAGATATGTATTGACTTTGATTAATCTCCACACACTTATATATCACCTTCATTCTCAAAACTATCAAATATATATATTTGACTCATCCGCAAGAATCAATTAGGTTGGCCTAATTAGATGCAACTCTCACTCACCAAAAAGATTAACCACTAGCTTCAAGATTGTAAATTTGTTTTCCAAAAATAATTCAATTGTATAGAACACTATAATATGACATAATTGACCTAAGATAGGTCAAAAATACATCCACAACACAATATTAATTCATTACAACATCAATTATCTATTAGGTCAACTAGGGATAGACCTAATAACAAAATATAACAACTGAGTGATGCCAACTTACCATACGAGCACTTGTGCACATGAAATTTTGAATATACAAACTTCTAACATCCAAAAACCATTTCCCAAAATTGAAAGTTATGATATTCATCAGTGGAGGATTGCAGACAAAAATATTAGAGGATAATAACCATTTATGTATACCAGTTTAGAATACCAGACCAAGCTTGAACTTATGGTGATGTAGTTGCAACTCATACAGGATGGTGACATCAATGACAACACAAAATTTTCATAATGAGATGTTCTTCTTCATTCTTCCAACAACAACTCACCAAACGATTGAATGAACCTTGGAATGAAGATCTGAATCTTTCATGAAATGGCTTAAATGGATGTGGATCTTGAAGCTTGAAACTTGATTTGAAACAATTCCTTGAATGCTTGAATGGATCAAGAACTTTACATCATAATGTTATCTCCAATAAAATTCATGATGCAAGAAGACTATGATGTGACAAATGGATCTTGATTTCTCCAATAATTCTTCAATAAATCTACTCTTGAAATGCTCTTGTGAAATGCTCTCTTGAAAATTCTTATATTTCTTAGAAAAATTGCTAGGTGAAACATAGTGAAATGACATTATATATATATAGGTATTTAACTTTAATTTCCCAAAATTCAAATAATGCAAGATGACATGTGAATATAGATTTGAATTTATTAAAATATCACCAAAAATATAATTCAAATTTATTTCTTAGCTCTAAGTGAGAACCCATCTGCCCATTGGTGAATGGATCCTAAGTCACTCACATAGGACACACATTGCTCAATGAGAAGTGTTATGTTTAGGCATTAATGAATGTTAGATTTCCTCTTCAGAAAATGCAATTAATTTGGATTGGATTTGAATTAAAGGGGCCGTTAAGGAAAATTAAGATCAATTAATTATAGGAGCCATAGATAAGTGTGAAAGTGTAAAGGGGTACACTTTACAACTCCAAAAATAAGGCACAACTAAGTCTAATTTAATTAATAGTGCCCTAAAATTAATGTGAATATGTAAAATACATATTACAACACTAAATTAAGGTATAATTAAGTTCATTTAAATACTAATTCCAAATTAGTTGTGAAAATGTAAAGGGATACATTTTTCTACACTAAAGAGAATAAGGTATTTGTGTCCCCATAGATCCTAACATGCAGGAAATAACAACAGGTTATGGTTATTATCCTTGAAAGAAAAAAAAGCATTAAAGAAACCTTCACTTACTATCAATTTCATCACACAAAAAATTCCCAAGACAAATATAAATAATGGTCAAGATATTGTTTCATCGTAAAAAACATGTTTTAGTGATGATTGGGGTTCATTAGATTTTACACTGTCCTTTATGGGAGAGTATAAAACCTCACAATTTAAACCTAAAATATCTTGTGTATCTATGACATATTGTAGAAAGAAAGAAATTTATTTTTCACAAAAGAAAGTAATATATTCTACAATTGATCAAGAGAGTACCTTTTCAATGATTCTCTAAGCTCACTTGATATCTCTCCCTCCAAGAGCAAGAAAGAAATTTTATAAAAAAATCTCATTTTGTACATATCATCAAGTCCATGGTCATTCTACCAATGAATGTAAGGCCTTGAGCACTAAAATACAACATATTAAGGATTTTTGTGCTATTCCTTATGTTGATGTATCTAATTCCTCTAATTGATAATTATTTTCATCCTATCATGTTGCTCATCACTATGTGATATTGGTAGTTTTACGTATTTTTCTCATTGCCATTCATGGCGATACAATATTAAGTGCAACAATATTTTTCATGGCAGCAACATGATATTCCTTGGTGTGGTTATACTTGTCTCTATGATTAGGGGGCAAGGATAACTAGTTTTGGGAGTGTGCATCCTTGTAAAGGATCCCCTTTTCCCCTCTTTCTACTTCAAATACTAACATAGCGAGTATGCTGACATTTTAAGTGGAGGGAATATATTACCCTTATCCATTTCTTCTTGTGATTTTTGACCTATTAACATACTCCCTTTGGTGTTCACATTGTTTGCACTACCCCCTGAGGTGTGGTTATCAATTCATCCACTAAGATATTTAACCTTTTTATTTCATGGAACCTGGCTTAACATAGCTTTTCAACCATGTTTTGTCATTTTTTGGCTTCACTTTATTGACGGGAAGTTGAACCTAGTGTAAGAATTGGCATAACATCGATTTTTTTTTTAGTGCACACCTTATAGATCTAGTGTGTGTTTCTCATCCTTTGGCACTCACCTAGTGAATATCAAACTTTACTAGCCTTTGTGAGTATATTATTTTATTGCCTCTAGTGAAAATCAAATTTCACTAGCCCTTGTGATATTTTATGGATAAACAACATAGGCATGCTAGTCAATCCTTTTTCTTTTTTTCACATTAGCTTTAATATTGTATGTTGATTTACCTCGTTTCGTTGCTAAACATGTGTGTGTTCTTTTGTGCCTTTGTTGGTTTTCCATGAGATCGTGGATCTTGGGGGCTTGATCACTCTCCTTGATCCCTTGTCATCTTATCTTTCTAATAGTTGTACAATTGGACCTCCATTGACATATAATTCTCTACTTTAGTGTGTTTCTGAGCATAATTTCATACTCTCACTAAAGTCAGGTCTAAATGTAGTGTATAAAATTGTATACCTTTACAATTTCACAGTATGTTTGGGTCCCTTAACTTATTGGACTTAATCAATCTTCTAATTTTCCAAATTATCCATTCCAAAGCCTTATTCTTACCATTTTTTGAAAGGGAACCTTTACATTAAATAAGTGCATTTAATATTGTAATTGCCATGGATTATGAGTGTCCTAGAAATTTCGGCCAGGACCCATTCATGCATGGGCGAGTGCGTCCCCTTTATGTGCTAGGACCAATTTTAAAATATGTTTTTGTCGGTCTTTTAATGATTCAAATTAAAATTGTAAGTTTCGACTTTTAAAATCTATTTTTTGAGAAATTAGATAAACACCTATAAATACCTAGTCTTTTTATCATTTGAAATCTAAGAAACAATCTAGCACACATGATCTAGCAAGAGGTGAACATTCAAGAGTGGATATTATTGTCAAGAGAATTCAAGAGCAACATTATCTATCATTTATAGCACCAATCAAGATCCTAACATCATGTCAAAGTTTATGTGTGTTCATGTTATCTAATGCTAACAAGCATTGTAGATCTCATATTTTCAAGCATCCAAGCATTCAAGAAAATTAAGCAAGAAATATCCAATTCCTTTGAAGATATGTGCATGAATTCAATCCTTCAAGGAATCCATTGAAGTGTGGTGAGCTGTAAAAAGTGTTCATTCATCGTTGTATTCCCTTTCATTATGTTTTTATCAAGGTTTAATTACCAACCTTTAGTTTGACCATGGAAAACCCCCATACAAATAAAAAAAACATTTTTTCCCTCTTTGTGTATGTGCATATTATAGGTTGAAGAAGGATTGGACAGATATTGAAGAGAAATTGTGCATTTTTTCATTTGTTGTAATCATTCTTTCCAAGATATGTAAACAAAGTTGAAAATTTTATTTTTGTCATTTCGACAAATTTGTAGGTGGAAAATAGAAGCTCAAGTCCAACATGAGACGACCCTAAAAAATTTATTTGGGCCTCTGTATAAAGACCCATTCGTCCATGGGTCAATGAATCCTTGTAGGCACCTAAAAACCATTTTTTTTGAGAAAATGTTTTGTCCTCTACACTTCCTACATCCACCAACAAAATATTGTTTCTATTTTTCAATTGTTAGGATCTTGCATTTTTAATATTAGGCCATATAGGATCATTAGTTTAATCATTCCAAAATATTTCCAATCCATTCCAATTCCCCATCAGATGTAGATCTAGGTCTGATTGGATCACCATTGAGGCCAAAATTCAATATTTTCATTTTGTAATCTACATCTCAATGAAATTTGCAAAAATGAACTATTGAATCCTAGGGTCTTTGCATTAAGGGCCTAGGATCCCCTTTCCTATATTTTAGCTAGCTAAGGTTTTTTCTATTTTAGGATAGGGATTTTTTCATTTTTTTTATTTCATACTTGCATTTCTAGATGAGCTCTTACAAATACCAATCAAGAAAAAGATAAGGGAGGTTCTAGATAAACTAGTTGGGTCCCTATATTATTGTTTCTAATTTTGGATAAAGATCATAAAAATTGAAAACTCTAGAAGGAAATGAGATAGATGATCCTATAAACATAATGCATCCTAAATTATTCTATGCCTAATATCTTAGCAATAATATTATAAATCAAAATAAATAAAAAATTAATAGAAAATCATTCAAAAATTCAAAAAATTAAAGAAAAAATTAAAAAATAGTAAAAAGCAATAATTTTTCCAATAGTGAAACCACTTGTTATGGTGTCTTAGGAAAGTACCATGATGAAACCCTAGAAAGAAACCATCATGTGTAGTAGGAAAAAAATTATTTTCTAGAGGAATGCATCACCCATCCACTCACCTTTGTCACATTATCCCTTCACCTTCGTCTATCCACTTCACCCTCAAGTTGTTCACTTAATTTCACTTTCTACCATCATCATCCATCCTCTTCCATTTTATCCTCACTTTCCATTCACATCACCTAACATTCCTTCACTTCATCCTTTATTGTTATATTTTGCCCCAACATGACTCCCTCTTATCTAAACTTTCCATTCACTACCACATTCATCCTTGTCCCATTCATACCTACTTCTGTCTATCCCACACATGTCTTTGTTTCCCCGAATTTGTGCCTCCTTATGAACAAACTCTTGTCAATGATCACTAGGAATGGATCAAAAGTATATCCTCTTATGGAGTGACCTTAAACTTTCCCCCTTCTATCCTATGTTTCCTCATACACTCCTTGTCTATAATTTCCCACCTTACCTATCATCTCATCCTGTACTAATTCTAGTTTTCCACCACCTTATCCTACCTAGCCCCCAATATTCCATTATTTCTTCATGATCATTTGATACACCCCCCCTTGGCTTAAAAGTTTCACCATGTATAATAACTGATATGTTTTCTACATATCATGATTGATTATTTTTAAATTCTTGTGTTTTTTATTGTCTATAGTTTTAGTCTCCATACATCGCATACACATAGTTACCCTCATCTTTCATGTGATGGTGTGCCTCAAAAATGTGCCATTTGAAATAGTGTTCTATTTCCAACATGATTTTATGCCAATCATTATGCACATGTTGCACCATCATCATGATCAATTATATCATGATGCATAACACTAGTGTTAAAAGAAATAAAAGTTGATCTTCACATATTTTTTTACTTTTCAAAAATTTATCATTTCCCATCATCTTCGCCATCATTCATCTTTCCCCTCATCCATTAGTTACCCATTTCTCATTTCTACACTCTACTTTCATCATTCATCTATTTTTATCCCCTCCCTCTCTTTCAATCCTCATTCATGTCATATTTTTTCTATTCACTCTTGTACCATAATAACAATTCTAATCATCAAAAGAAATCATCATCCAAAATGTACACCCATTTAATCTATCATTTAATCCAATTAAATCATCAAATTTACATCAATTAGCATGTCAAATGGGTATGTGCAGGATCATGATGGGCCAAAAAGTGGCAATATGTAAGTGATATGATGGCCCATGTGGCTGACGACTTCTTTTACCCAAAATTGATGAAACGAAAAAGGGTTTTAAAGGAGATTCTTAGCTTTCCACCAATATAAATTATTCTTTATTTTGAATTTAATAAATAATTATCATTCGTTTTCTATTTAAATTATGACTAAAGTCCCGATTGATAGGTTGATTGAAAAGAATCTATAGCTTTCCAACGGTATCACAATTTTTGAATCTAAAACATGTGTCACATTCTATGCTTTGCATACTATAGGATTAAAAAAAATGAATTTCATGAAGTTTTGACCCAGTTAAGGTAGTTCTAGATACAAGTTTTTCTATTTTTTCAAAGTTGTAATAAAAAATTCATGATTAATTATTTACTAAGAAAAAAATTACAACAAAATATGCATCACATCGGGACATGAGTCCTCTACTTATATCTAAACTATTATAAAAAAATATTATCATTTTTTTGTGGTTAGGGTGGTCAGACAAACACCTAATTCTCATTTTTTCCCTGAAATTTAAGTACTACTGCATTGAAATTTCAAATTTTCACCAAATAGATTTAAAAAATAAAAAATAAAACTAGTAGTTTAGAAACTAAATTCAATTTTCTACAAATTCTATTCTTACATATTTTTGAAATAATATAGATAACCTATTCAAATTTTTACGTCAAGTTGCCTAACTCTGATTTTTTGAATTTTCATCACCACTTAAGGGCCTATTTTTTCCATGATGATCCTGCACATACCCAAATATTTGTGTCATCTTTTATCATTTAATCATAATGTATACATTATATGTATTTTATCATAGATCAAAATATTCATTTTCAATCTAGCATATTATCTTCCCACTCAAATTTTCTTTTCAAGAGATCCCCTAGGCCCTAGATAGCTAATCAATCCCTTGAGGGGGCATCATTATCCAATCCATCTATCACCTCCTTTACTCCAATTGATTATGGTAGCTTTACATTGGGGCTCCATCTTGTCTACCTTGAATTTCTTCTTTGCAAAAGGAACACTTCTTATAGTTGTGACACCATATCAAAGAAGAGGAACATGTAGACACCACAAAAATCATGCCTAATTATTCTAATTTTCCTCTTATTGAATTCTTATCAATTAATTAAATAATCCAATATTTACTTATTTATCCTTGTAATTAACCCTTAATTAATTAACCTTGGCTCCCATTTTCTCCAACTAATCATATAATTAATACCTTCATAAATTATTTTTATTAGTAATTAATTTCCAATATCATTATCCTCTATCTTAATATTCCAAATCATCACATGTAGACAAAATGATTTATCCTTTAATCAAAGCTCTGCAATCTATCTATATGGATCAAAATATAATTCATCCATCATTGAACATGTGTCCAAATCCACTTCATTATCATACATGTGTAAACATACTAACTCATACCACTCCTTACTAAACATGTTAGATCATACAAGATTGGAAGCCTATTATCCCTCTACCTCATCCCTTAAATTTGATTCATCTCCATTTATTTTATGAAACATTTGTGATCATGCATAGCTTTCCATCCCACCTTCCAACTTCTATCAACTAGCATTCAATATCCTATTATTTTATTATCAAATCTCCTCCATAGATCAAGAATTTTCTTCCTTTCTTTGACACTTGTCACAATTGTATAAATCCCACCCATGCAATTCAACCACAACCCTCCATTCTCTTCTTGACTATCTGCCTTTCATTTTCCTTTTGGAATACTATTTAATGAATACTTTACATAGTCATTTAATAACACTCAATCATATTCTTAGATTATGCTACCATTTTTATTATTAATTCACTCATTCACAATCTTATATTGCATATTTGAGTAGTAAGTAACAAAGAACATCCAAATTCGTCCAATTGGAAAAAATTCACACATTGCAATGGAGTTATAAGTGTGTTCATTCTTTATTTTCTTCATTTTTATTTTCTTACCTTTCATTTTTGATTTATCTTGAGTGTGATTCATTTGTTTAGGTTTTGGGTTGTTATTTTCTACTAACTCGTAATAAATTGAAATAGTGGGTTCAAACAAGGAATTAAGGATAAATAATGATAGTGAATTCTAATCTAGGGATTTTGAATATTTTTTTAAGAATAATAGAATTTCAAATTCAAGAGTAGTAACCCCTCAAACATTGCAATAAAATAGTGTAGATAAAACGTTAAATAGAAAATTTCTTAGTCAAGTTCGAGTAATATTGAGTAGTGCAAGTCTAGGACATGAATTATAGGCTGAGGTACTAAGAACCACATGCTACTTGAAGAATAGATCACCTAATTCTATGCTAGAGAACAAGATACCATATAAAATGTGGATTTGAAAAACAATGAATTGTTTCACATAGTGAGTTTTTAGTTGTGAATCATATGTTCATATGTGTAAGAAGGGATGGTCCTTATAATATTCTATAAATGACCTTAAAGATACACTATCTGGAAACTTCAATATGTAGAACCTTTAAAAAATAGGCAAAAAACAACCAAATTGAGAGACATATGCAGTTCACAAGTTGACTCATTTCATTGAAAAAATTGCCTTGATTCTTTCCCTTTCAATTCCACGGTCATGCTTTGATACCTCTTGTACTAAAATAACTTGCATAGGAGAAGAATATATTAGAAAATATGTTGCAAATAATTGATAATAATGAGCCACTTCAAAAGGGAAAGTCTTCAAAATTCTCCAAGAAGTACACAATTTTCAATATGATGATTATAATCTAATAACTAGATTAAATATACATATATGCCATGGTTTGAACAAAGAAAAACTTAGATAGTTTAATGTAACATCTAAGATGAATTAAATACCTAGATAATATTAAATAAATGATTACATATTGTTGGCTAATAGATTGTCACCTTGAAATTATATTCTTACAATCTTGAATCTTTACTCGAAAAGATGCAATCATTTCCAATAGCTCGAGATAATCACTCCTTATGGGAAAAAAAACTCTTTGAATTTTATAGAGGTACAAATCCCTCTTATATTTTCAATACAATCCCAAAAACCTTTTAAATTAATATATCAATATGCTTTTAACCCAAAAGAAGTAAAGGAAAATAGACCCAATATGAGAAAGATTTCCAATATGAGAGGTAAATGGAATAGGAAAAATCACAACTATTGGCACAAAGAATAGTAGGAATGAAAAAATATATAAGTGAATATATTTCAATTCAATATAATCCAATAATGAAACCAATCATGAAGATAAAATAGTCACACATTCACACAAGAACAATATAACTAAAGGAGAACAAATTAAACTCACATATTTAATGTATTCAATTTATATTAATGAAAGCTAAATGCACACAAATGTATAGAGGTTTTTAATCATGCATGTTATATTGAAATTGAAGTATCAAGTTCAGAAAACTGTGAAGAGAGAGTTCCTTTGTCTTAATTATATATATATATATATAAGTGGATGCATAATTACTTTTTTTTTTTTAAGTATAACTATCCAATGGTTTAAAATAAAATATTTTAACTCAAAGCTACCATGAGCAACTGAAAGGTCACTAAGGTGGCACTTCGTTCACTGGTCCCTCGGCTAAATGGTTTGATGAGGTAGAAATCCTTGTTTTGGAAGCTCATAATTCCTTCACAATGGTCATCATCTCCTTATGTTGGGGAATGATAAAATTCTTGGTTTGAAGTTTCCAAACGGTTTTGATACTCCATCCCACTTCGAGTCTTTCCACGTAATTGATTGCAAGCCCAACTAATTAAAATAAGAACAAATCAATACCATTGAATTTTCTAAGACTCTTAGCGTTGAGAGGAAGAGTGTCACTTATTCCATCGGTCATTCTTTTAAAATTCTCTTTCAAAACTTTCTCATCTTCATCACCACTACCCCAAGATTCTCTAATAAATTGTAGGCCAAGTCCATATAAATTCTTGTGGACCTCCTCATTAGTTGTATTTCATTCCATTACCACTTTTCCAAACTCCTATAAGCTTAACCACATAGAATTTCCATTCAACACTCTTTTTTCACATCACACAATGGTTTTGTGCAATGCTCAAAAGAATATTCTCACTAACCGGCTTCTTAGGTCCTAATTCTACCATTCCCTTATGTTCGCCTAGACTATTGGCCCATACCATATCTTTGAGTTTAGTTGAGGAAATATCTTTCTCTACCTCTATCTTTAAATAATTTGCATCCTTGTGTACCCTTTTCATATTTGAGATGAAATGATTTCCATTATTCAATATATCTTTAGCTCATTCCCTTATAGCCTTTCCAAAGGTTTTATAATTTTGTATCCTAATTTCCACTCTTTCCCAACTACTAATAATGGATTAAATGCAACTTCAGATTCGGTGATTGGTTGCAGAGCAATGCCAAAGATATATTTCAAGCATTCAGTTAGGACACTAATTTGGCTTTTCAATTCATTTTGATTTTGTTTTATTTGGCAGTTCATTCTACCAATCTAGCTATTGTTATCTAGAAATTATGCACATCTCCATCCCTTGTAGAGGGCCCTAAGTTGACCATGGCGAGATTGAAATCACTGGAAATTTCATGGATAACATCTTTCTACATAGAAGGGTCAGGAAATTTCACATAAATATTCTTGTACTATCGTTCTCTAAGAACCTAGATGTAGTCTTAAGTATCTTAGGCCAGGGATAAATTTAAGAAACCCCCCCCTCGACGAAGGTGTAAAATCCTAGCGAATCTTTCCTTTTATTTGAAAAAAAATATTAATTTTCCTGGCGAATCTTATGGACAGTATTAATTTTTTTGTAAAATCCTGGTGAATCTTAATGAATAATTGGTAAAAATAATAATCATAGTGGCAAATCCTAGTGAATCTTGGTGCGCTCCTATCACAATACAGGCGGGGTCGAGGGCCAGATCTTCCCCCATTCCTAACAAAATTCAATACCATCAGCCTAACAATGCTTCATTGACGGAACCCCCATCACAATCCTGTCGATGGCCCGATGAAAATGGCTCACAACCTAGTATTGGTGTATCAATGGTGCATCGGGGAAACATTATCTGGCATCCCACTAATAGAACGAAGGATGGCTGCAAGTTCATTCCACACCCTAATACACATGTGCCTTTTTAAAGGCTTGTTGAGACCCAAAATTTATTTTGGGCCACACGATTAGATTTAATCATGTGGCCCAAAACAAATTTTGGGCCTCAACAAGCCTTTTAAAAGGCACGCATGTATTAGGGCTTGGAATCAACCTACAACCGTTTGATTAAAAAACTAATCTATGGCAATAGATAAAAGAAAATATTCCTCAAATTAAATAGTAATTTATTATTAGTGGAGATATTGCCCCAAAATTAATCAGAGGAATATAATATTACTCGTGAATATAATTAAAATTTTTAGTTACTGTATAAAATATTGGCGAATCAGTTTTGATGATGCATCTTTTACATGGCGAATTAATCGAGACAAAATTATTTTTTCGTAAAAACCTAGCGATTTAGTCTTCATTTCAGCTTGTACTATTAGCCATTTTTGGAGCTCCTGATTTCTATTATTAGCCAATTGGCGAATATTCACCACTAAATTTTTCCCTGTCTTAGGCTTAGGATTCCTTTGGATCAGATTACCTATAAGATCTTTCTCAAGGAGACCCATCTAAACCACCTTTCATTTCCTTGATAATGTATGCTCAAACCAAGAGGAGGTATCAGTTGTGGCAGCTAATTTGTGACTATACGAACCAAATTAAGTCCTCCTTAATGGGTGAGTAATAGATTTCTCATAATCTAGAGAGGAGGGTGGAGTAGGAGTAACCCTAGGAGAAATATGTACCTCTCTGATAAGAGAAGATTTGGAAGAAGAAGAAGAAGATGCACTTGCATGAGATGGAGAAGTAGAGATAAATTGACCATTTCTTCTTCTCTTTCAACTAATTATTCATCCTTGTGCTACTAAGGGGGTTCAAGTGCATCTTCCCCACATGTTTTCTATAGTATATTTCTTTTCAGGGGTTAAACTTCCCCTCCAACTTGTCCTCCTAAACGTACCTACTATGAAGTTGAAGTTGATGTTCCCAATGTCATAGGGGGCTAGCTACTTTCCTTTTGTGGTTGAGTATTTTGTGACTAGGTTGGGGGTATTTTATTTTCTACACTTTTTTGAGCAATCTATATTATTGTATTCTTTTGAATTCTGTGTTGGATGTTGTGGTTTTGTTGTTGATATGTGGTTGTCATTGATGCCAACACTATTAGGATTAATGATTCTGAAGGTTGTTTATGTTGAGAATATTGAGATAATTGTAATAAACATGTTGTAGGTAGTCTATGAAGTTGTGAGGGTCAGAGTGATGTAAATTTCTATATATTGATATTTAGAAGGCACACATTAATGGGTTTTTTGGTGAGACCATCTAGTATGTTCTCCAAAAGTTTCAAGAGTGCACATCAAGATTCATGGAAGCTATGTGTTTCTAAGTTCCTACAGTTATTCTGTTACTGTAGTTGGTGTTTCTGGATGAAGTGAATGTAATTATGGTAAATTGAGTTGTTACATACATTCCTGAGATGTTCGTAGATGTTTCTAGATCATGATCTATCATTGTGGTATGTCTGCATTGATCGGTGTGTTCATGATCAAATATTTTTCCTTTGTGTGTTTGACTTTTCATGTTCTTGGTTGACATGATGGTGGTAGTGTGTTGTGGATCCTTATGGATTAATTTTGGAATTCTTGGCATGTTCGAGGATTTTGATTTAGGTCTTCATTATGTTATGACTAACTTAGGTTAGTGCGCATTGAGATTTTTTCATGTATTGAGGCCAATAGTTTGTAATTTATTTATTCCTTATTTGTGGCCGACAAAGTTATTGATGTAAATTCATGTAGCGGATATATAAGAGATTTTTTTTCATTATTTTTTAAGTAATCCTCATTGTATGTATGTGAGAGATTTGTGAATAAAGATCAGATCCTCTGAATAGAGAGCGGAGTTTGAAGAAGTTTGAGTGAAGACTGAAGAATTATTTTTGTGCCTAATCGAAACTGTCATCAAGATTTTGAAGAAGTTAATTTCTCAGTTCAACATTCTCAGATGGATTTAATCTGATTGTTTTATGTAAGGTGATGAGTCTTTCCTTCTGAGTAGTGAGCTCTAGGAAGTGTTCCTAAATGCATGTGCATTCCCTATTCATTTTTCTATTATACTTTTAACAAGGTATAATTGTGGATTAACCTCCACCATGGTTTTTCCCCTAACAAAGTTTCCATGCAAAAATATTTGTGTTATGTGTTTCTGATGTGTTGATGATTCTTTCTTTCACTGTTAATTATCAGATCTGTGATTAAAGGTTGATTTAGTTAAGTAAATTTTTAAATTCTACACAACTAATTCACCCCCCTCTTAGTTGTCTATCCTTATTTTCCCAACAATTGGTATCAAAGCTGGTTCCTCTGAAGAAGTTTAATAGCTTGAGGTGATTTGAGATGGCATCATACAAGAAGGATAGTCCCAGATTCGATGGTATAGATTACTCTCTGTGCAAAGTCAGAATGGAGTGTCCTTTAAGGTGCATTCGTGAACCTTTCTGGAAGATTACAAAGAATGCATACACTATTCCTCAGAATGGTCCCTCTACTGAGGATCAGATAAAAAAGGCTGAAACTAATATCAGGGCTATAAAAAAATTAATGAGTTCTTTGATAGATTGAGAGATGACAAATGTGATAGGTCTTAGGGTATGTGCAGGATCATCATGGAAAAACAAGGCCCTTAAGTGGCAATGAAAACTCAGAAAATCAAAGTTAGGCAACTAGACGTAAACATTTGAATAAGTTATCTATATTATTTTAAAAACATGTAAAAATTGAATTTGTAGAAAATTGAATTTAGTTTCTAAACTACTATACCTTTATTTTACAAAAGATAATCTATTTGATCAAAATTTGAAAGTTCAATGGAGTAGTACTTAAATTTCAGGGTAAAAATAAGAAGTAGGTGTCTGTCTGACCACCCTAACCACAATAAAATGATAATATTTTTTTATAATATTTTAGATATAAGTATAGGACTCATGTCCCGATGTGATGCATATTTTTTTATAATTTTTTTCCAAGTAAATAATTAATTATGATTTTTTTAATACAACTTTTAAAAAATATAAAAAATCGTCTGTCTAACAACCTTAACTTGGTCAAAAATTCATGAAATTCAATTTTATTTTATTTTATCCTATAATATACAAACCACAAAATGTGACGCATGTTTTGGATTCAAAAAATGTGATACCATATGAAAGTTATAGATATTTTTCAATCAGCCTATCAATAATGACTTTCCTCATAATTCAAATAGAAAATGAATAATAATTATTTATTAAATTGAAAGTAAAGCATAATTTATATGGGTGGAATGCTGAGAATATCCTTTAAAAACCCTTTTCGTTTCATCAATTTTGGGTTAAAAAAAGTCGTCAGCCACATGGGTCATCATATCACTTACATATCACCACTTTTTGGCCCATCATGATCCTGCACATACCCCTTATGTTTTTTTGATGTGTTGATGATTCTTGCTTTCACTATCAATTATCAGATCTGTGATTAAAGGTTGATTTGGTTAAGTAAAGTTGTAAATTATGCACAACTGATTCACCCTCCCCTCTCAGTTGTCTATCCTTGTTTTGCCAACAGTCCATTGTAGTCTTTTCATCAATGGTTTCAACTTCTTTTATACTCTAATCCATAGTTACAATAGGTTGAGTTTGGACATGATTAATGAAGATAGGATCAACCAGATTAGATTCATCATATTTAATTCCTTGTACATTCCATCCTAAGTTGAACTCCTTTATTTTATTAATGATTAATCTCATCCAAATCCTTCTTCTCACTTCATACTTACCAACATAGTCAAACCAATAATAATCCAAATTAAGGATATGATGGAATCCAAAACCTAACTGTAGATTTCTCTTTACAAAACCTTAACTTTCAAAAGGAACCCCTTCATTATAGAACTATAAAGTATATTTGATAAAGTACCTTTCTATATTAAGTGCATCAGATAGGGAATTACAAGAGAAATAACCAATTCCTATTGGGAATTTTATTCCAACTTTCTTTCTCTCCTAAAACCTTTCATTAACTTCACCTACTTGAATGCAAACATCTATCAACAAAAAAATGTCTTTAGAATACCAAGAGTTTTAGTGGAGCACCATCAAATCCTCCAATCTTGATATATGAACATATTTGTAATTGTATAAAATGGCTCCCATAATTTTTGAAAACTATATGGCTTTAGGAGTAAACTTTAAAATGGTATCTTCTTGTATTTCTCGAGCTGCCCTCATAGTAAAGGTGTCAGTAACTCTCCTATGGTGGTGGTAACTCTTTACCAACTGTAGCTTATAATAATAGTAAAAAATTGGGACTTCATCATGTAACTTTGGACTTGGTCTCAATCCTAGCCAAGGTGTCACATTAGCAATGCCATAAATCAAATCTGAGGACATATAAAAAAGAGTTATTAATTAAGAAGTGGAAGAACATGTAATGTATCTTATCACTAATTATTTGTTCCCAATCCAAGAATTGGTCTCCTCCAATAATAATATGTATGAAGAAATATATCCACTCCTCAATTTTTTGATCCTTTTCATTTCCTCTTAACCTATGCAATTGCACAATTATATCAAAAAATTCATCCATAAAATGATTTCTATGCAATTTCTTAGGTAGTTGACATTTTCATTTCTTAGGTGTGACAAACCACTCTTTGGTGATAAGATTCTTATAAACCCCTTTCTTTTATGAAAAACTAATATGTGATGAGGTGAAATAAAAAGCTAAATATTGTTGTCTCTCTCGAATCTTCAAACAAGCAGCAAATGTGTCCCTCTGAGTTTTCACCACCAACTAATTATAACTAGTTCTAACTTCCCAATCCTAAAAATTATAATGGTGAATTCATTCCATTTCTAAATTTTTGAATTGGATAGCCAAAAGGAATGTGACAGCTTGCAAGAATCCACTTTATGTGTGATGGACAGTGCATTACCCTTCCCAATTCTTTCACAAAAATTGGTCAGACTGACATGCCCAAATTTAGTGTATTTTATCTCTAGAATTTTGCTAATCAAACCAAACGAATACGTGTAACCCTAATATGTATACTTCATACTAAAAAAAACCATAAGACTTGCACTCAATTTGCAAGAAATAAAAATATATGCTAGTGTGATTTTTCAGCATAGAATATGATTTCTCTATCTTCTAGAAAATTTAACCAGAAAAAATTAGTATCTTAAAAAGTGTTTAGAGCTCCAAGATTATCAATCATGTGGATTCTCTCTTTTAATTTTCTCAAATTTTCCTTCCAGTCATTACTAAAGCATGCCTTCTAAATAGCTCAAATTTCTTTAAAACATTCACAATTAATGTAGGAGTGGATGGGTTGTTAAGGTATGCCTTGATAAGGTTCGCACATGTAAAATTTCACATCTTCCTTTTACCTCAACTATTTTTTGAATTTTCAAAAAGAAACGGCTAGCAAAAAAATTTTGACGGAAAGAGCAGTTTTCACAACCTCATTGAGATTGAAAGAGTTTCACAATCATTATAATGTTTTGAAATACAACATCTTGATGAAATCATCATAACACTACTTTAAAAAAAATAATCTTCAAGACTATTCAAAAAAAGTGATGGTTTTCAAAACTCCTTCGGGAGCTGATAGAGGTTTCAAAACCTCGCCAAAACTCTAAAATAATTTTAACTTTAGCCTTTTTGGAACTTTACAAAGTTATGACAAATTTTTTAGGTCTCGAAAAAGTTTTAGAATTCTAAGGAAGACTGACTCCAAGGAGCTGACTCTTCATATGTTAGGTTGAGACAAGGTTGTGACAACCTAAGAAGAGGTCGATGAACTTTTGAAAACCATAGGGAAGACCAATAACTTTATTACTTAGCCAAAATTATAATTAAGTGGACACAATTTTTACAAGGGGACAAAAATCATGGTAATAATTGGCTCTGATTGGGGATGAGGATGATGCAGTATGAAGCAAGGAACATATAAACTAGTGAAGTAGACCAGTACTTTATCCATTGGGCAATAAGATCAACATTTGTGACACAAAGGAAGACCAAGAACTCTCAAACAACCAGAGAAAGGAAACACACCAAAATTAAGACAAAAACTACTAAAATAAATATTTACAAGGGTACCTTACATAGATAGTCACATTTGATATAATTTGAGATCTTTACCTTCATAAGGAATAGGCAATGGAGTATCATTGAGGTAGGAAAACTTGAAATTATTTGAGACACATTCTTTAGTCACCTTGAATGGACCTTTCTAGAGTGAATCAAACTTCTTGTGCGCACTTTTAGAGTCTCACCTTTTATCCCATAGTAATACAAAATATTTGATCATGAATCTCCTAGGTTTGGCCTTTTTATCGAATTTTTTTACCTTAGCCTAGTGCTTGTAATCTTTTCCACCATTTCATCCCTTTTCTCTTCAATCTTAGAGAGATACATAATAGTATTTTTCTAGAGCATCTCATAATTCTTGATCCTCTATTGTCTGGTTTGCGTTTTTTTAGAAGACAACTCCAATGAAAGAGTAAAATCGCTACATATACAAGTATGTGCAAGATGATGATGGGACAAAAAGTGGTGATATGTAAGTGATATGATGGCCCATGCAGCTAACAACTTTTTTTTACCGAAAATTGATGAAATGAAAAGGGTTTTTAAAGGAGATTCTCAACTTTCCACCAATATAGATTATGATTTACTTTGAATTTAATAAATAATTATTATTTATTTTCTATTTGAATTACGACTAAAGTCCTCATTGATAGGCTAATTGAAAAACATCTATATATTTCAAACAGTATCACATTTTTTTAATTTGAAACATGTGTCACATTCTATGCTTTGCATATTATACGATTAAAAAAAAAATGAATTTCATGAAGTTTTGACCAAGTTAAGGTGGTGAGACATACAATTTTTTATATTTTTTAAAAGTTGTAATAAAAAAATTGTAATTAATTATTTACTTGGAAAAAAATTACAAAAAAATATGTATCACATCGAGACATGAGTCCTCTACTTATATCTAAAATCTTATAAAAAAATATTATCATTTTATTATGGTTAAGGTGGTTAGACAGATACCTACTTATTTTTTCCCTGAAATTTAAGTACTACTACATTGAAATTTCAAATTTTGACCAAATAGTTTAAAATAAAATAAAATAAACCTAGTAGTTTAAAAACTACATTCAATTTTCTATAGATTCTATTCTTACATATTTTTGAAATAATATAGATAACTTATTCAAATTTTTACGTCAAGTTGCCTAACTCTGATTTTTTGAATTTTCATCACCACTTAAGGGTCTATTTTTTCCATGATGATCCTGGACATACCCATACCATATACTAGCTCAGAGGGAAACATACCTATGGCTTTGTTAGGATTTCTACTATCTTCCCGTTGTGCTTTGAAAAAATATTCTTATGCCAATTTTTCTAATTTTCATCCACCATTTTCTTCATAATATTGATAAGAGTTTTATTGTTGGATTTAGCTTTCCCATTCCATTGGGGATAATAATCTACAATGTGGGATAAGTAGATTCCATATTCATAGTAGAAGAGATACATCTCACTAGATGAGAAACTGGTAGCATTGCCAACGACTAATTTGTAGGGTACTCTGCATCTTACTAAAATATTTTCTTTAATGAAATCACAAACTACCTCTGGAATTGTTTGCTTTATAGGAATGGCTTCCACCCACTTGGTAATTTATTTTCCTCTAGTAGTAAGAATGTGCATATGTTTTGCACTAGACTGAGGACTAATTGGTCCAATAAAATCCAATCCCTACTATTGAAAAGGTTCATCTCTCACTATCGATCTCCATGGTAATGCTAGTAGATGAGGTCTCCCTATGAACTATTTGCACTTTTCACAATTTTCCACCTAGTAATATACATCCTTGAACATTCCAAGATAGTAATAAAAATGCCTTAGTATTTTAAAAAAAACATTGAAGAAGAGAAGTTTCCTCCACATGCCTCATTATGGAATGTTTCTATTGATATCTTTTATTAGTTATTGTCTACATATTTCAAGAATGTACTATACAATCCTCTTTTATATGGATTATCTTCCCATATAATATATTTAGCTGCTTTTAACTTAAGATTCCTCTTTTGTTTAGGAGAAAAATGTTTTGGGAATTTTCCATATGTATGACAATATGCAACATTCAAGAATTATTCATCTTGAAGGCCAACTAATAACACCATGGGGAGATCTTCTTCTTCATGAAATTTATTTTCAACCATTGAAACCTACATAGAACCCTACCTCTAACCAGCTTGGTGAGTTTGATGTCTATATCATACTCCTACACTTTATCTATCCAACCTCCGCTTTTGTTGCAGTCGATATCATGTTGAGTGAGCATACTTTTTCTTATAGGGTTTGGCATAAAAAAATTTGAATGAGAGTGTAGCATGTAGAAATTAAATTTTTTAACTACGTTCACTATGATGAATGCATGTTTTTTAATTTGTGAATAATTAGGTTTACACTTCTTCAAGGGAACACTCATGAAAGCAATTGGTGCTTGAAATTTCTAGTCATTGAATTACAAGAGAATGACAAACATTGTATATTTAGAAACATGACGATAAATAATAAAATACTTATTAAAATCACGATGTACTAAAATTGGTGTATGAGTAATGGGTATGTGCAGGATCATGATGGGCCAAAAAGTGGCAATATGTAAGTGATATGATGGCCCATGTGGCTGAAAACTTTTTTTTTACCCAAAATCGATGAAACAAAAAGGGTTTTTAAAGGGGTTTTCTAGCTTTCCACCAATATAAATTATTCTTTACTTTGAATTTAATAAATAATTATTATTTATTTTCTATTTGAATTACGACTAAAGTCTTGATTCATATATAGGCTGATTGAAAAAAATCTATAGCTTTCAAAGGGTATCACATTTTTTGAATTTGAAACATGTGTCACATTCTATGCTTCATATATAATAGGATTTAAAAAGAAAGAATTGAATTTCATGAAGTTTTGACCAAGTTAAGGTGGTTAGACGTACGATTTTTTATATTTTTATAAAAGTTGTACTAAAAAAATCATAATTAATTATTTACTTGGAAAAAAATTACAAACAAATATGCATCACATTGGGACATCAGTCTTCTAGTTATGTCTAAAATCTTATAAAAAAGTATTATCATTTTATTGTGGTTAGGGTGGTGAGACAGACACCTACTTCCTATTTTTTCCTTGAAATTTAAGTACTACTGCATTGAAATTTCAAATTTTCGCCAAATAGATTTTTTTAAAAGAAAAATAAACCTAGTAGTTTAGAAACTACATTCAATTTGCAACAAATTCCACTTTGACATATTTTTGAAATAATATAGTTAACTTATTCAAATTTTTGCATTAAGTTGCCTAACTCTAATTTTTCCGAATTTTATTGCCACTTAAGGGCCTATTTTCTCCATGATGATCCTGCACATGCCCTAATAGCCTCCTTAATATCCTTAAAATCTCACTTTACAAACTAATTCCTCTTCAAATTATGTTTCTCTTTCATCATATCTATTTTTTTTTGGTGATTTCAAAGAATTCAAGCCTAAATTATCACAAAAAATTAACCTGTCCAAAGAAATATTTGACCCTGATCCTATTATAAGGTAGGATCAATAGAAAGATTAACTTAACCATTTTTGGATCTATTATGATTCCATCCTTTGATATTATATTCCACAACATATTACCTTCAGTGACTCCAAAGACTGATTTCTCAGGATTTAAAGAGATGCCATGTTCTTTGCACCTTTGAAGGATCCTTTCTAAATCCCTGAAATGATCTTCCCTCATTTTAGAAAGCATTGTTAAATCATCTAAATAGATAATAATTATTTTATTTTTGAGATCATCAAAAGAAAGATCCATAGCCCATTGGAAGGTGGCACCAACATTTATAAGTCCAAAAGGCATTCAGTTCTAAGAAAAGGTTCCCCATGGGGTAGTGAAAAGTTTCTTATACTAATCTTCCTCTACAAAACTAATCTGATTATACCCAAAGAATCCATCAAGCATAGACATCATCTCAAAACCTTCCACTATTTGGAGGATATGTTCCATTATAATCAAAGGGTAATTGTATTTTATGAATGCTTGATTAAGATTCCAAAATTCCACAAAAATCCTTATCTCTTTGTTACTTTTTGAACTAGGACTATATTGGCAATCCAAGTCGATTGGTGAATAGGATATATAATCCTAGCTTTCAAAATTTTATCAATTTATCTAAAAATAGAATCAATAACCTTGGGATTATAAGTCCTTTGTTTCTTCCCAAACGAAACTATAAATTCTTTCAATGGTATGTGATGTTAAAGCTTTCCATCCACAAATTTTTAAATTTTTCACAACACCAAGTGAAGACTTCTTTGTACTTAATCAGTAATGCTACCAACTTATCTTTCTCTTTGGGTGTGTAGCATTTCACTATGTATAATAGCTTCGTAGACTCAAAACTTCCTATGTTCACAACCTCATATTCTCCTAAACTATTCATTGATTCACCCATTTTATTTTTAATTACCCTATCGTGATGATCAAATAGATCTTCTAGAAACACTAGAACCTTGGGAATCTTCTTCCCTTTTAGTTGAACAATTCCACCTTCTAAATATTGTTCATCATTCAAGTAGAATTCTTTGTATTCATTAGCGCTACCTTTGAAAAAGGGTTGGGCAAACATTTCAGCATTTTCTAGGAAAGCTTGGATCTATTTGTCATTTTCAAACACTTCTTAATGATTAACATTATCTTGGATGTTAAGTGTGTAGATCATTACAATCTAGTACGAGTCCTTAAAAAAAAGGTGGGGTAATAACAATGAGGTTGACACAACTAATGAATCCACCTTGGAGTGTAGTTCTCTTGATATAACTTCTATAGAAAAAGCATCAAAGTGTTCAATGGAGTCCCATACCTTATTTTGATAATGCCTTAATATCTTATTCTTGATAATAAAGATCTTGCGTACCTATTGAAATGTCAATTTAGCATCTCCAAAATCCTTTAGCATTGTAATTCCATTTTCCTTTTCCATGAATATCCCTAATAGTAGGGATTCCTATTCTGAGGTATTATTATACTAGAAAATTCCAATTTATAAGAAAAAGGAAATGCTTCACCTATAGAAGAAATCAAAATAACACGAGCACTTGAACCTAAACTATAAAAACTCCCATCAAACTCCATCCATAAATCTGAGGATATATCTAGGATAGCCATTTTTATTTCTTTATCGAGGTCAAAGAGAAGTATGTAATTCTTAAACTTAGATTCCTCATAAATAATTTGTGATCTTTGGTCTTCTAACTTTAATATTTAAAAATTCGCCTATGATTTGAGATCCAGGTGTACCTTTCTTCCTCCTATAGGAATTGTGGGATGAATCTATTTGAATCTCACCTCTCAAGTCCTTATAGAAGCTCGTACTTAGAAGAAAGCCATAACTGAAAAGGATATCAGCCACCAAAATTGTGAGCTTAAGTCTCTTTTGAGGGTGAGTTGCAAGCACAACTTGAGCACACTTGATTTTTCCTACCAAAAGAACCTATTTAGACTCCATTGAGTAGCATTCCTCGAAGGTTTTTGTCAAATTTAGCCCTAAGGCTCAAGAAATATATGCTAGCAAGACATTATCTAAGGTGCTTGAATCAATAATACAATTACTCAACCTAAATCCATTGATGAATAAAGAGAGATAGAATGGATTAGGTTTCTCACATATATATTTTGATGCAAGAATCTTATTGCTTGAGGCTTGACTAGATGTCGAGTCTTCATCATTAACCATTTTTTCATGCAAAGCCACATGAGATAAAAAATATTTAGATTTTACATATTCAACTAACCTTTCCAATTCCTTAGGATTCATCCTTAAGTACTCTGCTTGTGAAATCTACACCTTTGAGTTCTTAAAAAAATCAATTATATCATATGATCCTATGGGGTTCTCTAAGGATGAAAGATTCAAAGGCTTTGAAGCATATTCTATTAATCTTTGATGTATATGGGATGCATTTTGATTTTTAGAGGTGGCATTATCTTTACTAAGTAAAACCTTGGGAGAGCTTTGAGTAGCTTTTTGGTTGGTATTATGTTGTATTCGAGCTAAAGTGGCATAGGTGGACTCATCCAGAGTGATGTAGACATCTCCTCTATCATCATGATGTTCAAATTCAAAGTATCCAATAGTAGAGTCACTATATTGTAGACATCTCCTCTATCATCATGATGTTCAAATTCAAAGTATCCAATAATAGAGTCATTATATTGATTTGAGGAATCTTACTCATTAGTAATTTCTTCAATAACCTCCTTCATCATAGTCATTTGTATAAAATTGTTCATTTCAAGCCACTCTACCCCATCATGATATGTGGTAAGGTAAAAATCACATTTTTTTCTTACTCCCTCTTGGAGGCACTTCAATTGCTAACCTTTTTTGAGTAGGGGAAAGAGGGAGAGTTTTGTTACTAGGTTGAAAGTTTCCTTTTCTTGATATATCTTGGTATGATTGAGAACCCTTTGACAACCACATCTTTATAGAAATTATATCTTTAGAAAGTATTTGAATCATGTGGTCTAAAGAGGTGGAGGCTTGTGATTTACTTGAGTGTAATTCTATCTCCCACTTTCTCGTTGTGATCATCTCTCTCTCCAATTCAATAGCCATAGTTTGTGCTGCCTCTAAATTGGCTACCAATTCTCTTTTCAAGTGAGAAATAATATCTAGAGGCTGCACACTAATATAGAAGCACTTATGAATCTTTTTCGAGGATCTCTTAGCAAAATCAATTCTATTTACCAATTTATTAAGCTTAGTCACTAATTCCCTCATAGGTTCATTTACCTCCTTTTTAAGATGAGTTAATTTCACTAACAGTGTGTTTTCATCTTCTGCACTCTTAAATCTATTTTCAAACTATGTTCATAGTATTCCAATTATTAATAGAGGCATTAGGTAAATGGTAAAACCACTCTACAACAACGTCAACAAGAGATTCCATAAACAATCTGATTGCGACATCTTCATGTTGTACACTAGGCACCACACAAGATAAAAAGGTGTTTATGTGTTCTTCTAGGGAGATTTTCCCATCTCCAAGTTTAACTTGAGAAAATTCTTATGTGAACCATTAGTTAACACATTTAACTGAGCACCTAAAGCTAAGGGAACCATAGTTGCTCCCCATGGAACTGGTGTTTAATTAGGCTTGTTTTGGAGAAAATTGACAACTAAAGTGATTATAGTCCCATGTAATAGTAATAATTAGAAAGTAGAGAAGTCAGGGGTTGGTCTATTTGGAGAAGGAGGTTGAATTCTAAATTTAACCCTTCTTTGAGGAAGAGCAGAGTCAAAAAAGCTATCTTTTTCTAAGGATTCAAAGACTATATTGACAATATCTTTATTTCTATCCCCTTTAGTGTATCTTTTGGAATCTAGGGTGATTTTTGGATTGTTCAATAAAACATGGATAAGGCCACTTATGATTGTCTTTGTTCATTCCCAATAAAGTCAGAAAAAAACTGTTGGCTAATAGATTTGCACCTTGAAATTTTATTCTTAGAATCTTGACTCATTACTCAAAAATATTCAATCATTTCCAACTTGAGATAATCATTTCTTATGGTTTAAGCGACCACTCTCTGAATTTTAAAAAGGTAAAAATCCTGGAAACCTTTTAAAACTAAAATATCAATAATATTGTAGGGCCTCAAATTAGTAAAGGTAAATAAACCCAATATGCGAGGGTATGTGCAGGATAATCATGGAAAAAATAGGCCCTTAAGTGGCAATAAAAATTTAGAAAATCAGAGTTAGGAAAATTGACGTAAAAATTTGAATAGGTTATCTATATTATTTCAAAAATATGTAAGAATAGAATCTGTAGAAAATTGAATGTAGTTTCTAAACTACTAGGTTTATTTTAAAAGAAAATAAATCTATTTGGTGAAAATTTTAAATTTCAATGCAATAGTACTTAAATTTCAGGGAAAAAATAAGAAGTAGGTGTTTGTTTGACCACCCTAACCACAATAAAATGATAAATATTATTTTATAAGATTCTAGATATAAGTAGAGAACTCATGTCCCAATGTGATGCATATTTTTTTGTAATTTTTTTCCAAGTAAATAATTAATTATGATTTTTTAATTAAATTTTAAAAAAAATATAAAAACTTGTATGTCTGACCACCTTAACTTGGTCAAAACTTCATGAAATTCATTTTTTTTTTGTTTAATCCTATAGTATGCAAAGCATAGAATGTGACACATATTTTGGATTCAAAAAATGTGATACTGTTTGAAAGCTATAGATGTTTTTCAATCAGCCAATCAATCAGGACTTTAGTCGTAATTGAAATAGAAAATGAATAATAATTATATATTAAATTCAAAATAAAGCATAATTTATATTGGTGGAAATATGAGAATCTCCTTTAAAAACCCTTTTTCTTTCATCAATTTTGGGTAAAAAAAATGTCGTTAGCCACATGGGTCATCATATCACTTACATATCACCACTTTTTGGCCCATCATGATCCTGCACATACCCGAGAAATCTTTCCAATACCAGATGTAATGGAATAGGAAAAATCACAACTACTAGTACAAAGACCATTGTAAGCACAACGTAATATATAAGTGAATATATTTAAACTCAATATAATCCAAGAACAAAATCAATCGTGAAGATAAAACAATCACACATTCGCATAGGAACAATATAATTGAAAGAGAATAGATTAAACACATAGATTTAAGGTATTCAATTTATCAAGTAATAAAAGCTAAATGCACACAAATGCATAGGGGATTCAAATCATGCATGATGTACTGAACTTGAAGTATGAAGTTCCAAAAAATGCTAAGAGAGAGTTACTTTGTCTTAATTATATATATAAGTGGATGCATAACCACTTTTTTTTTTTAAGTATAATTGTCTAATGGTTTAAAACAAAATATTTTGATTAACTCAAAAATACCACAAGCAACTGAAAGGTAATTGAGGTGGTGCTTTGTTCACCAGTCCCTCAGTTGAATGAGTTGATGAGGTGGCAATCCTCATTCACAAAGCTTGGAAATCCTTCACAATGGCTGACATATCCTCATGTTGGTGAATGATAACATTCTTAATTCCAAGGTTCCAAACGTCTTTGATAATTCATTCTGCTTCAAGTCTTCTCGCATAATTGACTACAATCCCATCTAATTCAAATAAGACCAAATCAATCCTATTTAAGTTTCTAAGACTCTCAGTGTTGAAAGGCCAAGTATTGTTGATGCCATCAATCATTCTTTTAAAATTCTATTTTAAAACTTTCACATTTTCATAACCGATGCCCCCTACTCTCATAACTTTTAGGCCAACTCTAGAGAAATTATTATGGGCCTCCTCATTAGTTGATTGCATTCCATTAATAGTTTTCCAAACTATTATAATCTTATCCACATAGATTTTCCATTCAACACTTGTTTTCCACATCACATTGGTTGATTGCAATGCTTGGAAGGATCTCACTAACTAGATTCTTAGGTCCTAATTCTACCATTACCTTAAGCTCACCTAGGGTGTTGGCCCACACCATCTCTTCAAGTTTAGTTGAGGCAATTTCTTTCTCTACTTCTATCTTCATTGTATTTGCATACGTGTGTATCCTTTTCATATCTAAGATGAAATGATTTGGACATTATTCAATATATCTTTAGTCCATTCCCTTATAGCCTTTGCAAAGGTTTTGTAATTCTATATCCTACTTACAACCTCTTTCCCAACTATTGATGATGGATTGAATGCAGCTTCAACTTGGGTGATTGGTTGTAGAGCAATATCAAAGATAAATTTCAAGAATTTAGTTAGGACTCTGATTTGGATTTTTAATTCATCTTTTATTTTCTTATCTTTCGAAGTTCATTCCACCAATATAGTTTTTCTGATCCAGAAATTATGCATGCATCCATCCCTTGTAGAGGGCCCTAAGTATACCTTGGTGACATTTAAATCATATGCAATTTATTGGCTAACTTATTTTTGCAAAGAAGGGCGGGAAACTTCCACACAAATATTCCCTATATTATCATCCTCTAACAACCTATACATAGCCTTTAATATCTTAGGCTTAGGAGTACTTTAGATCACTTGACCTATAAGATCTTTCTCACCTAAACCATATTTCTTTTACTTGACAACGTCTGGTTGATCCAAGAAGAGGTAGTAGGTGTGGCAACTTATTTGGAACAAGAGGAACCAAAGAATGTCCTCCTCTATGGGGGAGTAATAGATTTATTGATTGCTATGGAGAGGAGGGTGGAGTAGGACCAACCCTAGGATAAACATGTAACTCTATGATAGTAGTAGTAGAAGAAGAAGAGATACTTGCATGGGATGGAGAAATAGAGACATCGACCATTTCTTCTTCTCTTTCAGTTGCTTCTTCATCCTTGTCCTACTAATGGGGTCTAGGGGCATCTTCCCCACATGTTTTCTCTGGTATATTTCCTTCCAGGAGTTCATCATCCCCTCCATCTTGACCTCCTGAAGAAAATTTCTATGAAGTTGAAGAACTAATGTTCCCGATGTTATAGGGAGGTTGGTTGGTTTCCCTTTATGGTTGAGTATTCTACAATCAGGTTGGGTTTTTTCTTTTCTTCACTTTTCTTTGCAATCCATTCTCAAATTCTTCTCAAGACAATTGCATTCTTTTCTTCAATGATTTCAACATCTTTTATACTCCAATCCATTATTATAATAGGTTAAGTCTAGACATGATTAATGAACATAAGATCAACCAAATCAAATTCATCATCTTCAATGCCTTGGAAATTGCATCCTAAGTTGAACTCCCTTATTTTATTCACGGTTAATCTCATATAGCTCCTTCTCACTTCATACTCATTGACACAGTCAACCCAACAATCCTCCAAATCAAGGATATGATGGAATCCATAACCTAAATATAGATTATTCTTTACAAAACTTTTACTGTCAAAAGGAAACCTTTTAGTATATAAATATAAAGTATATTTGACCAAGTCCCTTTCTATATTAAGTGCATAATATGTGGAATTGCAAGAGAAATAACCAAGTTCGATTAGGACTTTATGCCAACTTTCTTTTTCTTCTAAAACTTTCTATTAACTTCAACTATTTTCCTTTAGACTTCTATCAACACAATTTGTCTTTAGCATACCTAGGGAGTTTCAGTGGAGCACCATCAAATCTTCTAACCTTGATATATGAACATCTTTGGAATTGTATAAAATGGCTCTAATAAGTGTCAGTTAGCTATATGGCTTCAAGAGTAAGCCTTAAACCAATATCTCTCTATATTTATTGAGTTTCCCTCATGGTAAAGGTGTCAGTAACTCTCATGTGGTGGTGGTAACTCTTTCCCAACTGTAGCTTATCATAATAAAAAAATTGGGACTTCATCACGTAGATTTGGACTTGGTCTCAATCTTTCCCAAGGTCTTGTATTAATAATGGCATAAATAAAATATGAGGACATATAGAAAGAGTTATTAATTAGGAAGTGGACAAACATGTGATGTATCTAATCACTAATTAGTTGTTCCAATCAAAGAATTGGTCTCTTCCAATAATAATCTATATTAAGAAATACATCCACTCCTCAAGTCCATGAGACCTTTCATTTCCTCTTAACCTATATAATAGCACAATTATATTGGAAATTCCATCCACAAAATGATTTCTATGCAGATTCTTGGGTGGTTGAGATTTTCCTTTATTAGGTGTGACAAACCACTCTTTGGTGATAACATTCTTATATGCCCCTTTCTTTTCTAGAATACTAATATATGAGGAGGTACAATCAAAATTTGAATACCATTCTCTCTTTAAAATCTTCAAACATGCAACAAAGGTGTCCCTTTGAATTTTCACCACCAATCGATTATCACTAGTTCTAACTTCTTGAGCCTCAAAATTATAATGGTGAATGAATTCCAATATTATGTTTGGGCATTGGATAGCCATTGAGAACACAACATCTCGAAACAATCCACTTTCAATTAGCTTCTATGTGATGGGCAACGGGTTACCGTTCCCAATTCTTTCCCAGAAAGTGGTCAAATTGGCATACCCTAGTTTAGTGTCTCCTATCTTTGGCATTGTACTAGTCAAACCAGAGACATACTCATAACCCCTATAATTATACTTCATATTGACTGAAACCCTAGAATATGCACTCAATTTGTGGGAAAGAAAAATATATGCTTGTGTGTTTATTCAACTGAGAATATGATCACTCGTTCTTCAAAAAAAATTAACCAAGGAAAATTAGTACCTTAAAAAGTGTTTAGAGCTCCAAGATTATCAATTGTGTGAACTCTCTCTTTCACATTACTCTCTAATTCTCCTTCCAGTCGAGAAAGGTAGGAAAAATGGAATTCTCGTGACAAGTCATTGAAAATCTGAAATACTGCGTTGGGTTTTTTGAGCTTTGCTAGGGTTTTCTATTTTCTATAGTCATCCTTGGCCGATCTTGCGTCATACTGCACCTACTGTGTAGGAAAAATCCTCCCTCATTGAGTACAACTGCATTTACTGTAGTTTTAGGGGTTTATTATGCCTTCAACTAGCTCTAACCCAGTAGTTCATGCTGGTGTTAACAGTTCATCGATGCATTTCAATGGCTCCTCCTCCAAACAAACGTCCTCAAAAATTTGTTCTGAAATTCTTTCATGAGGTAAGAATTTTGATGCCCTAGCTGATGTGATTTTTCCTTTACCAGATTTAGATTCTGCTTGCCAATGGATTGAACAACACACCCTTGTGGGTTATATTTTTGGGAGGACTCCCCCCAAAAGTGTGCTAAAAGAATGGGTCAGCAAGCCTTGGGCCCTCATGGGGTCCGCCTTGATATGGTTCAAAACTTGACCAAAGGTTTTTTTTTGTTCCGCATTATGGAAGTTAATCATGTCCAATCTATTTTAGATCATGGGCCCTGGTATGTTAGGTCATCCTTGTTGGTCTTTCAAGCATGGACTCGAGATTTTTTTGTCTCAGATGACACCAAAATTCATGTCGCAATCTAGATTAAGTTCCTCGGTTTGCCTCTGCCTTCTGTGCCCTTCCTGCATCACATTGCTTCCTCTTTGGGGAGAGTTGTTTGTATTGAACCTGATAGGTTTTTCCAAGCTCGACCTCAGAAGCGGGTTTGTGTGGAAGTGGACCTATCCAAGGATTTGAAAGAATCTATGGAAATTCAAATAGGAGCTATTAGGCACACCCAAAAAGTCACGTATTTCAATCTACCCAACACATGTTATCGGTGCCAGCTAGCTGACCACAAGATCAAGGATTGCCCTTTGGCAGTGCCTTGTACACCATCCCCATCATGAGATGTTGAAAAGCCTTGCCAGACAGAGCCTTCTACTAAGGTTGGAACAAAGTGGACCATGGTTACAAACCAAAAAAATAAGCCAACTGGTGCTAGGTTGGCTCCCAAGGCCCTTGAACCATCCAAATTTGTTTCAAACCCTTCAGAGAAGGGGACAACCGCTCCTTCTAGAGCTACTAGTGTTGGGGTGCAACCCAGGTCAAAGGCAATGCCTCAGCCTGCTGCTGTCATTTGCGCTCAACCGATTATTCCTCCCACAATGGGGGCTCAACAACAATTTTGTAGTCCGTCTCCACCACCGGAAGAAGGAGAATATGTGCCAAAAAAGTGAAGGTTTTCACCCCCTATTCAAATTGGTTCAATTCCATAGGATTTTTTTAAGAATAGTTTCTCTTCCCTGGTTGAGGAGGAATTGGATTCCAAAAGTATGGAAGAGTTTCATCCATGAATTTTCTTTCATGGAATGTTTGAGGTCTAACTGACCTCTCCAGAAAGTATTATGTTATAGATACCTTACAGAAATAATCAGGGATTGAAGTGCTTTGTCTCCAAGAAGTTAAAATTTTAGGATTTTTGCTTGTCCTTCTATTTGGCCAACCAGTACTATGTTTTTCACTTTGCATGAATCCAAGCATGGTTGAGCCACCACTTTTTTGTCCCCGCAATTGCATTCTTGCATTGTGGATCATGGGACTGATCCTTCCCAGCGGGTAGTCTAGGTTCTCCTCAACATCGATAATCATTCCTTTGGGGTTATTAATGTCTATGCCTCTAATGATGCTATGGAACACTCTTTTCTTTAGTGCTGGATTGTTGATTCTTTACCAGTTGCCACTTGGTTGCCTTGCGGGGATTTCAATATGGTCGAGATGGCGTATGACAAGGATGACACCTTGCCCTTCCACTAGACTACTGGTGAAAGGGAGGCATGGTTTTACATGCATAATAGATTGGGGCTTTTTGATCCCAATATTGGTTTCCGCAACTCTCATTCCCTCTGGAACACTTGGTGTAATTATAGGGCCGATTCTGACAGAGTGTTTAAACGCCTTGATCATGCCATGATCTCGGCTCAATCTTTTTTTTCTTTTGACAACTCTTCCTTACCAGTGAAGCCATTAGTGGATGTAACTCTGTCTAATCACTTCCCAATTTATTTTCATATTGAATGGACATCTTGTCAACCTCACATGTGTAAAACTCAATTCTTTCTTAACACGTCTCTGCTCTGCCACAAACCCACTCTGGCCCACATTCGTCGAGTGTGGAATTTGGAGTGCAAACTAGCTGGCCAAATAGGCTAGACTACTTGGTGGAATGATTTCATCAATCATACTTCTCGATTCTTGTGCATTTATGGGCACCAACTAGTCATCTTTTGTCGATGATCCTAGGAGGCTACCACTGCTGACTTGTGTGCAGCTATGGAGGCTTTGGTGGCTAATCCTTCCCCCCCATCACATAAAGTTAGGGTGGTGAAATTAAGGCACAATAAGCAAGTGGCTGATAATTACACTACTAGAGGAGCGCAAACCAAAGCTCGACTACATTGGCTTAAGATCTATGATCATGCCTCGAAAGAATTTTTTTTGGCACTTTGTACCAGGCACTCATCCCCAAGCATCAACAAATTTAAGGATGACACTCGGGTGCTCTCTGAGCTACCTAAAATTTTCTAAGTCTTTTTGTGCCATTATGAGTAGGTGTTCATTGCACAGGACTCCATGCCTGTGTGACAACAAGCCCTTCAGTCTGCCTTGCTTTTGTGCCACATAGGCTTTCTTCAGCCTAGATAAATTTTTGTGATCAATTGTTAACAATTGATCATCTCAAGGAAACCATTTTCTCTATGGACGATGATAAGGATCATGGAATTGATGGCTTTCCTTTTGAATTCTACAAATCTCTTTGGGACTATGTTGGGAGTGATTTACATCATGTCTATCTTGAAGCTTTTCAAGCCAAATCTCTAGACAATTTAATAAAGAAGGGCAATATAAAGTTCATACCTAAGCCTAGAGATCGAGAGGATATTTGCAACTAAAGGCCCATCATGCTTCTCAATGTCTCCTAAAATATCATTGGCAAAGCTCTGGCTTTGAAAATTTTCCATCTTTTACCTCAGATTTTGCGCCCAGAGAAAACTGGTTTCATTAAATCCAGGTCCATTCTAGATAATATCATTGTTGTTTGGGAAGACATGGAGTGGGCCCAATGTTCAAATCAGAAAGTTGTGTTCATTAAAATTGACTTTTCCAAGGCCTATGACTGCATTGAATGGCCTTTCATTCTTGCGATGTTGCAAGCTTTAGGGTTTGGGCTCAATTTCATTCAGTTTGTTTGTATGCTTTTTGTTGATGCTTTAGCTTGCATAACCATTAATGGTCTCCAATCTTCTGCTTTTGGTCTTTTTCACTCAATTCGACAAGGGTGTCCTCTCACCCCCTCTTTGTATGTGCTTGCGGCTGAAGGCTTTGGCTACCTTTTAGCCCATGTTGTTTCTCAACAACGTGTCAAAGAGATTCTTCTCCCGAACTCTTAGGAGTGACTTGTTAATGGCCACTTTGCAGATGATTCCTTTCTCACTCTCTTGGAAGAAGAAGAATCGATCACTACTGCCCTTGGTTGTCTCAACACTTTTTGTCTTGCCTCCGACTCTACCATCCAATGGCACAAGACATTATGCTATAGGAAATCTGTGTTACCCACTCCTGCATGGCTTCAAACCTATAATTGGAAGTGGATTGGGCATGGAGAGATCTTTCATTTTTTGGGCATCCCCTTCACCTTCCAGGCCTCCCCTAGGGAGCTATGGCAAGCTGTGCTCTCAAGGGTCGAGCATAAGCTTTCTTACTGGATCACCAAGCCTCTTTCTCTGGCTGGTAAGTTCTAGGTTCGCTCTAAATTTTTGGCTGCCACTCATGTTTACTACTCCTCCTATTGGGCACCCTCCGAAGTTGCCCATGGTAGGCTTGAAATGTTGCTACGAGACTTTCTATGGGCCTCCTCTGAAACCCACAAGGGTTTCCATCATGTTGCATGGGAGTATTGTTGCCTCCCTATGGATTCTAGAGGGCTTGGGCTGCTCTCCACTCAATGGAAAGGGACTACTCTTTGTGTCAAGTGGATTATCCGAGCCATCACCAAAGATGAAGCCTGAAAGATTCTCCTCAGGAATTGTATCCAATTTGGATTTCTTGTTCATAAACCTGCCTGGAAAGGAATAGGTCTCCAAACCCTCCTAGTTATGAAGGAGTCTATTCAAATTGTTGGAACCTTTGTGGCCAAGAGAATTTGGAATGCCTGGGAGGCTGTTAAGCCTTGGCTCCGATGGGCCAGGGTTGGATTTCGTTCAATCAGTAGAATATTTGGTGGTCTCCTCTTCTTGCCCATAATGGTTAGCCCTTGGCTGAATTGCCTTGGCTTAAAGCCCTCAAATTTCACAAAAAGGGCATTCAAACCCCGCAATAGCTCTTTTGCCAACCCACTATGCGCATTATGCAGTGGGATGCTTGTAAGGCCCAACACAGACTTCAAAACCAAGACCGTGCCACTTTCGACGGGCTGGTGAGCGTCATTCTGGCGGAAATGCTTCACTAAATTGGCATTCATTGGCACACACCTTAGTGGAAAGAGTGGAAATGGTTTCAAGACACTCCTCTCAAGAGCTATAAGCCATGGCTTGGTTATAGGTGGATTTCACCCCATTTTCCTATAATCAACAGTTTGAACCAGAGGTGGCTTCTTAATTCCTCTACTCATGTCTGGCGAAGGAGATTTGATGCCACTTGGTATGTATGTGTTAATCCGAAGTTGGCCCACTTTGCTTAGTGTATTCTTTTCCAAGGCTTGCTTGTGGGTTCTCGGCTTATACACTTGGAGGTCTAGGACACTTGTCGCCCTTTTTGTGGGCAACTTGAAAGCTTCAAGCATATTTTCTAGTTTTGTCTCAGAGCTCAACAACATTGGACTTGGATTCATGACCTCTTTCGACCCTTTCGGCTGAAACCTTTTTCCTGGCATATGGTTCTATTGGGAGATTCGCTTGGGATCCCTACTAAGTTCACCTAGCTTTGGCATACTTTCAGGGTAGAAATCCTCTTCAACATCTGGAAAGACAAAAACTTCTGCATATTTTCTCATTCTCAGATAGATATTAATGTTTCTCTCTATGCTAAAGCAGTTATTTGGTCTAATTTTCTTTTACAGATACAGGTGCAAGCTAACAAAGTTGCACTGGAGGTGGCTCACCTATAGGTCCTCCTAGACCATTGGGGTAATGCCCCATGTGCTATGGCTTAGGTCCCCGACTCGCCCTCCTCCTCCCATGATCAATTGCCCTATCAAGGTTGGCAACGGAGTGGCTCCGCGCATCCCCGTTCCCATCCTCCTGCTCAATAGGATTCTCGCCATCCTCGGCATGCTCGCTCTCCTCAGCCACAGGCTCGTCAGGGTTGGCCTTCTGGTGGTGCTTCGGGGAGCGGCGGTGGCGGTTCTGGGTGGCCCTTTGATACTTTGCCTGCTTCTAGTTCTAGATGGCCTACCAGTGATAAAATCTTTCCGCGGTTGGCACTTGCAATCTCGCCCCGGCGCGAGGAAGAAGATAAAGATAAGGAAAAAAATGATGATGGTTGGGGTGCTCCTTTTGACGTCACTCCAGACCTCGCTGATATATGGGGGAAAAACATGGATGATAGAGACCCTCTTGGCTCTGCTAGCACTACTCTTAACACTTAATGGCCTATTTATTTTAATTTCTCAAGATTTTAGACTTCTAGGCTATTGGTGTTTAAAATAGCAACCCAGCTAGACTTTCAAATTCTCTAAGAGGTAGCCAAACCCTATCAAGGATAACTACAAAGACTAGTGGTCAATTGACAAGATTCAGTCAAAGACTGACATCTCCTACACTTCTGGCTTTGTAGGACCAAGGTGGGTAAACCTAAACAATGCATAAAACTTAACTCATTCATACATACTGACATTGCTTTTTATAGCAAATAATTTCCAATTCAAATACAGTAAGGGAAGCATTAATAACCTTGAAATTGGCTAAATTATCAGTAACTCAACCCTCGCTCAGCCATTGGAAAGAAGGACACACAATAACACAGTAAGATTTAAAAAATATTTTACAATTAATATTATTTATGACATGCACAAAACTGCATAAAAAGATCAGTGCCTCTTCTGGGTCATGGAGTCAAACACATAAAATAAATTCTCCAGCAAACAGTCTTCAACCAGTGGATTAAACTTGCTGATGCTTTGCATCAACTATTAGTGCCTTGCACCAACAATCCCTCTCTTGATGCCAATCAGATTCTCATTATTAAATCCCATCTGCACACCTGAAATCATAATCACCTGTTCAAAGTATTCTAACCATTTCTTTGAAATAGAACAGTGAACAGACAAAACAATCTCATAGAACTTGAGATGATAAATTCAAAGACACTTTGTATTATTGAATTTACATGAGTGAAAGTGTAAAAATATGGAGACAATCTGATGATATTCATCAATGTGAAAGCACTTCATGATGTTAATTGCCTAACTGGCTATATTTACTCTTGAATTCATGAAATTGCAACTTACAGACTCAAACAATGACTCAGAAAAATACAAATTTCTATCTCCATAGTCCAATACAAAAATTAGAACCTTCTCAGAACTAGACTCAGAACTGATTTTAGAACTCTAATCCCAGAACCCCTTTACAAAGAGAGAATGAAAGAAGATATAGAAGAATGAAGGAAATAGAAGAAGCCCCAAATTTGATCAGCAATTGCCATTTGGAATCTTCATTCACCGTTGATCAATAATTCTGCAAAATATCTTCTCCTCTTTCCTTCCAGCAGCAAACATTCTCTCAAACAACATTTGCTCATGATTGCCCAGCAACAAAAAATCTGCCCATGTGGAGATTTCTCTTATTTCATCCTGCTGCTCAAAATATCTCTCCCGTGCACAAATTGCTTCTATTTTTTGTTCTTTATTTGCTGCAACAATACTTTGGCAAATAATGAACTTTTGCCTCCAAAGTGAATAAATTCACTTTATAAGTTCTCCATATTTAAAATTTAATCATGGGGGCAATTATAATTCCAATGTTTTATCATTTACAATAAAACCACATTGGATATTTTAAATATTTTACCAGTACTCAATGTTTTAAATTTTCTATTTTAAAACATTTACCCCCCCTAAGTAAAATAATATTCACCATTTTATCAGTGAATAAGTTTATTCACCTTATGCAGCATAAAATGATTAATAAAATCATTTTCCCGTGAATGTTTTATTTACCCAGTTACACTATGGAGTAAACAATTCAATTTTACCCATGCCCTTTAAAATTCTCCCGGGACCTACCGTCGTTTTAAAACTATTTTAAAATTTAAACCAAAATTTTAAAATTTTGGGCTCCTCCCATCGCATACCTCGTAGCAATTTTGGCCACGTCATTGGTATTCTCGTGAGGTCCGCGAGAATTCCCTAACCTTCCATTTTTGTTGCTCCCGTGGGTTTTCCCGACCGCATCTCTGCCTGTTGTGCGGTTCCTCCATTTCACGAGCCTTCCTGTTGCTCATGCCTCCCCACTGGTCTTTGGTGCGGTGGCCCTCAACATTTCCATCGGCCCTCCATTATTCGTTGTAGGCCTTCCTGTTGCTGATGTGGGTTTTCCCTTTGTCTTTTACCATGGGCCTTCTCACATGGCAACGGGCTTCAAATTCAATCAGCTGAGTCTTCCATTTTGTAGCGGGTTTCTACCATCCTCATAGCTGCTGGTCGCACCCACTCCATTCTTCATCCGTGCGCGAGAGTCTACTCTTCACCGCCGGCCATGCCTTCCCTCCCACTGGCCGCAGGCTCCCCTGGTCATCCTTGTTTGGCGCAGGTCTTCACCAGGCTACGCTGGTCTTCCATTGGCAACGTGGGTTTTCCTCCTACTCCAAACATGGTGTGGGCTCCACTGGTCATGCCCTTCCTCTGTTGGCCGCACACCCTTCTCATGGCGCGATCCTTTCATCTGCTTGGTGTGGGCATCCTGCTGCCTTGATGGATGTCTATACCTATTCCAAAGCTCCATACTGGTCTATGTGTGCTAGCCGTGGGTCTTCTCCATCTCTTCTATACGCGGGAGTCTCCTCCACAATACACTGGCATCGTCCATAATGCCCCTATCATTGCATTTAATATCTCTCCTTTTACATCGGCCCACAATCACTTGCCAGTTGCTTACATGTTCCCATCATCTACACACTGGTCCCTGCCAATGTGTTCATCAATTAACTGTTCATTCCTTTGGCTGAACCCCTAGAAGGTTTGCTCGATTCAAAGATTTAGCATGATTTTGGCTTATGGCCTCTTGAAGTGGCAACAATACTTGGGACTAAAACCGAGTATATGGTATTGGATAAAATTGAAGCCTCCACTCCATATGACATATTTTCAAGTTGCCAATAGATCATTTGATGATCTTTACAAAATTTAGGCAATCCAACATCAAACTGAAAACAAACCTCACCAAATATTAATACCATTAATGCTTTTCCAATTACCATACATGTTAATTAGAACACTCTCGAGAGAAAAACTATGCAGTTGCTCAAGTAGATGATGGAAAGATTAACCAGTATCGTGACATTATCCCATAGTGAACAACACTATCCTCAAACTATGATAAAACTTCCCTGACGCTTGATGAATCTTTGGAACTAAGTGAGGCATGTCGGGTCCTCAAATGGGCCCGGCTAAAAAAAAATTTGTTTACAAAAAAGTTTCAACTCCAACTTGATGAGACCCAACCTCTTGAATACTCGCGAAGTTGAAAAACGAACTGGGTCCGCCTCAGAAACTGTTTTCTGTCACTTTTGCAAAATAGGCAAAACTGATCAAGTTGCCTTAGGAATCGATCTGGGAAATTGGTCAAATGACCTCGTGAAACCACAAATTCTTGCAAGAACATAGTCATTTGACCCAAAATTATAGTGCAAAAGACGGATCAGAGAAATCAATTACGAGTAACCGGATATTAATCGGCAAAGTTGCTCGATTAAACTTTTCTAAAATAGCAATTGTTTTGCACTAATTAAAACACACCCGACTACTAATTTGCAAACATTGCAAATCAACTCCTGGCGAGCTGCCATCAGACATGGTGGAACATTTAGATACCCTGAGCACGTGTGCAGAAGGAATTACTTTGAAACATCACCGGTCAAAAGTTATTGACAGTCGAAATTGGCCTCACAGAAAGGCTGTAAGGAATTCAAATGCAAAACAGAACAATCTCCATTTGGTTTCGATCTACTAAAAATAGCAAATCAAATCATGAGGTTTTGCAACTTGAAATCCGAGATCATGTTGATATGGGGAATATGGAACAACATTCATTCTGACATGATAGTGAACTGGTTGTGAAAACCAAGCTCAAACAGGAAGCTATTTTGCAAACTAACAATCTGCAAACAGCAGAACAGTGCAAAAACCCTCTAGCTTCACTTTTTGAAACACTATCAGAACTCATCTTGAGAAGCTCAAATTTGACATGCCTGCTCACATAGGTCAACTGAATATGTCTGCAAATGGGTTATGCATGAAAATCAACAAGCTTTAAACTATAAGCCTCCAAAGTGGGTCAGTCGGGACTGATTGTTCTAGTGCACTTCTGAAAGTGCAGAAGCAAAATTTTTGAAATAGGCACCTCAAATTTTGCAAATTTGAGAGTGCCATCAATGGCTCCGACTGGGGATGTATGCCCCCTGTGGGCATAGCAAGATTCCAGATCTCTGGAGAGTAGACCAAAAGCTGAGTCCAATAGGTGTCCTCAAACTACTCCCCTTATTCAACCTTATTTTTTCAACTTCATTTGATGAACCCAAATCACCAAATGAAAAACGGGAATGAAAATCTACCTCTATCAAACACAATTCTGTAGAAAGAGTTGATCTCCCTCAACATATGCTTGCCTCTATCAAACCACAACAACACAGGTGATTGCATCATTGCAAACAGCAATACCAAACTGCCCTTGTGCAAATGTGAACTTGCTCTTTTTTCAACTCTGTCATCAAGTGTTAACCAAATCAGATATGTTCCATCACTGTTACTTTCTTCATTCTCTAATTTAGTATTAAGCGGCAGTATTTGAAAATGGGGATCAAGACCATTTGAAAGCATAGCTTGATCACAACCATCCACTTGATAAAACATATTGGTATCTCCTAACAGATAATCATTCACAACATCATCAACATGTTCACAATCACTATGCATCTGAAAGTCAGACATACTTTCAAAATTTTGATTATTATGTGGCAGCAACTTATTATATTCATCACTTAAATCATTCCCAAGCTGAAAACAACTTGTTTCAATGTTTTTCACATTGTCACATTCTATGCAAACCGTCTCCAAGTGTATGCAAACAAATACTCATGTATTAGCACACTTTGTAACTATTCTTCATCATGTTGGTATTGAGAGTCATCAGAGATTTCTGACTCATCATCATCTGTAATCATATAGTCATCCTCTGAAGATAAGGTATCAACCTTTGAACATAAGGCATCAACCTCTCCAATTTCACAAGCTTGCTCAACAAGCAATTCTGGTTCAGAAGAATCATCTAATTTCTCATTGAAATCAGTATTAACATCCACATGAAAAAATTCATGTCTAGGTTCATTACTCGGCTCAAACAAAGACTTATTCAAATCTGCATTACAATCTTCAAGATTTGGCTCATTGGATATGCAAACCTCATGGTTATTTTCTATTTCAAACTCATCAAAAGAGATTTTTGAACTTACATCAGTGTCCATATCTTCATATTCATCATACAGTGCATCATCACAATCAGCTTGTTGTTTGTCTTCATCCATATCATGTTTGGAAAGAGAATCAGATTCGCTTGCATCATACCTTGCATCTTGAAGCTCATCACCATTTTCAAAGTCAATAGGGGTTGCACACAACAATTGAGAGTTGTCCTCATGTGCACATTTCTGATATACTGTGGTCAACAGATCTGAAATTTGTTCACAACTCAATAGATCACTGTTTTGATCTATTGTTTCAACCACTTCCACCTTTTTACCTTCACTTGAATTGTATGCAATATCAAATTGCAAATCAGAGCATATCACTCTGAGAATTCAATAGGCTGATCATAAATTGGATCTCCCTAATCATAGGAGGCAGAATTTCTGACAACATTATCACAAGAAAAGTCATAACCAGTCATATTGAATAAACTATCCACTTCTCCTTTCTTACCTTTTTCTGGGTTGTCAAAACAACAATCCACATCACTTTTCATTTCAACATCAGATTGGGTATCATTACTGAAATTGTCACTTGCATCCTCTTGAGGATAATCATAAACATCTTCACTATCAAACTGAAAACCAGAAATGGTTTCCTCATTGCAGCTGCTTATGGCTTGTTTTTTAAACTGAAATTCATCACATACTCTGTCACTTGCAACTGACACACTAATGTTCTCAAGAGTATTTCCTAAATCAACAAACCCTCTTGTTTCACTATGCAAACTTGCATCATTGCTACACTCAACACTTGTAGGCTTGACTTGATCAGTTGTATCACAACATTGCTAATCACATATCTCTTATTCAAAGAGTAAATCCAACTCATAGTCTTCTTCAGGTTCTTGGCTTGAGAGACTCAACTGCTGATTTGCATTTGGGTACATTTCTTCTATAAGTTGTTCATTAACAACTTCCTCATCATCTGATGATGCATTCTTCTCATCTTTTATCTTCTCAAGTATGCACTTGTTTGAAAACATCTAATTATTTTCATTCACACAACTGCTGATTCCATCAGCATGTTTTCCCATAACTGAAGACAACAAACTCTGAACATACTCATTCCTCTACTTCTCCAATTTATCCAACACTATGTATGCCATCTGCATGCTCAGTATTTCAAAATGTTTTAACAGTGCACTAGATCCTTCTTCATAAGCTTCAAAATACATATGGATACAGTCAGAAGTACTAGGTCTAAAATTTTTTGGGATTAGTGAAAGAGCAACAACAAATCTATGACTGAAATCAATACTTGACTCCTCATTGTGTTTCTTGATCTACTTTAACCTCACAACAAGGTCTGAGGGATCTCTTGCAAATTCTTTTCTATAAGCAGCCACTAATTCATCCCAACAAGGAAATGACTTCTCAGGAAAACTTAGATACCAATCCCGAGCTCGTGCTTCAAGAGATCTGACAGAAAATCTCATCCATTTATCCCGATCTCTGAAAGAATGTTTCTCCATGAAGCTAGAAAAACTTTGAACATGTGCATCTCCTTTACACACAGTATACCCATCAAATCTAGGCATATCCTTATAAATTTGAGCTGACATACTTTCAGTTTCATAATCAACCCATGACAAATCAACTGAGCATATAATGGGTCAAAGGAATTGACAACGGGTGCAATGACTTCACAAGTAGACATAGTTTGATGGTCTCTTGACCGGGCTTGTTGAAATAACTGGTGTCTTTCATCCATTTCTTTAAGTCCTCTTTCAAATACATCATTCCATTCAGAACTGAACCTAGGCTTATTAACTCTTGGGTTCTTACACTTTAGGGTATTAGATGCTTGAAGATTATTATACTTTTGACACTTCTTGACAAGCTAAACCAAAGTATTCACTGGTATAGCTACTCTACGTTGATAATCCATGGATATTACAAATTAAGGCTCACTAATTGTGCATAATTAAAAGCCTGATGGATGGAAACCCCTAAGGTACACAAATGCATTCTAACCATCCAAATCAACAAATATTTGAGCACTAAACATAATCTTTCAATGGAACTGCAATTACATTAAATGGATCCAACAAATAGGAGTGTGCAAACTTAATTTTCTGTTCTTTCCCTTTGTCAGTGCTAACTCACTCAATAGGGAAACAACGTTTCTTCTAAGAAGTTCAAATATGGTTTTCATACACAAGTTCTTCAAAACCAAAAGTGAAGAATACCTGGAAACTTTTAAACTGCTGCAAATTGTCTTCCTGACTGGTAGTATTTGTAGATCTGGAACTTACTTCAAATTTTAACAGGTTCAATCAACAGAGTCACCACCTCTTTTCACAGAGGACTAAAATTCAAGCAGTATGAAGTTCTTTTACAGTTAAACTTCTTTCTGAGTTCCTTTCCACCAGCAGAGCACCATAGATTACAAAACTATTCAGGTTCACTGTAACAACTTCTTCAGGCATGAAATCCTTCAAACTTTGACTTAGATTTAGAATGAAAAATAATAGTATGACTCTATAACCGTCTGCAACTGGAGATTCACAACCTTCCCAAGTGGAGTCACCATTTTGTTGGTGTTTAAAATAGCAACCCAGCTAGACTTTCAAATTATCTAAGAGGTAGCCAACCCCTATCAAGGATAACTACAAAGACTAGTGGCCAACTAACAAGATTCAGTCAAAGAATGACATCTCCTACACTTCTGGCTCTGTAGGACCAAGGTGGGTAAACCTAAACAATGCTCAAAACTTAACTCATTCATACATACTGACATTGCTTTTTATACCAAATAATTTCCAATTCAAATACACTAAGGGAGCATTGACAACCTTGAACTTGGCTAAATTCTCAGTAACTCAACCCTCTCTCAACCATTGGAAAGCAGGACACACAATAACACAGTAAGATTTAAAAAAGATTTTGCAATTAATATTGTTTCTGAGATGCACAAAACTACATAAAAAGATCAGTGCCTCTTCTAGGTCATGGAGTCAAACACATAAAATAAATTCTCCAACAAACAGTCTTCAACTAATGGATTAAACTTGCTGATGCTTTGCATCAACTGTTAGTGCCTTGCACCAACAATCCCTCTCTTGATGCCAATCAGATTCTCATTATTAAATCCCATCTGCACACCTGAAATCATAATCACCTGTTCAAAGTATTCTAACCATTTCTTTGAAATAGAACAGTGAACAGACAAAACAATCTCATAGAACTTGAGATGATAAATTCAAAGACACTTTGTATTATTGAATTTACATGAGTGAAAGTGTACAAATATGGAGACAATCTGATTATATTCATGAATGTGAAAGCACTTCATGATGTTAATTGCATAACTAGCTGTATTTACTCTTGAATTCATGAAATTGTAGCTTACAGACTCAAACAATGACTCAGAAAAATATAAATTTCTATCTACACAGTCCAATACAAAACTTAGAACCTTCTCAGAACTAGACTCAGAACTGATTTTATAACTATAATCCCAGAACCCCTTTACAATGAGAGAATGAAAGAAGATATAGAAGAATGAAGGAAATAGAAGAAGCCCCAAATTTGATCAACAATTGCCATCTGGAATCTTCATTCACCATTGATCAATAATTCTGCAAAATATCTTCTCCTCTTTCCTTCCAGCAACAAACATTCTCTCAAACAACATCTGCTCATGATTGCCCAACAACATAAAATCTGCCCATGTGGAGATTCCTCTTATTTCATCCAGCTGCTCAAAATATCTCTCTCATGCACAAATTGCTTCTATTTTCTATTCTTTATTTGCTGCAGCAATACTTTGGAAAATAATGAACTTTTGCCTCCAAAGTGAATAAATTCACTTTATAAGTTCTCCATATTTAAAATTTAATCATGGGGGCAATTATAATTCCAATATTTTATCATTTAAAATAAAACCACATTGGATATTTTAAATATTTTACCATTACTCAATGTTTTAAATTTTCTATTTTAAAACATTTAGCCCCCCTGAGTAAAATAATATTCACCATTTTATCAGTGAATAAATTTATTCACCTTGTGCAACATAAAATGATTAATAAAATCATTTTCCCATGAATGTTTTATTTACCCAATTACACTATGGAGTAAACAATTCAATTTTACCCATGCCCTTTAAAATTCTCCCGGGACCCACCGTCGTTTTAAAACTATGCAAAAATTAAAATTAAAATTTTAAAATTTTGGGCTCCTCCCATCGCATACCTCGTAGCTATTTTGGCCACGTCATTGGCATTCTCACAAGGTCCACGATAATGCCCTAACCTTCCATTTTTGTTGCTCTCGTTGATTTTCCCGACCGCATCTCTGCCTGTTGTGTGGTTCCTCCATTTCACGAGCCTTCTTGTTGCTCATGCCTCCTCACTGGTCTTTGTTGTGGTGGCCCTCAACATTTCCATCAGCCCTCCATTATTCATTGTAGGCCTTCCTGTTGCTCACGTGGGTTTGCCCTTTGTCTTTTGCTATGGGCCTTCTCATCTGGCAATGGGCTTCATCTTCACTAGGCTGAGTCTTCCATTTGGCAATGGGTTTCTACCATCCTCACAGCTGCTGGTCGTGCCCACCCCATTCTTCATTCGTGCGTGGGAGTCTCCTCTTCACCGCCCGCCATGCCTTCCCTGCCATTGGCCGCGGGCTCCCCTAGTCATCCTTGTTTGGTGTGGGCCTTCACTAGGCTCTGTTGGTCTTCCATTGGTGGCGTGGGTTTTCCTCCTTCCCCAAACATGGTGCGGGCTCGACTGGTCACGCCCTTCCTCTGCTGGCCGCACACCCTTCTCATGGCATGGGCCTTTCATCCACTTGGTGTGGGCATCCTGCTGCCTTGATGGATGTCTATACCTATTCCAAAGCTTCATACTGGTCTATGCGTGCTAGTCGTGGGTCTTATCCATCTCTTATGTACGTGAGAGTTTCCTCCACAATACACTGGCATCATCCATAATGCCCCTGTCATTGCATTTGGTATCTCTCCTTTTACATCGGCCCACAATCACTTGCCAGTTGCTTACATGTTCCCATCATCTACACACTGCTCCCTGCCAATGTCTTCATCAATTCACTGTTCATTCCTTTGGCTGAACCCCTAGAAGGTTTGCTCAATTCAAAGATTTAGCATGATTTTGGCTTATGGCCTCTTGAAGTGGCAACAATACTTGGGATTGAAACCGAGTATCTGGTATTGGATAAAATTGAAGCCTCCACTCCATATCACAAATTTGCAAGTTGCCAATAGACCATTTGATGATATTTACAAAATTCAGGCAATGCAACATCAAACTGAACACAAACCTCACCAAATATTAATACCATTAATGCTTTTGCAATTACCATACATGTTAATTAGAACACTTCCGAGAGAAAAACTATGCAGTTGCTCAAGTAGCTGATGGAAAGATTAACAAGTATCGTGACTTTATCCCATAGTGAACAATGCTATCCTCAAACTGTGATAAAACTTCCCTGACGCTTGATGAATCTTTGGAACTAAGTGAGGCATGTCGAGTCCTCAAATGGGCCGGACTAAAAAAAATTTCATTTTCAAACAAGTTTTAACTCCAAAGTGATGAGACCCAACCTCTTGAATACTCGCGAAGTTGAAAAACGAACTGGGTCCGCCTCAGAAACTGTTTTCTGTCACTTTTGCAAAATAGGAAAAACTGATCAAGTTGCCTGAGGAATCAATCTGGGAAATTGGTCAATCGACCTCGTGAAACCACAAAAACTTTCAAGAACATAATCATTTGACCCAAAAGTATAGTGCAAAAGACGGCTTAGAGAAATCAATTACGAGTACCCAGATATTAATCGGCAAAGTTGCCCGATTAAACTTTTTTGAAACAACAGTTGTTCTACACTAATTAAAACACACCCGACTGCTAATTTGCAAACATAGTAAATCAACTCCTGCGAGCTGCCATCAGACATGGTGGAACATTTAGATACCTTGAGCACGTGTGCAAAAGGAATTATTTTGAAACATCACCGGTCAAAAGTTATTGACGGTCGAAATTGGCCTCTCAGAAAGGCTGTCAGGAATGCAAATGCAAAACAAAACAGTCTGCATTTGGTTTCAATCTGCTAAAAATAGCAAATCAAATCATGAGGTTCTGCAACTTGACATCCGAGATCATGTTGATATGGGGAATATGGAACAACATTCGTTCTGACATGACAGTGAACTAGTTGTGAAAACCAAGCTCAAATAGGAAGCTATTTCGCAAACTGACAATTTGCAAACAGTAGAACAGTTCAAAAACCCTCTAGCTTCACTTTTCAAAACATTGTCAGAAGTCATCGTGAGAAGCTCAAATTTGACATGCCTGCTCACATAGGTCAACTGAATATGTTTGCAAATGGGTTATGCACGACAATCAACAGGCTTTAAACTATAAGCCTCCAAAGTGGGTCAGTCGGGACTGATTGTTCAAGTGCACTTCTGAAAGTGCAGAAGCAAAATTTTTGAAATAGGCATCTCAAATTTTGCAAATTTGAGAGTGCCATCATGGGCTAGCCCCATGTGACTTGATATTTTGTTATTTCTAGGCGTTGCCCATGTGACTTTTGGGGTGTGCCTTTTTATCACTCACCCCTTTTTTGTGAATATGTAGTCTTATCTTTAAATTAATATAGCTAGCTGCCTATTCATCAAAAAAAAAAAAATCTCCTTCTAGTTGTTACTAAAACATTTCGTCGAAATAGATCAAATCCCCTTAAGACATTCACAATTAATGCATGAGTCGATGGGTAGTTAAGGTACGCCTTGCTAAGGTTGACGCATGTAAGCTTTCACATCTTCCTTTTACCTCAACTAATTTTTAAGTTTTTATAGAAGAAATGGGTGGCAGCAAAAATTTGGCAAAAAAAATAATTTTCACAACCTCATCAGGGACTTATATAGGTTTCACAACCATTATAAAGTTCCAAAACACATCTCGATGAAATCATCAGAACATTTTTTTTTAGAAAAGAATCTTCAAGACTATCTCATTTTGAAAAAACGTGATGGTTCTGACAACTCCTTCGAGCGCTGATGGAGGTATTGAAACCTCCCTAAAATTCGAAAATAATTTTAACTTTAGCTTTGTCGGAAATTTGATAATTTATGACAAGAATAATGATACAAGCACAAATTGACTACACATATCCTTGCACACACTATAAGCTTAACTATGTAACAATTAATCAGATGAATACATAAGAAAATGCAACTTTTAAACATATAAACACGCAACATCACAATTAATAAAGTTACGTACTAATAGAAATCATGAAGGTTAATAGGAAGTCAATAATATACTTTTTATAGCTATACATAACTCTTAACTAGTATTCAAAGCCCGTCAAAGTTAGTCCTTCAAGATAAACATGGTGCATGTTGTTCTCGATATTAGATTTCAATTGTAGATGTAGATTGTAGGATAGTAGATGATATCACCATACTCATGTCAAATACTAGTGTAGAAGAGGATGGGGCGACAATCATACAAAACATATAGTATGAAATCAAATAGCATTTTGCATAGATTATTTCACTTAAATGCAAATCAAATTTACTTCATCTTGACGCGTATTTTATTCCAAATTAAAGAGGAAAATTTCTGAAGTAAAATTCGCTGTGATTTAGACGTTGGTATAAGATGCTTCTGCCTCATAAGAATACTGTTTTTGTAAGATCTTTCTACTCTCTCCTAAGTAAATAAGATCCTTGTCTAACGAGGTGTCTGGTTTGCTTTCCAGACAGCCAGCAGATTAGCCTGTTTCTCTGGCCACAGCTTGAGCTGCTATTTCCCCTGCTTCCTGTGAGAAAAACACTGAAATTAGAATTTCAATTTTTCTTGAGGTGCCCCAAAATGGGCGATCCTGGCCTCATCCCTGCATTTATTGGTTACGCCATTCAAATGGCTGGAGATCGGATTATCCATCATATCAACGTTGCCATTCGATGCAAGTTGGAGTTGGATACCCTCAAAGTTCTGCTTCCCAGAGTTGAAACATTGAATTTGGAATTGCAGGAGTATCGAAAGGCTTTGAATTCTGGCAAAATGAGTACATCCCCTAACCATCCTTTGCCCTCCACCGTCAACAGCTGGTTGAATGACTTGAATGCTCTCCTGGAGGAAGTATCTGATTTGTCCCAGCACTGTACTGTACCCTCATACTCTCATTTCTTTTCTCGTTACATAACGAGCAAAAAGATCAGGAAACTCACTAGAAATTTGGATAAGCATTTAGCCTCCACACCTTCCGTTGCTTTTCTGCACCAATTGCAGCAGCATGTGGCCAATCGGCAAGTTCTTCAGCAGATTAAAGAGAGGGTGAATTCTCTTAATCTGCGTACTTCAGCGCTTGCCAGCACATCTGGAGATCTCGTTCCATCCACTTCTTCAGCCGCTTTCGACAAGAAGTATATTGAGGAGGCACTCATTGTCGGACAAGATTCTGCATCAAACAGACTTCTGGAGATCATTCATTCACAGCAGCACAAGGATGTGTCTCGTTTCGGCATAGTTGGTAAGGGCGGGGCCGGTAAGACTCTACTACTGAAACGAGTCTTCAACAGTAATCAGGTACAGAATCTCTTTTGCAATGACTTGATGCTTTGGCTTACTGTTTCACAAAATCCATCTTTCATTGCTCTCAGAGACGATCTTGTGAAACAAATAGCTTTTAAAGTAAATGAAAGATTGGAGAGTAGAGAGGAAGACCATTTGAAAACTTGGTTGAATAAAACCATGTTAAAAAACAAGTTTGCCCTGTTTTTAGATGATGTTTGGGAAACAAGTGCAGCCTCCTTGTTAGAGGAGCTGTGTGTGCCTCTCCTTCCACAACACAATTCCAACATCATCATTGCCACTTCCAGAACAACTAGTGTGCTCCTACAGTTGGGTGTTCGGCCTTCATCTCTCATCGAAATGCAAGATTTGACAGAGAATGACAGTTGGAGTTTGTTCTGTTTCCATGCTTTTCCACATAGCGACGGAATTTTGCCCATGACCATTGACCAAGAAACAGCGAGGCGCGTCTGCAAGGAGTGTGGGGGGCTTCCATTAGCCCTCAAAGTAATCGGGCACGCAATGGCAGGTATCGCTCAGTCAAATGAATGGGAATTCGCACTCCAAAGGTTGCAGAAAAATGTTACACACTCGCTTTCAGGAACACTTTCAAGCAGGTTGAGATTAAGCTACGATGCTTTGGCCGACGTGGCCGGCTATGGCATGTCCTTGCAGTTGTGCTTCCTCTGCCTCGCTGCTTTCTCAGAAGGCGAAGTCATTTATGCTGGAATTGTTATAACGTACTGGGTTGGAGAAGGGTTGGTGTTCGGGACAAATCCTTTCAAAACTGGAGGGATATACGTGAATTTGTTAGCCGACCGATGCCTAATTGAGCCAGTCCAGAAGGATGACAGCGGAATGGTGATCTTTTTCAGAGTGCACGATGTTTTGCACGATTTAGCACATCAAATTTCTGAGAAGGAAGAAAAATGCTTCTTTCAGGCAGGCAGAGGTTTATCTGAGTTTCCAGCAAACGACTATTCAGGACACGTCAGAATTTCATTGATAGACAACAGTCTGACTAGCGTTCCAAAGGCATTCCGAGCTCCCTATACTCGCTTCTTGCTACTTGCTAGGAATCCTTCTTTGACAGAAATTCCAAAAAAGGTTATTGGAAGTATGACCGCTCTCAGGGTCCTAGATTTGTCATTCACTGCCATCCAGTCGTTGCCAGAAAACATGGGATGTTTGAAGCATTTAGTTTGCCTGTGGTTATCCTTTGTGCCAATCAAAAGCCTGCCCAATTCTGTCGCTGCTCTCAGAAACCTTGAAATATTAAATCTTTGTGGATCTGATATTACACAACTACCGCCCGGTATTTTTAAGTTGACTTCCCTAAAACTTTTGAAAGTTAGTTTGTGTAAGCATTTGCAGTGTATGCCTCATGGGATCTCACACCTTACGTCTCTGACCTACCTGAATACATGTGCGTCTAGAAATATAAGGTGGAAGAAGTGCGGAAAAAATCGGCTTTCAATTAGTGATTTGGGCACCCTAAACCAACTCAAACGGTTGGGGTTACAAAATAACGGTGAAATAATTCGAGAAGGAAAGCTGGGAATGATGAAGCAGATGGAGTATCTATATTTGCACCTCACCGATATGGAAAGGCTACCCCATGACATGACTGCCATGTCAAAATTGAGGAAACTGTGGCTAGTCTGTCCTGAATTACTTGAAATAGAAAACTCAATTTGTGAATTTCAACATCTACGCTACATTAAGCTCAGACAATGTGAGATGCTGAAACAACTACCTGCCTTGCATCTACTTGCGAATCTAAAGCGCCTAGAGATCGTTGAATGCCCCAAAATAGTGAAGTTCCCAGAGGAATTTGGGAAGTGGGGAGGATTTCCTAAGCTTGAGGTGTTCTCAGTGGTGGAGGCGGAGAAGATAGAGCAGCTGCCGATGGTGGAAGAAGGAGGACTACCTTCACTTAAAACATTGACAATAATGAAGTGTGAGGCATTGCAGAGGTTACCAGAGTGTTATTGGAATTTGAAGAGTGTAGAGAAGATAAGAGTGTATGGTTGCTCAAAGGTTCAACTTATCATGGCAGACGAGGAAAAATTTATCAAGACAAAGAGCAAGGTGCAAACAATAACATTATCTACCATAGAAACACAAGCATTAGAAGAGCGCTACAATGATATGCTTCGCAAGGATGAAGATCTTCATTACGGGGAATTTTGGTGTAACGAGATGTTTCAGTTTTTGGATGATATTAAACGATTTTATTTTTCTTGAGTTACATCAAAATAATCGTATAATATGTTCAATAATATGATTTGTACATTATTCAGGAATAACATATCCAATTGTATGGGATAACAGTTCGGCACATGTATGTTTATGATTGTTTAATTTGTTTATTTTGATCTGTATGGTACACAAAGTAGTTTATATTTTTAAATTTGTTGATAAAATTATTTTAATATGACAATATATATATTTTTTGTTTTGTGAATGTTCATGTGTATTAATTATTAATCAAAATATAATTATATATTAAAAAAAAAGATGAAGGACACAAGATCACTCCCCAAAGTTACATTGTAGCATCTGGGAATGTTTATTTTTACATATTTTTTATAGTTTTTCACTTCATTTATAATTTTTCAATGCGGATGAAGTGAAAAACTATTATTGACTATTTGACTATTAAAGTATGTGATTTTAAAGTGGAATCCACTATGTTAGTGAGAACTATTCCATTGCATTAGGTCACTTGCCAAACTCAACTACACCACATCGCTTGACTTTGTCTATAGACTATGTCATACAATGTGATATTTATAATCTACAAAAATGTGCTTTATTCTCATACACTTGGTCTTTAACTACTAGAACTAAATGAACACAACACATATTTAAAATCCATCCACTTGGAGCATCTAATACTCTTTTGCTTATATAAGAATGAATTCCTTCAACTCTCTCATGCTCCCCCTTTTACAATCATGTGTTCCTTTTTCTATAACAACAATAGCCTCCTATGAGAAAATTCCTAGTTTGAATCTTAACACTAAAACTAGTATGTAGTTAATAAATATATTTTTTAGTTGTAAAAAAACAAAGAATTTATAAACAACTATTAAAATTAATAGAAAGAATTCCCCACAAATCCTCAATAAACTGATTAATCCAAGAAGGAAAATTTTCGTAGCTCCCTAATTTAGTTGAATACTAGTTTACATCAAAGTTAAATCTTGTATTGATATGACCTTTATCACTTGTAGCCTAGGATGCTACTACACCAACCATCTAGTTGAAGGTTTATGCTAGATAGTAGAATTATCTCTTTCACCTAAAAAACCTAGCTATGACATGCCCTTACACAAGGTTAAATACTTGTACATTTTTTCACATTTTATTCTTCTCCTTCTAGCCTCTTGTTAGATACATAATCATTTTCCTTTTCTAATTTATTATTTCTCTTTTTCCAGGATTTAGACCCACTTCTAACAATCACCATTCACTATATTCTATTGCACTTTCACATAAACTATTTAAAATAAAATACCAAGTAAAGGGGGCAAAAAATTCTTATTGGTTCTTCCTCCTCCTCTACACAAAAAATGTATATGCTTCTAATCCTTCTCACAATATTTTTCATTTCTTTTGAAAGAAAGAGATTGTTTTCTTTTCTCTATTTATTAATAATTCAATTTTTAAGTTATCCCTCTAGCTACTTCTTGTCTTTTGTGTTCCCTAAACTCAATAATACTTCATTACATATGGATTCCTAAAAATTTCCATCTTTGTTGTAGATTCATATTTAATGTGGACTACTTCCACTACTACAACATCTTGTTGCAACTCTTGTGAATGGTTGCATCCCTCTTAATTATAGTTTTTGCACTCTTTCTCTCTCCCATTATAATTCTCAATAGTTTCCCTTTCTTTGAGGTAACACAACTTAATATCTCCATCCCATTCATCCATCTTCTCTCTCTCCTTTTTTAACAAATCACTTTTAAAGATCTTCCATTCACTAATAATTTTGACAACTCATTGATGGATTTCATGTTTCCTTTCTATAAGGTAGTTCCATTCCTTGACTAATCCTAGAATCTATGGAATACTTTATAAACTCATTTCTTTCTCACAAGGTGAGTATTTATTCTCTCAATATTTTTCTCCCTCTCATAAATATTCAAGACCTTTGAGCTATAATTTTCTTTTTATTTTTCTTTTTATTATTGCATGTCTCATACTACTCTAACATCCACCATAAATCCATCTCAAACTCTAAATTTTATAGTTTTCTTTGTTGGTATTTTATTTTCTTATACATTTCCTTTTGTCTTATTTTTTCTTCCAACCTAATTATCCTCTTTTCTACATGAAGACACAAGTCTATATTTTTATTGACACCCATACCCATAGATACCATCTAATCTATTTGAAATTATTCTCATATATTCTCCACTCTTATCATTTTAGGATTCTTGATACTATATTGGTGTAGATGAATCTTTGAGCTTAAAATTTATATTTCATAAATAATTTTGATAAAATAAATTATCCAAAGTATTTATGTAATCTCCTCTATTCTCATAAAACCAAGCATCCAATAAAAACTAATTTATTTTTTTTAAAATGTATACCACAAGAATAATCCACTTAGAACATCTAATAATATATTTATTATATGAGAATAAAGAATCCCTTTAACTTTCTTAGGTTCCCCTTTTACAATCATTCATCCATTTTTTATAGCCTGAAAGGCCTCCTACATTATAGCTTATATTTTGACTCTTAACTCTATAATTAGTATGTAATTAATGGTTATGTTTTCTAGTCCTAAAAATATTGAGTAGTTTCAAACAATTACTAAAATTTACTAAAATAAATTCTCCCTAAGTTCTCATCAAAATCAATAATGCAAGAAAGAACTTTATTTATCTTTCTAATTCAATGGTGAATAGTTTACATTACATTTTTTTCTCTTACCCATGCTCTAGTATTTCTAGATGTTGTTATTTCCTTAATTTACACACCAAAAATCATGATTTGAATAATTAAGGAAATGTATTTTTAATAATCCTATGTGATTGAAAAAATATTTAAGAATCGTTTTAAAATGGGAAATCAGAAGATAAATTGAGAATAATATTCAATTAGAGAGAACTTCAAATTTTCATCTCTACATCATCAATCATCATCTTATTGTATTCCTTCTATGGTGTGCCCAGGAAGTTGCACAATAATCTTATAAGGTCTTGAATTGCAACTAATACATGGCAAGTCATTTAGCACTCACCACAAAACAAGCCATGTGTTAGTTTTTAGAAAAACTAATTTTCATGTAAATGTTAAAAGATATAGGCACACCAATCGTCAATGTTTACCTCAATGTTAGACCATATCATGATAGAAGGATAAGTCATGATAATTTTTGTACAACAAAACTTGTGCATTGTTTATGACTAATAAGTGATTGTAAGGGATGAATGTTTGGACCTCTTAACTGTATACTATTATTTTGCATTTTTTTGTTATATGTCTTATATTTATTAGATTTCAATTTTTCCTGATATGAATTATTTGGTAGATAAATAAACATATATTCTTAAAAATACTAGAAAAACCTCCTTACACATTATACCAGTTCTTAAATATCATCCAATTTAATGGTTAAAGTAAATTTTAGCTATTAAAAATAGGATAACTACTTTTCTCTTTATTAATTTGGACGAGGCCTAAAATTTATATTAATTATTTATTCATAAAATTATGTGTTGTTTAAGTAGTGTTATGTTAGTTAGGACTATTGCGCACATTTAAGACTCTTTATAATCTTAACTACATCACATAGCACAATTTTTTGTATAGACCATGCCATACAATGTGACCTAATCTATAGTATTCAAAGTTTATCTTTTACTCATCAAAATTCTATTGAAACCAAAAAAAGGGGGTTGTGGTTTACAAAAATAGGATTGATGACTCACAACAGACCTATTTTTCTATTTTCATTCAAAATATATGTTATAAAATACAAATAAAGAACAAAAATTAAATCTAACTGAAATAGTTTTCAAAAGGTATATCTGGAAAGGGGAAAACAATGTGTACCTTTCACCAAAACTCATCTTTTGAAACTCACTGAGGACTCATTCGCCCTATGGAAAATGGGTTTTGGCTAGGTTTTATGAAAAATGCTTGTTGGGTTCTCTTTTGCTTGGTCTTCATTCCTAGATACTAGATTCTCACTGTTGGAAAACTGAAAATAAAATTTGTAGAGTTTATGTGATTTAAAAAAATGCTTGGACTTTGATAATTTTGCAACTTTCTTCAATTTTCTCTTCAAATGATGTTCAACCTAAAATCTGAAATCACAAATCAAAGAGAGAAAATGTTGTTTTTTAGGGAATTGGGATTTACCTTGGTTAAACCTTGTTCTGGTAATTAAACCTTGAAGTGAAATACAATAGTATGAAGGAATGATGAATGAACAACAATATGTAAAAATTCACAAAACCTTATTTGAACCTTGGATAATAAATCTACAAACTAACATGAATTGGCCTCAATGAATGTAGATCTTGATCTTGAAACTTGATTAGAAATAGTTCCTTTGATGTGCTTGAATAGATCTTGAACACTACATCACCATATTAGCTCAAACAACATGCATGATGCAAGAATTATCTAACATGATGAAAGGAATCTTGATTGTTGCAATAATCTTCTAGAAATCAGACCTTAGATGCCTTGAAAATGCTCTTGAATGCTCTTGAATTTATCTTGAGAGATTACTCATGATTCCTTGTAAAATTATAGGATGAAACATAGTGAAATAACCTTGTATTTATATGTATCTTAACATTAATTCCCAAAATTCAAATATCACAAGCTGACATTGAATTGTAGATTTGAAATCATTAAAATACAACCAAAATCATATTTTGAAGGGGGTTCCTAGGTATAACTAAGGACCCATTCACCATAGGTAAAATGGGTCCTAGGCTAGTTACTTAGGACACGCATTTCTCATTGTTAAGCATTATGTTAAATTAGGGTCATGGGTCTAATCGAGGACTCATTCGCCATATGGCTAATAGGTCCTAGATCACTTACCTACAACACACATCTTCCAAAGTTAAGTGTTGTGTAATGGAATTAATGAATCTGAGGTTTTATCCCTCAAAAATTACATTTAATTAGGGTTGGATTTGAATTAAAGGGGCCAATTAACAAAAAATAACCAGGTATGTGCAGGATCATCATGGAAAAAACAAGCCCTTAAGTGGCAATAAAATTCAGAAAAATCAAAGTTAGGCAATTTGACGTAAAAATTTGAATAAGTTATCTATATTATTTAAAAAATATGTAAGAATAGAATCTATAGAAAATTGACTGTAGTTTCTAAACTACTAGGTTTTTTTTTTTTTAACTCTATTTGGTGAAAATTTGAAATTTCAGGGGAAAAATAAGAAGTAGGTGTCTGTCTAACCACCCTAACCACAATAAAATGATAATATTTTTTTATAAGATTTTAGATATAAGTAGGGGACTTATGTCCCGATGTGATACATATTCTTTTGTAATTTTTTTCCAAGTAAATAATTAATTATGATTTTTTATTACAAATTTAAAAAAATATAAAAACTCGTATGTATAACCACCTTAACTTGGTCAAAACTTCATGAAATTCATTTTTTTTTTAATCCTATAGTACGCAAATCATAGAATGTGACACATGTTTCAGATTCAAAAAATGTGATACCGTTTGAAAGTTATAGATGTTTTTCAATCAGCCTATCAATCAAGAGTTTATTCATAATTCAAATAGAAAATGAATAATAATAATTTATTAAATTCAAAGTAAAGAATAATTTATATTGGTGGAAAGCTGAGAATCTCCTTTAAAAACCCTTTTCGTTTCATCAATTTTTGGTAAACAAAAAGTCGTCAGCCACATGGGTCATCATATCAGTTAGATATCGACACTTTTTGGCCCATCATGATCCTGCACATACCCAACCTCAATTAATTAATAAATCCCTAAATTAGTGTGAAAGTCTAAAGGTACACCTTCCAACACCAAAAAATGGCACAATTAAGTATTTTTTCTACATAGGTAAAAAATTAAAATATGGAACAGACTATTGTGGGATCAACTACTATGAAATTTAGACCATGTCATGATAGAAAAGATAACTCCATGTATGTAATATCCCATTTTCAATTAATTTATGTTTATGGCCCAAAATCTCATTCCTAGTCTCTCCCTTGGTGATATAGTGAAAATTATTCTTCTATTTTATCACCAATGTGTCTACCAGTTTTCAAAATTGCAAAATTACCAGAAGCTTTTTAAGTCTATGGGTAGTAAGAGAATTAGGATTTACCTTCGTGACATCCCTTTGTTTTGGCCCTTACTCATTTCCCTTATCTTCTTGAAGACTTGGGTTTCCTCATACTAACATGCTTCACCTTCAAACCTCAATCCTTAATCAATAATAAGAGTTGGGTGGTATCCTCAACCTATAAACAATAACCCACTCACTCTTTTGTACACTATTCACCTCACCTACCCTTTGATATGAGTCATAATTACCAGTAATTTTAAATTTGACCATGTAGCTTAGATCTAGAAGTGTTTTTCTACTCAAGAAAAATATTTTTTATCATTTGGGTACATATTCTAATGTACTTTTAGTGCTAGAAAAGAGGAGCAATTTTTTTAAAACCACAACTAGTCACCTACTCATTGGTCGTGAATAATGCAATATTTGTATCCTTATCTATCTATGGGATTGGTGTAGATCTTAGTAGTTGGTTTTCTCAACTAAATCTCATTTTTTATTAATTTAAAGGATATCTAAACAGGGGCTGATTTAGATAGGGTGTCATCAATTATTCTATAAATTGAAACCTTAGCTAGCATTATTTTGAGCACTAGTGTTTGAAAATTATACTTTAGGATGAAGAATCTCTAATTCATATGATGAAAACAATTGAATTCTTTTAGTTTCATAAGGTAAAGGATGAAACACCTTTGCATAGTCTCATGATCTCACCTAAAGGTCACATGTGAAATCTTAAGGTCATGAAATAATCTCACACAAACTTCATAACAAATCCTTCTAGCTCATACATCTATAGTGATTGATAATTTGCATGACATGATTATTATTTTTGGTCTTGGTATGGTATTTCCTACTTGCTATATGGTGGAGCAACTATTATTCCCATTCATGAAAAATAATTTTGTAACTCTTGTTTTTTATTGATTAAGTAGGTAAAGGGCTCTAAATTGAATAAAAGAACTTGAAAAAACAAGAGACCAACAATAAAAAACAACACTACAGAGGAAGCATAATAGAAAGTGAACCACTTCCCCCGAACCCAATCAACCAAAAAAATTTACTCTATACCCATCACATCAAACTTTATAAACCTATCAATAATCCCTTAGAGATATAACTTGTTGATATAGGAGCATCTAGAAGATTCAAATCAGTTAGAGCAGAGAACATTCAGTTGCAGGTTATCAGTGATGCAGTGAAGTTCAATATGATGGATAGCTTAGTATATTGATGATAAGAAGTTGTGGATTAAAGGGTTTGTTCACTATAATTATATCTAGTTTATGCACTAGAAATTTTAGAGGTTTGCATGAAGATTTGACCTTGAAGTTATGAGTATCTGTGTTTTCATAGTTGTTTTATTGCTTTAGTTGGTGTTCCTAGAAGAAGATGATGCAATTCTAGTAATTTGAGTTGCTGTGAATGCTTATGAGGTGATTCATGGTGCTTGTGGATGTTTCTATATCATGCTATATCCATTTTGTTGGTTCGCATCGATTGTTGTGCTTGCGATTGGTGATTTTCTTCTGAGTGTTCATGTTTTTCATGATCATGGCCGATAGGGCGATTGTAGCATGTTGTGGATCTTTGAGGCATAATTGTTTAAGGTTTTTCGTGTTTGAGACATATTTTTCTAGGTCCTTACTATGTTTTGGCCGATGATATTTTATTGGCATTGATAAATTATTTATTAATTTGGACCGATAGTTTGTACACATTTCATATTTTATTGGGCGGACATGTAGTTGATATTATCCTTAGTTGTGGATATATATGACCGATTTTTTTGAGGTGAATGGAAGGAAAGGAAGTGAAATGTGTGAGTGCTAAGTGTGAATAATGTTCTAATATTTCAAAGGCAGAAGTAAAGTGTAAAGAAGAATTGAAGAGTAGTTGATAAAATGAAGTCATGAAGAATAGTGATGAAATGCTATGATCCGAAAAGACCACAGAGTAGAGAAACCATGGAGTAGAAGGAAGAAGTGATGGAATAAAATTATTGTATGAATTATTTGTAATCCTTGGGCTGCGACCTAGCATCTTTAAAGCCTAAGTGGCATATGTAATATGTTTTGAGATCATAATATAATGAGGAATGAAATTTGAAGGTTGGATTTTTCCCTTTGAGGGTTTTCCCAAGACAATTCTTGTGTCATGTGTTCTTGCATATCTTCTTTCTTTATGTTGATTATCTATTAGCTTCCATTGTATATCTATAAGATCTGTGTGTTAGTTGTTTAAGCTATTAGATTGGACAATCCCTCACCAGACCCTCCTACCTTGGACTGCATCACCAGTTCATCATAATATCCATCCATGAAAGCAAGTTATAATAGCATAACCTTAGAAAAATAGCTAGTTGGAAACCGGAGTTCATAATAAAAACTAAACTAAGGAGATAATTGTCCAAGAACCTATGACCTATACCAACTGAACATCTCATACAATAGCAAAAAAACATCATGACAACAAGAAACAAAAAATAGGAGGTACAAGAGTTGAGGATCAAGCATCCTCAATCCAGCTCCAAGCCTTCAATAGGTCTTCAACAAAGTCTTCAAAATTTTCTTTAAGCTCCATTTTTCCAAACAAATCAGCCTCGTCATCATTCACCATTTTCCTCTATTGTTTCTTAATATTTCCTTATCTAGAGATAGTGACTATGACAACTTCCACAAACTTGCATAGATTTTGAACTACAATTTCAAGTGCCTAGAATCTATTGGCATTATCATCCTTTTGCATCATTTTTTCAAACAACTCCACCCTTTTCTCCACCCTTTGAATTCTAACAGTATCTAAACCCGACATGTTATCTATAAAATATTTTGAGACTTCAAATACCAGGGTTAAAAATCTCCCTAACGTCTAGGTCATTGGTAGTATCACCTTTATCGATTGCCTCCTTAGTGTCTTCTTCGTCATCCTACCCATCCTCCTCCTATGAATCACCATTCACCTCCTCCTACCTATCTTCCACTTCCTCTCACTCTATTTCTGACTCCTCAGTAGAATAACCACCAAGGCTATCTAACACTTCCTTAGGTGAAGAATTATTACCATCCCTAGCCACCTTCTTCTCCTTACTATCTAGAGACTCCTTTGCATTTTTCTCTTTTTCTCTTTTAGATTTTTTACTATTGTTAGATTCCTATAATGCAGCCAAATAAAGTTGAGTTGATCTTCAACCCATTGGAGTAGAGCACTCAAGGTTTTTTTCATTATGATCAGGTATCATTATAGTGTTAGGGTTAGCCCCCAACTCACGAATTATAACTTTTCTCTTTTTGTTCACAATAGGAGCAATGGGAGCAACTTTATGTTTTTCTAGGGTGACTTTGAGAAGGTCCAACCAAGGAGTGTCCACTGGAATGGGGGTGGTTTTATCAAAGTCATTAGTTGGGGAATGTGGCCTATTTTCTAGAAGCTCAATTTTAACAAAGCTCTTGGAAGTATGGTTTTCAAGAAACTTAAGGAAGACATTTATTTACGATGAAGTAGCAAGGACATATTTTCATATCACATGAATCAAGCCTTAGTGTGACGAGGGGATTATGCCATTGGTAAGGCTTTGGCTCAGAGAATAAAAAAGGAAGAACAAAATATTAATTTTCTCAAGATGATAGATATGGTTCAAAATTGGAAAGTTATAACCATGGAAAGATTGGAACTGGCCTTTGAACATAAAATATTTAATAAAAAAGAAGCAAAAATTATGGTACAGTGGATAAAATAAAACCCTAAAGTACCCATTTTGAAATCTCTCAACTTTTCCTTTATCCTCAAAAAAATTATCAATATAAGCTTGAGACTTGCCATTGCTTACCTTAGCCACCATATTCCCTTCATATGCTAGCCCTGTCGCTTTGGCTATGAGCTTAGCATCAACCTTAAAATTAAGACCACATAGCTCAACTTCCCCATCTTTTTAGGCATTTGCAAATTTGTAGCTCAATTTCTTGTTGTAACCTTCCATGGTAGAAACGTAAGGGGTAAACCCAGCCCATTCAAAAAAACCCCACAGATCCATATTCTTTCTCAAGGAATAAAATTGAATCAGATCCATCCACTTCCTATTGTCACCCATGGTTTTCTCCTTGCTAGAATAATTCTTAGGAATAAGCAAAAACTTATCCCTTCAGCCTTCCATATTCATGACAATAGCAACAGGTAGTTCACAAACATCAGTTTTTATTAAGACTTGGTGATTTTTAATTTGCAAGAATAATGACTCAAACCTTCTAGCAGTTTGTTTAAAATAATCAATTGAAATACATAGCCAAATATCATATTTTTGAGTCCTATCATAATGGATACTGAAAAATCTACCACCTTTATGAGCCATGATTACTCTTTTTTATTACCTTCCTTCACATCGGTGAAAACACATGTCAAAATGTCTCTTCCAAAATCAAATGCAAGAGTTTTAGAGATGTTAATAATAATCCCTATATCCTCATGAACACCTTTCTTTTTAACACATGAGGTTTCAAAAATAATCTATCCTTTCCACCCCATTCTATTTAAATCTTTCATATCTGACATACCAACTCCTTTAAAATTGTACTTCCCAATCCATCTTATCATCCTGCCAAATTGCCACCAAAGAATTACAACAACCAACTTGATAGTTAGACAACACTTCGAGCCTCTCTTTTTAATTGTTACCATTTTTCCATGATAAATCGAATCCCCTCCCCTATCCTTAGCAATAATTTCCTTAATTTGGTTTGATAAATTGGAGAAGTCCCAATAATTTAAAGCCTCCTACCTAAAGCCAAAATTCGCTAAGGTGTCATAGCCTTTTTACCTTCCCTAAAGTTGTGGAATATCTTGTAACTTTGGAAATATTGTACATAACATATTTTTTCAATCATCTAACAGATCTTTTATCTCCCAAGGGACCTCCACTTTATTGTTTAAATATTCAATTATTAATTTAGAATCATCCTCCACAATAACCTTTGTGTAACCATTATCTTTGAGATAACCTCTTCCTATCCATGCAGCATAAGCCCCCACTAGATTATTTTGTTGTTGTTCCCAAGCCCTTGTTTTATCCAACCACATAGATACAATGATCATTTCTAACAACCCCACCGACCCCCGCCAAGCTTGTATTCTATTTTGAAAATCCATCAAAGTTACATTTGATTCACCCAAGGTCTGGGGGGATCCAAATAGGGCTTTTCCTAATAATCTACTTAACCCAATTAACATTATTAAGATCCTAATAGAGACCCCATTATTTCTTGATTCTCATCTCTTGATATGAAGCCCCTTTCTTTGAAGGAGCATACTTGCATCTTTCTATGTTCTCTTGAATCTATTTCCTGATAGACATGCATAGCTCTTTTATACTCTTAGCAACATCCCCAAAACCCATATTATTCCTCTCTTTCCACAAACCCCAAGTGAGCCATGGGGGAACTTGTCTCCAAAGGTTATAAATTATATTGTGATAGTAGGGGAATATACTCTATCATTCAACAAGAATTTTAACCAAAGGAGGGAAAACCCAATCAACCATCAAAATCTTAAGAAAAAAATCCCAAACTTCTTGAGCATAAGAAAATTGAAAGAGCATATGCATTATTGTTTCCTCATCTTCATTACATAGATAACATTTACTAACTAGGTATCATCTCCTTTTCTTAAGATCATCAATTGTAATAATCCTTATGTGCATCACTATCCACCAAAAGCAATTAATCTTGGGGATTAAGTTCTTACTCCACACATTATTCCAATTTAAGATCCCTAAATGGAAAGGTTGCAAATCCATAGTCTCATAAGCTGATTTAAGTGAAAATTGCCCAGAGGAATTTTTTTCCAAATCCATTCACCATTCATTTTTTTTAAGAATAGTTCAAGATTCCCAATCTACCTCGAAAGGGAGGCAAAAGTAGCATCCCAATTCAACTATCTTCCACCACTAAGAAAAATATTGTTCATATAGTTCCTAAAATCAATCAATTTTAGTCTTGAATCATCCCAATTTAAATAATTTGAGACCTTTCCTCCAATGCTTCTCTTTAATCTGATTGCAATTTTCTCTAGGTTGTCACTAGCAAACTAAGTAGCACAGGTAGACCAAACATCCTCCCAAAAGTCATTTATAACTCCATTTCCAATTCTCAATTTCGCTCCTTTAGTTAGAGTGCCTCTCAGCTTAAGTAGGTTATTATAGAAGACAAAATCATAGGGAAGTTCCTTGTTACCCAAGTTTTTAGCCCTTAGAATTTGAGCCCAATATTTTTCTCCTTATAGAAGAAACAATCCTATTTTAGCCACAAGAGCTTTATTGAACCTTTTTATTCTTCTTATCCCCAATCCTCCTTCCCTATTTGGAGTATAAACAATTTCCCATCTAAAAAAATGTCATTCTTTTCCTTTCTTCCACTCCTGACCATAAGAACCTCCTTTGAATCATTTCAATTTTCTCAGCAATATAGTTAAGAATATTGAAAAGAGAGAGATAATAGACATGCATATTTTGTAAAGAAGATTTTAAGAGTTGAACCTTCCCAAAAAACTTAACAATTTTCCTTTCCACCCAACTAGCTTCTTCTAAATCTTTTCCACAATATAATTAAAGTAGTTACTATTGGGTTTTCTTGAGATTAATGGTAACCCCAAGTAGTTAGCTGGAAAATCAACATCCTGGCAACCTAAACTACTTATCACTTTATCCTTAACAATCTAGCTAGTATTGAAAAAAAAGGTTTTACTCTTCTTTTAGTTGATGTATTAGCTAGAAACCTTAGCATATTTGTCGAGGATCAATTTCCATTGTTTTTCTTCTAAAACAGAGGCCTCTCCAAAGAGGATGGTGTCATTAATGAACTACTGATGTGAAGTAAGGGAAATGGAAGAAGCAACACAAAAACCTTTCAAGGCCTTAATAGCAAGTTGTTTCTAGATATTGCGACCCAAGGCTTCAACAACAATGAAAAACAAATAAGATGACAATGGGTCCCCATATCTCAGGCCACGACCAACAAAGAAGAAGCCTTGAGGAGCCTCATTAATCAAAATATAATACTTAGGATAAGTGACACATGATCTGATTAAGTTGAAAAATTTACATTTGAAACCAATTTTTTCAAGAACAACAAATAGGAAATTCCAAGAGACTCGGTCATAAGCTTTAGAGATATCTAGTTTTAAATTCATACCTTGTTTCTTGCTATTATCCATAGAATGTAGCACCTCATGAGTATAAATAGTTGCATCAAAAATTTGTCTTCCTTGGATAAACCCTTTTTGGTTAACAATAACCATTTTTTTAAGACTAACGTTAATCTATTAACCATAATCTTTGAATAGATCTTATAAGTTGTGTTACACAAACAGATTGGTCTATAGTCATTCATAGAGGAAACTTCATTGGTTTTAGGGATAAGCATAGTAAAGGTGGTGTTCATCTAATTTTAAATCCTTCTCGACCTAAAGAAATCCCTGATTACATTGAAAAGGTTAGAGGAAATAGTATCCCAATAGACCTAGAAGAAACTTGGAGGGAAGCCATCCAACCGTGGTGCTTTCAAGGATCCAAAAGAGAAAATATCCTCCTTAACGTCACTCATGGAGCCAACTTTACATATTTCATTCAAATCCCGCTCTGTAATAACATTAGGGATCATTTGCAGGAAGTCATCCAATTCAGAATGATCAAGCTTAGGAAATTCCAGAAAATTTTATAGAAAGGAAAGAACCTCAGCAATGTCCTCCTCATTATTAGGTCTAGTCCCATTTGAAGTAACTAAAAATATAATCATGTTTCTTCCTCTATGTTTTAAGGTGCATTGGTGGAAAAACTTAGTATTTTTGTCCCCTTCCCTCAACCATTGGATTGTTGATTTCTATTTCCAGAAGATTTCTTCCTTTTTATTTATTTTATACCATTAATATTTGAGGTTCCTTTCTTGGTTACAAGTCTCTTCATCCATAATTCCTAGGTCCATTAGATCTTGGATCTATTTAAGTATTAGTATTAAAAAAAAAATGTTGTAAAAGTGTTCCCAAATGAATACTTATTCTACCCCTTGACCTTATCTCTAGCCATTTTTGGCTTCTAAGATAATCTATACATGAGAGTACCATCACAAGGAGCTTTCAACCACTCTTCCACCAAGGATTTAAAATCTGGATGAAGGGACCACATTATTTCATATTTGAAAGGAAAGGGACCTTTAACCATTTTTTCATCCCATTCCAAAAGGAGAGCACGATGATCAGAACCTGTTCTTAGGAAAGCAGAAAGGGAGAGATTATGTAAAATGTTCCAATTGGAGGAAACAAGAAACTTGTCCAACTTCACTTGGATCAGATGATAACCCTATCTCCTATTTGTCTAGATAAAAGGAAAACCATTTGGAATAATGTCCATTAACCCCACCGCATTAAGAAACCCTGATAAGTCCACCATGATGTCAGAGAAATAAGTAAGACCTCTACTTTTTTCCAAGGGATACAAAGGGGAGTTAAAATACCCACCAAGAATCCAAAACTCATCCTTCCTATTAGTAATTATACCCTCCAAAAAATTCCATAGATCAATCCTATCCAGTCTTGAGTTAGGACCATATATATTCACCATATTCCATTTGACTAAGTGATGGGGAGTACTATCTCTCAAGAGCACATTTGCTCTTTCTAAGACCTACTCTTTGGTCTTACTAGGGTATTATTCTCTACCCTACTCAGAGGTCACTCCTAAAACTCCTATCTCCTTATAGAACTCTCAACCAACTTCAAACACTCACCTTTGCTCTCACACCCCTACTAAGCACCTTTGGGCTCAACTTTGCCGCAACATTCCCCAAGCCATTCTTGGGACTAGGAATAGGTCTTCCAACTATTCCTAGGTTGGTCTTACTTCACTCTGATCCATCTTGTTGGATTCCTTCTTCTTTTATCCATCGAATTCATGTAAACCATGTTTTTAGGCCTTGTAGCATTTTTGGTCAATTAGGCCTCCTAAAACCAGTGTTCTTGGAATAACTCCAAGAATACCTTAAAAAACCTCCAAACTCTTCAGGGATTCTCTCTATACACCTCATAGGCTCCCATATTTCCTAATTTTTAGACCTCCTTGGTGTCCATAGATAGGTCTGTCACCAAACCCCTATTTTCAAGGGTTTCCAGGGCATATGACACAATCTAGTTTCTTTAACTTAATTGAGTGCTTTAATGGCCTCCTCTGCACTTCTCCTTGCATACTCATTGGTTGTCGTCCACAAAAGGATATAAAAGTCATGGAAAATCCTAACCTGGGAATTGGACATTCCAATAGGTGACTAACATCTTCTCATGGTCGTTCATTTACTTGTCAAACCAGGGAACGTATACTTGAAATGGAGTGGCACTGAATGTGCACTAAGAACCGGTTTTAGCCACAACCTACTTGAAATAAATGTTTGAAAGGAATTCTAACTCTAATGCAAGAATGTGAGACAAAGTCTTATTAACTTAATCATCACTTAACTAAAGCAGGAATCGTAATAACAATTACTGGGAAACAAACCATGAACTGGTCTTATGCTATAGGAACAGACACAGGGATGGATTCCTTATGCTGAAGGAACAATGCAAGACTGAGTTTTCATTAAAAATTACTGGAATGAAATTCTAATAGATAAACAATAGGAAGTAAACAACTAACTATAGATACTTACTAAGTGGTCCCCCTTAGCAAGCATCAACTAATTTAAACAAGAGTTGAACTCAAATCTTCATCAGCTTTTTATTCATGAACTCGAAATAACATACATCGTTGTTCTGCTTGTAAGAAAAATTTAACACAAAGCTCTATTTTTCATTATAACAGTAATCTCAATACACTTTGTTCTATCTCCATTCTCTAGTCTAGTCTCTTCTTAATCATCTCATTCACTCTCGCAGGAGGAACATTTATTTAAAGAGAAACAACTAACTAAGTAATTGACAGAGAAAGATGCGGATATAAATGCCTCCTGAGGCTGAGGAAAATATTTCATAAATGCAAGTTTATCTGCTCAATAGATTCAGAGGGAATCTAGAACTCCACTCTTCCTAGATTGATGATCAATTCGGTTTCTTCCCATTGACCGAACAAAGAATCCTTGCTTGAAATGTCTCCTTCGATGGTGTGCTGGAAATGACTTTTTCCATAAGGCCGTGTTTTGCTGTGCATTGACCCAATCATACCATCTTTAATCAACCTATAGAACACATGGAAACAGAGGCAAAATAAGGCATGCACTCATAATAGCACGATACCCATCATTAATCACACGCATCAAATTCATCTTACTTATCCAAAAACTACATATATCGTATCAGTTAATTGAGAGGTCAAAACAGGGTAATGAACATAGACATACTAAGATATTTAGGCTGAAAGAATATAGGAATGCCTATCATAGAATACTACCCATTAACATGAAAAGTTTATAACTACAGGGTTTAAAACATCCATAAAATAGAGCAAGGGATTTTAAAAATTTAACATGATATCCAAATTATAAACATATTTTTGGCTCATCATTTGCCCCCTACTTTAGCTAATGCTGGTCCTCCAGCATTAATCTACTTGGTTGTGTCCCTGAAATTTGTAGGAGTCACATGGCCTTGTAGTGCAATCCCAAACCTATAGTAGAAACCCCTGCAATTCTTCCATCTTTCATATATGTGAGCTTCTATGTCTTCATTGATATTTGTGGTCAGATAAGGATACAATGGCCACATCAAAGCAGGAGGTCTAAATGTCAGTGGCAACCACAATTCAAATCTTTTCTGAAGACCTAACTGCATATATCTTTCTAATCTCCTGACGGTTGTTCTTAAATTCAAGGGACTATGGGGCTCAGACTTTCTTAGACCAACTGTCAGTTTTTCCCATCTTGTTTTACTTCTGGAAGCTGAAAGCTTCCAGAATGAATATGATTGGCCTTTAAACTCATCATAAACCTGTTTCCTAAGATCAAATATCCTTATCCTTGTTGCAGGATCATAAAATCCATATGCAACAGAAAACCAGGTCCTCATAAATGTTTGAGGGTCTGAGCTTTCCGATCTAAGGGGAATAGGTTCTTTCCGCTCAACTTCCTCATAATCCTCAAATTGTTTCCCATAATTAATTTCATTGGCTACCCAGGACATAAGTGATCTTAAATGAATGTCACCTATAAAAAGAAGTGAATTCCACTCAGTTTCACAAGGGATTAATCAACCATGTAACTAAAATTCACACATAGAATTCCTTAGCCAATTAGGTGCTATTTGATAGGCATCATAGAATTCTTTAGCATAATTAGGAATAGGATCAAGGTTTTTAGAAATCCTCATTAACTGGAACCACAGAAACTGCTCTTTGAGGCACATTGCATACACTCTGGGTGGTGGCCTACATTCCATGATTTTCCCTACCACCTTCATCATTTCATTCATCTTTTATTTCACCTCTTGGATTTCCTATTCTTGATTTTCAATCTCTTTCTTTAATTTCTTCTTCTCTTCCTCCCAAAAACTTTGTTGCATTTGAGTTTTAGCCAAATTCCAGAAACTCAAGGTTTGAAGTATCATAGGCCTCATGAGCTGTTGGTTCATGTTGTACTAGCTGACCACCCATATTCATAACTATTTCTGCTAAAACACTTGAATCTCAACCTCTTCTGAATATTTGAAAAAAAAAAAATTTCCTGTGCTCTGCTCCTTTCATTTCGGCTTCTTTACCTTTTTACTTTACCAAAAAAAAATGATATAAAAGACAATTGCATGCAATGATTTTTAGGAACTACTTAATTAAGCAGTTAACTTGCTGATCAGGGAAAAGCATGCATTCATCTGTTAGTAAGTACGATAAAAACTGTCTTTAATAGATGTGGCAATGGCAAAAGGAAAGAATTTGAAATAGATTATCCTCGCCCCCTACTTAAGATTTGGCATGTGTCCACACATGTGCAAAAGGATAAGCGAGGAACTGGCAGGAATGACTGATAGGCATATTGTAATAAATGAATAAATAAAATGAATGAATGATGTGACTAATAAAAAGAATATCGTGTACCTTGTAATTAATGCTTGCGGATGTTGGGAGATATCATAGCACAACCAGAAATGACTGCTTGAAAAGAAACAATAAATGAAGGTGGTACGACAAGTGGATGACATGGATGGGTGACATAGAAAATAAAAATGGAATGAGTGAATGATGGTGATGGATGGTGATGGATAAAGTGGTTTTCATAAAAAGAAAACCTTTATTATGGACGTACAACATAGTGTTCAAAGAGATGCTATAGGAAGAAGATCGAAGCCTTTTGTTGCATGAAGATCACTGGCCGTAGGGGAAACAAACTATTTTATAAATTGTTCTTTTGATGTAGGCTTATGGTATAACCAAAGATGGTGTCCATTAACCAATAGTTTGAAGTGGATAGGATCGATTGTTGCCAACTGAACCGAACCATTATCAAATACATTCTCAATTTCATACGGACCAAGCCATCTTGTTGTAAGCTTACCTTGATTCTCTTTATACCTGGAGTCGTAGAGTAGGGCCCAATCACCAATGGAGAAATGCTTTGTGCGGATATTGTGGTCATGCCATTTCTTCCTTTCCTGCTATATTTCTTTAGTGTGCTGGAGGGCAGCTTTCCTCATCTCATCCAATGCATTTAACTATAGGAGGCATTCCTTTTGTGCTTATGAAAGATCAATTTGAAGTTGAAGTGCAGTCCGTAAGGTCTTATGCTCAAATTCAATTGGCAACATGGCAGTTTTATCATAAAGTAACTCAAAAGGGGTAAACCCTATAGTTGGTTTCCATGTTGTCCTATAAGCCCAGACTATCTCTGGAAGATGACTGCTACAATATTTCTTGTGTAGCTAGACTATTTTTGTAAGGATTGCCTCTAGTTCTCTGTTAGTTACATCTGCCTGACCATTGGCTTGAGGGTGATAAGAGCTTGATTTTTCGTGTCTGATCTTGTAGTCATTCATCAATGTAGTGATCAAGTTTGAAGTAAATTGAGCTCCCTGATCAGTAACAAGTTCTCTAGGGACTCCAAATCTGGTAAAAATTTGGTCATAAAGGAACTCAGCAACCTTATTGTCTCATGCATGTGTCATTGCTTTTACTTCCACCCATTTTGTCACATAATCAGTGCAAACTAAAATGTAGGATTTTCCATTGGATGGAGGATCAATTGGCCCAATAAAATCCATTCCACACTTATCAAAGGGAGTAACCACCACTTGTGGATACAAGGGAATTTCATCAGACTTCATTGGTTTCCCCATTCTTTGACATTTGTCACATTTTCTGGTGTAGGTTACACCATCCTTGTGTAGTGTGGGCCAATAGTACCCCGTATTAAGCACTTTCATTGATGTTCTTTTAGATGCAAAGTGCCCACCACATGGCTCATTATGACAAGCATGTAGAATGTCATATGTCTCATCTTCTCTGACACACCTTTGCATGACTTGGTCAGGCCCTGTATAAAACAAATAATCTGCAATCCATGAAAAGTTAAAACTTTTCTCAATCAACAACTTCCTGTCCTTTAGTGAGAAGTGAGCTAGTATTTTGCTGGCTACTAAATAATTTTCAATATCCACATACCATGGTGTTTGGGCAGCAATAGAAAACAAATGTTCATAAGGAAAGCTATCATCAATTACTTCAGATGTGCTAGGTGTAGCTGTTTGAAGTCTTGACAAGAAATCAGCCACCACATTTGCCTTGCCTGTCTTGTCGATAACTGTGATATCAAATTCCTACAACAATAGTAGCCACCTTGCTAATCTACCAGATATGGTAGGCTTATTCATAAGGTACCTTATTACTGCATGGTCTGTATGAACAAATATTTGGTAATCAGTGGCATAATGCTGAAACTTTTTCAGAGCATACACAACTGCTAGCAATTCTTTTTCTGTGAGAGTATAGTTTAATTCTTGGCCTTGAAGATTTTTGTTGATGAAATAGATGGCATGCTCTATGGAATTATCCTTCTGTCCTAACACTACCCCTATGGCATAATCAAAAGCATCTATATGTATATGAAAGGGCAGACTCCACTTTGGTCCTTGAAGAATAGGTGCTTTAGTAAGTAAGTCCTTAAGGTGCAGGACAAATTTGTCATAGGCCTCAGTTGAGTGGAATTCATAATCCTTAGTCAATAAGGTATACAATGGATTGTATTTTTTTCTGAAATCTTTGATGAATCTTCTATAATATCTAGCATGTCCTAAGAAGCTTCTAACGTCCTTTTGTTTCATAGGTGTTTGCAAAGTCAGAATAACTTCTATTTTTGTAGGGTCAACCTGAATTCCTGCTGGAGAGATATGATGGCCTAAAACAATTCCCTCTTGCATCATCATAAAACACTTCTCACTATTCAAAGACAAATTATGCTCCTTACATCTTTTCAAAACTTTCTGCAAATTTGATAATGCTTCTTCATAAGTTACTCCATAAGTGGTGAAGTCATCCATGTAAATCTCCATAGAATCATGAGAAATATCAGCAAAAATACTAATTACCGCTCTTTGAAATGTGGTGGGAGCATTACACAGGCCAAAAGGTAGGACAGAGTAAGCAAAATTCCCCCATGGACAAGTAAAGGTTGTTTTATCTTGATCCCCAAGAATATATTTTAATTTGATTATACCCACTATATCCATCTAAAAATGAGAAATATGTTTTACCAGACAATGAGTCTAGTACTTGATCAACAAATGATAGTGGAAAGTGATCCTTTTTAGTTGCAGTATTTAGCTCCCTATAATCTACACAAACTCACCACTTCCCACCTTTTTTAGGAACAATCACCAATGGAGATACCCATTGACTATTTGAAATACGGTAGATGAAACCAACATCAAGCAATTTTTGAAGTTCATTTTTAACTATTTCCCTAAGTGTTGGGTTTATCCTTCGTTGAGGCTGCCTAATAGGAGAACAATCTTCCTTAATGTAGATCCTATGAGTATAGAGATGAGGATCTATTCCCTTCATATCCCCATATTCCCATGCAAAAGCATTGTGTTGATCTTGCAACATTGTGACCAAGGAAGTTTGTTGAGCTTTAGGTAGCTGATTGTTGATATTCAGATAGTGGCATATAGACAACTCAATTTGTTTGGTAAGATCATTTATGGAATCTATTGGCAAAGGTGGTGTCTGTATTTCTTGTGGGAGAAAATGTTGATAGACTATAGGGACTTTGAATGGTAGGCTCTTAGGGCTCAGTTGCTGCAGGAAAGATTGTTGAGGATAGTTATTTAAAATAGATGGGCTACTTCTGTCAGAATTGGACTACAAAATTTGGAAAAGCAAGTCATCCTCACTCTGAAGTTGGGAAAAATGATTAGTTTGCAATATCATCAACTGGGCCAATGAGTTGACATCTTTAGTTTCTTCTCCTAAATCTGGCCAAATTGGTTTAGACAAGTCTAGCTAAGGCTAGGCAGGCAGGTATAGAGCCAATTTCTTCATTGACTGACCATCAGAGATTTTCATGTCTCAAGAATGACATCCTATAAAGGCATCATCTGTGGCTAACCATGGTCTACCTAAGATGATAGGATATCCCCCCAAAGCTGCCTTAGTGGACAATATGGTGAAATCTGTGGGGTATTCCCATGATTCAAGATTGACAATTATATCTTCCACCAGGCCATCAGGTGTTATAGTAGAACTGTCAGCAAGTTGTAGGGTGGTGGGTGTAGACCTAATGGTTATGATATTCAAATACTCCATAGCATGTTTGGTCATTACATTGATGGCTACACCTAGGTCAATCAAAACATTCTTTACCAGTTGTCCATTAATATTTATTTGTACCACAGGACTTCCAGGGTTAGTATATTTTGGCATAACTACCTTTCCTAACATAATATCTACCAATTTTCCAAGAACATGGATATTTTGGGGATCCTTTTTCTTTCTTCCAAGTTTCTTCAAACAAGCCTCCTTAATGGCTTTTCCATAAATGGGAACATCTTTTATGGCTTGGAAGAGTGAAATTTGGATGTGTACATTCTTTAGCTGATCCAAAATATCAAAGGTAGGCTCTTCCATGGACATGGGTGTAGTGACTTGCAATCTCTGAGGAAAAGGTGGTTCAGTTTGATGTTGTAGGACGGTCTCCTTAGAAACAATATCTGACATAGGTATATTGGTTGCAGGATCAGCAGGTTATTCAGAGACAGAGTCTGGAATCTCATTAATTACTGGAGGTTGTGGAGTGGGGAGTGTGGTGTTGGACCTTAGATGGGTATCATTGATATGCAAAGCATAAGATGGATAATGATTAGCTTTTGCAAAATACATAGGTTGATATTGTTGCTGCTTATTATTAGGATTTGGCAATGGTTGAGTAGGCATAGGCATTTGTTTTGGAGGGCCAGTATTTGCAGCTGGTGCTACAGGGGCTGCAGATGGTGGCATGAGGGTCGAAAGTTGTGGCTATTGTGGTTGTAGGAATCTAGGGGATTGGCTCTACCATTTTTGAGAGCTTCTCCACTGAGGATTCTACTGCTAGTTACCTTGGGGTGGAGCCCTTTGTCCTTGTGGGTGCTTCCAACCTCCATGAGGAGATTGCCATTTTTTATTTGGATATTTAGGCCATTGTGGTTGAGAGGTATTCCATGGTGGTGATGGGCCATATGTAGGTTGCCATTGATTAATATAATTAGAGTAAAGATTACCAAAATTTAGAGGGTCTTGAGGCATACCTTATCTTTGAGCCCATGGACGCCTTTTTGCAACGTAGAATACTTGGTCATCATCACCTTCTACTACCTTAAAGTCAGTAGGTAATTGCTTAGCCTCCATATTGGCCACCATCTTACATCTACAGTCATGCTTCTTTTGTCGACAATGTGGACATAACTCGACAAAGATTGCTTCAGCTTCCTCATGTTTCTTTCAAGCTTGCATAGTATCCAACTGTGTAGCCATACTATTTATGATGTCATGCTTGAAATCAGACAACAAATTTGAAATCTCCATCTATGAAACTCCATTATTAGAAGCCTTTCCCATTGTGGCCTGATGACCTCTTCCCTTCTTGACACTTTCTCAAGAGTAATTGTAGCATATGCTCTTAATATCATCCCAAGGAACTTAGGTTATATCTCCTCCTCCCATTAGATCCACAACATCAATACAGGAATCATTGATTCCCCTCAGAAAAATTAATTTCTCAGATTCTTCATTGAGAGTATGGTTTGAATTCTTCTTCAAGGAAAACAAAAACCTTGAGACATAGTCTTCCAAGCTTTCATCCTCCTTCTGCTGAATTCGAAATATATCATCACCCTTACTACCACTCTTGCAATATTCCTTATATTTGTCAAGAAACTTTGTTTGCATGACTTCCCAACTATCAATAACATTCCTCCCCAAACTCATGAACCATCTTAGAGTTCCCTCCTTCAAAGTAGCAAGAAACAACTTCAGCTTGTGAGCATCTGTGGTATAATCATAACTTTGATAGAGGATATCGAACACAAACAAGAAAGTGTTTGGGTCCTCAGTAACTAGTCCATAGAACTTTGGAAGTAATGAAGAAGGAATATTTTTGAGGCTATCATTATCTTGATGGGAAATAATAGGGAATTCAAAAGCAGGAGGTCGATTAGGTGGATTTTGTGTCATATCTGCTTGATGAAGTATCAGAGCAAATGGATTTTCCTGGGGTTCTTCTTCAACAAGATGAAAGGGAAATTCAGCGAGTGGGTCTTCAACAAATGGATTGATATCTTGGTTTCCTTCTTCCTCAAATAGATTATAACCTGGTTCAAAATCATTATCAGTGAAGGAAGGGTTTCGTAAGAATCTCCCTAGAGCGTCTCTTCTTCTATGCATGTAACGGACTTAACTGAAAATTTGAAGGATTTGAAAATTCTAGAATAAACACACTAAGCTACTGCTAACAATGACTATGACAGGTTCTTAGCTTGACACCATCCTCGACAATGGTGCCAAAAATGGTTGTCGTCCACAAAAGGATATAAAAGTCACGAAAAATCCTAACCTAAGAATTGGGCATTCCAGCAGGTGACTAACATCTTCTCATGGTCAGTCATTTACTTGTCAAACCAAAGAATGTATACTTGAAATGGAGTGGCATTGTATGTGCACTAAGAACCGGTTTTAGCCACAACCTACTTGAAATAAATGCTTGAAAGGAATTCTAACTCTAATGCAGGAACACAAGACAAAGTCTTATTAGCTTAATCATCACTTAACTAAAGCAGGAATCGTAATAACCATTACTAGGAAACAAACCATGAACTGGCCTTATGCTGTAGGAACAGACACAGGGATGGATTCCTTATGCTGTAGGAACAATATAAGATTGAGTTTGCATTAAAACTTACTAGAATGAAATTATAACAGATAAACAATAGGAAATAAACAACTAACTACAGATAATTACTAAGTGGGCCCCCTTAGCAAGCATCAACTAATTTAAACAAGAATTGAACTCAAAACTTCATCATCTTTTTATTCATGAACTCGAAATCACATACATGGCTATTCTGCTTGTAAGAAAACTTTAACACAAAGCTCTATTTTTCATTATAACAGTAATCTCAATACACTCTGTTCTATCTCTATTCTCTAGTCTAGTCTCTTCTTAATCATCTCATTCACTCTTGCAGGAGGAACATTTATTTAAAGAGAAATAACTAACTAAGTAACTTACAGAGAAAGATGTGGATATAAATGCCTCCTGAGGCTAAGAAATAGATTTCATAAATGCAAGTTTATCTGCTCAATAGATTCAAAGGGAATCTAGAACTCCACTCTTCCTAGATTGATGATCAATTTAGTTTCTTCCTAATGACTCAAACAAAGAATCATCGTTTGAAACGTCTCCTTCGATGGTGTGCTGGAAATGGCTTTTTCTGCAAGGCCGTGTTTTACTGTGCATTGACCCGATCATACCATATTTAATCAACCTGTAGAACACATGGAAACAGAGGCAAAATAAGGCATGCACTCATAATAGCACGATACCCATCATTAATCACATGCATCAAATTCATCTTAGGCTGCAAGAATATAGGAATGCTTGTCATAGAATACTACCCATTAACATGAAAAGTTTCTAACCATGGAGTTTAAAACATCCATAAAAGAGAGCAAGGGATTTTAAAAATTTAACATGATATCCAAATTATAAACATATTCTAGGATCATCACTCATAACCAAGCCACATACCCCTACACCTCTACACCATTGATTGGCACAAACCAATCCATTAAGAAATCCCTCTTGTTTCTGTTCTATTCAAGCACCTAGCCAGAATGCCCCTGCACACGCCTAGAGATTAATGGATTTACTAACTCTCCTACAAAAAAAGACTCCACAGACCATATTTACACTATATACAAGGTCCCATACTTGATTCCAAGAGGCCATGGTAGTTCAGCCACGGGAATTCAAGTGGGGTGCATCTTTTACAAAATTGGCCCTGAACTTGGTTGTGAAACAGAAGAACACAAGAATTTACAAACTGTTAACCAGTTGTGCCAAACAACTAAAAAAATGCACACAAAGTAGTTACATGTCACAAATGAAAGCTTCAATGCATTAGTTCATTCCTTTCAATCCATTAATTAACTGGATCAAGGTTGTGTTTTAGAAAAATAGTGAAGAAAACTTGTTCTTTCCAAGACACAATCCGTACTTCCAACTCTTCCAACTCATCCAACCATTCCAACTGTTAGGTTAGGGTTTTTCTGACCTTATATATACTATTTCCACATGTTGGGACCCTTAGGTCAGGCTTAGAACAAGAGAAATTCTTCCCAGTGTTTTGGAGATGTTGTCATGACAACTTAGCAGGATGTCCTAAGAATTCACAAAACTCAAGACTCTAAACAAACTTGGCACAACACACACACCAAATCAACCTTGGGACTTTATCAAATAGTCCTTATGACCTTGGTGGTTGGCTAGAACCACCTACAAGCCAAAATTTGCTAAGACCTTTTCAAAGACCTTAAGGTGCTCTTGCACCATTCTCCCCCTGCAACAAGGAAGTTAAGGAACCTGTGGTGTTAAGAACTCCTCACTGATACCATGATTCTTGAAGTCACTCTCTGCTATCCATGTATCCTCTGACTCTTTTTGGTGTCTCCATTTCACTAGGTGCTCCATGTATGTCTTGTGCCTAGTCTTCTTCTTCACTCTTGAATCTAGAATCTTGTCAACCTATGGGATGATCTAATCTGTTACCTTGAGTTCTTCCACATCCTTACTCACCTCAGTACTGTACTACTCATCATTCATCTCTGGTCCGTTATATTTCACCAAGTCTTTCACACTGAAGATAAGAGAAATGGACATCTCCCTAGGTAGTTCCACCTTGTAGGAATTTTGACCATATTTGGCCAACACTTTGCATGGCTCTATCCTTTTCATATATATCTTACCTGGGATGCCCTTTTGTAGTCTATCCTTGTTCAAGTATACCATTACCAAATCACCTATCTCAAATTGTAGATCTCTCCTCCCTTCATCTCTTTTAGCTTTCAACTTCCGATTAACCTCCATTAGTGTCTTCTTTACTTGCTTGTGAACCTCTCTCATTGATTGAGAAAAATCATCAGCATGACCATTAATTCCTTCAGAACCCTTTAGGTCTCTTAGCTCAAGTACACTTCTTGGATGTAACCCATATACAATTTCAAATGGACTCTTACTAGTAGTCCTGTTTGTGCTATCATTATAGGAAAATTATTCCTATGGAATTACTTGTTCCCATCCTTGTCCATACTCTTTAGTCAGACACCTCAAAAATTTACCAAGTACCCTATTTATCACCTCTATTTTTCCATCTGTTTGAGGATGATATGCAGAACTATGAGACAAGTTGGTTCCTAGCCTCCTCCAAAGAGTCTTCTAGAAGTTTCCCATGAACTTCACATCTTTGTTCACAACTATGCTCATTGGCAACCCATGTATCCTTACTACCTCCTTGAATAATAGATGGGCAATGTGACTAGCATCATGTGTTGTTTTGTGTGGGATGAAATGACTCATCTTACTGAATCTATCTACTACCACAAACACACTATCCAAACCAGTTGGTGTCCTAGGTAGCCCTATTATGAAATCCATACTTATGCACTCCCATGGTCTATTTGGGATGGGAAATGGTTGGTAAAGACCTACAATTTTTGATGTCCCCTTTGCCTTTTGAAACACTCCACATTGCTCAGCATACCTTCTTACATCTCTCTGCATTTAAGGCCACCAATAGAACCTCTCCACTAAGTCTAGGGTCTTGTTTAACCCAAAGTGTCCACTCAAACTGCCATTGTGCTTTTCTTGGATGAGGTTCTCCCTCATAGAACCTCTTCGAACACATAGTTGTTTCCCTCTAAATAGTAGACCATTATTTAAAGTGTAGTCTGCATACTCACTGTGAAAGTGATTTTCAAAATTAGTACACACCCTATAGATCTCTGAGAAATCTGAATCTCCCTCATAAAGATCCTTGAACCCCTGAACCCCTGTACTCTACAGTTGTATCTCCTGAATGGTAAGTAACCTTCTACTAAGGGCATCTGCAACTTTTTTATTGACCCCTTTCTTGTGCTTGATAGTAAAAGTATATGATTGCAAAAACTCCATCCACTTAATATGCCTCAAACTGAGCTTCTCTTGTGTGTTTATGTAGCTTAAGGCCTTTTTATCAGTGTATACCAAAAATTCTTTAGGCAACAAATAGTGCCTCCACTTCTTAAGGGCTTGTACTAAAGCATATAGCTCTAAGTCATAGGATGAATATCTAGACTTTCCTTCATTTAGCCTCTCACTAAAGAATGCCACTGGCCTGCCTTCTTGGCTTAGGACTGCACCCACTGCTATGTTGCTTGCATCACATTCCACTATGAATAGTTTGTCAAAACTTGGTAAAACTAGTATTTTTTGGGTAGATACTTCCTTTTTCAATCTCTCAAACCCCTCATTGGCTTCTTTTTTCCACACAAAATTTGTCTTAAGTCCTCCTTTGATGGTGTCAAGGACTGGTGCACAAATTTCACTAAATCTTCTAATAAACTTCCTATAGAATTGGGCTAACCCATGGAAACATCTTACTTCAGTCCCTATCTTGGGAGTAGGCCAACTGAGAATGGCTTCAACCTTTCTCTTATCCATCTTCAAGTCCCCTTGAGATACTACAAATCCTAGGTAGACTAGCTCTTGTATCATAAACTCACTCTTCTCAAGATTTATGGTGAGCTTCTCCTCTTGAAGTCTCTTCAACACAAGTTCCAGGTGCTTCATATTTTCCTCTTTTGTTTTACTAAATATGAGGATATCATCTAATTAAACTACCACAAAGACTCCTATATAGTCCTTCAAGACCTCATTCATCACCCTCAAAAAAGTGCTAGGTGCATTTGTAAGCCCAAATGGCATTACCAACCACTCATATAACCCCTCTGTGGTCTTAAAAGCTGACTTCCATTCATCTCCCTCTTTCATCCTAATCTAATATTAGCCACTTTTTAAATCAATCTTGGAGTAATAACTAGCAACCCCTAAACAATCCATTAAATCTTCTATTCTAGGAATAGGAAACCCATATCTAATAGTTATCCTATTTATTTCCCTAGAATCGATACACATTCTCCACTTATCTCCCTTCTTAGGAGCCAACACCATTGGGATAGCACATGGGATTATGATTTTTCTGATAAAACCTTGTTCCAAGAGCTCTTGTACTTGCCTTGATATCTCTTTGTTCAATTTCGGTGTCATCTTGTATGCAACCTTGTTAGGAAATGTTGCTCCTGGCACAAAGTCTATTTGACGACTGATTGCCCTCTTAGGTGGTAGTGTGGCTACTGTACCTTCACAAAGAATGTCCTTGAACTGGTCTAACACTTGCTTCACTTCTGCTGACATAGGTGATTGACTAGGTGACTCCTCCTCCTTTGGCTTCAACATGATAGCATAGCCAACTCCTTCTTCCCCCTTCATGTATTTTAAGAATTCCTTCCCACTCATCAAAAGCGTATGGGATTTTTCCTTCTCCACTGTGTCTTCTTCTATTAAAGACTTAATCTTGTAAGTTAATCCATTCTTTTTGAATGAGTACTTGTTCTCCTTGCCATGGTGTACTGCCTCCCTATCATATTGCCATGGTCTCCCAAGAAACATATGGCATGCATCCATTGATAAAACATCATAGTATCCTATCTTGATACTTCCCTATGGTAAACTCAACCCATACTTGCTCATTGACCAATATATTTTTCCCCTTGTTCAGCCAAGTAACTTTATAGGGACACACATGAGGTATCTTCGTGAGGTTCAACTTCTATACTGCCTCCTCTGAGATGACATTATCAAAGGATCCTAAATCAATGATGTCCTTGCATACCTTGTCTAGTATTTTGCACTTGACTCTAAAAAGAGCCCTCCTCTATTTGTGTTCATCCTCTATAGGTGCTTTGATCAAGATCCTTCTCAATAGGAGATTCTCTCCTTTCTCTGAATCTAAACCCACCACTAAGTGTTTAGAAAAGTCCTCATCTTGGACATAATAAATCCTTTTCTCACCTTGTGAAGATGGTGGCTTATTAGGACACCTATATGCAGGGTGACCCAATTGCCGACAATTGTAACACTTCATGGAAGAAAAGTGAGAGTTTCTCCCAAATCCTCCTAATCTACCTCTTCCACCATTGTGAGAAATTCTACCTCTGTATCCCCCTCTACTATTTGTCTCATGGGAATGTTCACCAACCTTAGAATCTCCTTGGCCTCTGTTCTCATTGCTCCTTCCACCAAAACCTCTTCTATGTCCACCTCTAGGGTCTTTTCCTTTTCCTCTACCCCTAGTACTTCAATCTTGTTTCTTTTTCAATTTTTCTTCCACTTTAATAGCCATTTGATAACAGCTATGGAGGGTAGTAAGTGTAAAGAGACAACTCTTCTTGTATGTTCCATCTAAGGTCGTTTAGATACCTGACAACCTTAATGCTTTCACTTTCTTGCAATCTAGAACTCAAGCTTAGTTTTTGGAACTCTTTTGTGTATGCAGCTACATCTAGTTCTCTCTGTCTGATATTTTGCCTCTTCTTATGCAACTGGATGTCATAATCCTCAGGTAGATAGTTTTCCTTTACTTTATCCACCATAGTTTTCCAATTTCCTATTGGCTTCTTTCCTTCCTTCTCTCTTTCTTCTTAAAAAAACTTCCATCAAGTTAATTCCTATCCTCTTAGCCTTGATTTGGCTATCTTCACCTTTTGTGCGTCTATAACCCCATCACATTCAAAGTGATTTTCCATTCCCTCAATCCATTCCATAACTAATTGTGCATCCATTCTTCTAGTGAAAATAGGGATGTCTTCTAGTGTCTTGCCACTTAGTTCCTTTAATGCTTTGAGGAAGAGTTCCTCTGCCAATGGAGGGTCAGGTTCTGGTTTTGTTTCTTCCTAAACTTCATTCTTACCCTTGTCTTTAACCCCTGCTAACTGCACTTCCATCTTGCCTGCAGTCTCTGTAACCTCTTCTATTTTGTGCTTCATTTCTTCCACAATTTCTTCAAGACATGTGTTCTTTTCTTGTTGCTCTGTCAAATATCTAGCCATCTCTACATTGGTCACCATGGTGTTGTCTCCTATCGATTCACGTCCCTCTAACATACAGTTCTCAATTCCCAAGCCTTTTAACTAGCTTTGATACCAATTTGATGGGGAGTACTATCTCTCAAGAGAACATTTGCTCTTTCTAAGACCCACTCTTTGGTCTTACTAGGCTATTCTTCTCTACCCTACTTAGAGGTCACTCCTAAAACCCCTATCTCCTTATAGATTTCTCCACCAACTTCAAACACTCACCTTTGCTCTCACACCCCTACTAAGCACCTTTGGGTTCAACTTTGCCACAATGTTCCCCAAGCCATTCCTGGGACTAGGAATAGGTCTTCCAACTATTCCTAGGTTGGTCTTACTTCACTCTGATCCATCTTGTTGGATTCCTTCTTCTTTTATCCATCGAATTCATGTAAACCATGTTTTTAGGCCTTGTAGACTTTTTGGTCAATTAGGCCTCCTAAAACTAGTGTTCTTGGAATAACTCCAAGAATTATTTAACAAACCACAAAAATATTTAGGGATTATCTCTATATAACTCCTAGGCTCAAAGATTTCCTAGGTTTTAGACCTCCTTGGTGTCCGTACATAGGTCTGTCACCAAACCCCTATTTTCAAGGGTTTCTAGGGAATATGACACAGTCTGGTTTCTTTAATTTAATTGAGTGATTTAATGGCCTCCTCTACACTTATCCTTGCATACTCATGACCAAGTCACATACCCCTACACCGCTACACCATTTATTGGCACACACCAATCCATCTTGCTTCTGTTCTATTCAAGCGCCTAACCAGAATGCCCCTGCACTCGCCTAGAGATTGATGGATTTAATAAATCTCCTACAAACAAAGACTCCACAGACCATATTTACACTATATACAAGGTCCCCTACTTGATTCCTAGTGGCCATGGAAGTTCAGCCATGAGAATTCAAGTGGGGTGCCTCTTTTACAAAACTGGCCCTGAACCGAGCAGTGAAACAGACGAACACAAGAATTTACAAATTGTTAACTAGTCATGCCAAACAACAAAACCAATGCCACACAAAGTAGTTACATGTCACAAATGAAATCTTAAATGCATTAATTCAGTCCTTTAAATCCATTAATTAGCTAGATCAAGGCTCTATTTCAAAAACACAATCAAGATAACTTGTTCTTTCCAAGACACAATCCATACTTCCAACTCTTGCAACTCATCCAACTTTTCCAACTGTCAAGTTTGGGTTTTTCTAACCTTATATATACTATTCCCACATGTTGGTACCCTTAGGTTGGGCTTAGAACAACATAAATGCTTCCTAGTGTTTTGGAGATGTTGTCATGACAACTTAGTAGGATGTCCTAAGAATTCACAAAACTCAAGACTCTAAACAAACTTGCCACAACACACACACAAAATCAACCTTGGGAATTTATAAAATAGTCCTTATTACCTTGGTGGTTGGCTAGAACCACCTACAAGCCAAAATTTTCTAAGACCTTTTCAAATACCTTAAGAGGGGACCCAACAAGTTTCAATTCCCCAAGAGGGCCCTTCAACATCACTAGCTTCAAAACTAGCACTAGGGCAAAGCCACTTTATCAAATTCTCAAAATTTTCTCTTTTCATTTTGTTTTCTTGAATAAAGAGGAAATTTAGTTTAACATCATCCACATATGATTTTAAAAATATCTATTTATAGGGGCCATTTAGTTCCCTAACATTCCAAGATAGCAGACACATTCAAACAAAAAGGAAAAGAAGTATCCCTTTGATACTACACAAAGAGGGAGAAGATCTCCCCTTACTTATTTATGGCTTTACTCCCATCCAGGGAGTCAAGAATTCTCTTCTTACCAACTACCACATCTCTTTCTCTTTCTTTGATCCTTGAATCTTTTATTTATGGTCTACCCACTTTGGTATTTCCTCCCACATCTGGTTTCTTATTTTTTCATGATTTTGTATTTATCCATTCCTCATCAACCACCCCTTCTTTTTGAGGGGAACCAAAATTCATCAAGCTTTTCTTTCTTCCATCTTTACCCTCCAAATCAATATTATCTTCTAGTGTATGAACATCCCCCAAAACCAGGTTTGGCATAGGGGGCTTAGGACAGGAGGCCATTAATTTTTCCATCTAACTGACAAACATGCCATCCTCCAGAGGTTCATTTTGTTGTTCCTTGAATTTAGAAACACCACCATCCAATTCATGTGATGATTGTAATAGGTTATCCATCCTTTTATTACCATTTTATGGTTCAAGATACTTTTCTAAGGAAGGTAGAGTATTAAACCCAACAATAGCCCCCTCAGAGAAATCCATTTCATTATTAATCATTGGAGCACTCTCATTCAGGATCTTTACTTCATTTTCAATCACATTATAGAATATTGGAGTGATAGGTTCCTTTATCAAGTTCATTAGAACCAAATTTTTCAAGGGAGAGATCTCTAGGACTCCTTGTTGAGGATTTTTAGGTTGAAGTGGGACCTTATTACAAGCATCCTATAAATGACCAGATTTATTACACCCTTGGCAGAAGACCAATGCTTTCTCATATTCCAATGGCTAAACCCATCTACCAAATCTTGATTTTAAGGTCACATAGGTAGGAATAATTGTGTTAATAGCAACATTCATACACATTCTGGCATAAACCAATCTAGTCTTGAGAAGGGTTACCTCATCCACCATAACCAAGGTACCAAATGAATCAACAATACCCTTAAAGACATTTTGATGCCAAAATTCCAAAGGAAATCTAGGGAGCCTAACCTAGGTTGGGGCAACTTTACCCAAGTTAGTGGAGGCATCAAACCCTAGTTTCCACTTGCATAAGGAAAAAATGTTTTTAAAACTTCTATGGAAATCCCAAGGGCCTCTCGTGAGAACCCTTATCGTATCCTTAGGAATAAAAAATGTGAATAAATAAAGACCTTTAGGCATAGCACTTATGGAAACACTTCCCTTGAGATTCCAAGTGTCAGAGGCCCACTTACATACCTAATCAATATTATGATGACCAACAAAGAAATTTCCAACCAAGGATAACTTTAAACCTTCCAAAGCATCATTCAAGATAACATATGGGAAATACACTTAATCCCCTTCTACAGTGCATAAAGGAAACAAATAATCTTGAGGTACCTTTATCAAAGCCTTTTCACCAACAATATTTTCAACAAAAGAAGTTGTTTTCTCACTAGAAAATAAAGGGTCCTTACCTCCAAGAGAAGATGTAGACCTGCTCAAATCCCCAGGAGAAGGAACATGTGAAGCACCAAGCATACTTTTAGTCCCCCAAAAGGAAAAGGGAAGGAAGCAACATTCTAGGAAGGAGAAAATTTCATAGGCTGGGGGAGCCTTGATGGGACCCCCTCTAAGTTGATTCATCAGGAAACACAGAAGCTCAGAGATTTAAAAAATGAGTGCACGCAGAGAGTACCAGGTTGAATTCAAAACATTGGAGCTACAATTGTAACTCTAGTTATTATGACTACCATATCAACATTTATACTATGTTTGACCATCACCATTAATGTAACAAAATAATCTACAAACAATTTGTATCTTCATGAGGATGATTTGTAACCTAATAGAAATTTAATTTAATGCATAATCATATTTTTTATTTGGGTTTGTGTTATATTTAGATAAACTATGTATATTTCCATAATCTCTCTTAGGATATTATAATAACACATAAATGTGAGGGTAAATTATTAGATTTAGTAGGTTATATTATAATATTTAAGTATACAATCTATTTCTCATGAGCATGGCCAAAAATACTATTGTTTATTGTCATTTGTACCAATGTAAATAATTTTTTTGGTTTAATCACCTCAAGTATAACCAATTAGTGTGTGATAATTTAGGGTAAAATAGTGAATTCTAATGTATAATGTGGAGTTGGTAATGATGGTAGGTAAATTCTAGCATAACATAGGGTGTTAAAAGAGTTTTTTTAATACTATCCTTGATATTCAACATTTAATTATGTCCTCGTAAAAAAAGTTCAAATCTATCCAAAAATACCTTTTTCTTTTTTTTGTTAATTTATTACAACACTTGGATTTAGGGGAGCTAGTTTTATTTGTCATTCAATTTTGGTTTAAGCATCAAAAAATTCAAATTTAGTTTAATAAGAGTCATTGATCAAACTATATATACATGTATAAACTTATATTTATAATAATATATATAGGCATATTGCCTTTTATCAAAAAAAAATATTACAACACTCAAGAAAAAAACCCTTTGGTTTCACCAAGCTAAGGATGAAATCCCTCTATACGGTCTTATGAGTTCACCCAAAAGTGTTTCTTCAAGACTTTCCACATAGAATTGGTGGGGTCTTCAAAAGTGCTCTATAGCACTGAGCAATGCTCAACATGTGATTTGCCACATTTTGCACAATTTCGCAACTAGCCTTTGCCTTCAATGATAAACCCTTTGTGGAACTATGAAATCCAATAGAATTGTTCCATTTGTTGGTATTTGATTGGTTTTGTGGATGGGTATGTGCAGGATCATCATGGAAAAAATAGGCCCTTAAGTGGCAATAAAACTCAAAAAAATTAGTTAGGAAACTTGACATAAAAATTTAAATAAGTTATTATATTATTTTAAAAATATGTAAGAATATAATCTATAGAAAATTGAATGTAGTTTCTAAACTACTAGGTTTATTTACAAAAAATAAAATCTATTTGGTGAAAATTTGAAATTTCAATGTAGGATTACTTAAATTTCGGGGAAAACATAAGAAGTAGGTGTTTGTTTGACCACCCTAACCACAATAAAATGATAATATTATTTTATAATATTTTAGATATAAGTGGAGGACTCATGTCTCGATGTGATACATATTTTTTTGTAATTTCTTTCCAAGTAAATATTTAATTATGAATTTTTTATTACAAATTTTAAATAATATAAGAACTCGTATGCCTGACCACCTTAACTTGGTCAAAACTTCATGAAATTAATTTTTTCTTTTTTTAATCCTACAGTATGCAAAGAATAGAATGTGAAGCATTTTTCAGATTAAAAAAATGTGATATCGTTTGAAAGCTATAGATGTTTTTCAATCACCCTATCAATCAGGACTTTAGTCATAATTCAAATAGAAAATGAATAATAATTATTTATTAAATTCAAAGTGAAGTATAATTTATATTGGTGGAAAGTTGATAATCTCCTTTAAAAGCCCTTTTCATTTCATCAATTTTGGGTAAAAAAAAAGTTGTCAGCCACATGGGCCATCATATCACTTACATATCGCCACTTTTTGGCCCATCATGATCCTGCACATACCTGGATCTTTTAATTAGTAAAACAATCATGTGGGAAGGAATGGTGTTTGAGAATGGGTAACTTAAACTTTTTAATATGCACATGCACTTAAGACAACTTAACAACACTAAGAAATAAAGGTGCGACCCTTATAATAGAATATGGGGATGTGAATACTTAACCCTCAACCTTTGATAAATCATTCCAAAATGATGGGTTAAAGTGGTGGCCTTAGGAATAAGGGGCTGATATGCGGATGGATAAGAGACTCAAAGTTCTGACTAAAGACATCAAAAATGGGTAACACACAATTAATGTGCAAACACAACAAAAGTGTGAGCATGCAACTTAGAATTAGGGATTTACAATTTTTAGACTTGGACAAATCACTAAAGTAGTATTTGTAGCAAAACCTAGCAAAAATATACACATTATAAATCCTGAGGAAAAGCAAAGCTATGAACCAAGGTATATTTTGTGAAAATTTCTATAATTATCTACAATGCATATCCAAATTAGTTGATCCGAATTAGTAGAGGGTTATGTTAGAGGGTATAAGACCAACTTATTTGTAACATTTGCATTTGAAATGATCATATGTTTTGACCTACAATAAATAAAATTATTAAATTTTTCTAACCATGATAATCCTAGAATGAGAAGATAGCCTTTGGCTATAGGAGCATAAATTATATGAGATATTCCTAGGATTCGAGTGTAATAACTAAGTTTTATATAACCCATAAAAGCTCAATAGTCAGTCTATCTAGCAATTGCATCATTGTTTTGGTAGGTCATGCTAGTGTAAATATATTTATTTAACATAACTAGGTAGCTATTTACCTTTCTATGATTTATTTGTTCACACTTATTTTAAGTTTACTTAGGATATTTAAAACTTTTTTCTTACCTCATGTGGTAGAGACATGTTTCTCATCATTAGAGACACCTAGTGCATGTATTCTCACCACTTTCTCACACACGTGTCATGTGATCTCATAATATTTGCACATTTGGAGGGGTAGTTAGTTGCTCACCCCTAACTTCCCACCTCCTCTCCCTTGTCCAAATAAACAAGGCTTATTATTGTATTTACACACTCTTCATATTATATGACAGATATCTTATTGGGTTCATTGTTTCACTTGTGGAAGTTTATTAATTTGTGCTTTTAATCTTGTCATTATCCAACATGGTATCAAATCCATGAGAGCATGTTCCTTCACAAAACATGTTTTCTCTCACACATAGCCCTATCATTGGAGCATCTTGGAGTCAAATTATCATCACCATTACATTTGAAAGGTTTGAGAAATGAATAATTACTCTTTTCATGACAAAAAATGGTAACTTTAATTTTGTTGCAACTTTTTTTCTTATATATACTATATGGATTTTTTGCAAAAAAGTGGAAAAAAACATTATCAAAGGGCCAAATCACCCTCTACCCATCTACCTATTTGAATCATAATGTGAATCTTTACAAGCTTGGATAATTTAACTCTAGTTTTTGACATGTTTTTATGCACAAATTTACTATTTTTTGAGTGGTTTATGGGCCTCATGATCTCTTTGTCTCTACATCAAGTCCTTCATTCTAGTTGGCCCATTATTTAGTCATTTTTTATAATTTTCAGGCCATGAACCCTTCTTGTGGGCATGCATATTATTTTTGGCCATTACATGGACGTGATGCTCTCCACTATGAGTTGCCTAATTCTTACCATTCATTTTCAAGTTTTTTGTTGCATTTCTTGAAAGCTACTAATCATGGAATAAGGATGATACAAAGTATTGTGCACCTCAATAATCCTTCTCCAATTGCAATCATAACTCAGCATACCTATGTGAGTGGAATAAAAGGATAATTTTTCATTCTATCTCCTTATCAACTACCACATTATATCTTTGCTAGAGGATTAGGCATAGGTTAAGGGTTTAAATTGTTCAATTGACCTCCTAGCACATTTGTACGACCTCATTCTAGCTTTGACCAATAATATAAACTACATTATCTATTTAAATTCTTACAAAGTTTGACCTCCATTCATTTAGTGAGATCATTTTATACAGAAACCTACATCAACTAAGGATTGAAAAGTTGTAAGGGAGCTATTTTAGCACTATATCTAGGTTTAATATTGTAGCTAGGTCTATCCTTCACATGAATTCTCTACCAAGGAATCAAAATTTGTGCCAACTCCTTCAGATGGCATTAATCTCAATAAATTTTTTCCCTTGCCTCTATTGGAAAACTAAGGATAGAAAACTGAGAGGTGGGGTGAATCAGTTGCTACAAAATTTAAAATTTATCTTACTTTAACAACCTTTAAGATCAGATAATTAATAGTGAAAGCATAAATCAAGCAACACATCAGAAACACATAACACTAATATTTTTTTGCATGGAAACCTTGTTAGGGGAAAAACCATGGTGGAGGTTAATCCATAATTATACCTTGTTAAAATTATAATTAAAAATGAATAGGGAATGCACATGCATTCAAGTGCACTGCCTAGAGCTCACTGCTCAGAAGGGAAGGCTCACTACCTTACATAAAACAATTAGATTAAATCCATCTGATGGGGTTGAATTGAGAAATTAGCTTCTTCAAAACCCTGATGACAATTCTGGTTAGGCACAAGAATACTTATTCACTCTTTGCTCAACCTTCTTCACACACTAATATACATTTGGATGATCTAATATTTATTCACATATATATTGCACATAATTTGCATACATACATCGAGCACTTCATGAAAATGAGGAAACAAATTGCTCTTATATATTCATTACATGGATTTTCATCAACAACTCTGTCGGCCACAAGTAAATAATAGTTGAATACAAACTATCGGCCCAATATATGAACAAATCTTAATGTGCATCAACCTAAGTTGGTCACAACATAGTGAGGACATAAATCAACATCCTCCAACATTCCAAGAAATCAAAAATTAATCCACAAGGATCCACGACACACTACAACCACCATGTTTGCCAAGAACAAGAAAACTCGAACACAACAAGGAAAAATATTCGACCACAAACACATCAATCAATGTGAATGTACCACACTAATAGAGAATGATCTAGGAACATCACTGGACATCTCAGGGATGTACACAACAACTCAATTTACCAGAAACACAATATCTTCTTCCAGAAACACCTGCTACAGTGATAGAATAATTGTAGGGACACAACACTTCATAACTTTCTTCAATCTTGATGTGCACCACTGAAACTTTTGGACAACATACTGGATAGGCTCAGCAACAAACCCCCTGATGCACACCTTCTAAACATCAATTCACATAACTTGCCATCATTTTGACCTTCATAGATTGCCTGTAACATATTTATTACAATTTTCTCACTATCCTCAACATATACAACCTTCATAATCATTAATGCTAATAGTGTTAACATCAATTAAAATCACATATCAACAACATAACATCATCATCCAACACTCTCCCCCTTTGGCATTGATGGAAACACATGATGTGAAAAATACCATTAACACAACTAGCTATTTTCCAGCTGTTATTTTCCTCCTTGCATGACTTTTCTTACATGACACTCCTCCACCTTTTTTTCTGAAAGTTTTTTCACATTATTCTTCTCCCCCTTTGACATCAATGGAAAAGGTACACAAGCTTTGAACCACATATATGAATCATCTAACTACTCCCCCTAAGTAGCAGCCACCATAACATCAATTTGAAACAAGATCTGATTGTAAGTGCATGGATTGATGCAAAAACTTGCATCTTAGTTCAGATTAGGAGGGGAAATGACCCCTAACTTGCCTCTGAGATACTCAAAATTATTCTTAGGATATGATTTAGTGAATATATCTAAAATTTGTTCCTTGGTTGGAACATACTCCAGTCTGACTTCTTTGTCATTTACTTTGTCTCTCAGAAAGTGATACTTGATAGATATATTCTTTGTCTTTGAGTGTAGCACTAGATTATTGAAAATGTTTATGGCACTTGAATTGTCACAAAAAATAGAAATAGTCTTGATCATTCTCAATTCTGATATCTCTCAGCATTCGCTTCATCCACAATAATTGAATACAATTGTTTGCAACAATAATGTACTCTGCATCAGCAGTAGATAAGCAAACAAAATTCTACTTTTTACTTAGCCAAGACACCAACTTCTTCCCCAAGAAGAATGCACCACCACTTGTACTTTTCCTATCATCCACATCTCCTACCCAATCTACATATGTAAAAGCATTCAAGATAAGATCATCATCCTTATGATACCATAGCCCAAAATCAACTGATCCTTTCAGGTATCTAAAATTTCTCTTTACTATAGTCACATGTGATTCCTTCAAATCTGCTTGATATCTAGCAACCATGCATAGAACATTCATAATGTCTAGTTTGGTATGAGTCAAATAAAGAAATCTACCTATCATTGACCTATATATTGTTTGATTAGCCTTAGAAGAATCATCACTCTATGTTAGATTGCATCCAGTTACCATGGGTGTGCCAACTAGTTTTGAGTCTTCCATACCAGACTTTTTCAGTAACTCTTTCACATACATTGACTGAGATATAAAGATTCCATCATCTAGTTGAGTAATTTTCAATCCTAAAAATAATTTCAGTTCTCCTATCATTGAAATTTAAAATTCACTTTTCATTTCATCAGCAAACTTCATACATAAGTCATCATCACCTTCAAAAATAATGTCATTAACAAAGACTTCAATTATCAACTCTTTATCTTGATCCAACTTGAAATATAGATTACTGTTAGTAGTACCTTTATTGAATCCTAGCTTCAATAAGTATTTATCCAGTCTAGCATACTAAGCTCTAGGGGGTTGTTTGAGTCCATAAAGTGTTTTCTTCAATCGACACACCATGTCCTTTTCACCAGTCAATTGAAATCCATCTGGTTGCTCAATATATACTTCTTCTTCTATTTTACCATTTAGAAATTTTGACTTCACATCCATTTGATAGACTTTATAATCTTTGAAAGTAGCATAACCAAGAAACAACATTACAGCTTCAATTCTAGCAATAGGGGCAAATATTTCTTCAAAATCAATACCTTTCATCTGTGAGTACCCTTTACATACCAGTCTTGCTTTATTCCTGATCACTTCACCTTTTTCACTCAACTTATTCCAAAAGACCCATTTGGTTCCAATCACATTTTTGTCTTGAGGTCTAGGAACAAGAATCCATGTAACATTTTTCTCTATTTGCATCAATTCTTCCTTTATTGCTTCCATCCAATATTCATCTTTACATGCTTCATTGACATTGCTAGGCTCAGTCTTGGATATCGGACAATATTCTTCTACAATTATTTTTCTAGTTTGCACACCTTTGTTCTTGTCTCCTATGATCTGACTTTTAGAATGAATTCACTTTACATAACTTGGAACTTTATGATTCTCTGTTTCTTCTGTTCTTTCTACATTTCCACTAGCTTCACCTTCTGGTCTTTCTCAATTCACCAGAGAAATTTGGATGTGACTTTGAGTGTAAGAATTCTTTCCTTTATCAGGACTTTCATGTTGGTCATCTGAATCATATCCATAGTACCTAGATGATTTAGCAGTGTCCTCATCAACTTTGACTTTTGCACTTTCAACCATTTTCTTCAATCTTCTATTGAAACACTGGTAGGATTTGCTCTTAGTAGAGTAACCCATAAAGATGCCTTCATCACTTCTAGCTTCAATCTTTCCCATATCTTCATCTCTTTTGATATAACATCTACTTCCAAAGATTTTGAAATATTTAACAGTAGGATTATAACCAAACCATAGCTCAAAAGGAGTCTTACCGGAATTACTATTGACATTCTTCCAGTTGATAGGATACACAATAGTACTTACAAGTTCTCTCCAGTAGATATGAGGAACATTTCCTTCCAACATCATAGTTGTGGCAGCATCTAAAATTGTTTTATTCTTTCTCTCAACAACTTCATTTTTCTATGGGGTCCGAGGAGCAGATAACTTTCTTTTAATTGCATGCTCTTCACAAAATGAATTGAACTCCTGGGAAGTGAATTCACCACCTCTTTCTAATCTCAAGCATTTGATCTTCAACCCTATCTCATTCTCTATCATAGGTTTGAAGCTTTTGAATTTCTCTAATGCCTCATTTTTTTCTCTTAAGAAAGCAATCCATATCATCCTAGAATAACCATCAATAAGAAGCATAAAGTACCTTTCTCCTTGTAGAATTTTGGTTCTTGAGGGGCCATATAGATCAATATGCACAAATTCCAACACTCCATTAGAATGATGTTGTTTGCTTCGAAAATAAGTTCTTGTGTGCTTACCCATCTCACATTCCTTGCATATAGTTTTAGTAGGCTTCACTAATTTAGGTAGATCTCTAACTGCTTGTGTGCAACTTATTTTGACAATGTTATCAAAATTCACATGACACAACCTTCTATGCCATAACTAGATTACATCAACTTGAGAAATTAAACAACTTTCACTAGCAGCATTTAAGTGAAAAATGTTACCTCTTGTCTTTGTACCTGAAGCAATCACATTTCTAGAACTTCCCAAAATATTTCATTTTCCATCTTTGAACTGAAGATTGTAACCTTTTTCAACCATTTGTCCAACACTCAATAGATTATTCTTCAATCCTTCAACATATAGGACATCATCAGTATTGCATTTACCACCAAGAAAAATAGTGCCTCTGCCACAAATCACACTAGCATTGTTATCTCCAAATCTTACAATAACAACATCATATTTTTCCAAGCTTAGAAACTTTCTTTTTTCACTAGTCATATGATGTGAGCATCCGCTGTCAATCACCCACTCATCATTTTCATCAATTTTGGCTGCAAGAGCTTTCTCAATATTTTGATTACTAGCAGATTTAGTGGACATGGGACCATTTTCCTTGATAGCGATGAATACTAGTTCATTTTCATTTCTAGTTTCTTTATCAGATTCATCATCAATAACACCTTCTTCAGCATAATAACATTTATTTTGAAATCTAGACTTGTTAGGTTTGTATTTAGAAACTCTTTCAAGACACCTTGATACAAAATGACCTATCTTACTACAAGAGAAACATTTAATAGGGAACTTTCCTTTGTACTTACCTTGTCCTCTGGCTTCTCTTTTCACAATCAGTGCTTCCAACTCTTCTAGCTCTCTCTTCATCTTCAATTAGTTTCATTTCATCTTCATACTTGAATGTCTTCCTGGAGCTTTCTCTCGGATCATATCTCTATTGGATTTTTATGGATATAGTAGCTTTGAATGTAAATTCTATCTTAGGAGAAGATTCACCAAATTCACTCAACTCAAAGGCAACAAGTTTTCCAATCAGTATGTCTCTTGTCACATTTGTTATTTTCCTAAGATCTTCAATAGCATGATATTTTGTTTTGTAAGAAGTAGGTACATATCTAAGTATTTTAGCCACAATCTCATCTTCTTCTAAGATTCCACCGGCACATCTGATGCTCATCACTAGCTCATTTACCTTTTGTGAGAAAGAAAAAATGGTTTCATCTTCACTCATCTTCATGTTCTCCCACTTGCCTTTTAGACTTTGTAGCTTAGAAAATTTCACTAGTGCATCTCCTTCATACAATGTTTCCAAATTATTCTAGATCTCATGAGTTGTCTTTAGACCTATCACATAATTTTTCATCTCTAAATATATCAAAGCACTTAGCAATTCTTCTATAGCCCTAGTATTATTTTTTGCTTCTTTGATCTGATCAACAATATAGGGACCATTTCGAGGAATAGTGTATGCATTCTTTGTAATCTTCTAGAAAGGCTCACCAATGCATGCACTTCAAATGACACTCCATTCTGACTTTCTAGAAAGAGTATTTTGTACCATCGAATATAGGACTATCCTTCTTGTATGATTCCATCTTGGATCACCTCAAGTTGTTAAAATTCTTCAGAGGAACCTTCTTTAATACCACTTGTTGACAAAAAAAGGATAAACAACTTAGAGGGGGGGGGGGTGAATCAATTGTTACAAAATTTAAAACTTATCTTACTTTAAAGGACCTTTAAGATCATATAATTAACAGTGAAATCATGAATCAAGCAACACATCAGAAAAACATAACACCAAGATTTTTTTGCATGGAAACCCTGTTAGGGGAAAAAACATGCTGGAGGTTTATCCACAATTATACCCTGTTAAAATTATAATGAAAAATGAATAGGGAATATTGCACATGCATTCAAGTGCACTACCTAGAGCTCACTACTCAGAAGGGAAGGATCACTGCCTTACATAAAACAATCATATTTAATCCATCTGATAGGGTTGAACTGAGAAATTAGCTTCTTCAAAAGCCCGATGACAGTTCTAGTTAAGCACAAGAATACTTCTTCACACACTGATCTACATTTAGATGATATGATATTTATTTGCACATACTTCGCATACATACATCGAGCACTTCATTAAAATGAGGAAAACAATCACTCTTATATATCTGCTACATGGATTTTCATCAACAACTCTGTCAGCCACAAATAAATAATATTTGAATACAAACTATCGACCCAATATATGAAAAAATCTTAATGCACACCAACCTAAGTTGGTCACAACATAGAGAGGACCTAAATGAACATCCTTGAATGTGCCAAGCAATAAAAAAGTAGTCCACAAGGATCCACAACACACTACAACCACCATGTTTGCCAAGAACAAGAAAAACTGAATAGAACAAGGAAAAATCTTCGACCATGGACACACTGATCAATACGGATGCACCACACTGATAGAGCATGATCTAGGAACATCACTAAACATCTCAGGGATGTATGCAACAACTCAATTTACTAGAAACACATTCTCTTCTTCTAGAAACACCTTCTACAGTGACATAATAACTATACGAACACAACACTTCATAACTTTCTTCAATCTTGATGCGCACCTCTAAAACTTCTAGACAACATACTAGATAGGCTCAGAAACAAACCCTTTGATGCACACCTTCTGAACATCAATGTACACAAATTTCCATCATTCTAAACTTCACAGCTTCGCAGACTACCTGCAACATATTTATTACAATTTTCTCAATATCCTCAACATGTACAACCTTCAGAATCATTAATGATAATAGTGTTGACATCAATGAAAACTACATATCAACAAGACAACCTTAACATCTAATAGCCTCTACATTCATCTAGCTAATGACCACTCTCTAAGACCTAGTCAACAAAATAGTTCGCATTAATTTTTAATAGTTATAATTTATTGTAAATATTTAGATATCACTTACTTTAGTATTTTAGTTAGAATTTTATTCTTATGGAAACTAATGTATCTCTAATAATTTAAATATTTAATATTAGTTGTAGTTTCTTACTAACCATTAGTTGACCATAACCTTACTCAAAAATATAATAAAGGGTTTGATTTTCATTTTTCACAACTTGCAAATGTGGAGTTAAAATTCAAAGTGCCAATAGTCAATGTAAAGCTCTTTCCATGATGAACAGTTTAGTGTCAATATGATTTAGATCTATTGTGTTCTTTTAAAGCATTTTTTGGCCTTCAATGTCCAATTTTTTAAGAGATTTTTAATGGGGAATGAATTTTACCCCAATTAAATTGAAATTTCACAAAAAATAACTACAAATTAGAATTTTATAAGGAATTCAAATTTTCTCATATTTTTAATATTTAGTTAGCCCATTTGTAAAAATTGTTGTGCATTATAAATGGTAAATTTGGAATCCAATATTATTAAATTTTTTAATTTACCTTGCATATTATTTTAGGGGGTCTAAATTTAAGTACTAATCATTAGAGGGAGTATACTTGTATTTCACATCGATATTTTCTAATAATTACACCATTTATAGAAGTTGAAAAATAAAATACACTTATTACTGGAGCACTTAACATGAGGATGATTTTTATCATCACACCTCACATTATCTCATTAAAATCCCATGGAGGATGGAAGTTACAAAATGCATTATTTCGGGTTGTTTGCACAACGTGGCACCTTTTTGTGTCACAGATTGGTGAACACGCACATTGAGGATAGATGAAATTGAAAAACCAAATAGAATGATGGTAGATGATGGATAAAATACTAACTACACATCATGTTTGTTCTCCAATTTTTCACCATGGTACTTGTCCAAAGCACCACCAAAGTGGTTTTCACTATTGGGAAGATTATTTCTCTTTACACTTTTTGATTATTTTATTTTTTCCCAGGTTTACATTAGGGTGATAATTATTTTGATGTATTATTTTTTTGTATTTTTGAATTTTGGATGGGATTCTCTTAGAGATATGTATAGTAGTTGTGAAGGTGAATGTTATTCATAGGCTCTGATAATGATTTAACTTAAGGATTAGAAAGCTAATAAATTCTAGATCCACATGTCACTGTTATGATATAAAAACCTGAACTAATTATAAAATAAGAGTGGTGATCACATATTCTATCTAGGTCATTCGATTATGTCCTAGGAGTCCTAATTGGAATGACTAACAAGCTCACAAGGTAAGTCAATTCACAATGAGGAGAAACTAGGAGGGGGTTCTTTTAGCTATAAGGGATTCACCACCAAGAAAATGCTTGGAAAAGAAAAATGAACATTCAACCTACAAAACCTAGTTATGCAAGCTAAATGGGAGATGCAAATAATGAAATTATGCAAGAGGGAGATATGATGTGTGTACCTGGGAAGTCTAGAGATGTTGTGGGGATTTTGAAAATGCAAAGAATTTTCCAAAATGTTCCTTGGAGGACTAAGACACCCAAGTTGGTGTATTAGTCCCGCTGCTATGTTTTGGGGAAAATACAAAATCTTCAAATGTCAGAGCTGAATCCGAAAAAATCATTGAAAAATATGCCTTGGAGGAATAAGATGCCTAAGGTGGCATATTAGTCCCATCCTAAATTTTTGAAAACCTCGAATGTGATCGTGAGCTCTAAGGTCTGCACTTGCTTCTTATCAGATCTCTGGCTCTAAAACTTCTGGATCTGACCTATAGGTGTGTTTTTTGTGAAGATAACAAGTTTTTTTAATGTAACTTTACAAATTTTACAACTTTGCACTCCAAATTATCTTCAAGAATTCAACCTAAACCTGCAAGCAAAAATGTGCAAGATGGGAAAAACTTGTTGATTGTTAGTGAATGTGGGTTTTTGAAGAAAGCTTCTAGAGCTTGGTATGCAAGATTGGATAGATATTTGATACAACAAGGATCCAATAAAAACACATTAAGGTAGTAATATTTACTTCAAAATTGAGGAAGACAAAATCCTGACAGTGGTTGTGTATGTGGATGACATTATATTTGGAGGAAATGAAGCTATGTGTAAGAATTTTTTTGAAGAGATGTATAAATAATTTGAGATGTCAATGTTTGGGGAGATGAATTTCTTCATTGGGTTGCAAATAAGTCAAAGAGGTAAATGGATTTTCATTTCATAGTCAAATTATGTCAAAGATATGTTAAAGATATGTTAAAGAAGTTTGGAATGCATTACTCCAAACTAGTATGCACTCATTTGGTGACTGGTTTGAAATTGAGAAAAGTTGATGATTCACCTAATGCTAATTAGAGAAAATATATATCTATGATTAGTGGACTGCTATATCTATCTTCTACTAGACCAGATATCATGCATGCAATCTTTCATGTCGCTAGATTTCAAGAAGATCCTAAGGAAACACATGTTGCAATAGTGAAAAATATATTCATATAATTAAAAGGAACTCTAGATTATGGCTTATGGTATTGCAAGGCTACTGATTTCACATTTAATGCTTATACAAATGTAGATTGGGTTGGTTGTGTTTATGAAAGGAAAAGTACAAGTGGTGGTGCATTCTTTCCTGAATGTAGATTGGTGTCATGGTTGAGTAATAAGAAAGATTTAGTTTCCTTATCTACTATAGAGGTTTAGTTTATTGTAGTAGCATCTTCTTGTACAAAAGGTTTTTTGGATGAAATAGGCATTAAAGGATATCAAAGTAGTATATGATGATCCTATTTCTATCTTTTGTGATAATACAAGTGCAATCATTTTTTTATAGAATCTAGTGATGCATTCAAGGACAAAGCATATATAAATTAGGTGTCACTTTCTAAGAGAGAAGGTTATGGAGAATGAGGTGAATCTTGAATATGTGCCTAAAAAGAGTCAAATTGCTGACATATTTAGTAAGGTTCTTCCTAAAGATACTTTTGAGTATCTCTGAGAGAAGTTAGGGGTTATTTCCCCTCCTTCATTGAACTAGATGCATATGGGGATACATCAATCCAGTGGATATATGGATCTATCTCTTTTTTGGACTGATATTGGTGGCTACATCTCAGGGTGAGTAGGTAGTGTCATGTGTTGTCATTGTGTAGAGTTACTCATTTGTCTGAGTGCACTCCTAAAGGGGAGTATTTAGAGAAATTATCTTGGTTCAGTGTGAAAGGAAGAAAAAAATGCAAAAAATTCATCCTTTTCCATTGATGTCAAAGGTGAAGAAATAATCATGTGAAAAAGTGCAAGATATCAAGAGGAGAAGGTTGTGTAGTCATTATTGTCAAAGGGAGAGAATCTTATAAGGGGGAGAGAGTGTAGGAATATTGTGTAGGCTATCTAATCTCTCAAAAAAGGGAGAATGTTTATGTTGTCTTTGATTTTTTTCACATATTGTGTTACCATCTAATGGAACCTTCAAATTTTGCAAATTTGAAGTGCCTTTTCCCTTTCAATTTGATGACAAAGGCTAGGTTTGTATCTTGCTAAATATGCCATGAAGGGCCTCTTTACCGATTAAAGTTTTCCAACTCGGAGGTCATCTTGAAAATACCTTTGGCAGAATTTTTTTTGGTATATATGGAAATGTGCCTACTCAATTTTGCGTATCCTAGATGAGTTTTGATGGGCTAATTAATGCGTTGCTGACTATGATAGAACCAAATTTGGTGTTTTAGAAAGTTTCAAATTTTCAGATTCTAAGGACAACCCATTTCTGGTTTTGGTCTAAAGCACCCCCAAATCCATTTTCATCAAAAAATGAGGTCATTTGATACATTATTTTAATGTATTTTGGGTGCAGTGAACACATCCTGAGGGCCAATTTACAAAGGAGGTACCTAAATTTTGATGGCTGGGAAAATTTTTATTTGAAACACATGTTTTAAATAATGGATCATGGTTTCATACAAAAATTTCAGCTCCAGGGGTCTCCATTTATGCATAATGAATTTTCTCTGTTTGGCCAAAATTTGCATTTTCTAATGTTTCAAATGGCAATGTTTAAAATATTTTTGAATATTTTAAATATTATGGAAAGGTGGAAAAGGCATTTGGGGAAAAAATAAAATACATTTCCAAATGTTTTTTTATCAAATAAAGTTTAATTATTCCTTTTGATTAGCAGAGACACACTCACGACACTCACAACAACATGATAATATTCCATCATCCATGACGAGTTTGAGGTGTAAATGGAGTAGAAAACTAGCGATGCAATGTTTCCTAGTGATGGTACTCCATTGGACAGGTTTATTAATGTTTTGTTGGCAATTGGAAAAGTTTAACATTGTTTCCAAATCTCCATCGCACACTATTGTTTTGGAGGAGGCAAACAAAAGTAAATTAAGGATGAGCAATAGAAGGCTCCAGTGTCCATCACCCATCACTATTTGGATTTCATTTGGAGGAACATGAGAAATATGAAGGCCAGATTTTAATTATTTTTATATATTAAACTTGGCACCTTCAACTTTTCTTAGCACTGTGAATTCTTTGAAGGGGAAGTTAAAACCAAAAGTTGTAATCAAGCTGGGAAGTGCTCTTTTATGCTCCAAAATTTTTCCATAACCATTTATATTTCTTGGGAAGCAATTTGGGTGAATTTTTATACATTTTCTAGCTACCTATGAGGTGAAAAGTTCCTTTCAACAATTTCTCACGACCCATAAATTAAATCTAGCATATGGGTAAAATGTATTCACATGTAGAGTGAAATGAAATATCAAAAGGTTAAAATATAACATTGAAAGGCATTTTTAATAGTTGGGTAAATGTTTTTTTATCCAAAGTTAATATTTTTCACTTGTGAAGTGAAAATGAGAGGAAAAAATGGGATTTTACATGCAAATAATTTTATGCATAGGATTTGCAAATGAAGATAAGTTGAATACAGGGAAAATGAAGAGTGAAATGGAACTTCTAAATTCCATTTTTTTTTTTATCAGTCAAGCTCAGATTTTCCATGTGTCAATGGTGGATTAAGTTTAGGTCTTCTCTACTATTTACTCCTTTCTCTTAAAATGTAATTTTTGTCTCATTGTAAAGGGTTCTAATTTCTGGGAAGGCTCTTAGCTTTAGGTTTTGGCCATGAAAGAGGCTATGCACTGGGATTGTTAAGTTCTAAGGGTAAAGATCCATATGCTGTAAATCCATATATTGTAATGCTCCTATAACTTGAATGCATAGATTTGAATGCATACTTTTATGTGATTATCTCCATTTCTAAGATGTAACATCTTTTGAATTGAAATAAAAAACTTATTGAGGTTCTTCAAACACATTTTCTATTTGAGTTATACATTTTTTGCTTTCCATTCAAGGAGTGGTGTAAATGCTTGCAAGTAGGTAATGAAGGTGTTGTATTTTCATGTGGATTGCTAATTAGAGTTTCATGACACACTTAAGAAGACCTTTCTTTCATAATGTGATGGAAGTTTGTTGGTAATCAAGATTTATGTTATAGTATTATGATATTATGCGTATGATATCTGAATCCTGAGCCCAAGGCAAGCAATAGTTTTTCCTAGTTTTCTCTCCCCATTCTCAGAAACAATCTTTAAATTCAAAAAAAAATTAAATGATTTTGTTCTATGTTTTTCTTGTATAAGTGCAATGTACTTCCATTTTCTCATGCTTTGAATGTTGAGTGTTTTTAAAGATTAGCCATTTTTTTGAAATATTTCATTTATTGAGAACTTACATGAGAATTCATCTATTATTTGCAATGTACATGGTCACTTGGTTGCATAAATTCATATGTACATTATGTGGGATTACCCTCCTATGTTTAGTAGAGCTTGAAGTGCAGGGGAGAAAACTGTAGAAACCATATCCCATTCACTAGCCACTAATGTTGAAGTTCTTAAGCATAAGGATTGTCTATCCTTTAGATGATTTTCAAGGTTGAACTGAAAAAAATACTAATAGATTGGTGACTCTACTAGGGAGCATCAAAAGAGCATTTTTTGCATAGATTCAAGAATCTGGTAAATCTGAACATTTGGTTTAGATATTGATATTTTTTAGATTTGGAAGTGGTTTTCTTGCAACAGATTTAAAAGGATGTGTGTGACTCAGCTATTGGAGCAGACCCAAAATGAAATTCATCTTTGAAAGAGCTTCATTTTGTTTGAAGTTTAGTCCTCTATGAAGAGAGGTGGTGATTTTGTCAAAAGAATTTTATGAAGATGTGAAGAATGTTTCAGATCTATAAATATTTCTATTCAGGAAGGAAAATTTGCAGTAGCTACAACATATCTAGGTATTTTTATGTTTTGGTTTTCATAAAGGATAATCCTATATATGAAAACCATGTTTGAAATTCCTAGAAAAACTTATGTTCCCTTATTCAGTGAGTGTAAGCACCAATAGAAAGGGACTTGATAAAATTGAGAGTTAATGGTTGTAAGTAGGATAAGCATGAATCACATCGGTATTTGTATAAGGATTGTTAGTATGAATTTCTTTCTACGTTTTTAAATCCTAGGATGCAACAACAACCACAATTCCAACTCTGCCCTCAGAGAAGGCCTTTCTCTATGGGAAGGTATATACAATTAATTTTTAGTGGTATTCAAAGTTTTCCCAAACCATGTTCCTAATGAAGCTAGGGAACACTTGTAAAATTTCAAAGGGAAAATCTCATAATCATCATCTCAGAATATGCAAGAGTTTTGTGATTTGATGAGAGATTATAACATAAGCCATGAAGATGTTGTCATGAAGTTCTCTATTAAATCACTAAAGGAAGATGCTAGAGATTGGTTTTCATATTTTTCCGGTGTATTCTATTTCTTCATGGAATGAGTTCATGGCAACATTCATAGAACAATTTGGTGAAAGAATTGATCTAATTTCAGTGAGACAAAAATTATGAACATGGACAAAAAGAAGAAAATGAGTTGGTTCCTGCCTTCAATCTCAGATTTGCAAAGGCAATAAGGGACATTCTAGAAAATATAAAAACAAATGATGAAGTGTGTATGGTTGTATACCTAGGTAAATTTGATGAATACATGAGCTCTCTATTAAGGGATAAAGAGCCTAAAACATTACATTAAGCATATCAAATTGTCATGGATATTTAAAATAACTTAAAATATGAACAATGATGAAGAGATACATGGGTGCAAGTGTTGTTTATCCTAGTACACCTTATGCAAATGGAATTCATGGATTAGACAATAGAAAGGATTGTCAAGATGGTAATGTTTTTGTTGTTCTATTTTTTCCATCAACATAACATGCAAATAATGATGAAATATCAACAAAATTTGAGCAATGTCGATTCTATGTCTCTTTTTCAAGAATTTTCTAACATGAAGAGGTACAAGGGAAAATCACCATATGATTTGTTCTTAAGGTTTTTGGATGCCTTGTTGGAGGTCCCCCAAAAATTTAGACCTAAGGATTCAATGTACTTTGATCTATTATGTGAAATCTATGAGTCAGGGTTGAGTACCTTACCAATTACTGGATTGTATACAAATTATTCAAGGAGACTAATGTGATTATGCACAAGATATGATGTCTCAAAATACTAATAGGATCTATCCTAGTGAGAAAAATCAGAACACAGTGCACACAACTAAAAAGGGTATATCAGAAAATGAGCATCCATCTTATTGTATGGGTGAGGATAGTGATTGTAATCAGCTCACAAGCAATGTATATGTAGATCCATATATCAGTGATGAAGATAATGATACACTTCCAAGTGTTGTTGATTTCTCATCACAAATTAGTAACTAGTCTATATATTGAAGATGAAAATCTAAGCATTCATTTTGAAAATTTTGAGCATAGTTTATGTAGCTATGATGGATTTTCTTGTGATGAGGATCATAGTGACAATGAACCTGATTTATTTTGTGAGGATTATGAATGGTTCTATGAGAATGATCTTAATTTATTTTCTTCACAATAAGGATGTAATGATATGCATGTTTGTGAAGTCACTTGCTCACAAGTGAATGACCAAGTTTTGTTTGATGAATACCTAAAATGTAGTTTGGGTTTTACATCAACAAAGCATGCTACCTCTGTGAATGATGTTGAATTTCAAGATAAGAATGTATGTGTTCAGTATCTTGATCCTAAGAATAGTGTTAGAAATGATAACAAGCTTGATGGTGCTAATTATGATGTTAACGAACATGATTATTTTCCTACTACTTGTGATAAATTATGTGAAATAGAGATGGGAATGTCAACTATACCTAAAGAGGATGATAATGTGCACAAAGATGGAAGTAATAGTGTATTTCATGTTAGTGAATGTGAAATTGAATATTGTTGTTTCTTTGTTGATTTTTTTTCATTGCAGTATGAATATAGAAATATTTTTTTGAATGAGGAATGCATTAAACTGAAAGAGAATGAAGCTTCTTGTTCTATTGCTAATGAAAAAAATTAGATAACAATGAGTCTTTGCCACATAGGTCAAGATGCCTATCAATTGATAGTGCACATGAAGTTACTAGTACACATGAAAGTATTTTTGTTGACCCTATTAATTCTGAAAATGTTAGCATTCAAAATGATTCAGGTATTCGTATTGACATTGTGGAGGGTAAATTTGAACATGTTAAAAGTCAATATAATTTTTTTAGCTTAGGATTAAATTATGAATTATTTGAGCCTTTATGTGAAACATTTCATATGGAATTGCATAATGATCTGAAGAATGAATTTGACATCATGTATGAACCTGAGATGGATGTATTTGCTAATACATGGGATTTTTTAGTAATGATGTTTTTTGTGATAACTCTGATCTGAATGTGGGAAAGGATAATATGGATTTTGATAAATCTTGTTTCCAAAGAATTGCAGCATGTGACTATACAAAAAACTTGCAATGCTTAGGTGAGTGTGAGAATCAGTTTGAGAATATGCCTATGTATGAAAAGTTTTTGTTTATCAAACAAAATATATGCTTCTCTAGCATGGGAAAAATATTAGAGGATGACACTAAGACTAAATATGATGTCAATTGCCAAATGGACTATGAACATTTTCAATTTTCAGCTCAGTTGGATGAGCATTTAATGGGATATGATAATGAGTTGGATATGGTAAAATGTCACAATGACTATGGATATCAGTTAGTGTCTGATTTCCAATATTAGATTGACAAAATTAATGGTGGCATTGGAAAGCATAGTAATGTGGCCAAGCATGCCAATGTTGATATTGTTTTTCATTCTTTTAGTAGTAATGTTTTCAGACTTGGCCTAGTGCAAAAAAATAGATAACAACATGCTTGATAGAGGTAAATATTGACTCTTTATTTTTGGTGGCCTCAGGCCACCAAATGAAATTTGAAGAATGGTTTTCAATGCAACATAAAAGGAGAAATTGTAGAGCACCCAGTTGATTGTCACTTGGTCTACTCCCTAGAGATCTAGATTCTCACCATTCTTGCAAGGGGAGTGTGTTCTTGAACATGAGCCATTGATGGCAGCATCAAGTTTTGGAAATTTGAATAGCCCTTGCCCTTTCAATTTGATTTCAAAGGCTAGGTTTGCATCCTACTAAATATGCCCTGGAGGCCCTCTTTGCTGATTAAAATTTTGCAACTTGGAGGTCATATTGCAAAACCGTTTGGTAGAATTTTTTTTGGTGCATATGGTTGTTGGTGTTTTTTACTACAACCAAACATATTTTCCAAAAGCTTCTATGAACTTTCCATGTTCAATAATAAAAGTCTAGGAAACGTATGGCCAACTTGACAAGAACAACAATAAGGCTGATTCTCCTACACTTCCGACTTTGTAAGATCCAGGGGGGTATTCCCTATAATGTTCTCTTAACATACAAAATTAAATTATTTATTTGCACATGGATAAGCAACAAATAGATTCCCCAATTATGCCAAAAGGATGAAATCCTTCAAGAAATTGGCTATTCCTTGAAAAGGCTCGGGTCCAGTTAATAGAGAATCGCAAACGTGACTAAAGTAGATTGATAGGAAATATTTGAATAAAAATATCTTGAAGCCATAACAAAAAACATGAGAGAATAAAAACGTGATCAAAATTATAGTGCCATATCCTAAAGTGCTGAGTCAAAAGAGAAAAATGAACTACAGGGAAAATTTCATCTTAAGCATCTATGATCTATATGAATCACATTACAATCCACATATCTATACCTAAGTCTATTACTTTTTTATGAATCCTATTGTTAGCTTGCATGAACTTACTGATTAACTAAATCATTTAAGCAATCCATTGAACCAAAGCTATCATTAAACGTAATTCACAGTAAAGAACAAATGAAGATTAATGAAAATTATCTTGGATCAATATTTCATTAATAAGCCATGCAGAGTATCGTAATAGGAGAGAAAACAAACTCAAAACATTCACATGTTAAACAAAAACATTATTAAGAACCCCATGATTGACTAAGTTCTCATATCTGACTCAAAACCTTCTAAAACCTGGACTTACATTCATACTCTTTGTATCACTAGACTTCTATTTCTCATATTTCAAATATTTCAACAGACCTCTCTCATGACCTAGAATTCCCTTTTATAAAACGAGGGAGACAAGAAGCCTCAGGCCGGAGAGTACACATGTCCATTTGTAATTGGACCACTAATTCCTAATTCAATTACAATTTTATCATGCGATTGAAAAGCATAAGACAAGAATCATCATTATTTGTTATGGAAGAAAAGACACCACCCTCCAAAGAGCCACTTTTTCACGTCGTAGAAGGCATATTTAACCAATGCAACACTTTACTCCACCTTAGCATCTTGTACTTGAATTTGAAAGGAGAATGCATATTTTCAAATATGACCTCTGAGGCTAGACCTCTATTATACATGACCAAGTTGCATTTCCCACATATAATATTCATATTTCAAATTCATCTATAAACATCATTTTCCATAATTCACAATCATCCTCAGATGGTCAATTAAAAGCCATAACCTGATCAATCTTATCTTGATAAGACACATACTTCACCATTACTAATGTGGCCTTCTTATGAAAGTTCTCTAAGAAACTGATGCCAAATGATAGTTTCTCCAATGTATTCTCCAACATACCAATGTCAGCATTTTTTCATATCTCATGGGTTTGAGCAATCATGATATTAGTCATCTGATCCTTCCAAATCTGCAAAGGTTTTCTCTCATCTTGACTATGCAGAATATGTGGCAAAGGAGTTAAGTCCTTTCCATCATATATAGCCTTTAACCCTTTGCTATTTAACTCCATAGGGGAAACATACCCCTGAACATTTTTCTCCACAACTCCCTTGACAAATTGATATGTTGAAATAACCATAGGATACTTATCCCCATGTTGTTTTCCTCCCACTACCATGAATTTCCATTTCTCAATTCTAGGGCTCCATCTGTCTAGTAGTGGGGTGGCCACCTCTCTATCTCTTGGGAAAATCCTAAGTGCTTGCAACATTAGAATATAATTTGTATGAACACTATTTAGTTTTCCCTGGACCTTCCTGCTTAAATTTTTTAGCATAGTGTCCACAATCACTGAATTTCTCCTTCCTGCACACTCCTGGATTTGTTGCACCATCTCCTTATATTCCTCAACTTTCTGAATTAATTTCTCCCTAGAGATTCCTTCTCCTAGGCTATTAGCCCTTTGAACTACAGAAGGCACTTGTCCCATATTATATGGAACAATAGCTAAGGACTGTCCTTGTGAAGATGGTTGAGATTTTTCCACAGGTGGGTAAGAGATAGTGTGGCTAGAACTAGCCTGCCCTTGAGACCTCAATGTTTCCATTTGTTGTTTTAATAGGGCCAACTCAGTTTCTAGCTCTGCCACCTTTTTCCGACTCTTATTATATTCAATAATAGCATCATTGTATTGACCTCTAGGAGTATTTTGATCCTTAGTCAGATCCTCAACAGTTGCTCTAGTGGACAAAGACCAGATTGCAAAAGCATCTCACTCTTCACTAAAAGCTGACCCCTTGAGCGCTAGCATATCTTATTCATCAGTTGCAAGAAGTGGCCTATTGGCCCTTCTTATTGTAACGAGCACCACAACATCGGAAATATCCCATTCAGGAAGTAACAATACTCCAATCTTTTGTACTAATGCTCGACCTTGTTTTGGTGTTATTTCTTTGAATTTTTCCTTCATTTGTTCTCTGACTTTAGATTGAATTACCTTATCTTGAAGCTCAAGCTGCAAAATTATTTCTTGTGCCAATTTCTCAGCATATAATGAGACATGTTCTGTCCACCCAAAATATTTAAAAGCACTGGTTTGGATAAAAGAGTCATCCATCATGAACTCTCTATAGGCCTCCATTCTTAGATCATCATTATTTGTTATTCCCCTTATTTCATCTTTTCCCAACCTTAGAGAAACTGCCCCAAAACTTGATGGAGTGTCAAGTGGGAAAGATGGCATTCCTTGATGCATTTCATCAGAAATAACAATGATCTCCTCATCCTCATCACCATCAAAATCAACCAGCTTTTTTCTTTCAATTTTTTGTCTCTTTGGTGATGAGGGACATGTCTGGTCAACAATATTTGGCAATGACTACCCCGAAGAAGATGGTGCAACACGTTTAGCAACTTCACCAGCCCTGCTTCCCTTTTTCCTAGAGAAACCTTTATCTTCTTTGGAGGCTAATAAGTAGGCCTCTCCTCCAACCTTACTTTAGGGTACTCTTCGATAATTTTTTTCTTTCCCCTCTCTTCCACAACCCGTTCATCCTTCAAAATTCCCACCAAACTCTCAAAATTGTCAATGGCATACATATCCCTATTGAATTCACCATTAATACTGGGTATAGGATTGAAAGAAGGTATATTTTCTTGCTTTCTCTTCACCATATTGGTGAAGGCGAGGTATTTTTCCTTTTTCTCATCTTGTTCATCTACATAAAAAATGTTCCTGATAATATCTTCAAGAAAGTAAAAATTATCGAAAAATGTTTGAATCTGGTGCTTAGCCTTCATTTGACATATAAAATCCTCAGGATCATGATTCCTAGGGTATACAGTCTTGAATCCATAAGGTCTAAGCATTGTGTACAAATCCTTTCATCGTCCCTGTTCCATAACAAAATCTGCAAACATTGTTTACTCAAGGAAGAAAGACTCTTTCTTCTATTCTATTGGAAGATGTACTTCTTGAGCACACCCCAACTGTCTCATTCTAAGAGGCACATCCCTCAGAAAAACATAAGGGTTGACATTTGTGCCATACATTTTGAAAATTGTTGTATTATGGTAAGGGATAATATCTCCTTAATTATGTGTCAATTTAAATTCATGCCTTCTCTCCATCGGCCTCAAGAAATCATGAATCTCCTTAAGAATCTTGGGAGGATCAAGAACTAGAGCCTTCTTCAATTTGGATCCAATTTGTTATTGGAACGTTACATAATCAAACTTGTGATCATGCATATCAAGGATCCTAGTCCAATATTGGACAGGAATTTCAATACTACCCTCCTTAATCAATTAAATGTATTTTCATGTGCAAGTGGAAAAATCTAGAGGAAATAAGTGATTAGGATTAAATTAAATAGGATTTGATCAATTTAATAGGAGATTAGATGATGTGACAAATTTGATTTATATTTTAGGATTTATTGAAATCAAAGTTGAGAAGAAAATGATTTAGACTTTAATTAAATAAAGATTCTGATTTATTTAACTAAAAGGGGATGATGTTAGATTAAATTAAACAAGGTTTAATTTATTCAATTGAATAGCAAGACTTTAGAGATTTAATTAAATAAATTTAATTAAATAGAGACATAGGGATAATTCAAATATATTGATTAATTTAATTAATAGGAGAGAATGACTTAATCGGATAAATAATGATTTATTCAATTAAGGGATGAAAAGTGATGACAAGCTAAGAAGATGATTCAAGATCAAACGACGTTGGTAATCAAGATCAAGTGTGTCGGTATACTTTTCATGTCTATTTATACATTATACTTTGAGGTATCTATATAGATATATATGTGTGTGTGTGTGTGGTTATGGTATAATATCATATCACATTGTAAACATATATATATGAAAAGTGAATGTATGATTGGAATATTACTGAATTATAATTATGAGTATATTTATTCAATATTAAATAAAAAGTAATATATAATAATATATATATGTATATATCATAATGGGAAGCATTATAATATATACATATACATATTATGTATATATGCCAATATCTATACTTCCCATAAAGGACACAAGATAAATAATGCAGTCTCAACAAATGGAATTGAGATCGATTCACAAAGTATTTAGCTCAATGAATGGGAATTAGCATAAAAGAGCATGAGTACTGAATAGAACTTGAACATATTATAGTTTTGAATGTTCCACTAAAGAAGAGAGGAGAATAAATGTTTGGAGATCAATCAACATATATTTATACTTGAGGTTGGTTAACATTTATCTTTTCTTAGAGATCGATTAAATCATACAAAGATTTAAGGGTGATTAATTGACTTAATCAAAGGCCAAATCTATATTACTAGTGACTATATTTTAGAGGCCAAATATTAATCAATTTTTTCCACGAATGATGGATGACTTAACAAAAATATGGCTTGTGACCATTAAGTCGATATAAGAATAGAGACTTGGTTGGCACTTTTCTTTGAGATATCTTTGACTTAGTAAACTATAAACCACCTTGTCATTGATTAAATAAAAAAAATAGTTAAATGCATGCAAATTTATGTTACAATAGGTCGATGAACTAGTCAACTGATTTATGAGATGAATCAACTCATCTGGGACTAAGTCGACATAAGCTATGTGTTGCACTTTGGATATTGACTGATTCAAATATGTATTTCACTACGCCAACTATAGGAGATATCTATTTCTTTGGCATCACCTTATGAATCCTACTTTCTCTAGATGTTCATTGTAATGGAAATTCAAATTACACCTTTTTTATCTTGTGCTTATTTTAAATGGTCTTTTGTTGTTGTCAACTAGTGCGGTTGACCTCTACCTTTTTTTGTTGAGTATGTTCATAATTGTGCACCACTTTTTAGCTAAGTTGAGTGAGTGGTTATGCATGATGATTATTGTTAATACTCATGCCTATTCTGTAGGATGAGAAGTCTCTTTTTTGGTGTATAAATAGTAAAGAAAACTCACTTTTTTGGGACACATTTTGTATGCATTTAGCTCAACATTTCATACACTTTTTCTTTGCATTTCTTATCTACATTATTCTTCTCTATTTTGAGAGAGAGCTTTGAGCATTTGTGAGAGTATTAGCATATTGAGTGAAGTATATTATCAAGCTGAGAGATAGAGGTTTATCGTGGCACCACTTGAGAGGTCAACGCTAAGCTAGTTTCCATTTTGGAAGCTGAGTTGTAGTTAGTCAATTGGATAATCATATACAGGCATGAGAATAATCTTCATTTATTTTTCTTAGCTTTTGAAATATTGTTCCATGATTTCTTTAATTATTCTATTGTGAATAGTTACATTTAAGGGAAAATAGTATTTCTTTTAAAAGGAATTAGAAGTTGTTATATTATTTTGTGAAGTGCTTGTAGTTACTCCATGATAAGAGAATTTGTTTTTCATAAGTATTATGATTAAATACTATAAATCATTAAACAAGGGTAGCTTAAGAGTTACTCATAGCTAAGTTATTTGATTATACTAAATGGCTAGTGGGTTACTTTTGGGATAAGTACTTGAATACTCATTGATACCTATAGGTTGGGAATAACTTACTCGGTTGGGTGGTACACTCAGTCTTGATTGGAATATATGAGGTTCAAGTAACCTATATAATCAGGCTAGTCATTGGGTGATGACATATTATAAGATTAGAATATATTGAGGTTTAGACTCACCTTAGATATTTAGTAAATCATTTAAATTTATGGAATTCTATATGTTTAGAAACATAGGTGTGATTACCTAATGAGTTAAAGTGGATACTTGATTAATTGCTTACACTATTGAAATGAAGTCAAATTGTTGAAAAGATTATACTTTGAATACCTCTTAAATTAAGAGGTTACACTCTCGAAGGGAAGCACATATTGTTATGATTATGCTTTGATATAGGTCAATCACTGATGTGGTTATTATCTTGATGAGAACCACTTATCAGTATGATATATTACTGATTGGATTCAGTTATTTATGAATAATTAATCTATGAATAGAAGAAGCTTGTATAGTTATACTCTAGATTATAAAGTTATACCTGGAACTAGATTGTCTTTTGTAGTGAATGGCTTGTCTATGTAAAGTTAACTCATGGACTAGGAAAGCTATTATATTATACCAAGGATGGGATTATCCATAAGATCTCATAGTGTTTTTGGGAAGGGAAATAGGTTATTTTTGAGGTTAGGTATTACCTAGGGAAGGAAATTACCTAAGCATAGTATATGAATGGTCAAGATCCATACCAAGCTATAGAAGTCTTTATTATTAGAATGACCTTCACTCAAAGTATTGAGTGAGAAAACTTTGGCCAAAGTAGTGTAAGTAGCCACTATTTAAATTGTCAATTCATCATGATCCATTTGTATGCATGCTAGTCCTAGATTGTGGGTTTACAAGTTATAGTCATGTAGGACACAACACTAACCTCAGATAGGCTATTGATATGAGGTTTACCTATCAATCTCTTCTTCGAAGGGTAGGGCCATCTTGTCATATGTGACACATGTGTGAGGGACTGCATTTGAGTTTGTGGCTGGTGCAAAAGCACTTGAGTTATTCTTCTCCTCATTAGTTTGTGTCTGAGGGTTTTTAGATGTTTCTGCTAGTATGGGGGATATTTGGAGTGTTTGCACCAACGAGTAAGGAAATTCAAAATATATACATTTATGTAGTGACACTACAACCAGTTTGTATATCTATTACTAGATGAAGCTCAGAAGAGCTACATGTGTATCATGTACCCATTTATATGGAAGGATGTAATAATATAAGGTATACGTGAGTTCAATCAATATGACATCTATGTTATGGGAAGATTAGTGAAATTAAAATGTAATACAATGGAATTTTTGAAATAGAGTTAATTTAATTATGCATGTAGTTTACATTATAGGAAGAAATATTTTTTATTGCTATGTTATGGAATCATAGTTTATTCACTTGAGGTAAACACTTGGACAATTTTACTGAGTAGAACACCAGGGTTGTTACATTGTCAGTGGAGGCATATCAATGATGTCTTTTACTTTCATAAGATAAACTTCAATACCTCTGTAAGAGACAACGTATCCTAATAGTGTTTCAGATTGTACCCCAAAGACAAAATTTTTTGTTTCAATATAATCTTGTACTCTTCTAACCATTTGAAACTATTTTCCAAAACTATTAATTTACTATCCCTTGATAATGATGTTTCTTACAATTTATCAACATAGTCCTCCATGAATGTATGGATATAATTACTAAAAATTACGGTCTTAGCTCCTTGATATGTTGCTCCAAAATTATTATGACCAAATGGTACAGTGTTCCTATTATAATCTTGAAAGGTGGATTTTTTTTATTTCCTCTCTTAGGGTTTAGGACCTAGAAAGGACAATTTTAAATAACTTTCACTCAAGAACAATCCCTTGAGATCTCAATAAAAAAGAGAGAGAGATCTTGCAAGAGGTTTTTTTTAGTGGTTGAATATGATCTAATAAGGGGTTCACAAAAAAATTTAGACTTGTAAAGATAAATGAAATGTTGGATGCAATACTAAACCCTAATTGAATGTAATGCACTATAAAATGACCTAGAAAAGTAAATGAAACAACACAAAAAACTATAGAAAGGAAGGTGTGCACCTGGGAATTTGGAGATGGCTTGAAGGAGGTCTAAAATACTAGAAATTATACTTTTAATAGTGAATGGGACTCATTTTCCAAGCTGGATTAATCAGTCTAAAAATTGGGTTTTTGTGTGGGGACAAGAATATGCCAAATGGGTGTCTGAATCTATCAAAATATGAAAATTGAATAGAACTATGAATCATTCCCTAGAAGTGGTGAATTAGTCCAGTTAGGCTTTTCTAAAGATTCAAAGGTTGATCTTTCTCTTCTTTATATTCTTTGTTCTTCCTGAGTGATTTCAGGATCTAAATCTCTGATTTGTAACCTAGGTCTTCTCCAAGGTTCTCCAAGGCTTGATGAAAACTTTGACAACTTTGAGCTCTTGACAAATTTTACCCAATCTTTCTCCTTAGGAAATCTGCAACCAAAATTTGAAAATCACACACAAAGGAGAGGGGAAAATATTGTTGGGTTAGTGAATAGGGTTTTTCCTTGGTCAAACCCCTTGTTGGTAATTAAACCTTGAAATATAATGAAATATGAATGGAGAATGATGAATGAACAATATAAGATGTTACAAATCACCAAACCCTAGCAATAAGAGGCTACAAAAATGTGTGAAGTGGCTACAATGGATGTAGAACTTTGAATATTTCTTGAATTTGATAGATGTTGAATCTAATTGTTGGTTGAATCATAAAACCTACATCACAATTGTTAGCTCAAAACCAAACATGATGCATGCAGTCCTTGAAATAATGATTGATGCTTGAATTGTGCTAAACAAATATTGATAGTCTACCCTTGAATGATCTTGAATTCTCTTATGAATGCTTGAATTCTCTTGTGAACTCAAAATTTCTATAAGGATGAATAATTGAATGCTTGGGGTCACTTGATTTCTTGTTAGATAAAAAATGAGTGAAAGAACCTTGAATTTATACTCAATTATGCAAGAATTCTTGAAATTACAACACTACAAGATGACATCATATCTAGGAGAAACAAATCCCACAAAAAAAATTGAATTAATTTTGATTTTGGGCCACATAGGACTCATTCTCCCAAGGTGGAAAATAATACCCACCAAGCTTAATTTTTGGGACCATTTTTGAAAATTCCTAGAAATGTGTGAAACTAGGTTTGGGACCAAAATATCTAGGTGGGACTCATTCACCCGAGGTGGCAAATGAGTCGCATATCACTAAATCTAGGCCATTCAAACTAGAAACACCTAAATTATGATTGCCTAATGATTGGTGTCAGGATTATCCTTGAAAATATGGAATAAATGAGGATCATGGATGAAAAATAAGGTCAATTAAAGCATAAGAAAGCCCAATTATTAATGAAAATCCTAGAAAACTATGAAAGTGTGTTATAACACTTTACAACTTAAAAATAAGGCAAGATTAAGGTTTATTTTGATTAAAAAGATGTTTATTAGGTTTAGTTAATTAATAAAACCTTAGAAAAGTGTGAAAGTGTGTTACAACACTTCACAACACTTTAACAAGGTACCATTTAAATCCATTAGTTCACAAGGGCCTAAGAATTAATCTGAATGTGTCAACCACATTACAACAGTAAATCAAGGCAACATTAAGCTCAATTTCACAAGGAGGGCCCAAACAAATGTGAAAATGTCCTCAATGACATTTTTCAACACTATACATTTCATGCCATCCTTTGATGACCCAAAATTGATAACCGATCTAAGAGACCCTACATGGGCCATCTTGCATGAATTATCCTTGAAGGTTTCTAAAATTTATCTTCCCTTATGATGGATCCATGCCTAGATCATAATTTTCATGGGACCCATCCATCCTTTCATGCATAAGTATGACATACATTCATTGCTACGGTTTGGGTGTTGAGTGGGTCAGCTACCTTCCTAGGAAATGTTTTTGAGTTATGCTTGATCTATAAAGGAGAGATTTGTATTCATTTAATGGGTTCTTCCTTTGGATCCTTTGGGGTTTTCCTTTTGTAGACATGCATTTTTTGCATCTTTGTAATTGTAAATATTATAACTATGCCTTTACATTAATGAAGTTGGCCATTGTTGCAAGTTCTCTACTATTTTGTGTATGATTAAATTTTCATTATCATCATATCTGAGTGCTTATTATCATTTTCATGCATATATATTGATTTATTTTGTTTACAATCATTTCTTTTAGAATCTTTATTTCCTTCCAACACCTTGTCAAACCCTAACCTCCATGTTTGCCTCTAGGAATTGATCAAATAGAGGATTGTGTGAGTCCTTTGGTCATATTATTTAATGATTGAGAAATATTGGTTAGGAAGAAACACTTTTCCTTCCTGGTGTACCCCCTCCAATTTCTCTTTCATGCATTCCTTCTTCCCCCTTTCCCCTTTGAGTTGTTAGAGTAGGTTAGTGGTAGGATTTATGTGTTGAGTTGGACCAACACATTGCACTTAGATCAAAAGAGGAATTTGGCCTTCTCCAAATATTTTAACTCATTCACACAGAGTCCCACACCTTGAGGTTATTTCCATTATGTCATTGGAATGTTGAACCTCATGTTTAACAGGTTGTGATTTCATGTGAAAATAGTTTTTGGCATGATCAATGGGACTACTCTCTATTTTCTAAATAATTTGGTGTTTTCTCTAGTGCATCTTTCTTTTGGAGGCATCTCTTAAACACCATGATGGCTCTAAGAAAATTTTATAGTTTAATTAATCCAGTTCTATTTCATTATATTGAGGGAGTGGTTCTCTTCAACATTTGAACCTTTGTAGGAATTCTTCAAGTACTTAGAAACTTTGTAGTATCTATTTTGGGTGACTCTACTAGTATGTACCCAAGATGTTTGGTTGAGTAGTCCTCTACTTCTATTTTTTTAATTTTTGAAGGTGTTTCCTAGTTTTCCATGCTTAAAAATGTCATGTTTTAGAAGAAACCATATGTACACTCCCACATACCATGAAAATGACAACTTTACACCTCCAAATCAACATTATTAGGTTTCTTATGCTCCCCATTCATTTCACAAATCCTTGTTGTTTTGGGTTTTCAATATTCTCAATATGTTTACCACCTACCCCCCTTGTTGAAGTGTCTTGGATGCCTACACATCCTATCAACAACCCTTGGAGGATCCTTATTCTTCCTTCTAGCCCCAATATGTGAGTGAACTCATGTCCATGTTGAGGGATCTCCAAAGACATATGGATAAGCTTGAGGAGCAACAAGAGTTTGAACAATAGTAAGAGGAGTGGGGTAATAAATCCTATCACGGGCATGAGAATTATTTCCTAGAGTAGGATGATCTTATCCGTCAAAATCACCATCCATAATAGAGGACGAAGCTCATTGGAAGTATGAATAATAGTTAGAGGTACAAAGAAGGAAAAAATAAGAGGAGTGTACACCAAAGAACACTATTTCTAGGCAAGAGAAACTTAGACTTTCTCTTGCTCTAGTAAAAATGATTAAGACTTAGGTAACCCCTCATATGCCTACTTTCAAACAAACACCTCCATCAGTTCCAAAATATCCTATTGTGTAGGAGGTACATAAGCACAAGTTTGTTAGTTTCAATAACCCTAATCGACCACTTGAAAATCTAACTGATACTCTTATGCCATCAAGTAGATTTCCTATGTCAAAGATCCCAAGTTTTGAGATACTCCCTTCCTCACAAGAACCAATCCTTGAGGAGTCTCAACCTTTTTCTCCTATTGAGAAGTATCTTCTAGCGCCCTAACAATATTTTAAGTATCTTTCTAACCATTTTTCTTGAACTGATACTATTTCAATTTTAAGGGTCAACCTATGGTTTGGTGGGCTAGTTGGTCAAAAGAATAGAGGAGGGAGAAATTATAGGCTAGAGTGAAGAATTTGTTCCTAATGAGCCTTCTTATGCCCCAAACAATGGGTTTCTTAGTCTATTGCAAGAAATACTTGAAGATGACTAGTTGCAACAACAAGACACTAAACATGTAGAGATATTAATACAATAGAGGAATTAGTCCTCTCTTTAGATGTCTTCCCTTGTTTTTTTGAAGATGAGGAGGATAGATCACCCATATCTACACTAGTGGAGGCCCTTGAGTGTCTTTGTACTAGCTTTATGGATGAAGACAAATCCAAGGTTTTGGAGCATTACCAACACACATATTTATCCCTTATTATTGTGTATGAAGATCCCCAATCTACTTGAAGGGAAAAAAATGTGGATCTACTGACCCAACAGTGTGGAATACATTCCCTTAACACCTTTACTTTAGGGGAGAGAAGCAAAAATGAAAAACTAATAGTTTCAAACACTTATAGAGATGCATACAACCATGGTAATGAGAAACCAGAAAGATAAGCAAACAAAGATGACACAGTATTTACGTGGGAAAACCCTTTCAGGTAAAAAACCCACCACACAAAGTCAAATCTATTGTATTACAGTAATGAATCGATTACATACAATATCCAGACTTCTTTGTTCAGCTCACAATCACCCAGAGAGTTTCAAATTCACTGTTACAATGTTTTTACAACATACAATTCAAAACCCTCCTCAAGAACTCACGTCCTTCTATTCTTCAGCTCGCAACTTCAAACTTGCTTTGCAACTTATGACTCAACTCTTGACTTGTCTAACTTATGAGAAATAACACATCTCTCATCCATATGTAACCGACTCAGAAGAGCAATGAAGTCCATCCTCAAATCATGCAACCAGTCGGATCTGACAAATTTCCTGCAACGAGCCGACTTTGCATTCAAAGCCATTACTCAAAACGGTTGAGCTCACCACCCTTCGTTGACAAATACAACTACCACAATAACTATCTTGGTATCCATCCAATCACTATTCAACTAGGTGCCACACATCCAAGGCCCATCAGCAATCACAGCTGACAGAGCAACCAAAATAGTCAAACAGACATCGGGCGCGACCAAGACTTCAAGTCATTTCTAACACTGCCAGAGTCGGAGTCAGAACAGGAGTCGAAATAGGACTCCACCAAAAATACACACTGCCGGAGTCAGAGTCGGACTTAGAGATGGAACTGGAGTCGAAATAGGACTTTACGAAAAGTCCAAGATCGGGAACTAATCTGGTTCCGGTTCCACCTCCGCCAACTGCAAGAAACAACAATCCAGAACTAGGACAAGGTGGAGGAAAACACCCTGAGGAGAATCCAAACATCCAAAGGAACTAGATCATAAAAGCAGGAGTCGGGCACGGAGTCGGAACATAAACTGAAACAGGAACCTGGCAAACGTACATTGCCAACTTCTAAAACTAGTTCCCCCTCCGCCAAAACCTGTGAAACGAGAAACAACATACGGTAGGAAGCGAGGTCAGAGCAGGAACGAGAACCGAAACCAAAAACTTAGGCAAACAGAACAATGCCAAGTTCCATCCTGGTTCTGCCTCTACCAGAGACCTGGAACATAGGCAAACAGAACAATGCCAAGTTCCATTCTGGTTCTGCCTCCGCCAGAACATTGCAAAACAACAAAAAATCACCAAGACATGAAAACGAGGACTTCAATCTGGAAGTTGAGACATAATTTCTCAACAATCTCCCACTTGGTGGACACTTCCAGCTTCCTCAAAACATCAAACCTTACTATCTATCATAGGCCCCAAGGCCCATGGATTCTGTGCACCATCTGAACTTGTCTGTGCTAACCGGCTTTGTCAAGGCATCTGCAACATTCTTCAAGATGTCAACCTTATCCATACTGACCTTGCCATCTTCAACCATATCCCTCACAAAATGATATTGCACATCTATGTGCTTGGTCCTGGCATGGAAGGTCAGATTCTTTGCCAAAAAAATGGCACTTTGACTGTCACAACAGATTGAAATATGCTCAGCATTAAATCCAATGTCTAAACACAAATGCCTTAGCCACACTATCTCCTTGCAAGCATGAGTTGCTGCCATGTACTCTGCCTCTGTCATGGATAAAGCAACTACAGCTTGTCGCTTGCTCATCCAACTGATTGCTCCACCATTAAGCATGAAAGTGTATCCACTGGTGGATCTTCTACTGTCAATGTCCCCTGCTCAATCAGATTCAACATATCCCTAAATGCAAAGAGCCCTTTGTGATGCAACCATATTGCCATGGTAACACAAAGCATAATTTGAAGTACCCTTCAAATACTTGAACACTCTCTTTACAACATCCCAATGTGATCTCCATGGATTTGCCATAAAACGGCTTAGAACTCCCACTGCTTGGGCAATGTCTGGTCTTGTGCAAACCATAGCATACATCAAACTGCTACTGTACTTGCATAAGGCACACTGGTCATGTCCTCCATCTCAGTAGTAGACTTTGGACAGTCTTCAGTAGATATTTTCAATCCTTGCATGGTTGGAACAACTAGTTGCTTGCAATCAGTCATGCTGAACCTCTCTAGAATGGTTTTCACATACTTACTCTAACTGAGCCAAAGCTTTTTGCTTGTTCTATCCCTGGTTATCTCCATCCCAAGAATGTAGCTTGTTGCTCCAAGATCTTTCATTTCGAACTTAGCAGACAACTGAGTTTTAAGATCATAAATCATTGCCTTGCTATTACCAATGAATAACCTGTCATCCACATACAGAGTAATAACAAGCACACGATCATTCTCACATTTATAATAAATGCAATGATCAGATTTTGATCTAACAAACCCAATTGACAACACAAATGTGTCAAATTTTTGGTACCACATTCTAGGAGATTGATTTAGACCATAGAGAGATTTATTTAACTTGCAAACCAAATTTTGTTTACCTCTTTCAACAAAATGCTCAGGCTGGGACATGTAGATTTCTTCTTCCATCTCACTATGGAGAAATTTTGTCTTCACATCCATCTGCTCAATTTCATATTCATACACAGCTACCAATGACAACAAAAATCTGATGGATGTTAGCTTTCCTACAAGGGAAAAGATCTCTCCATAATCAATTCCCTCAAATTGGGAAAAACCCTTTGCAACCAGTTGTGCCTTATACTTCTCCACACTGCCATCAAGGCTTTTCTTCCTTTTGAATATCCACTTGCAGCCAACAGGCTTTTGCCCTTTAGGTAGTGGTACCAACTTCCAAGTATCATTCTTTTTCAAGGAATCCATCTCCTCATTCATGGCTTCCAGCAAAGACTTTGAATCAGCCATGTTGATTGCTTCTTTCACAGTCCTAGGCTCATCAGTGCTAGTAATTAAGGCATAAACACAATTTGAATCTAACATAGAGAAACCATACCTTTCTGGTTGCCTTCTTTCTCATGTAGATCTCCTTAGAGGCTGAGGTTGTTCTTCATCATCAAAACTTCTAGAGCTGCTTGAGCTCTCCTCAATCTCAGGTACACCATGCAGCTCTTCCCTTTCTAGAGTTTGGAGAATTTCAACTGCATCCTTCTTCTTGTCACTATGATTTGTCTCAAGCTGTTGATCACTTACTAGAGGTTTCAACTCACAAAATATCATGCTTCTGCTATACAAAACCTTCTCAGTAATAGGGTTCCAGAGCTTGTATCCTTTCACACCAACTCCATAGCCGATGAGAATACATTTCACAGCCTTGTTATCCAACTTTGATCTCTTTTCATTTGGCACATGAACATATGCCTCATAGCCAAATACCTGAACATGCCTTAATGAGGGTTTCTTACCTGACCATGCTTCCAAAGGTGTCTTATCAACAAGCGCTGAACAAGGAGATCTATTAATCAAATAACATGCTGTAGCAATAGCCTCAGCCCAGAACTTCTGCTCCAGACCAACACCACTCAGCATACTCCTTGCCTTTTCCATCAGTGTCTTGTTCAACCTTTCAACAACTCCATTTTGCTGTGGAGTGTAGGGGGTTGTCTTATGCCTTTTAATTCCATGATCAGTGCAATACCTTTCAAAATCTGTAGAACAAAATTCACCTCCATTGTCTGTCCTTAAACACTCTATTTTCCTTCCAGTCTGATTTTCTACCAAAGATTTGAACTCTTTAACCCGACTGAACACTTCTGATTTACTTTTAAGAAAGTATGCAAATGCCCTTCTCGAATAGTCATCAATAAAAAAAACATAATATCTAGACTTCGATAACGAAGGAACATTAACTAGACCAAACACATCTAAGTGAACATAATCTACTATACCAGAAGATTTGTGAGAACTAGAGGAGAAAGAAACACGGTGTTGCTTTCCATAGATACAATGTTCATAGAAATCGAACTCAAGGTTACAATCATCAAGCCCTTCTACAAGGTTTTTGTTCTTCAAGGTTTTTAAACCTTTCTCACCTATGTGACCAAGTCTATGATGCCATAACATAGTCTTCTCTGCTGGGAGTTTTACCTCCAAAGCATTTGCAGATAGTGAAGAGTCTTCATCTTTCTCTATAGGTGCAAAATTACATGACTTTATAGAGGCACTGTTACAAAGAACAGGTTGTGCATCTAGCTTGTACAGAGTGCTAGTACGAACACCTTAGCTAACACCATTGCACCTCCAGCCATTTTACATCCCTTACTAGAAAAAGAAACTTCTACACTAGCAACATTTAACTTACTAATAGAAAGAATATTTTGAGCCAAACCTGGGATGTGAGGAACACCACCAATTCCTTTGACTCTCCCGTCAGGAAACTGAATTCTGACCCTTCCTCTACCAACAATCTTCAGCATTGAATCACTTGCCAAGTATACCTTTCCACCATCATACTTCTCATACTTTGAGAACCAATCTCTATTGGATGTCATGTGAAAAGAGGCACCTGAATCAACTAACCAAACATCATCTGATGCCTGAGTTGTCAAGGCTGTTGCAATGAAGGCATCTGCATCACTTTGAGAAGATTCATTGTCAGAAGCATTCTTCTTCTTCTTTTCCTTGCACCTTTTACCTTGAACCTTTTACCAGGAGACTTTGATCTCCCTTTAGACTTGGATTTCGACTTGTTGTCTTTCTTCTTGCCTTTCTCCTTTGTTCTACCTCGAATAGAAAGAGCATCTTTGGCCATCTCAGAAGATTTCCTTCACATTTCTTCAAATAGAAGCGAAGCAACCACATCATCAGTCTTGAAAGCAGTGGTTGTGCTTCCAATATCCATCACAAGATGATCTCAACTGTCAAGTAATGAACACAACAGGAGCATGCAACGATCCTCCTCCTCAATATTTACACCTACAGATGCCAGCTGAGTAACACTCATATTAAACAAGTTTAGATGGTCTGCAATAGATGCACCTTCGTCCATCTTCAAGGAGTACAACTTCTTTCTTAGGAACAACTTATTTACTAGGGAATTTCCTTGGTAAATATCACCAAGTTTCTTCCACAAAGAAGTTGCAGACATTTCCTCATGAACATTCAGGAGCACAAAATCAGCTAGACTTAGTCTTATCAATCCTCTTGCTTTTCTGTCAGCAAGATCCCAAGCTTCTTGGGTCATAGTTTGTGGCTTAGTTCTAGACACTGCAATCCAAAGGTCTCTATCCACTAGCAAGTCTTCTATATTGAGTTTCCATAACTCAAAGTTGATGCCATTAAAATTCTCAATATCTATTCTACCAGATGTACTCGCCATCTCAAAACAGAAACAAGTTTAGCAATGCAAGTCTCCCACTGAAACAGTATTAGTGCAAACAACTAATTTTCCCTAACATGGATAACATGAACTAGCCAAGCTCTGATACCACTTTGAAGGGAAAAGAATGTGGATCTACTTACCCAACAGTACGGAATACATTCCCTTAACACCTTTACTTTAGGGGAGAGAAGCAAAAATGAAAAACTAACAGTTTCAAACACTTATAGAGATGCATACAACCATGGCAATGAGAAACCAGAAAGATAAGCAAACAAAGATGACACAGTATTTACGTGGGAAAACCCTTTTAGGTAAAAAACCCACCACACAAAGTCAAATCTATTGTATTACAGTAATGAATCGATTACATACAATATCCAGACTTCTTTGTTTAGCTCACAATCACCCAGAGAGTTTCAAATTCACTGTTACAATGTTTTTACAACATATAATTCAAAACCCTCCTCAAGAACTCATGTCCTTCTATTCTTCAGCTCGCAACTTCAAACTTGCTCTGCAACTTACGACCCAACTGTTGACTTTTCTAACTTATGAGAAATAAAACATCTCTCATCCATATTTAACTGACTCAGAAGAGAATTGAAGTCCATCCTCAAATCACGCAATTGGTCGGATCTGATAGATTTCCTGCAACGAGCCGACTTTGCATTCAAAGCCATTACTCAAAACGGTTGAGCTCGCCACCCTTCATTGGAAAATGTAATGGCCACAATAACTATCTTGGTATCCATCCAATCACTATTCAACCAAGTGCCACACGTCCAAGACCCATCAACAATCGCAGCTGATAGAGCAATGAAAATGGTCAAACAGACATCGAGCGCAACCAAGACTTCAAGTCATTTCTAACACTGCCGAAGCTAGAGTCGAAACAGGACTCCACCGAAAATACACACTACCGGAGTCGGACTCAGACTCAGAGATGGAACTAGAGTCAAAATAGGACTTTACCAAAAGTCCAAGATCAGGAACCAATCTGGTTCCGGTTCCACCTCCACCAACTGCAAGAAACAACAATCCAGAACCAGGACAAGGCGGAGGAAAACACCTCGAGGTGAATCCAAACATCCAGAGGAACTAGATCGTAAAAGCAGGAGTCGGGCATAGAGTCAGAACAGAAACTGAAATAGGAACCTAGCAAACGGACATTGCCAACTTCCAAAACTGGTTCCACCTCTGCCAGAACCTGTGAAACGAGAAACAACAGACGGTAGGAAGCGGGGTCGGAGGAGGAACGAGAATCAAAACTCAGAACTTAGGCAAACAGAACAATGCCAAGTTCCATCCCAGTTCTGCCTCTACCAGAGACCCAGAACTGAGGCAAACAGAACAATGCCAAGTTCCATTTTGGTTCCGCCTCTGCCAGAACTTTGCAAAACAACACAAAATCACCAAGGCATGAAAATAAGGACTTCAAGCTGGAAGTTGAGACATAATTTCTCAACACTACTGAAGAATGAATTATATAGTTCTTAGGTGGAGAACCTATTTTGTGATTTTATATAAACCTTTTTTTCAGGTCTAAACACCAAATCATCCCCCTAAAACAGGAGCATTGTGGGTAGTAGCATAAGAGTGAGGACGTAGTAGAGGATGTGACACCCGATTACATGTCAAGAGTCTATTTCTATTGCAACCAGCTGCTAAGAAGAAACTAAAATAGAGAGACAATCTAAAGAATTCAGTTCTTCATTGAAGTGTCATAAATTTAAGTCATGTGTTGATAATGTGTGCATCAACACACATAATTATTAAGTATGTTGGTTTTCTACTATCCTTGAATGTAGTAGTGTTTAATATGAGGTCTTCATTCAAGATAAATATGTGACCTTTCTCATTATGTCTAATATGACCAAGTTAGAATACTTCACATGGGACCAACATGTTAAAAAGTCCACCATTGAGTGGCCACACATCTACATGGAGAGTGATGCTCCTAATTCTCAATTTGATGTCTAAGCTTCAAATATTGTCATTTGAAGTGAATGAAGAAGAGTCTCCTTTTGTAGGTCAACATATGGGATCAACATATTTTTCATCATCATGTGAGCTAGAAACTTCCCCGTTCAATTTTACTTCATACACTAAGGAGGTCAATGGTCCTCATATTATCCTATCCTTTTGTGAGGAGAGTTCCCTTCCCTTTATAGAAGGTTGGCTCTTAGATGTTGACTTGTCTTAAAAAAAATTCACCCCTATCATTGTATGTTCACCTAAGGCACCAGTGTTGGATGAGTTTTACACTTCCATCATATGGTTCCCCTACAATGGAAAAGTCTACAGTGAAGTGATCCTTCAAATTGCATGCATATTATGTAGCTCCCTACATGTAGGAAATAGTTTTCAGTGGTTGCACTTGACAGAGGTTTTCCACTATGGTCTAGGGGTGATTAGCTCTATTAGAAGTTTATCTTTAATAGAGGAAAATTTCCATTTTTTCTTTCTGTGAGATCATGTACATATTAGTTATCTACTTTTACTTTCCATCAAGTTCTTTTTCGCACCCTACATTCTCCTTAACGGGATGAATGTTACTATTTCCAAGGGTTTTCTCCAAGAATAGCCTACACATGCTTTTTTTTTCCCTTGGGAGTACAAATTTTATAAATCCTTTTCATGAATTTATGCCGAATGGACTGATAAGGCCCTTGGATTTGATGATTAGCAAGAAATCATCTTGCAGAAGTTGTCATAAATGTTGTCATTTCATGCCACCATTTGATGACCCATCATTGATAACTAATATGAGAGATCCTACATGGGCCATCTTGCATGAATTCTCCTTGAAGGGTCCTAAAACTGGGTAAGTCTTAGTTTTTGGGATTTTGTATTTTCGCTTCCCTATCTTCCAACATAACTTATCCATCACTCCCACTCCTCTCTTTCACACTTTGGCCTTACCCTTTAACCCTTATCACTCTCTGATAGTAAGCCTTTAGCCTTATCCCTAATCATTTAAGTCTCGAAGAGGCTTTTCAATATTTCTCATGTCTTGGCTTGTTGGACATATGGTGTCCAAGTTTCCTTCTTATCACTTTCTATCTTTCAACTAAAGCGTTAAGGCTTCCTTCAGATCCTCGATCCTCAAAATTCCTTTTGCCTTTGGGTATTGGGATTTTGTCTTCTTCCTTTCTCCTTTATGTTGAGAAGTTGTTGAGATGATTACACATTATTTTCATTGATGCCAAAATCTTGGATCTAGAAGGTTGTGCTCTAAATGATGTACACAATTTATCTATCCTATTGTATGTTGATGCATTGTGTGAAGATTATCCTTGATCTAGATAATAGAAGAACTTATTTTTGGGACATCCATGGAAGCCAATTAATGGAAAATATTGAAGGTTAATCTTTTTCTATAGGATGATGTATCTAAAGCTTACTCGAGGTAACCTTCCTATCTAAAACTTCATGTAACATGTTACAAGTTCTTGTATGTCAAATTTCATTTATTCACTTGGTACTGAAATTGATGTTGATTGACATTTGGTCTTGGTTGTGGAATTCGCATCAAATGAATTTTGATCGAGATTTGGTATTGGTTGTGGCATTCCTATTAATTGATGTTAATCAAGTTTTGGTCTCGATTGTGGTATTTTCATCAGCTCTAGAATATATTTCATGTAATTCAAGGTATTTTATCTTATGTATGACCTATTCTTGGTCCCTTGGTAATGTGGTAAGAATATCCTTATGTGCAACCTATCTTTTTGGTTTAGTGCTAGCGTGTCAAGCCTTATTGAATATTTTAAGGTCATTCTTTATGCTGACATGTTTTGTGGTGATCTAAATTCAAAATTTTGTTTGGCCGAATTAAAATACTATGAAGATATTGTGTTTCACTAACTTATTTTCTTCTATGAGTATACATGCATACATATAGAGAACATCTTTTTGGTTAAAGACATAGTAGAATATAAGTGATATGTGTGAATAGTGATAAGGGTGCGAAGGATTGAGTGAAAAGGATCAGAGAATGAAGTGATGAAAAGTGTCAGGAGGAAACAATATGTATTGCAGTGATTGTGTGAGGAAGGTGTGCAAAATATTCTTAACTGGATCTACTATAGACAGACATTATGCTCTTAACCAAAAATAAATTCATGCATATGTATATGCAACTTCATCAGTTCACTTTTTTCAGTGAGCCTTTTCGTGATCAATTGTTTTGTATCAGGTAGTGAGCCCACCGAAAGTGAGCAACTTGGTAGTGAGCCTTTGTAAAAATCACCTTAACCTATGTCAACTTAATCGGTGCTTTATAATTGAGAATTAGCATTCTCTGTGGTTTTTCCCTTCTTAGGTTTCCACGTAAATTTTGGTGTTCATTGAGCTTAGTGTTGTTATGTTCATTCATGTTCTTATCTATTTGATTATTTTCTGATTGGTATAAGCTAGCTCCAAATTAAATAAAGAAAATGAAATAGTTTTAAGATAATTGATTCACCCCCCCTCTCTATTATCTAGACTATTCAACAATTGGTATCTGAGCTTTGTCCCTTGAAGATAAAGCTTAACTACTTGAGGGAGATTTTGGTAGTTTGAATAGATGGCAACAATTTACTACTTCGAGGAATAATTGAATTCAATATTGAGTGACATGGAAAGTACAAAATCTTTGAATGAAGAATTGAAAGAAAACCTCAAGGAGGCAAATTCTTGTATCTCAAAGCTAAGGGAGAAAGTCCAAAAATTCAAAGCAAGACACAAAGAGGTTAGCGAGGAATTAAAGGAGTCAAACGAAAATGTTGTGAATCCAAATTTTTGGTTAGATGAATGCAAAATAATAGAAGAATGGAAGAAGACTATAGAAAATTTCAAGAAAACCATCAAACAAAAATTAGAATAAAATGAGAAGTTAGATAAAGAGATAAGAAGGTTGAAAACTAAAGCAAGAGTATGTGAAAGTAGCATGATTTTGGATTAAATCTTGTCCCTAAAAAAATTTCACAAGGATAAAGCAGGACTTGGATTCACCGGTGATAGTTCAAATTAGAACATTAAGGATGAAGACAAAGCAATTGAAGCCAAAGCAAGATCCAATGCAATGAGAAAAGTCTAGAACTCTAGAAGATCTACAAAAAGACCTTTGGTTAGGCAACCAAATGCTCAAAGGTACTTATCATTCAATGGTCACTATATTCTAGGCAAAATTTTTGGACATAAGGTTGTAGAATGTAGAAGCAAGATGGAACACAATAATCAATGCTTTAACAATCAAAAGTTTGGTCACAAAGCAAGTCTATGCAAAAATGAATTATCTAATTCGATAAGAAGGAATGAAATGAAAAATATCTTTCATGGTTATTGTTATTTATTCTATGGTTATGGTCACAAAGCTAATTAGTGAAAACCTAGGGTTCACTCAGCTAATTCAAGACAAAGATGTTACAATCATAGTCAACTCAGACATTATGCTAAAACATGCAAATATGTTGCTCTTGAAAGGACTGAAGACAAAAATAAGGTTGCAAACTCAAATGAATCTAAAAGGAAGACCATCACTCTTCAAAACAAAAAGGAAATGAGTGTGGAGAGCCCTTTTGTGGTACTGGATCCCAATACTAGCTCTTCTAGAAATTGAGCCAACCACCTTGGCTTAGGGGAGTTTTTCAATACATATCCTATCGATTCCCCCTCTTCGAAGAAATATTGATGTGTTTCTGGCATGACTAAGCTGGATATGAGTGATTTTGCATAATGAAGGTTAATCTTGCTGAGTTAAAAGTGAAGTAAAAATTTTGGCATCATCGATACGTGTTTTGGTGGTGAAGTAATTATGAGAAATCAAGGATAAAAGATGGAGTTTCAAATCATTTATCATAGTTTGCAAAGAAGGAGAAGAAGAAGAGTTTGTGCAAAGTGATTAAATTTTGAAGAAGTTGAGCGTGATGATGGAACTCGTGTTGATTGGTAGTGAATTCAGTGGCAGTATTATGCTGAAGTTGAAGGGAGTAGAGTTGGATGAGTTTGATCATTAGAAGATGAAAGAAATGGAACTAGGGTTAATGATGGATGAGTTACAAAATGTACGTACTCTGGGTATGGATTTATGGGGAAATTTTCCCTTGTTTTCTGATAGAGAGTCTATCATTTTCTTGTTGAGCTGATTTAAGGATGGAAGAAATGTTTTGAACAAACCCTATCCAATCACATAGGAAGCCATTGAAGTTATTAATAGTTTGTGTAGTGTTGGTGACCTCCCTAGGAAGAAAATGGTGAAATAAAGAGACATGGATGAACTTACTAGTATCGACAAAGAACTTTGAGCTCTATTGATAAATATGATTATCGATCCTATAGTAAGGTATGTTGCTTACAACATCACTTATAAAATCTATTTCAAAAATTGTGAAGGTTCTACTTTGGCTATTGTTGTATATCTTGTACACATGATGGTGAAGGAAAACAAGCAGTTTGATTTGTGTAGCCTAGTAATGGAAAACCTAATTGAGAATGTTAGAATGTCTTTGGTTGAGAGTTATCCTTTCTGGTTTGGGTATCTACTCACATGTTTCGTATTTTTCTTTCTGAGTTTGTTACCAACAAAGAGAATGTTAAGTGGATGTTCGATATCCTTGTTAGAAATAAAGTTTATAGGTATTTGGAATGTATGGAGGATAAAGAAAGTGCATGCAAAGTATATTTCTCATCCCTATAGAGGGATCTATGCCTCGTTGTGATAGTGTCTAGTGCTATGGCTAGTAGTCAATTTGAGGAGGGTTCCTCCTCTGGTAAGAAGCAGTTAGAATTTGGAAGTTGGTGGTTCCCCTCTGAAATATAAAAGGAGAAAAGTTAACATAGAAGATGTCATCACTATCTTAGAAGAGAAGGAGAAGGAAGAAAAATCTTTGTCTAGATCTAAATCTTTCGATCCAAATGATATTCATTCGATGTTAGATAAAGGTGATATGAAGAAGGTTGGTGAAATGCAACATTCTTTCCCTCGAGTGGATAGGATTAAAATTGATGATTCTCTGGTTGATTATCTATTGAAAGAAGGGTATTACTATTTCATATGTTTTTCACTCATTACATGATAATCTATTTGAAGTTGTTGAAGAGAGAATGTTTTTGGAAGGACCTAAAGGACACAAGTTTGAAGCTATGATTGAGAGAAGATGTATCAAATCTAAAAAAAAAATTTCCAAACACATTGGTGAGACAAGATAATGCATTAAGGAGATGTCTGACATCTACAAGTATTGTCTCTGGTGGCCTACAACTATTGATAATTTTAGAAGAAGAATTGAAGCTATTGAATCCAAGATAAATAATGTTGGAAAGAGTTTTGATTTCTTCAAAGAAAAAGATGGTAAAAAAGTAATAAGATTTGGTGAATTGAAAGTGGGGCTATTGATTACTCAAAGAGAGAGGGAAGACTTGTTTCATACTTTCTTGTTGGTTAAGGAAATTTTTGAGCTCCGGTTGGATAATCTCTTTGGGATACTTTTTGATACAAAAGATTCTGAACAACAGTGCTTATCTCTGGACTGGTCATCCTCATTTACATTGTTGACATTGTTGGATAGTATGAGTGCCAGATTAGTTTCTGTAGTGCTAGCTTGGAAGAGGATTCTTCCAACTATGACAAAAATGTACAAGAAGATTTTTCATGTGAAAATTAGTATTTTTACTTGAGTTCCCGAATGTTTGTAATTTGGCCCTTTACCTTTGATGGTAAAAAGGGGGATAAAATGAAAAGAAAAAAAGAAGAAGATGGCATGGTCACGGTAGGAGGGTCCTCAAAGAGAATAGTCTAGACCATGCAACAAGAGTTACACAATAGGAGAAATATAGAATATGGAGGAAAATTCAAATTTAAATATTCTTATTATCATTAATTTTGATTACATATAGCCAACAACATTTGAGCTTACAGATTTAGCTCATAGGCCTAATACAACATGCTCAAATACAATATTCCAACATGCTTCTTAATACAAGGAAAAATCTTACAGACCAAAATCTATATTACTCAAATTAATCAAATCTACTATTATAATGATCTATTACAAGATTTATATCATGTCCATAGATCTAGGATCATCCGCATTGGCCAAAGATCATTACAATCTTCAATGAAGGAAACGTAATGTGTGCATGAAGTAGGTCAGACTCAAATTTGAAATTATCCTCAACAGGTGCATAAAATCAAGTGTGGACCTAAATTAAGGTCGGGGAACACTCCATGGAGAAATTTGAAACACACCATAAGGATCCACAAGCTACAAGAAAGATCTACAAGATCAAACTCGCCATTAAGTTTTGAAGTTATTTTGGTGATGTTTCAAGAAACTACCACAAAATATAGAAGCGATAACATCCTAGAAAAATATCCAACCATGCTCAAATATTGGAATAAGGAAAATGAACATGTCCATGATGTAGAAATAGATCCATAGGGTCTGGTGAGCAAATATTATGAATCCACCAACATGAACTAATAGAAATGAACGAGAACAAAAACTGAAATAAAATATGTTTGGTTGATGTAGGATTGCCAAGAACCAAGGATGCTCCTACATCAGATGAGGTATTGAATTTATTGAATAATGGGGAGTTCTTGGATTTTTGGAGTTTGTGGCTTTGGAGTTGGAGTTTTTGGAGTTTTGATTTTTTGATTTTTTTGATGTTTTTCCATCAATGCTAAAGGGGGAGATTGTTGAGAATTTGTTGATATGATTAAGCATTGTTTTCATTGATGCCAAAACCTTGGATTTGAAAGGCTATACTCTAGATGATGTACATAGTTGATCTATCCTATCATATGCTATGATGTTGTGTTATGTGGAGATTATCCTTGATCTAGATAATAAAAGTACTTCTTTTTGGGACATCTATGGAAGCTAGTTAATGAAAAATATTGAAGGCTAATCTTTTGCTATAGGTTGATAAAGCTTACTCCGGGTAACCTTGCTATCAAAAACTTCATGTAGCATGTTACAAGTTCTTGTATGTCAAATTTCATTTCTCTAGTTGGTACTAGAATTGATGTTGATTGAGATCTGGTCTTGGTTGTTGTGTTCCCATTAAATGAATGTTGATCGAGATTTGGTCTTGGTTTTGGCATTCATATCAATTGATGTTAATCAAGTTTTGGTCTTTTTTGTGGTGTTCTCATCGGCTCTGGAATATAGTTCATGTAATTGAAAGTATGATATCTTATGTATGACCTATTCTTGGTCCCTTGGTAATGTTGTAAGAAGATACTTATGTGTGACCTACGTTTGGGTCTGATGGTAGTGTGTCCAACCTTATTGAATATTTTAAGGTTATTCTTTATTCCAACATGTTTTGTGGTGATCTAAATTCAAATGATGTTTGGATGACCTAGAAGACCTAGATGAGAATAAGTGATATGTGTGAACAGTGATAAGGGTGGAAAGTATTGAGTGACAAGGATCAGAGAAGGAAGTTATGGAAAGTTTTAGGAGGAAGCAATCTACATTGCAAGAGAACATCTTTTTGGGTGAATACTTAGAAGAATATAAGTGATATGAGTGAATAGTGATAAGGGTGTGAAGTGTTGAGAACATCTATATAAAGAACATATTTTTGGTTGAAGACTTAGAAGAATATAAGTGATATGTAGAGAACATATTTTTGGTTGAAGACTTAGAAGAATATAAGTGACATGTGTGAACAATGATAAGGGTGCGAAGTATTGAGTGACAAGGATCAGAGAAGGAAGTTATGGCAAGTTTCAAGAGGAAGCAATCTATATTGCAATGATTGTAAAAGGAAGGTGTGCAGAAGATTCTTTACTTGTTCTGCTACACACAAACATTGTTCTCTTAACCACAACTAAATTCATACATATGTAGATGCAACTTCATCATTTCACTTTTGTCAGCGAGACTATTTATCTAGACTATTCAACACTTTCTCACCTTTGTCCCTTGAATCAAAAATTCCTTAAGTGTTGATGTCTTTCACCTTTCGATCATCAGGCTTATACTTTACCTCTTAATTTCTTTGGTAAGAGGAACATCATACCTCCAACCCTTGATGGCTCCCTTTGGACTTCAAGCTTCATCCTTACCTTTTATCCTTTTCGTACTTTTGATAAGGTGGAATCCTTTTTTCTAACCATCGAATCCCGAAAAGGGAAACCCTTGGAGATTTTGTGGTTGCCTCCTTCCTTCTTTATACCTTCCTTTAATATGCGATAATTTTCACTCCCAAATTTTCATCCTCAATGATATGATGCTAATGAAATATAAAGTATGAAGCAATCACAATTCCTAATGCCCCAACCATGCAATAGTTTTTACATGCTTCTTAGGTGATGCCATTAATGCTCTGATTTTTTTCCTTAGCTATCTTTTTTTACTTTTGTAGGTGGATTATGAGTGCCCGTTCTCATTTATTTGTAATGCATTTTCCCTTCTAATGGATCCATGACTAGAACATGATTTTCAAGGGACCCCTCCATCCTTTCACACATAAGCATGACAAAAATTTAGTGCTAGGTTTTAGGTTTTGATTGGGTCGACTATCTTCCTGGGCATGTTTTTCGAGTTATTCTTGATCTATAATGGAAAATATTTTTATTCATCTTAGGGTTCTTCCTCTAGATCCTCTAGGTTTTTCCTTTGGAACAAATGCATTTTTTTCACCTCTGCAATTGTAAATATTGGTTCTATGCCTTTACACTAATGAAGATGAGAATTATTCATGGTTCTCTCCTCTTTTGTGCATGATTAAACTTTCATTACCTTCATATCTGAGTGTTTGTTATCATTTTCATGTATATATGTTGAGTTTATTTTATAATTTCTATTTCGAGAATATTTCTTCCCCTTGAGCACCTTTTCAAACCCTAACCTACCATGATTTCATTTAGGAATCGATCAAATACAAAACAACATGAATCCTTTGGTCCTCTTCTTTAATGTACTAAGAAATATTGGTCAGGAAGAAACACTTTTCCATCTTGGTGTACCAACTCCCATTTCCCTTCCATGCATTCCTTCTTCCCCTTTTCCCCTCAGAGCTATTAGAGTAGGGTGGTTGTAGGATTTATGTGTTTGGTTGTACCAACACATTGCGCTTGTATTAAAAGATAAGGTTGGCCTCCTTTAAAGATTCAACCTCAATTGTACAAGGACGCACATGTTGAGGTCATTTATATTATTTCATTGGAATGTTGAACATCATGTTCAATAGGGTGTGATTTCATTTGACAATAGTTCCATCTATAAGTAACCCAAGCACAACCGAAATTTGTTTAATTTTGATACTCAAGGGTTATTTTAATTTTATTATATCCTAAAAAATGGTCCATGATTGATAACATTTCATATCCCCCTATCAAGTCTACTATGATATCAATGTTGGGAAATGAGAAGTTATTTTAAGGACAAGCTTTATTTAAGTCTTTGAAGTCCATGCAAACTCTGATTCCACTAGTTATTTTCATTATAGGTACAATATTTGATATCCACTTTATGTATTCTATAGGATGAGTGAAACCAATGTCAATAAATTTATTCAATTATGCTTTCACTAAACGTGTGATCTAGGGGTGCATCTTCCTCAAATTTTTCTTAATGATTTTGCATTTGGGAATAGTGGAAAATGATGGAAGACTAATTTAGGATCTAACCTGGGTATATTAATGTATGGCCAAGAATTTTTTTATTTTTTTTCCTGAGAAGAAACTGGTGAACTCTAACTCTTTTCAGTGACTCTCAAAGATGATGCAAAGTGAACAATTCTAGGATTATCATCAATACCCAAATTGACCTCTTCTAATTTTCCTGCAAGAAATGGCGATCTCTCTTGATTTATGCAGAGCATGTAAAACCCTCTATCATTAGGCACTGTAGAGAGTTTTTCACACTCAGATACATCCTTTCTTTTTACTTTTTCATGGTCTAAAGTTGACTTTTAGTTTTCACCTAGAGACCTATTATTTTTATCTTTTTCATTTTTGCGACTAGAGGGTGGAGTATAATACCCAATGTATTTTGTTCTATCAATTTCTATAATAAATTCAACTTTATAATCCTCACTTGGTATTCCTTGCTGAAGTTCCATGAACTCAGCTATTGCTTCATTTTTCTCAAATATGTTCAAGCTTGGAGACCTCCTTGTTGATCTGAATCTAATAGTTGTGGGTAAACAAGGCTTAAGTCACAATTAGTATCATTATAACTTAGGGAATAAGTGGATATAGTAGAAAAAAAGGTATCATCAGGTTCCCTAAAGGTTTATATCTAGAAACGACCACTCATAGGTCTGTTTTGAGAAGAGGATGGTTCAAGATCTCATAATGTTTTAGCTAGGTCATAGTCACTAGAGGACTCATTGGAACCATATTCCAATTCATTAGTCCATTTTGATATGGTAATCCTAAAATTTCTTGATTTAATTAGAAGCATTAATATTTCCACCCAAAGATAACTTAGTATGAGGAGGACTCACTTTTTGTGGTGTATACCCTAACCATGTATTCTTTGGTAACTTAGAAGGTAATAAAGGTTTTTTCATTCTATGTTTTTTCAAACCAATACCACTACATCTATAATAACCTTGTCATTTCATGATATTGAAACCTTTTCCATAATTCTCAACTGGTATTTGTGAGGACTTGGTTTCTTCTTCATCCTTGTAAATTCATGTAGAAATATCTTCACCTATAGTCTCTTTGATTAGTTCACCCCACTTAGTGAACATCGTAGGAGGATTACAAATGACAACCTTAGGTTCCTTCCTAATAGGACAAGGTTTCCCATAAGATTTGGATAATTTTGGAAACATTCCAATGCAAGATAATATCTTGATGTTATATTCTCCACATCTTGTGTCATGGATTTGGACCTTAGGTTTAGAAGATGTAATGGATGGAATTAAATATTTAGCTAGTGAAGAGGGATCAATGCAATGTGATGATGTAGAGGAACAAGGTTCCCAATTGATATGAAATTGATGTTCAATGGTCACTTTCAAACTACTAAATACTAGAATGGGTAGGGATTTCCTGATATAATAATTTTTATGTTGTTGTATGGAAACATAAGAGATTGATTGTACATGGAAGGGATGGTCTTCATGACATGAATCCATAGGTGACCAAGGAGAAGATTATATGGCAAGTCCAAATCCAAGACTTGGAATATCATATTCTAAATGGTGAGGAAAACCCTTATGAGAAGTGTGATTATACCTTCTGATGAACACTTAGCATCATGATAAGATTTGATAATGATTTTATTAGACATGTTTATACAAGCTTCAGATAATACCAATGTTCTGGCCAATTTTAGAGTGCATATATTTAGACTTGCTCCACCATCTACCAAGAATCATTATATTTTTTGTTTATTAATGTATACCTCAAGGTATAATGGGTCATTACGATTTGGTCCGGATATAGGAAGATCCTTCTAAAAAAATATGACATAATGGGTTGTAGCTAAGTATCCTACCATGGCCTTAATTTGTTAACATTAGATTGGTGGGAATAGACGTCTCTTGCAAATATTTGTCCAAAAATGAATTTATTCTTACGGGATTGTTAAAAGTTTCAATATGTATTGATTCACCCTCTCTCAGTAGATCATTATGTTCTAACAATTGGTATCAAAGAACTATGTTCCCTAGAAGAATCTTAATCAGCTCAGGTATATTTTGAATAAGCGAACATAATGGCATGTCAGGAAGGTTCAAGCAATCCACCTAGATTCGATGGAACTAACTATGCTAAGTGGAGATCTCTAATGAAAGGATACTTAGTTTCTCTTGGACTTGATGCATGGATGTCAATTAAGAAAAAATATGTCCCTCCTGCTACTCCTCCTACTAATGCTGTAGGAAAGAAGGACTACGAGAATAATGAGAAAGCTTGGTTCACCATTATGAACAACTTGTCTAATTTTGTGCACATAAAGGTTATGCATTATGAAATATTCTTATGATTTCTAGGAAAAAACGAATTAGATCTATGAAGGAGACTCTGAGGTAAATCTTGCAAAGCTACAAATATTTAGAGCTAAATTTGAAAGTTTATAGGTGATTGATGAAGAAAAATTGCAAATTATCTTTTGAGAGTTGATGATATAGTAAATTCTATTAGAGGATATGGTGTGGAAATGAAAGAGGATGTTGTCATGTTGAATGTTTTGAGGTCCATGGCAACTAAATATGATTCTAAAATTTTGGCCATTGAAAAAGGAAGAGAAATTGATAAACTCACTCTAGATGAGTTACATGGTATATTTACTACTTATGAGATGAGAGTGCTAGGTGCTAAAATTATAAATGATCTTTTGATATTTGATATAGTAAATTATATTAGAGGATATGGTCTGGAAATGAAAGAGGTTGTTTTCGTGCTAAAGGTTCTAAGGTCCATGGAAACTAAATATGATTCTAAAATTTCAGCCATTGAAAAAGGAAGAGAAATTGATAAACTCACTCTAGATGAGTTACATGCTATATTTACTACTTAAGAGATGAGAATTCTAGGTCTTGATTCTTTTAGAAGGGAAATTGCATTTAAGATTGTTGAGAAAGGAAAGGATGGAGTGAAGAAGAAAGACAAAGTTTTAGTCACTATTTCAAACGTTGAAGAAACTAATGAAGAAGAAGAAAACTTCATAAGGAGACTAAGGAGAGGATCCAATAAATATAAAGGTAAGTTTCCCTTCAAATGCTTCAATTGTGGTAGAGTAGGCCAATTTTTCTCTAAATTTCCATACGATAAAATGGATAACTCTAATCAAGAAGAAGATAGTAAAAAGAAGAAGGAATTTTACCCTAAAAGAAAGAATTTGTGAAAGAAGAATAAGATTCTATGAATTCAAGAAGAAAGTGATGCTTCTGATGCTAGTGATAGTTTAGACATGGATCAAGTTCATGCCCTTGTAATGAGAGAAGATAAAAGAGAATTTATATTTATGGATAAAGAAACTAAGGATAAAAAATATGCACAAATTAAGGATTCACATGAAGAAGAAGAGGAGGCAATTGTTCATCGTGAAGGATAATTAATCAGTGTTGTTGAAGATCTTGATGAAATAAGAGATAAATATGTTGATCTCAAGAGAGAAAAAAAGAAAGTGGAAAAGAATGCTGAAAAGGAGACGAACAGACTAAATCAAGAACTTGAAGAATCCATTATGGTGATAGTTGGTCTAAAAGCTCATGTAGAAGAGCTCAAAAGAGTTGAGGATGTTATGAAATCCAAAGTATAATTTGAGATATATAGGAGCATGAAAATTAAAGGAGAAATAGTTGCTTTAAGAAAGGAATTGGACAAGGCCAATGAGAAGATCAATAAGGGACTAAAATTAAAAAGTGTTCCTAATATTCTTAATGAATTGTTGAGTACACAAAATCCAACCAACATGGAGAAATCAGGTCTAGGACTTGAGAAAGGAAAGAAATCCTTTGATAATACCTTTACAAAGCTTTATGAAAGATTTAGAGTAGAAGAAAAATCAGACCTTGGTGGAGAAAAATATGACAATGGAAAATCCTCTGAAAAATGAGAAGTTAGATGCAGTTGAGAAATCTATTAATAAGAAAGAACCAATTGAAGACAAGAAAGTTAACAGAACATTTCCTAATTAACAAAAGAAGAAGCAAAATACTAAAATAACAAAAAATGATGGTTTCACAAGAATACATTATTCAAGGAGATCTAGACAAAGATCTCCTCAACCAGTAGAAGGAAACTCCATGACGAGGTAATCATCTTACTTCAATGGGTATTGCTAGATACTTGTAACAATTTTGGTCATAGGGCTAGAGAGTGTGAATTAATTTCAAGGAGAAATACAAATTTCATAAGCAAGAATCCATTTGCTCCTCTAGTTGATATTAATGTATTTTTTTACAATTGCAAAAATTTTGGCCATATAGCTAGAAATTGTAGAGAATTTTTTTTAAGACCAAATACTCAATCTAAGAAGAATAAAAATATATCCCCCTTAGTTGAAAAGGAAACAAAGGTCTTCGAGAAAAAGGAAGAAAAAGTTGAAAATAAACCAGAGAAGGTTTGGAAGGAGAAAGAGCAGAGCCCTACTATGTCTATGATTTCCCAAAATACATTACATGCAAAGGAACAATATTTGTGGGTAATTGATAGTAGTTGTTCCAAGCATATGACTGGAGATAAATAAAATTTCATTAAACTTGAAATGAGAAAAGGAGTTTTAGTAATCCTAGATGATAATGTATTTTTTAAGACTTGTGGTAAAGGAATTATTAGCATAGATGGGAAGAAGAAAACTAAAGATGTGCTCTATGTTGAAAGTCTAAAGAATAATCTTCTTAGTGTTAGCCAAATGTGTGATAATGGATATAAAGTTATATTTGATTATGAAGGCTGCAAGATAAGATTGAATGGTAAAAAAATTTCTCAAGGGATAAGGCCTGATATCAATCTCTATAATCTATGTGAGGTGGAAGGCCAAACATGTCTAATTAAAAAAACATATGAGAGTTGGCTATGTAATAGAGGATTGGTACATGTGAATTTCGACAATCTAGTGAAAGTAAGATCAAAAATATTAGTTATAAATATGTCTAATATTGCAAAGCCTGATAGCATCATCTGCCAAGGATGTCAACAAGGAAAGAAAGAAAATTTTAAATTTCCCACAAAGGACTATTAAGCTACAAAACCTTTGGAGTTAATACATACTAATTTGTGTGCTCCAATGAGAAAAAGGGTATTTCAAGGAGAAATATATTTCATGTTGTTGATTGATGATTATACTAGAATGGAATGTCACATTTTTGAAGGAAAAGGTTGAGGTGTTTGAAGAATTTAAAGGTTATTAGAAGTTGGTAGAAAATGAGACTAGGAGAAGAATCAAATGTCTCAAGTCAGACAGAGGTGGATAATTGATGTCGAGTGAATTCATGGAATATTGTGAAGATAATGGAATTAAACAACAGTATTCATCCCCAAGAACTCCACAGAAAAAATGGTGTGGTAGAGAGGAGAAACGAGATTGTAAAGGAGATGGATAGAACCATGTTGAATGAGGAAAAATTGATAAACACATTTTAGAAAGAATTAGTACAAACTAATGCATACATTCAAAGCATAGCTCTTATTAGATTTAACAATGGTAGAACACCATATGAATTATGGTTCGGTAGGCTTGCATCAGTCAAGCATTTCAAATTATTTGGTAGTAAATGCTATATCAAAAGAGAAGCTAAAGATTTGGGATGTTTTGAGTCAAGATGTGATAAAGGGATATTTCTAGGATGTTCATCTCAAAGAAAAGCTTACAAATGTTACAATAAGAGATTGCATAAAATTATAGAGTGTACATGTCAAGGTTGATGAAAGTCAGGCCAAGTCTAGCAGAAACAATCTAGAAAGAGAATCAGATGATGAGGAAATAGGTGCAGCAACAAAAGAAGAAGAATGGGAAGAAGATAATGAGCAAGAGGTTGAATGTTCTCTTGCAAAATATGTGAAAAATAATCATCCTATAGATCAGATAACTGGTGACAAGAATGAAGGTGTGTAGAATAGAAGAATACTTGCAAAGAAAAAGGAACAAGTGAACTTTGCCCTCTTATCCCAAATTGAACCAAAAAATTTTTATGAATCCAGTAAGGATGAAATTTGTAGGAACTCAATCAGATTGAAAAGAAAAAAACATGGGAATTGGTTCCTAGACCACCAAACAAGAATGTAATTGGCACCAAATGGGTATTCAAAAATAAGTTGAATGAAGATAGAGTTGTGGTCATAAACAAAGCAAGGTTAGTGTGAAAAGGATATGCTCAAGTAGAAGGTATTGATTTTGAAGAAAGGGTATGTGCAGGATCATCATGGAAAAAATAGGCCCTTAAGTGGCAATAAAATTTAAAAAATTAGATTTAGGCAACTTGACGTAAAAATTTGAATTAAGTTATCTATATTATTTTAAAAATATGTAAGAATAGAATCTGTAGAAAATTGAATATAGTTTGTAAACTACTAGGTTTATTTTATTTTATTTTAAATCTATTTGGTGAAAATTTGAAATTTCAATGCAATAGTACTTAAATTTCAAGTAAAAAATGAGAAGTAGGTGTTTGTCTGACCACCCTAACCACAATAAAAAGATAATATTTTTTTATAATATTTTAGATATAAGTAGGGGAATCATGTCCCAATGTGATGCACATTTTTTTGTAATTTGTTTCCAAGTAAATAATTAACTATGATTTTTTTATTACAACTTTTAAAAAATATAAAAAATCATATGTATAACCACCTTAACTTGGTCAAAACTTCATGAATTTCAATTATTATTTTTTTAATCCTATAGTATGTGACACATGTTTTGGATTAAAAAAATATGATATTGTTTGAAAGCTATAGATTTTTTTCAATCAGCCTATCAATCAGGACTTTATTCGTAATTCAAATAGAAAATGAATAATAATTATTTATTAAATTAAAAGTAAAGCATAATTCATATTGGTGGAAAGCTGAGAATCTCTTTTAAAAACCCTTTTTTTTTCATCAATTTTGGGTGAAAAAAAGTTGTTAGCCACATGGGCCATCATATCATTTAGATATTTCCACTTTTTGGCCCATCATGATCATGCACATACCCGAAACATTTGCTTCAATTGCATGATTAGAATCTATTAGAATGTTTCTTGAATTGTTTGTGAGTAAAGTTTTTAAAGTATATCAAATGGGTGTCAAATCTACATTTTTGAATGAAAACCTGGAAGAGGAAGTATAAATTGAGTAGCCAAAAGGTTTTGAGCTTTCAGAGAATGATGGTTATGTCTACAAATTAAGAAAAACATTGTATGGTTTGAAGCAAGCACCAAGGGCTTGGTATTCAAGACTGGATCAATATCTACAACAACAAGGATTCAAGAAAGGTTGTGCTGATAGCAATCTATATCTCAAATCTAAAGGTGAGTATATGTTCATTGTTGTAGTATATGTAGATGATATTATATTTGGTGGTAGTAGTGATGTAATGTGCAAAATATTTGCCAGAAACATGCAAGATGAGTATCACAAACCAAGTATGCAAAATAAATTATTAATTTTTTTGGCATGGAGGATTGTAAACCAGTTAGTACTCCCATGATTACTGGCTACAAGTTGAGTAAATCAAATGAGTCACCTAATGCAGATCAGACTTTGTATAGATCAATTATTGGAATTTTTCTATATCTAACTGAATCTAGGCCTGATATAATGCAAGAAGTTTGTATGATAGATAGATTTTAGGAAACACCAAAAGAATCATATTTCAATTCAATGAAAAGAATCTTTAGATACATCAAAAGAACTATTGACTATGGTTTATTGTACCCCACAAGAAAATATTTCACTTTAACAACATATATAGATGCAGATTGGGTAGGAAGTGTGGATGACAAAAACAGTATGAGTGGAGGAGCATTATTTTTGGGAAATAGACTAGTTTCTTGGATGAGTAAAAAACAAGTCTGTCACCCTTTCTACTCCAAAATAAAAATATGTTGTAGCAACTATGTGTTGCACTCAATTCCTTTCGATGAAGTATACAATAAATAACATAAAGGTAGAGTACAATGAGCCTACTTCAATTTTTTGTGACAAACCAAGCACCATTAATATCTCAATGAATCCGGTGATGCACTCCAGAACAAAGCATATATAAATCAAGTATCACTTCATTAGAGAAAAGGTTGCAGATAAGGAAGCTAGAATGGAGTATGTTCCTACCATGGAACTAGTGGTTGATATAATTACAAATCCTCTTTCTACAGAACAATTTCAATACTTGAGGTAGAATTTGGGAATAGTTTCTCCCATAGCATATCACTAACCATTAGTGATAGGGCATTTATCTAGGGGGAGCTTCATTAATAAATTTTTTAACCCTAGTTAAGAATAATGTGATCAAGTCATGTAAAATCTTGTTGTACCATTTCTAATGACTTGATGGTTCTAGAGTTTGTCATTATTGCAGCATTTCCTCGGGGGGAGTGTACCCTTTGCAATTAATGTCAAAGGGGGAGAAAGTGATGCAAACTAGAAGCTTGTTGAGAAGAGAAGAGATGTATGTCATAGGGGAAGTTGTGTTACAATATGAGTAATCAATTTGGTGTAGAGGTTTCATGGTACTTGGATGAACAGTTAGAGTTTTTCCATCAATGCCAAAGGGGGAGATTGTTGGCATATAGTTTTTATTCATGTCAAAAGGGAAAATATGGAAAAGGAGATCAAAGTCATTGGATTAAAAGTTTTCCTAACCTATGTCATGGGGTTCTCAAGTTTCAAAACAATCTAACTTAGTGACTTAGTCATGTTGGTGACCAGCCCCATTGCCTAGGTTGGCAATGTATTGAAGATGTGAAGAAATAATTATATGTCGGCATGTCACGGGTTTGCAAAAGTTCACAACCTCTGAGTAGAGGTTCTGAAGTTCATATTTTTAGCGACTTATTGATGGAGTGATAAGGGATGTGGAAAGGTCATTGGATTGTTGAGAATATATTCAAACAAGTCTTACCAATGATCATCAATCACGTCGATAAAAATCCTTGATGGCATCACCTATCCACCTCATCACCATCTCACTAAATTGTAATCCTCAACAAGGATGTGGATTATAATTCATCCAATCTTGTCATTCCATGTGTCTGCTTCATCATATTTTTCACCCACATCATTATGATTAGATCCCACTCAAGCACAACCTTCACATCGCCATGTTGGAGAGACATGGATAAAGGTATCACCAATGCCATACAGTCTTGTCTATAACACAATGATATACTGAGAGGGGAATGAATTAGTAGATATTGAAACTTTTAGTCCTTTAATTTTTTTTTTGCAAATTCAATCTTAAACTCAAATGTGCAGATCAAAATACTAACAGATATAATAACCACAAGCACAAGAGAGATCAACACATAACACTAGATATATGTGGTGTTAGTGAATGAATTGGCTCATGATAATTATGCTCAAAATAAAATACTCTTAACCCACTTAGCACTAGTATCAATCTGCTAATAGCTTTGGGAAACCATAATTGCATTTTTGGCTTTCCTCTAAATTTTGGAGGTACAACTCCCTCACATGATTTTCAATGAATAAATCTAAACTAAAAAATGATATGATTTTAACCAAAAATTTGAAAAGGTAACTAATGCAAGTTCATAAAAATGACACTCATGTGAGAGCAAGAAAGACTGCCATAAGAAATCAACATAAAGATTGAAAACTTATAACTATCACATCAAAAAGATAATGTCATGTTGCAATAAATGATGGCCCATAGCCAATCCCACAAAGAAGAAATAACTATATGCACGCATAATGCTAAGATGAGTGTACTAAGCCTGCCATTAAATTCATAATACTAAGATCATAAACTATTATAGATTAGCATAAATGTAGATCCCTCTCGATAAAACCACTTGGTGTATATCTAGAAAAAAAAAACCTATCAATGTCTCCATTCACCAATATATAGCAATCCAACCTCACTGAACGGTCGCCAAGGCCGTTATCTAATTTGGGAGCATTCTTATTCTATTCTTTACCTTGAAACCACTAAAACTAGATCGACATCATTAGCCTAGGAAATGAAATAACATTGTCAAGAAAAGAAATCTTTATCTTACCAACAATTGCCAAATGACCCCTCGCATAATTGAATAATTAATGCAGCCTCACAGGAAAATAATATGACAACATGTGTCTATTGCTCAATTGGAAATGCAATTTAAATTATTTCAAATCAGTCTTTACTTGAATTGAATTGTAGTTCATTAAATTTCCTTGGGGAAAATCCTCAATTTCTAATCCATCTTCTATAAACTCAACTAGTGCTACCACCCTTCGACATTCAAGAGCAGCAAACATGGTGAGAACCCAAAGTGATGGCAATTCTGCAAGTGACTTCCTAGTCTTGAAGGAAATTGAGTATAGCCCATTTCTCAAGCATCTATTAGAGCAGCTGAAGGAGGTCTTCATGGTGCAGAGCGAGGTAGAGGATGAAGTGTTTCACATCATTTTGGGCAAAGCATTTCTGAACCAAGCACAATTGCACACCACCACAATTTTGGATCACTTCATTTATACTAACATCAGGAATTCGGGCTAACACAAGTGGGGGTAAAAGAATTGGAGCACCTAGTAAGGCCTAAATTCCATCACCATGTTAGGGTGGCGATCAATGGGCTCAGTCGCTATCCTTGAAAGGGATCGATAGTTGATGCCATTTGCATTGCATCAGCTATTTAGGATGAAACATTGGAGGAAGTTGTCACTCTTTTACATTCTAGAGTTATGAGAAATGATATGAGATTATTCACATAGTTCCTACAATCAAACGAGAATGTTTTTTTTCTTACACAAGTGGAACACCTCCAGACTATGAGTGAGAGCCTACAAGTCCTGATATTTGCTCTATGTGTTTGAATGAAACTACATCTTTGGCCTTTTGTTGTCGATGTAACTTTTTGTAAAGATAAAAAACAATTTTGGATTGTCGATACTATGTATACATGATATCATATATAAATAAAATTTCTCTTTTTGGAATCTCTAGGTTTCCATACATGGATTGTTTGTTCCTATTCATAAGCCATTTGAAAATGGTGAATTCTTTTCTTTGTAATGTACTAATTATGTGATTTAAGTTTTCTGCAATTTTATTAGCACCAAAATGCTCCCGAGTGGGGAAATGAGGGGCTCACATAACTCAGTAAAACATTGTCTAGATTAAGAGTAGTACTCAAAATGTTGTGCGAAATATAACTTGTAGAGGGAGTCATTAAACTCTAACACAAGATGACTCATCATACAGATTAACCACAAACACACTTTTCCCAAGGAATGCTAAATTAGAAAGAATTCATAAAACACCACCAACCAACCCAATGACCGAGTAAGCAGTAAAATGTGAAGTTAGGGGAACTAGAGAAAAATTTGTCCAAGTTTGAAGATGGACAAACAACACCACCCGAGTAAAAATTAGGCCAAAATTTGGCCAAAGAAAATGGAGAAAGATAAATAAAGGAATAGGAGGTTATATCAACAAGTATAAATGGCTCCAATTGGGGACCTGAACTATGTAGGATGAGGAGAAATCGGTATGAATGACCAGTCCTTTTACATTGGGAAATGGAGTCAAGAGGGAGGGAAAGCATACACCAAGCCAAACCAAAACCAACAAATGACCAAAAATGAAAGAAACCTAAGACACCTACATGCACCTAGACTAAGTGCAACACACCCAAATTTTCCAAGGGCCTATGTGAAACCATTGACTGGCTGGGAGAAATATATATCAGTGAGGAATAGTGAGGAATATATACCTGTGTGAAATAGTGAGGAATATCGATGAAGCATCTTGGTTGAACTCAACAAATTTTTAAGGAAGATGAATATGAAAATGAGATTTAAAAGCTCAATGGTAGGTGTACCAAAAAACAACCTCTCCTCATAAACTTTGGTCCTCCTTCAAACTCTCTTGGGTCTCAATAACTTTTCTGACAAAAAAATTATTTGAAAGGACTCCCTTAGAGAGAGTCTGGCCACATGCATCAAGAACGAAAACCCTATCAATTGTAAGAATAAATTCACCTCTACCTCTTCAACATGATTTAGGTTTCCTAGGAGATAGCTCTGCATTTCTATATTGGTCATTGAAGTCCTTTCCTTTCAAAACATGCAAATAAGGTTGAGCATTCCTTTGCCTATATTGAAGATCACCTCTCGAGCCTATAGAATTTCCACTTGAAAGGTGAGTAGCACAAGGCTGAGTATCCTTTCTGATAATATTCTTCACATTCCCATTAGTGTGACCATTCAAAATAATACTCATCTTAAAATCAAGTTCACAAAGGGAACACTCTAGGATGGAATCATTTTTTATCTTTGGTTGTGGTTCTTTTTGTTGGTAAAGCGAATGATCTTTTGATAGAAAAATTTCACCCTAAGAATCTAACCACACACATGTCTCACCTCCATCTAGTTTAGGACTAGCAGTCTCTTCATTGTTTCCTTAGTTGTGACCATCTCCAATCATTGATGAGCAACATCCATACTCAGTTATAAATTGATCAGCAATTAAATTTAATAAGAGAGCGTTATCATGTGCTCAAATTCATCTATATTGAAGAGAGGGTTTGGATGTATTGACCATTTTTCTTCACCTTGAAAAACATTGATCGTGAGCTCTTCTTATTCTACCAGATGAGGAGGTGTTTTCTCCTCCATTATTTCTATGGGGGAGGAAACCCCATTTTTAGAAATAGGGGAAAGACTTGACATGGGACCTTTTTGATCCATTTTTGAAGTGGAAGGCTTATCCTCATGAGGAGGGAAGGAGGCAATTAGGTTCCTATTTCATGGCTCCTCATCTTCCTCATCAGTAGATGTCTAGGAGTCACTTTAAACCTCAAACGATTTATAAAAACTAAAAACCTAATCATTGCAATGTTGATCATATTCCTCATTGTATTATTACATGCTAGCAAAGATGGTCAAATTAATATTTTCAGCAGTCAGGTGAGATAATTTTACCTCTTCATGATTCTTAAATCGATACTTAGAGGATCTCCTTTGACTAACTTCAAGCTTTATAATTGTACTTGGTGTCCATTTTCTAACAGTTATAAAATCATCTTCGATTTTAACTGCCTCTAATTGAGCTTTCGTAATCCTACGCACTTTATCTCTTTTGAGGATTAATTGCACATCAAGTTCTAGAGAAAAATTAAATATATGGAATTGGATTTCTGCACTTGGTTTTTCTTGGACAGGAATTTGTTGAAGAGACTAATTAAATCGGTACACAAAGTCCCTCATTGTTTTAGCTCTAATCTTCATGATTTTGAAAAAAAGTCATAAGGTAGCTACAACATTGATTGAGATTTTATATTTCTAAAGGAACTTCATATTTAAGACATCCCATCCTATGATGCTTCCATTTTCTAGCTCTCTATACCATTCTATCACTTTTCCAACCAAACTATCAATAAAAATTCTTATGAAAACGTCCTCTTGAATTATTAAAATTTCACTTATTGTAGTCATAGAAAGAATGTGCTCATCGGGGTCTTGTTCATTTTGGCCATAAAATATAGGAAACTATTTTCAAGAACCATGGGGATAACTATCATATTGTGACAAGACAAGGGGGATAACTTGATTACACCAAATATTTAGGGCCATGGATGATCAGAGTCACCAATTCACATGAGAGTAAAATTGAAAAGAGATATTCTTGATTAATTTTTGGGCGATAAATGAGCCAAAGGTGGATTCTGAGGTTCAGGAAGGCATGGGTCCCTTGGGTGATGAAATGACTGATTAGGCTGATGATCAAGATGGTACGGAGGGTTTTTGTATTACAAAAATATTAATCTTGGAGGAAATTCCATAATAGGCATAGGTGGGCACTTGGCCAATTCTTCCTCTTCTTCCAAGGAAAGATTCGCTTGCGTATAATCTATAGAATTTCTTCTATATCTCCAAGTGAGCATATTTTTTTGTGAAATGATGTCTTCTTACTCTTCTCCCAACCAATCTAAGTCTGGCTGCAAAACATGAAATACATTATTATGCGGACGTACCATCTTGTCACATGACACAATAGGAATCGTCAGACTTTAATTAACTAAATTCTATATTTCTCTAGCAGAGTCGCCAAAAATTTGCTTGCGAATGAATTGGATCATGATAATTATGCTTGAAATAAATGAATCTCAATCCACTTAGCACTAGTATCAATCCACTAACAACTTTGGAAAGACCACAATTGCATTTGTCTCTTTCCTCTAAATTTTGGAGGTATAGCTCCCTCACGTGATTTTTAATGAATTAATCTAAACTAAAAAATGGTATGATTTTAACCAGAAAGAAGAAAAGGTAACTAACACTAGTTCATAAAAATGATGCTCACATGAGAGCAAGAAACATTGCCATAAGAAATTAACATAAATATTTCAAACTTATAAATATCACATTAGAAAGATAATGTCATGTTGCAATAAATGACGACCCATAGCCAATACCACAAAGAAGAAATAACTATATGCATGCTTAATGCTAAGATCAGTGTACTAAACTTTCCATTAAATTCATAATACTAAGATCATAGACTATTATACATGAGCATAAATGAAAATCCTTCTTGATAAAACCACTTGGTGTATATCCGGAAAGAAAAAAAATACTTATCAATGTCTTCATTCACCAATATATAGCAAGCCAACCTCAATAAATGGTCGCCAAGGCAATTATCAAATTTAGGATCATTCTGGTTATGTTCTTTACCTTGAAACTGCTAAAACTGGATTGACATCATTAGCTTGGGAAATGAAATACCATCGGGCAAGAAAACCGATCTTTACGTTACCAACAACTATTGAATGACCCCTCACATAATTGAATAATTAATGTGGCCTCAAAGGAAAATAATACAACATTTGTCTACTGCTTGATTGGAAATGCAATTTAATTTGTTTCAAATCAACCTTTACTTGAATTGAATTGTAGTTCATTAAATTTCCTTGGGGAAAAGCCTCAATTCCTAATCAATCTCCTATAAATTTAACTAGTGTTACCATCCTTCGATATTTAGGAGCAGAAAACATGGTGAGCACCTAGAGTGATGGAAATTCTACAAGCAACTTCTTGGCCTTGGAGGAAATTGAGTGTAGCCTCTTTTTAGGCATCTATTAGACTACCTAAAGGAGGTATTCATGGTGCAAAGGGAGGTAGAGGAGGAAGTGCTTTGCAACATTCTAGGTGAAGCATTTCTAAACCAATCACATGTTTACAACACCACCATGTTGGAGTGCTTCATTTATAGTAGCATCAGGATTTTTGGCTGACACAAGTTGGGGGTGAAAGCATTGGAGCACTTGGTAAGGATGAATTCCATCACCATGTTAGGTTGGTGATCAATGGGCTCAGCTACTATCCTCAAAAGGGACTGATAGCTGACGCCATTTGAATTGTGTCGACTATTTAGGATGAAACATTAGAGGAAGTTGTCACTCTTTTTTGTTTGAGAGTTGTGAGAAATGATATGAGGTTATTTGCATAGTTCTCGCAATATGAGAACCTACTATCACCTACGCAAGTGGAATGCCTCCAGACTGTGAGTGAGAGCTTGCAAGTCTTGATATTTTCTCTGTGTTTGAATGAAACTACCTCTTCTACCTTTTTATATCGATGTAACTTTTTGTGAGAAAAACAAATAATTTTGTATTGATGATACCATGTATAAAAAATATCATATATAAATAAAATGTCTCTCTTTGGTATCTCTTAATTTCCATATATGGCTTGTTTGTTCCTATTCATATGTCTCTAAAAATAGTGATTTATTTTCTTTGTAATGTACTATTTATGTGATTTAATTTTTCTACACTTTTATTAGTACCAAAATTCTCTCGAGGAAGGAAATTATGGGTTCACATAACTCAGTAAAACATCATCTAGGTTAAGATTAGTACTCAGAATGCTACCTGAAATATAACTTGTAGAGGAAGTCATTAAACTCTAACAAAAGATGACTCATCATATGGATTAACCACACATACACTTTTTCGAAGGAATTTTAAGTTAGAAAGAATTCATAAAACACCACCCAATGAACCCAATGACCAAGTAAGCAGTAAAATGTGAAGCTAGGAAAATTATAGAAAACCCCGCCCAAGTTCGAAGATGGAAAAAGAACACCACCCAAGTAAAAATTAGGCCAAAAAGTCAACCAAAGAAAATTGAGAAAGATAAAGAAAGGAAAAGGAGGTCACATCAACAAGTAACATGTGGAAAAACCAAGATGGGAAAAACCACGGTGATAAATTCTTCTATGATCTACTATCTTAATCCAAGCTCACCAGCGTCAAAATTTAGTTACAATATTTAAGGGCTACAACCCTAGGGAAGATTCAACTCCTTATTTTAGAAGCAAAACCTTTAGGGATGCTACAACACGCTGATCTAAGCTACAAATCAGTGCAAATGGAGGCTACAACCTCTTAAAAATTTCTACAATCAATTATGCATAAAATGGTTTAGCACAACCTACAATGCATCAATTCAATACGTAAGCTTTCTCTCACTGTTCTCTCTTACTTCATTGTAACAAACTTCATGTATTTTTAAGATTTTTAACTTTTTGTTATAGTTATCTGCTTCAACTTGCAAACACATTTTCTTCTTAGTCCTTCATAATAGTTATATTCCTTTCTTTATTTTTAGCTCTTACATAACTAAATCTCAATTAGGGTTTTTCACTTGTTGCCTTCTTCAGCAAGTTTCCTCTACATTGAGACACACACCACTGTTCGAAACATTATTAAGACATTTGATAGGATTTTTAGATATAAACATCCCCTACATTGAGCCATATATCATTCAATTATAATACAAAGAATTTTCCTTCATTCTCTCTCTATAAAACCCTAAGATCTTATTAAGCATTAAATGTATTCTCCTATTCATTCGATCAGATTTGGTCTTGATCAACATGAATCTTTGCACCACCAACTTCTAGATTGGATCACCTCTCACAAATGTTCATTAGGGCAGCTAAGTAATTTTATTATGTTCCTATGTCGATTACCAGATTGAAACCTTGTTCATACTTGTCATAGCCATTTTAGATCTTTATGTTTGAATTCTTGTTCTTGATCTTCTCTCTCGCACCATGATCCTATTATTTCTCAAACCTTTTAACCCTAACCATTAGATAATAAATCATTTAAATCTCCATCATTGATTTTTGTGTTCTATGTCAAGGCATATCACATGTCTCTTTGTTGAAGAGACATTTACTACAATTCTACCAACGTCCATCTTTCTCTTCGATATGAACTACCATGAATACACGGGCCCACATGCCACACAATTCACAATGAGGATGTGGATTTCCTATTCAGCAATCATTGGTCACCATTTGTCAGCATTCATCACCATCCAACACTATCATCTTCCTATTAGGTCCCACTTATCTTTTCCCTTTATCACTCCGTCGAAGAGACATCTTCCCAACTCCTACCATTATGGTGTTTTCATGCCGATAAATCTTATCTTTCTTATCATTGCTATGGACAAGTGGTCCTTACACCATACAATTACCACATGTCATCTTCTTTTTTTTGTTTCTTTCCATGTGTCATCAAGTCATTTGTTTCATGGCTATTTCATCAATGCACGTCATCCTTACCTTCCCAAGTCCCACAACTGACATCACATTATCCTATTGTCATGTCAAAGATACATGCTTAAAAGTCCTGTCAAACTACCAATGTCTTATTGATGGAAAGGTCATTGGGTTTTCTAGAAGACATTCAAATAGGTCTTGCTGATGATCATCAGTCACACCGATAAAAACCCTTGATGACATCACATGTCCACCTCATCACCATGTCACTACATTGTAATCCACAAAAAGGATGCAAATTACAATTCATCCAATCTTGTCATGCCATGTGTTTGCTTCGTCATCTCTATAACCCATTTCATTATGATTTAGTCCCACTCAAGCACAACCTTCATTTCACTGTGTCAGAGAGACATTGACAAAGGTATCATTGATACCATATGGTCTCACTGATAAAATTTCCACACTCCTTATCACTCCATCAATAAGTTGCTAAAAGTATGAACTTCATAACCTCTAGTCGAAGGTTGTGAATATTGAAAACCTATGAAATACTGACATACAACTATTTCTTTGCACCATCAAGACACCACCAACCTAGGTAATGGGTTTGGTCACCAACATGACTAAGTCGCTAAGTCAAATAGTTTTGAAACTTGAAAACCCTGTTACATAAGTTAGGAAAACTTGGAATCCCACGACTCTAATCTCCTTTGCCAGATTTTCCCTTATGACATAAATGGAAACTATATGCCAACATGGATATGTGAAGCAACTCAAGAATTGATATTTACATGGGAGTTTTTACTAGATGGTTTAGGAGGTTATACTAACTTTTTAGTTACATATTTGAAGAAGCCCCTTGCAAGGTCACTTTATCTCTTTGGGTGGTGAAGACACATTTTGGATTTTTCTTGATGGTATTGGTAGAGACATTGTCATCTAAGGCTTGAATGTTATTGGAAATATACTTATATGAGACCCTAGTGTAATTGGCATTATTATTTGTATTGTTCCCTGAACTGTTTGTAATTGGAATTATTTTTTGTATTGTTTCTAGTAAAAAAATTTCTGTCATTGGGATTATTTTTGTTTTCTTTAAAAATATTAACCAATCCTTTTGCAATAAGATCTTTCTCAATGGAGAATCTTTTTTCAATTACATCCAAAAATGTGTTGCAATAACAGATTCTAAGTTGTTGCATTCATTTTGTATTGATTTTTTTGAAAGAAAAATAGGAACTAACTATTTATTAGGCATGTGACAAGGAAATTTTCTAGCCATACTTCACCATCTTTGAAAGAATTAAGTGACTCCCAATATTTTTGTTTAGTTAAGCATAATTTCACAAGGGTCATGTCACTTTCAATGTTATAGGTGTTGAATGAACAAGACAAGTGAGGGGGGTGGATTTAATTATAGAAAATTAAAAAATCAAAACACTCAATAGTAATTAGATCCACATGCATTCATTAAAGCATTATTCTGTTAAAGTGATTAAACATGAAATGCAAATAACAACACAATACAGAAGATAACAAAAAATTTATGTGGAAATACTAATCAGGAAAAAACCATGGTGAAGATTAGCTCAAGGCATGAGTAATTGCAAAACTGGTACAAGGGCTCATTATTAGAATAGGAATTACTATCCATAAAGGTTCACAGCCAGAGCTCATTGCCACAAAAATAACACAAGAAGAAAGAAGAGTTATGTTACACAAATAAAATCTTAATGCAATAAGGAATCTACCACAAATGCTCCAACAATCTCATAGTATTGGATGAAATATTTTGAACATCAATTGAGTACCTCTAGGAATCCAATGCTTGACATTCACACTACTCTACTCAATTTTGCATCATACTCATCACCCACATCAATCTCACATCTATATTTCTTCTCTCTTGCATCTCACAACAACATTACTTTTATTTATATAAACCTAAACCTTGAAAGCCTTCTCCAAGGTCAAAAAATATTTGTTACACTTACAAATTTAAATTAGGTCAACACCTAAATATTTTGTGATGGATAGGAACAAAGGGAACCTATATAAATCCTCAACTAGGACCCAAATAGATCCTAACAAATCTCAATACACATCTAGAAGCCTTTCATGTAGTGTTAGCACTAGGTCGACCATTACTTGTGTTAAAAGACCATAAAACAGTAACTACACGCTTCCTTAGATCAATCTAAAAAATTTAGACAATAAAAATCAATGGAACATGATCTATAATAATCCTCAAACCACTTGAGATCCATCAAACACTTCATCCAAACTCATATCATACAAATACTTCAGCTCAAAACAACTGATAAACCTTACTTGTACATTGGCACATGAGACACACATTGTACTATACCAAATCAAGTGAGGGTGAGTGCAAGATCATAAGGTTCCAAAAAGTGGTGATCTAACCCAAAAGTGGCTTATTGCATTTTTTTTATTCGAATTTTAGGAAATGAAAAGGGTTTATTGATAAAAGAATAGCTTTCCACCAATATAAGATATGACTTATTTGGAATTAAATAGATAATGATTATTGATCTTCTACATCCATTCTAACTAAAGTACTAATTCATAGTGTTGAGAAAGTATGTCTCAAATTCTAGTTTGAAGCCTCAGAATTCAAGACTTGGCAAAAAAATTGTAGTTCTTAGCCTTTACCGCCATACCATGGCTGTTCCTTTTGTGCTTCTACCACTTTACCACGGTAGTCTGGTCTGCCCTTGGTAGTACCATGGTGACGGGCTTGGTGGTTACTACCTTACCGCATGTGGTGAGTTTACTCACCGTGGTGGTCATGGTAGGTGGCTTGTTGCTTGCGTCATCAGTCATCGCCTTACCGCGGTGGCTACGGTGAAGCCGCCAATAGTGGCTTGGTTGTTACTACTCCACTGCAGGCGGTGAGTTGTCTCACCATGGTGGCCGCGGTGAGGCCGCTAGTGGCTTGGTCGGCGGTTACTGCTGCATTGTGGGCGATGGATCCTCTCACCATGATGTCCATGGTGAGATTACCAGCAGAGTGCCTGGCGGTTAACGCTCCACCGTGGGTGGTGAGCTTGCTCACCACGGTGGCTACAGTAAGACTGCTAATGGTCTAGCCGATGGTCACCGCCCTACCACGGGGTAGCCTGGCAGCCTCTGCAGTAGCGCGGTTTGACCGCCATACCATGGTAATGGAATTCGGTCGCAGCGATAGAGCAATGTAGCCTTGGGTGAGCTCAGGCGAGCTCACCATTGTATCATGGCTGGGTCGTATGGACTCGACGGTAACACAGTAGAAGGAAAATGAGATCGGAGCTCGATTGACTGAGTTTGACTGAGCAAGACCAAAATGGTCAAAGCACATAGTGAATGAAAGGTGGACACATGGCAGTTTGATAATAGCTTGATTGGTTAAAGACCAATATAGTAAAAGTAGTAAATGCATACCTTGTTCGACTGATGACAGGACCCGATTATGGTAAGGAAGTAAATGCCTGGGTGGCTTGATGAGATCAGAGAAGATCGATGGGGTAGTGGAAGTTCGATGCATGAACCTGAAGCCATGGGATTGGTTGATAAATTGAATGTGATGTATGACTTTTTTCAGTCAAATACAATATTTAATGTAAACCAAAAGGTGACAGTTTTGATGTGTAAGTTGAGTGCAAGTCGATGCAAGTCTGATAGTGAATTCATTGTATACTTCAAGGGAAGTATTTTAATAGTGAGATTAATCTTGAGAGCTGTTGTGAGCTGATCAGAGAGTAAGGGGTGATATTGTATGTAATTGATTATTACTGTAATACAATTGTTCTTGCTTGGTGTGGTCAGTTTTTTACACGAAAAGGTTTTCCCACATGAATACTTGTGTCATCTATGAATGCTTATTACTATGTTATCTCATTTATGATGTTTTTATTCATCTCAGTAGTTTTAGAAGCTATTAGAACTAGTTTTTTCTCTTCTCCTCTATTGTATTAGTGTTAAGGGAATTTATTCCACACTGTTGGGTCATTAGATCCATCCCTATTTTCCCTTAACATAGATTGATAAAATAATCTATAATTTTTAAATGATATCACATTTTTTGAGTCCAAAAGATGCATCACATTCTATGCTTTCCATACTATAAGATAAAAAAAATTATTTTCATAAATTTTTGACCAAGTTATGGTGGCCAGACAAACAAGTTTTAATATTTAAAAAAAAATTCTAATAAAAAAATCATAACTAATTATTTACTTGCAAAAAAATAATAAAAAAAAATGTGGCACATTTGGGCATGTTTCATCTACTTATATTGAAAGTTCTAAAAAAAATTTGATTGTACTTACGTTGGTTAGACATAGACCTGCCTTTTATTTTTTTCCTAAAAATTTAGTACTACTATATTGATATTTCAAAATTTCACCAAATAGATTTACTTTTTTCCTAAAGAGGACTAGTATCTTAGAAAATACATTCAATTCTATTCTTACATATTTTTAAAAATTATGTTAATAACCTATTCAAATATTTATGTCAAGTTTCCTAACTCTATTTTTCTAAATTTTCATTGCCACTTAAGGGCCTAGTTTGGACCCCCCATGATCCCTCATTGACCCATGAAATATTGAGTATAAAAAGATACAAAAAATATAAGAAACTTCCCGAATCTGCAAAACCTAAAGCCAAACTATGAAGAAACACAAACAAAATACATTTCTCCTAAGACAAATAAAATACCACTAAAAACTTGGTTCACACACTGGTGAAAATATCTTGCTCTATACAATAATTCATAAACCCAAATTTTGAATATAGTATCTACTGAAAACCATGAAAAAAATATCAGATCCACATAGGCATAGAATCAATATAGAGGAAACACAAAGAACATCCCAAAGCACACTCTGAACACTTGCACAACATTTTTTTCTCTATTTATCAAATTTTATCAAAAGCAATTGGAAACCGGGTACCAGAGACATCATCTTAGCACATGAATTCATTCCAACAAATCTCCAGATACTACAACATAAATACAACTCCATATACTCACAATACCTTCTTCAATTCTCCAATATACATACACAAGTTGCAACAACTTATTTCTCACAATTTTCTCAATATCCTCCATATTTTCATCATGCAACAAACCTCCTTAACACATAGTTGAAAACAATGACAACACGGGTTAATAGAAATATTTTTGACATCAATGACAACACCTTAATACTTACAACAATCTCTCCCTTTGTCATTGACGGTGTTGGTTTATTTTCAAGATGAACCTTGAAAATTGTCTAAAGGATAACCAATACTTATGCTTAAGAACTTCAAGATTAGTGGCCAATGAATGGGAGATGGTTTCTACACATTTTCCCCCTACACTTCAAGTTTTTCTAAACCTAGGAGGGTAATCCCACACAATATAACTATGGATTTATGCAACCAAATGACCATGTACATTGGAAATAATAGATGAATTCTCATGTAAGTGCTCAATAAATAGAATATTTCAAAAGGATGGCTAATCCTTCACATCAATCAATATTCAAAGAATGAGAAAATAGAAGTAAATTGGACTTCTAGAAGAAAAATATAAAAAAAAATCATTTAAAGGTTGTTTGAATTCAAAAAAATTCTTTGAGAATGGGGAAAGAAAACTATGAGAAACCATTGCCTACCTTGGGCTACAGATTCACATATCATACACACAATATGATAATATTATAACATAAATCTTGATGACCAATGGATTTCATCGCATTATGACAGAAAATTCTACTTAAGAATGTCATGAAACTCTACTTAGCAATCCACATGAAAATACAACACCCTCATTACCTACATGAAAGAATTTACACCACTCCTTGAATGGAAAGAAAAAAATAGATAACTCAAACAAAAAATGTGTTTGAAGTACCTCAATAAATTTGTTATTTCAATTCAAAAGATGTTACATCTCAGTCATGGAGAAAATCATATAATAGTATGCATTCAAATCTGTGCATTCAAGTTACAAGAGCATTACAATATATGGATTTACAATATATGGATATTTACCCTCATCATTTAACAATCCTAGTGTTGGTTTTCCAAATCAACAGATCAAATGAATCCTAAAGACTTAGCCAATTTCTTATGTTCGAACTCACAGACGGATTTGGCCAACTAACAAGAAATGGGATTAGCACACATTTCCCCTGCATTTCAAGCTCTGTAGGACCTAGGGGGCTAACCCTTTAGCAGCACCTAGTGATTTAGGCACACAATTAAAATGATATTACTTAATAGATAATGCTCTCACAAAATTATGCTAATAAACCTAAAATATCACTCAATATTGGCTAAGACATTGAGTGAATCTCATTAACCAACATGGAGAACATAGAAAACACATAAACCAGAATACATAATTAAAATGGTTTATGATTTAATAATTTGGGACCAAACTGAAAACAAGAGAAGCATGAAAACTTGACCAGTGCTAATAAGAGGGCTATGGAGTCACATAACCAACATCTCATCCTACAATGTTGAACATGTACTAAAGATCTTTTACAATTGTTATCAAATTATGATAACAAGACCACTAAAGCTTCATCTAGTAATCATTCTTTACAAATTCACCTAAAACACAATAATCCTGTCACATTTGTTGAAGCAATTACACTATCCCCTGAATAATAGGCAATAATAAGTTTAGCTGGCACTTATTAAAGAAATTACATCATTCACATAATAGAAAGCAACAAATATTGCAACTCAAATACATAAAATGTGCATGAAAAACCTTAGATAATTTTCATTATTGAATTCAAAATAGCACTACATTGCGGCAAAGGAGACAATTATTAGATAAAATATAAATATGAAAGGATAATTCAGAACACACACTTCAGATTTAATGACTCAATTACAATTCTCCCTAGCTTTGCAGTTCTACCCAGACCTTCTTCCTGACTTGCAGAGCTTTGAAAAATTTGGTACCCAAACAATGAGAGAATAAAGAGAATATAAAGAAGAATAGAAAGCCCTAGAAGAAAATCTGAAAATGCCATCTAGCAGCTCCATTCCTGTTGATCAAGAAAATTGTAAAGCTTCTCTCATCTCTCTTCCTGCAACAAACTTTTTCTTCCAATTCTTCCTTTGCTCCAAGTTGCTTAGCAACAAAAAAATTGCCCATGTGGAGAATCTCCATCATTCACCCAACTATGTGAAAATATCTCCTTGCCCATGAAAACTCTATTTCTGTCTTTTTTTCTTTGTTGCAATTGCAAATATTTGCATATTCACTTTATATTTTATCTCTAGTTATTAAATTTTTCAATCTTCAATATTGAGGCTTTGATTCATTTAACTGCCTAGCACATCCTACATTACTCATTAAAAAATTTCCTTGTGCACTTTAATATTTTACCCATTTAATTAAAATGGGGCTTTCTAAATTTTATATCCGAGTAAAAAAATGTTTCCCGTGATTTTCACACTCAAACCATGGTTCAAAATTTTCACATTTAGTGGAAATTTTCACCCACAATCCATATTTAAAATATTTATCTCCTTAAAACTTATGGAGAACCCACTCTTTTAAAAATTTAGTTATTTTAAAATAAATGGGAAAAATATTATGTCAGCCCCTCCAAGACCTTTTAAAATTTTTACCACGAGTAGTATTTAAAGGTTTTAAATGTTTTTCTTTTGCAGAAAAAAGTAATTAAAAATTATAACTATAGGGTCCCCCTTTAGTTTTTTTTTACCCCTGCATATGAAAACACACCCGCTCAATGAAGGATTTTCCCAGACCCACATAACACATGGCACAATCTCGCCAATCTTGCAAGAATTAACTAGCTGGTGGGCATCTTGTTTGGGTGAGCCAATAGGGAGTGGCTTGAATTTGGATGCATTTTCATTCTTGTTCTCCACTATCGATCTTTCTTTGTCTCTTTCATTTTACCTAAATCCTTTATGCACTCTACTTCTCACGAGTCATGGCGAAAGGCTACTGGAGGATAAAATTCCCTCAAACACTTGTGATATATCTCCACTGGAAAGTGAAAGCTCCAGTGCGTACCAATACTTAGACAAAATTTCGTCAGTAGTGTGATGGGTGCCTCCTTGGCTGCATTTTCTTGAAATTTTCCATGGTGTTTTCAATGCATAGAGTTATTGCATACTCTAGGCAGCTGCAATCATAGCGTCCCATGAGACTACATTCATTTTGGATTATGACAGTTTCACCCACATTGAATGTTGGGAACCATGTTCATTTAGCATAATGTCGCCTTCATGCTTTGATGGATGATCATGCTTTAATGGCTTAGTGTGTGGCTACTGAGGACTTTCCAACAACTCCATTTTATACATACCCTACCACCATGGTGTATTAAGCAATCAAGGTATTCCATAAGATCACATTTATTTGAGGTTTCTCTAGCAACTGGTGTGGCTATATTTTTCTTGAAAGTTTTAAGACCCTATCAACATAGCCACTTTGCATACATAGAAATGGTATTCCACTCCACACACTTGTTGGATTGAAAAGACACTGAGAGGGGGGGGGGGTGAATCAGTGTTATTAACTTCTTTACCAAATTTAACTGAAACTGAAATAAACCAGATATATGCTCTCATTTATCAATGATAGAATCATTCATGTATTGAATACAATTACATAAACTTAAATGAGAATAGTGAAACATGTCATTTTAAAGCAATATAGCATTGAACCAAATGAATCAAATAAAATCAAATAGACACAAGATATGCCGAGTGGAAAACCCTCCTGGGGTAGAAAAACCACTCTTGAACCTATTGCATTTTTTAGGCTTTCATTTCAATAATTATTTTGGCAATGCCTCATTGGATGATTTCTGAGCACCGACTCAAGGAGCACCAACCCCTCTATTTAGAGACACCAATCTCAAAGAGCACGAACCAATTTTTTGTTTTTCAATAGAACATACAATGATACAGAGGATCTCTCTATTTCCTTCATTTCTATCAAGTGCCTCTTGACAAACAATGCATAGAATTCTCAAGAGTCAAGAATGACTCTTTAGAGTTCCATCCATTATCAAGCCTTAAGACAACTTGAGGAAAATCTAGTTACATTCTCAATACAAATTCTCATCAAACTGTATTACAGTGGTGTGTTGTTTCTTTCTTTTTCTCACACTATGATTTTCAATCTTTCATGATACAAATACAGAAAATAGATAACACACCGTGTTTTCAAAATTTTCAGCATAAAAAAATAATTACCCCATTTCAACACTAAATAGAATTGCACTTTTTTTAATTTTTAGGTTTATTAGAGATGATTAAGCCCTAATATCTCTTTTTTGAAAAATTTACAGATTACATCATAATTTGCAACTTTCAGTTACAATTGAAACTATTTTTTACTAGACAAAGGGAGGAGGTGACCTTTTCCAATGTTTTTACATCTTTGATAAGTTACTGTTAAGGTAATACAGAGTTCATTTTGCAAAATAATTCCTCTAGGTATGACAAGAAAAAGTAGTATGTAAAATAGAAGTGACAAAACCCTATCCTGTCGAGCAACTTGCAAGGGCAAAGATTGACCGAAATAGTATCAAGACATGCATGAGCGCATGAATAATAACCACTGAAAAGAAACTTCATAAGAAGTAACTAAGAGTTTATTTTAAGCAAATGAAACCTCATAAAGAATGTACCCAAAGAGAAGCTACCCATAAACCCAGATGAAGCTGAGAGAATATTCCATGAACAATACCCATTATAGTAGCTGCAATTTATAAGTAACTGACACAATAATGCTCATTAATCGAAATCATTATGTTGTGAAATTGAAATCATAAACTGAATCATTTAAGAAAAATTACCAATGACTCCAAGAGTGAAACTGAGAAGATTCTTTAGGTTTCACAAATACCCACTACCCAGAAAATGCCATTCCTTAAATATGATATGGTAACACTATTCAAAATGTGATTCTAGGCATGTGAAATTCATTATAATTCTATTTGATAAAAGAGTAAACCAAATCTTCAAATTCATGTAGAAACAAACACTTATCCCTTATTAACCTTGACTATAAGGGTAATGGTTCTACAAAGATAAATAAATTAGTACCTGTGAAAACCAAAAATGAATTTCTCATGAGAGATTTACTAGATCTACAAAGTGACTGAGCAGCCCGAGCTCTTTCCCCATTTGAGATTCCATCTGATGGCAGGACACCGATAGGTGAAATGACTATTGTCATGGTATTCCTATCTTCCTTATATGCTAACAAAGAATAGTAACCTAGTAGATTTCTCAGTGAAATGACTGAGAGAAAAATACCTTGATGGTGGCTAGAGTAAGGTTCCAAACCCTTCAAGCGAAAGAAAACTAATTTTGACCTAAACTTCCAAACCAAGCAAACCGTAATCCTTTGAAATGTATGGTAGCATTTGGAGTCCGAAAGGACAGTGATAAAAAAACTCATAATACTCTTTTAAATTCGTGGGAAGTTCAAACTAATCATGCCAACAAAAATCAATCTCATAATACCTTTTCAAATCTGGGGAAGATCAATGACTTGCATGTCAATAGGCATTATAAAATTTGATTGATTTAGATAGCGTGAAAATATCGACCAACAAAACCTTTAAAGAGTATTGATATGACCACATTACTCATCACATGTCGAATTCCCAATGAACAAGGTTCAGTCACATCCAGTGTGACTTTAACATATTAACCAATGCCTTTACCTATTGTCGGCTTTTAAGCCTTGTAAACTTGCCAATATTAACCTGAATGCAATGTAATATGCATTCCCATAGTGAGCCAAACACAACTTTCAATGCTAAGAAATATGAATTAAAAACAGAAACGATAGCCACCTCATTATAACCAATGCTATATAATGTGTGAAATAGTATCTAGAAACTTATGAAGAGATAAAGATTGAATTCATGCAAAGTTCACAAATCCATACTCCCATGCCAATTACCATATACAAAATGAGAATGAATGATCAAAGTGTATCTCAAAGCCATAAACACAATAATGAACAAACCCCTATATTATGCCAAAGACTGAATACCAAGTGCTCAAAACATTAACAAAATTATTCCTGATACCCATGCCACTAACTGAAAATAGAGAAATATACCTTTGACGAATATCAAGAAAATATTTCAATTTCAAGATGCTTGTAATTGATCAAGCCATAATTAATGAACCTATAGAAAAACTGAACATGCCAAACACATGTAATCAAGTGAAACACTAAAGCACAAATTATCAAATCAAAAACATGTCACCTGAACAATGGAACATAGAACCTGTAGCCAAAATGCCTCAACTGAGATCTGCACATGGAGTTATGTTATCAGTACCACCATATATAGTAACAACAGTGAAGTAAATATGCCAATCAGGAGAGCATATCGAATGAGTGAGTAACCATCAAGATGCCAGAGTACCATATATTGTCATCAAGGACAAATTTGCACAAGAGAGATTCAACAAACTCCCCCTTTGTCCTTGATGGAAAAAACTGAGCTACCAAGCCAAGATGAAGTACAGGAACCAAATGCTCATAATTGTCCCCCTTTTTTTCATAAGGATAAAGCGAAGTCAACATAGATAAACCAAAAGCAACTATGAAATTTCAAAAAACTGTAGAAGTAACCTTTGAGCAACAAAGTATGGGCTACATGAAGAGCTAACCAGCTCCCTCTATCACTGAGATAGACTGATTAAGATAATAGAGATTGAGAGAGAACTCCCAATCTAGACCGAATTCTTTCAAAAATATCTTTAGCCAATAGTTTTGTAAAAATGTCAGCAATCCATGCTTTTGTAGGAACATGTTGCATAGTTACCTCATTTTCCAGCACCTTTTCATGAAGAAAATGAAACTTTATAGTTGTGTTTAGTTCGAGAGTGCATAACATGATTATTTGAGATATTGGTTCAAATAGTATTATCACATAGAATATTAATAGGTTTTGGAATTTCAATACCCATATCTGATAATGACTGTGACATCCAAATTACCTGAGTATAGCAAGAAGTGGCGGCTATATTTTTTGCTTCAGCAATAGAGAGTGAAACAAATTCTTGTTTTTTGTTGTGTCAGGCCACTAAACGATCACCAAGAAAGAAAGAAACACCACTGGTGCTTTTCCTATCATCTAGACAACTTGCCCAGTCAGAATAAGTATATGCCACTAAAGATAAATCATTACTTCTTGGATACCAGAGCCCATAATCAATTGTGCCTTGTACATATTTAAGAATTCTTCTAACATCATTGCTATGGGATTCCTTAGGAGATGCTTGAAATCAAGCAACCATGCAAACAACTTGCATTATGTTAGGTCTTGAGGCTATTAGATATAATTGGCTGCCTATCATTGACCTATAGTTAGTTGGGTTGACAACAACAGAGTCATCAACTTTGCTAAGTTTACAGCCTGTAGCCATTGGAATGCTAACAGGATGACTTTCATCCATTTGAAACATTTTTAACATTTATTTTGCATATCTTGCTTGAGATAAAAAGATGCCATATTCAAGTTGTGAAATTTGAAGACCTAAGAAGAGTGACAATTCTCCCAACATAGACATTTTGAATTCAAATTCCATGATTTTTAAGAATTTTTGACTCAAGGCAATATTGTTGGAGCCAAAAATGGTGTCATCAACATAAATTTCAACAACAAGAATATCAGATCCTTTAATTTTAACATACAGATTGTTGTCTACTCCTCCTCTAATGAAACCTTTTGATAGTAAGTGACTATTCATTAATCTGGAGTACCAAGATCTAGGAGCTTGTTTTAGGCCATATAGAGCCTTTTTCAGCCTGTAGAAATGACTGGGTTTATTTTTATAGGTAAACCCTTCAAGATATTCTATGTAGACTTCTTCTTCTAAGTACCCATTCAAAAAGGCAGTTTTTACATCCATTTGATATATAGTAATTTTTTTGAAAACAGAATATGCCAAGAAAATTCTAATTGATTCAAGCCTAGCAATTGGTGCAAAGTTTTCACCAAAGTCAATACCTTCTTTCTGAGCATATCCTTTGGAGACATATCTAGACTTGTTACGAACAACATGGCCACTTTCATCATGTTTTTTTCTAAAAATCCATTTACCACCTATGACATTTTTGTCATCTAGTCTTGGGACAAGCTCCCAAGTCTAGTTTTTCTCAATTTGATTGATTTCATCCTGCATTGCATTAAGCCAACATTCATCAGTTAGAGATTCATCAAAGTTTTTGGGCTCAAACTGAGTGATTAAACAAAAAGAAGCAAGCTCACCTATGTGAAATTTTTCATCATAGTTAACTATTCTTTTCCTTATTTGAGCTCTTGCTGATTTATCTCCTATAATCAGATCTTTATGATGGTTTCTAGCAAGATATTTTGAAGGAGTTTTAGTTTCACATTTTTTAGAGATGATTTCAGCATCTTCAAATTTTGCTTCAGCTAGTTTAGGAATTGTTGATTTTGTTTCAGGCTTTGCAGTTTCAAAGCCTTCAAAAATTATATCAAGTTCAAATTCTTCCTCTTCATCATCCTGCATAGGTTCAACATCTAAAAGTAGATTTTCATCAAATTTGACATTTACTGATTCAACAATTTCATTCAGCCTATTGTTAAAGCATTTAAAGGCTTTGTTGTGAGTAGAGTATCCTAAGAAAATACCTTCATCTGTCTTAGATTGAAAACTGCCTAAGTTTTCATCATCTCTCCTGATAAAACACTTGCAGCCAAATATTCTGAAATATTTAATTGAGGGAGATTTACCATACCACAGTTCATATGGAGTGAAATTTGATTTCACTCTAATCCGGACTCTATTCAAAATGTAGAAAACTGTATGAACAACTTCTTTCTAGTACATGTTTGGCAGATATTCTTCATTCAGCATAGTTCTTTCCATCTCTTTTATAGTCATGTTCTTTCTCTCAACTACCCCGTTCTGTTGGGTTGTTCTGGCAGTAGCATACTATCTTTTTATGCCATGCTTTTCATAGTAGTCTATGAATCCTTGTGAGGTGAATTCACCACTTTTGATAGATCTTAAACATTTCAATTTTAAATCTGACTCTCTTTCTACCATTTTTCTAAAAACTTTAAAACATTCAAAATATTTTGATTTATTCTTAAGAAAGGTAACCCATACCATACAAGAGTAGTCATCAATAAATAGCATGAAATATTTCTCACCATTGATAGATCTAGTCCTTGTAGGACCACATAAGTCAATATGAAAAATTTGCAAAGGTTTAGTAGAGGAATGTTCCTTGGATTTAAAGCTTACCTTAGTTTTCTTTCCTTTAAGACATTCTTTGCATACTGCATTATCAGGCTTTTTCAGAATAAGTAGACATCTTACATTTTGATTTTTACTAATTCTAACCATATTGTCAAAATTAATATGACCTATTCTCTTGTGCCACAACCAACTTTCTTCAACATGACTCATTAAGCACATACCTTGATTTTTTTCATTTCTAGAAGTGTTAAGTAAATTTTAGACATTTCCCTTAGTCCTTCTTCCAGTAGCAATAGCTTTTCCAATCTTGTTTTTTATTTCACACCCCTGTAAAGTGAACAAGACTTGATAGCCACTATCATAGATTTGACTGACACTCAGAAGGTTATGTTCTAATCCTTCTACATAATATACTTTGTAAATAGGAGTGTCTTCATTGAAAAAAAGAGAACCTCTACCTTTGATTTGAATTCCAGAGTTGTCTCCAAACTTTACATATCCACCTACATAATCTTCCAAGTTAGTAAAATTTTCTTTGTCACCTATCATGTGGTTTGAACATCCACTATCGAGGACCCATAAGTCCTTTTTATTTGAGTGGAAGGCAATTTGAACTAACATAGTCTGTTTTATGTTGTTCACAACTTTGAGTTTCCAGACCTTGATTATTTTCAGTTGTTTATTCTACTGATCAACATTATATTGCTTAGCAGAATGACCCAAAGACTTGCATGTGAAACATCTAATCTATCTTGCAAAGCCTTGATTCTGCCTAAAACCAAATCTAGGTGTTCTAGAATTCATAAATCTGAAAGAGTTCACCTTGTTACCAAACTTGCTGCAGAAGTAACAATACCCATAAAAGAGAGGGTAGGAGTTATAAGCCATTATGGTGCTCCTAAAAGGATGAGCACGATCCTTGTCAAAATTAGGATGTTTGAGTTCAGGACTTTTGTTTCCAGAAACAACATTGTCCTTTGCACTGTTATTTGAACATTCAACTTTCACAAAACCAATACCAGTTTTATCATTGTTCAATTTCTGTTTACTGAGCATGTCATTCAGTTCAAGAGTGCTCTCATATTTCTAAATGGTCTTGTTGATATCTACAATCTCATGTTCAAGTTTTTGAATTTCTTGATCTCTAAATCTTATGCCAATACAAAGTCAGTCTTCAACTCTTTTAGATTCTTCAAGTCGAGTTTTTAATGAGACTATCTCAAGATTTATGAGTTGCTCCTGTGAAGTATCTTGAGCAGTATTTTTCTCTTGAGCACGCATTTGTTTTTTAAGTTTCCTTAGCTCTTTTAGAGCACATTTCAGTTCTTGTTCATAATCCACTTCTCCATCTTCAGCATCATTGTTGTTAGTCTCATCTTGCTGAATGATTTCAGCCATGAAGATATTTTCATCCTCTTCATCTAAAGAATCTTTAGATTCAAAGTCTATTTCATTTTTTCTGAACATACTTTTCTTCTTTTTGAAATTGAATTTTTGTTTGGGTCTATAAGCCTTTTTCTTGGCAAGATTTTCAGATTTTTCGTTATCACTGTTTGTGTCACCATAGGGGAACTTTGCAGCAAAGTGGCCTATTTTTCCACAGTTAAATCATTTGGAGGGAAGTTTTCCCTTATACTTTCCATAACTCTTTGTGAGTTTCCTCACAAAGTGGGATTCTTTAGAATCAGAAAATTATGATTCAGTGAGTTCATCCCTTTCTTTCCCTTCAGCATTAAATGTTGTTTCTTTTGTAGTGGTGTTGTTTTTACTAATCCTCATTTCATAGGTAGTTAGAGTGCCTTGTAGGTTGTCAAGGGTAAGCTTGGTAAAGTTTTTCTTCTCTTCTAGAGTAGCTACCTTAGCTTTAAATTTTGTTGGTAAGGTTCTGATGACCTTGGTTACAACATCAAATTCCTTGACTTCTTCTCCCAGACTCTTCATGGAATTGACTATTTCATCAACTCTCAAAAATTAGTCAGCTACTTTTTCATCATCCCTCATTTTTAATTCTTCAAACTGGTGTTTTAAAGTGAGGACTTTAGACTATTTTACCTTTTCATTTCCTTGATAGATAGTTTCAAGTTTAGTCTAGATTTCCCTAGCAGAACTTCAGTGCATGAATTTGATGAAGACATCTTTAGTCAAAGCACACAGAAGAGCATGTTTTTCTCTTGCATTAGTTTCATATCTTTTCTTTTTATCAGAAGTAGTTAAAAAAGTAGTTGGTATAGTGTACACAGACAATAGTATTCTCTAGACATCGAGTTCAATATAAGTTAAATAAGTCTCCATTCTGATTTTCCCAAATACATAATCAATTCCATCAAATCATGGAGCTCTATTCATGGAAGTACCTTCATGAGTTTGAGAAATTTTGAATAGACTCCAAGTCCAGAAACAATCCTAGGTTGGAAAGACCTATCAGAGGACCCTATGCTTTGATACCAATTGTTGGAGTGAAAAGACACTGAGATGGGGGGGGTGAATAAGTGCTACTAACTTCTTTACCAAATTTAACTGAAACTGAAATAAACCAGATATATGCTCTCATTTATCAATGATAGAATCATTCATGTATTGAATGCAATCACATAAATTGAAATGAGAATAGTGAAACATAGCATCTTAAAGTAGTAAAGCACTAAACCAAATGAATCACAAAAACTCAAATCGACACAAGATATACCAAGTGGAAAACCCTCCTAGGGTAGAAAAACCACTCCTGAACTTACTGCCTTTTTTAAGCTTTCATTTCAATAATTCTTTTGACAATCCCTCATTGGTTGATTTCTAAGCAACGACTAAAGGAGCATCATCCCCTCTATTTAGTGACACCAATCTCAAATAGCACCAGCCCCTTTTTTATTTTTCAATAGAAAATACAATGATATAGAGGATCTCTTTGTTTCCCTGATTTTTGTGAAGTGCCTCTTGACAGACAATGCATAGAATTCTCAAGAGCCAAGAATGACTCTTTAGAGTTCCATCCATTATCAAGCCTTAAGATAGCTTGAGGAAAATCTAGTTAGAGTCTCAATACAACTTCTCATCAAACTGTATTATAGTGGTGTGTTTTTTCTTTCTTTTTCTCACACTCTGATTTTCAATCTTTCATGATACAAATACAAAAAATAGATAACACACTGTGTTTTCCAAATTTTTAGCATAAAAAAATAATTACCCCATTCCCACACTAAATAGAACTGCCCTTTTTTTAATTTTTAGGTTTATCAAGATGATTAAGCCCTAATATATTTGTTTTCAACAATTTATAGATTACATCATAATTTGCAACTTTTGATTATAGCTGAAACTGTTTTTTACCAAACAAAGGGAGGAGGTGAGCTTTTTCAATATTTTCACATCTTTGACAAGTTACTGTTCAGGTAATACAGAGTTCATTTTTGTAGAATATTTCCTCCAAGTATGACAAGAAAAATTAGTATGTAAAATGGAACTGAAAAAACCCTATTCTGTCGAGCAGTCTGGAAGGGCAGAGCTTGACCAAAACAGTATCAAGACATGCGTGAATGCATGAATAATAACCACTGAAAATAAACTGCATAAGAAGTAACTAAAAGTTTATTTTGAGCAAATGAAACCTCATAAAGAATGTTCCCAAAGAGCAGTTACCCATAAACCCAGATGAAGCTGAGAGGATATTCCATCAAGAATACCCATTATAGTAGCTGCAATTTATAAGTAACTCGCACAATAATGCTCAATAACCAAAATCATTATGTTGTGAAACTGAAATCATAAACTAAAGTATTTAAGAATAGTTACCAATGAATCCAAGAGTGAAACTAAGAATATTCTTTTGCCTTCACAAATACCCACTACCCAAAAAATGCCATTCCTTAAATCTGATATGGTAACACTATTGAAAATGTGATTCTAGGCATGCGAAATTCATTATAATTCTAACTGAGAAAAGAATAAACCAAATCTACAAATTTCATGCAGAAAAAAACACTTATCCCTTATTAACCTTGACTGTAAGGGTAACGAAATAC
>CM021104.1:60639366-60802376 GCA_007115665.2 Sequoiadendron giganteum
TCTTCCTTATATGCTAACAAAGAATAGTAACCTAGTAGATTTCTCAGTGAAATGACTGAGAGAAAAATACCTTGATGGTGGCTAGAGTAAGGTTCCAAACCCTTCAAGCGAAAGAAAACTAATTTTGACCTAAACTTCCAAACCAAGCAAACCGTAATCCTTTGAAATGTATGGTAGCATTTGGAGTCCGAAAGGACAGTGATAAAAAAACTCATAATACTCTTTTAAATTCGTGGGAAGTTCAAACTAATCATGCCAACAAAAATCAATCTCATAATACCTTTTCAAATCTGGGGAAGATCAATGACTTGCATGTCAATAGGCATTATAAAATTTGATTGATTTAGATAGCGTGAAAATATCGACCAACAAAACCTTTAAAGAGTATTGATATGACCACATTACTCATCACATGTCGAATTCCCAATGAACAAGGTTCAGTCACATCCAGTGTGACTTTAACATATTAACCAATGCCTTTACCTATTGTCGGCTTTTAAGCCTTGTAAACTTGCCAATATTAACCTGAATGCAATGTAATATGCATTCCCATAGTGAGCCAAACACAACTTTCAATGCTAAGAAATATGAATTAAAAACAGAAACGATAGCCACCTCATTATAACCAATGCTATATAATGTGTGAAATAGTATCTAGAAACTTATGAAGAGATAAAGATTGAATTCATGCAAAGTTCACAAATCCATACTCCCATGCCAATTACCATATACAAAATGAGAATGAATGATCAAAGTGTATCTCAAAGCCATAAACACAATAATGAACAAACCCCTATATTATGCCAAAGACTGAATACCAAGTGCTCAAAACATTAACAAAATTATTCCTGATACCCATGCCACTAACTGAAAATAGAGAAATATACCTTTGACGAATATCAAGAAAATATTTCAATTTCAAGATGCTTGTAATTGATCAAGCCATAATTAATGAACCTATAGAAAAACTGAACATGCCAAACACATGTAATCAAGTGAAACACTAAAGCACAAATTATCAAATCAAAAACATGTCACCTGAACAATGGAACATAGAACCTGTAGCCAAAATGCCTCAACTGAGATCTGCACATGGAGTTATGTTATCAGTACCACCATATATAGTAACAACAGTGAAGTAAATATGCCAATCAGGAGAGCATATCGAATGAGTGAGTAACCATCAAGATGCCAGAGTACCATATATTGTCATCAAGGACAAATTTGCACAAGAGAGATTCAACAAACTCCCCCTTTGTCCTTGATGGAAAAAACTGAGCTACCAAGCCAAGATGAAGTACAGGAACCAAATGCTCATAATTGTCCCCCTTTTTTTCATAAGGATAAAGCGAAGTCAACATAGATAAACCAAAAGCAACTATGAAATTTCAAAAAACTGTAGAAGTAACCTTTGAGCAACAAAGTATGGGCTACATGAAGAGCTAACCAGCTCCCTCTATCACTGAGATAGACTGATTAAGATAATAGAGATTGAGAGAGAACTCCCAATCTAGACCGAATTCTTTCAAAAATATCTTTAGCCAATAGTTTTGTAAAAATGTCAGCAATCCATGCTTTTGTAGGAACATGTTGCATAGTTACCTCATTTTCCAGCACCTTTTCATGAAGAAAATGAAACTTTATAGTTGTGTTTAGTTCGAGAGTGCATAACATGATTATTTGAGATATTGGTTCAAATAGTATTATCACATAGAATATTAATAGGTTTTGGAATTTCAATACCCATATCTGATAATGACTGTGACATCCAAATTACCTGAGTATAGCAAGAAGTGGCGGCTATATTTTTTGCTTCAGCAATAGAGAGTGAAACAAATTCTTGTTTTTTGTTGTGTCAGGCCACTAAACGATCACCAAGAAAGAAAGAAACACCACTGGTGCTTTTCCTATCATCTAGACAACTTGCCCAGTCAGAATAAGTATATGCCACTAAAGATAAATCATTACTTCTTGGATACCAGAGCCCATAATCAATTGTGCCTTGTACATATTTAAGAATTCTTCTAACATCATTGCTATGGGATTCCTTAGGAGATGCTTGAAATCAAGCAACCATGCAAACAACTTGCATTATGTTAGGTCTTGAGGCTATTAGATATAATTGGCTGCCTATCATTGACCTATAGTTAGTTGGGTTGACAACAACAGAGTCATCAACTTTGCTAAGTTTACAGCCTGTAGCCATTGGAATGCTAACAGGATGACTTTCATCCATTTGAAACATTTTTAACATTTATTTTGCATATCTTGCTTGAGATAAAAAGATGCCATATTCAAGTTGTGAAATTTGAAGACCTAAGAAGAGTGACAATTCTCCCAACATAGACATTTTGAATTCAAATTCCATGATTTTTAAGAATTTTTGACTCAAGGCAATATTGTTGGAGCCAAAAATGGTGTCATCAACATAAATTTCAACAACAAGAATATCAGATCCTTTAATTTTAACATACAGATTGTTGTCTACTCCTCCTCTAATGAAACCTTTTGATAGTAAGTGACTATTCATTAATCTGGAGTACCAAGATCTAGGAGCTTGTTTTAGGCCATATAGAGCCTTTTTCAGCCTGTAGAAATGACTGGGTTTATTTTTATAGGTAAACCCTTCAAGATATTCTATGTAGACTTCTTCTTCTAAGTACCCATTCAAAAAGGCAGTTTTTACATCCATTTGATATATAGTAATTTTTTTGAAAACAGAATATGCCAAGAAAATTCTAATTGATTCAAGCCTAGCAATTGGTGCAAAGTTTTCACCAAAGTCAATACCTTCTTTCTGAGCATATCCTTTGGAGACATATCTAGACTTGTTACGAACAACATGGCCACTTTCATCATGTTTTTTTCTAAAAATCCATTTACCACCTATGACATTTTTGTCATCTAGTCTTGGGACAAGCTCCCAAGTCTAGTTTTTCTCAATTTGATTGATTTCATCCTGCATTGCATTAAGCCAACATTCATCAGTTAGAGATTCATCAAAGTTTTTGGGCTCAAACTGAGTGATTAAACAAAAAGAAGCAAGCTCACCTATGTGAAATTTTTCATCATAGTTAACTATTCTTTTCCTTATTTGAGCTCTTGCTGATTTATCTCCTATAATCAGATCTTTATGATGGTTTCTAGCAAGATATTTTGAAGGAGTTTTAGTTTCACATTTTTTAGAGATGATTTCAGCATCTTCAAATTTTGCTTCAGCTAGTTTAGGAATTGTTGATTTTGTTTCAGGCTTTGCAGTTTCAAAGCCTTCAAAAATTATATCAAGTTCAAATTCTTCCTCTTCATCATCCTGCATAGGTTCAACATCTAAAAGTAGATTTTCATCAAATTTGACATTTACTGATTCAACAATTTCATTCAGCCTATTGTTAAAGCATTTAAAGGCTTTGTTGTGAGTAGAGTATCCTAAGAAAATACCTTCATCTGTCTTAGATTGAAAACTGCCTAAGTTTTCATCATCTCTCCTGATAAAACACTTGCAGCCAAATATTCTGAAATATTTAATTGAGGGAGATTTACCATACCACAGTTCATATGGAGTGAAATTTGATTTCACTCTAATCCGGACTCTATTCAAAATGTAGAAAACTGTATGAACAACTTCTTTCTAGTACATGTTTGGCAGATATTCTTCATTCAGCATAGTTCTTTCCATCTCTTTTATAGTCATGTTCTTTCTCTCAACTACCCCGTTCTGTTGGGTTGTTCTGGCAGTAGCATACTATCTTTTTATGCCATGCTTTTCATAGTAGTCTATGAATCCTTGTGAGGTGAATTCACCACTTTTGATAGATCTTAAACATTTCAATTTTAAATCTGACTCTCTTTCTACCATTTTTCTAAAAACTTTAAAACATTCAAAATATTTTGATTTATTCTTAAGAAAGGTAACCCATACCATACAAGAGTAGTCATCAATAAATAGCATGAAATATTTCTCACCATTGATAGATCTAGTCCTTGTAGGACCACATAAGTCAATATGAAAAATTTGCAAAGGTTTAGTAGAGGAATGTTCCTTGGATTTAAAGCTTACCTTAGTTTTCTTTCCTTTAAGACATTCTTTGCATACTGCATTATCAGGCTTTTTCAGAATAAGTAGACATCTTACATTTTGATTTTTACTAATTCTAACCATATTGTCAAAATTAATATGACCTATTCTCTTGTGCCACAACCAACTTTCTTCAACATGACTCATTAAGCACATACCTTGATTTTTTTCATTTCTAGAAGTGTTAAGTAAATTTTAGACATTTCCCTTAGTCCTTCTTCCAGTAGCAATAGCTTTTCCAATCTTGTTTTTTATTTCACACCCCTGTAAAGTGAACAAGACTTGATAGCCACTATCATAGATTTGACTGACACTCAGAAGGTTATGTTCTAATCCTTCTACATAATATACTTTGTAAATAGGAGTGTCTTCATTGAAAAAAAGAGAACCTCTACCTTTGATTTGAATTCCAGAGTTGTCTCCAAACTTTACATATCCACCTACATAATCTTCCAAGTTAGTAAAATTTTCTTTGTCACCTATCATGTGGTTTGAACATCCACTATCGAGGACCCATAAGTCCTTTTTATTTGAGTGGAAGGCAATTTGAACTAACATAGTCTGTTTTATGTTGTTCACAACTTTGAGTTTCCAGACCTTGATTATTTTCAGTTGTTTATTCTACTGATCAACATTATATTGCTTAGCAGAATGACCCAAAGACTTGCATGTGAAACATCTAATCTATCTTGCAAAGCCTTGATTCTGCCTAAAACCAAATCTAGGTGTTCTAGAATTCATAAATCTGAAAGAGTTCACCTTGTTACCAAACTTGCTGCAGAAGTAACAATACCCATAAAAGAGAGGGTAGGAGTTATAAGCCATTATGGTGCTCCTAAAAGGATGAGCACGATCCTTGTCAAAATTAGGATGTTTGAGTTCAGGACTTTTGTTTCCAGAAACAACATTGTCCTTTGCACTGTTATTTGAACATTCAACTTTCACAAAACCAATACCAGTTTTATCATTGTTCAATTTCTGTTTACTGAGCATGTCATTCAGTTCAAGAGTGCTCTCATATTTCTAAATGGTCTTGTTGATATCTACAATCTCATGTTCAAGTTTTTGAATTTCTTGATCTCTAAATCTTATGCCAATACAAAGTCAGTCTTCAACTCTTTTAGATTCTTCAAGTCGAGTTTTTAATGAGACTATCTCAAGATTTATGAGTTGCTCCTGTGAAGTATCTTGAGCAGTATTTTTCTCTTGAGCACGCATTTGTTTTTTAAGTTTCCTTAGCTCTTTTAGAGCACATTTCAGTTCTTGTTCATAATCCACTTCTCCATCTTCAGCATCATTGTTGTTAGTCTCATCTTGCTGAATGATTTCAGCCATGAAGATATTTTCATCCTCTTCATCTAAAGAATCTTTAGATTCAAAGTCTATTTCATTTTTTCTGAACATACTTTTCTTCTTTTTGAAATTGAATTTTTGTTTGGGTCTATAAGCCTTTTTCTTGGCAAGATTTTCAGATTTTTCGTTATCACTGTTTGTGTCACCATAGGGGAACTTTGCAGCAAAGTGGCCTATTTTTCCACAGTTAAATCATTTGGAGGGAAGTTTTCCCTTATACTTTCCATAACTCTTTGTGAGTTTCCTCACAAAGTGGGATTCTTTAGAATCAGAAAATTATGATTCAGTGAGTTCATCCCTTTCTTTCCCTTCAGCATTAAATGTTGTTTCTTTTGTAGTGGTGTTGTTTTTACTAATCCTCATTTCATAGGTAGTTAGAGTGCCTTGTAGGTTGTCAAGGGTAAGCTTGGTAAAGTTTTTCTTCTCTTCTAGAGTAGCTACCTTAGCTTTAAATTTTGTTGGTAAGGTTCTGATGACCTTGGTTACAACATCAAATTCCTTGACTTCTTCTCCCAGACTCTTCATGGAATTGACTATTTCATCAACTCTCAAAAATTAGTCAGCTACTTTTTCATCATCCCTCATTTTTAATTCTTCAAACTGGTGTTTTAAAGTGAGGACTTTAGACTATTTTACCTTTTCATTTCCTTGATAGATAGTTTCAAGTTTAGTCTAGATTTCCCTAGCAGAACTTCAGTGCATGAATTTGATGAAGACATCTTTAGTCAAAGCACACAGAAGAGCATGTTTTTCTCTTGCATTAGTTTCATATCTTTTCTTTTTATCAGAAGTAGTTAAAAAAGTAGTTGGTATAGTGTACACAGACAATAGTATTCTCTAGACATCGAGTTCAATATAAGTTAAATAAGTCTCCATTCTGATTTTCCCAAATACATAATCAATTCCATCAAATCATGGAGCTCTATTCATGGAAGTACCTTCATGAGTTTGAGAAATTTTGAATAGACTCCAAGTCCAGAAACAATCCTAGGTTGGAAAGACCTATCAGAGGACCCTATGCTTTGATACCAATTGTTGGAGTGAAAAGACACTGAGATGGGGGGGGTGAATAAGTGCTACTAACTTCTTTACCAAATTTAACTGAAACTGAAATAAACCAGATATATGCTCTCATTTATCAATGATAGAATCATTCATGTATTGAATGCAATCACATAAATTGAAATGAGAATAGTGAAACATAGCATCTTAAAGTAGTAAAGCACTAAACCAAATGAATCACAAAAACTCAAATCGACACAAGATATACCAAGTGGAAAACCCTCCTAGGGTAGAAAAACCACTCCTGAACTTACTGCCTTTTTTAAGCTTTCATTTCAATAATTCTTTTGACAATCCCTCATTGGTTGATTTCTAAGCAACGACTAAAGGAGCATCATCCCCTCTATTTAGTGACACCAATCTCAAATAGCACCAGCCCCTTTTTTATTTTTCAATAGAAAATACAATGATATAGAGGATCTCTTTGTTTCCCTGATTTTTGTGAAGTGCCTCTTGACAGACAATGCATAGAATTCTCAAGAGCCAAGAATGACTCTTTAGAGTTCCATCCATTATCAAGCCTTAAGATAGCTTGAGGAAAATCTAGTTAGAGTCTCAATACAACTTCTCATCAAACTGTATTATAGTGGTGTGTTTTTTCTTTCTTTTTCTCACACTCTGATTTTCAATCTTTCATGATACAAATACAAAAAATAGATAACACACTGTGTTTTCCAAATTTTTAGCATAAAAAAATAATTACCCCATTCCCACACTAAATAGAACTGCCCTTTTTTTAATTTTTAGGTTTATCAAGATGATTAAGCCCTAATATATTTGTTTTCAACAATTTATAGATTACATCATAATTTGCAACTTTTGATTATAGCTGAAACTGTTTTTTACCAAACAAAGGGAGGAGGTGAGCTTTTTCAATATTTTCACATCTTTGACAAGTTACTGTTCAGGTAATACAGAGTTCATTTTTGTAGAATATTTCCTCCAAGTATGACAAGAAAAATTAGTATGTAAAATGGAACTGAAAAAACCCTATTCTGTCGAGCAGTCTGGAAGGGCAGAGCTTGACCAAAACAGTATCAAGACATGCGTGAATGCATGAATAATAACCACTGAAAATAAACTGCATAAGAAGTAACTAAAAGTTTATTTTGAGCAAATGAAACCTCATAAAGAATGTTCCCAAAGAGCAGTTACCCATAAACCCAGATGAAGCTGAGAGGATATTCCATCAAGAATACCCATTATAGTAGCTGCAATTTATAAGTAACTCGCACAATAATGCTCAATAACCAAAATCATTATGTTGTGAAACTGAAATCATAAACTAAAGTATTTAAGAATAGTTACCAATGAATCCAAGAGTGAAACTAAGAATATTCTTTTGCCTTCACAAATACCCACTACCCAAAAAATGCCATTCCTTAAATCTGATATGGTAACACTATTGAAAATGTGATTCTAGGCATGCGAAATTCATTATAATTCTAACTGAGAAAAGAATAAACCAAATCTACAAATTTCATGCAGAAAAAAACACTTATCCCTTATTAACCTTGACTGTAAGGGTAACGAAATACAAAGATAAATAAATGAGTACCTGTGAAAACCAGAAATGAATTTCCCACGAGAGATTTACTAGATCTACAAAGTGACAGAGCAGCTCAAGCTCTTTCCCCATTCAAGCTTCCATCCGATGGTAGGAGACTGACAGGTGAAATAACCATTGTCACGATCTTCATATATTCCTTATATGCTGACAAAGATCAGTAACCCAGTAGATTTCTCAGTGAAACAATTGAGAGCAAAATACCTTGATGGCGGCTATGGTAGGGTTCCAAACCCTTCAAGCGAAAGAAACAATGTTTTGACCTAAACTTCTAAACCAAGCAAATCATAATCCTTTGCAAAGTATGATAGCATTTGGTGTCCGAAATGATAGTGATAAAAAAAAACTCATAATACTCTTTGAAATCCATGGGCAGTTCAAAGATAATCATGTCGACAAAAATCAATCTCATAATACCTTTTCAAATTCGGGGAAGATCAATGACTTGCATTCCAATAGGCATTATCAAATTTGACTGATTTAGACAATGTGAAAATATCGACCAAGAAAAACTTTGAAGAGTATTGATATGACCAGATTACTCATCACATGTTGAATTCCCAATGAACAAGGTTCGGTCACATCCAATGTGACTTTAACATATTAACCAATGCCTTTACCTATTGTCGGCTTTTAAGCCTTGTAAACTTGCCAATATTAACCCAAATGCAATGTAATATGCATTCCCATAGTGAGCCAAACACAACCTTCAATGCCAAGAGATATGAATTAAAAACAAAAACGATAGCCACCTCATTATAACCAATGCTATATGATGTGTCAAATAGTATCCAAAACCTTGTGAAGAGATAAAGACTGAATTCATGCAAAGTTCACAAAGCCATACTTCCATGCCAATTACCATATAAAAAATGAGAAGGAATGATCAAAGTGTATCTCAAAGCCATAAACACAATAATGATCAAACCCCTATATTATGCCAAAGACTGAATACCGAGTGCTCAAAAAATTAACAAAATTATTCCTGATACCCATGCCACTGACTGAAAATAGAGAAATATACCTGTGACGAATATCAAGAACATATTTCAATTTCAAGATGCTTGTAATTGATCAAGCCATAAATAATGAACCTATAGAAAAACTGAACATTCCAAACACATTTAATCAAGTGAAACACTGAAGCACAAATTATCAAATTAGAAACATGTCACCTAAACAATGGAACATAGAACCTGTTACCAAAATGCCTCAACTGAGATCTGCACATGGAGTTAAGTTATTAGTACCACCGTGTATAGTAACAACAATGAACTAAATATGCCAATCAGCATAGCAAATCAACTGAGTGAGTAACCATCAAGATGCCAGAGTACCATATATTGTCATCAAGGACAAATTTGCGCAAGAGAGATTCAACAACACTCACATTTTTTCTGAAGTCTTTTGTTGAGACAATCTCCTATGTCCTCTCAAGTTGGCTGCTATGTTGATGGCACCTCTATGTTGCATTTCATTAAAGGCTTATAAATATTTCTCAATAGCCCATTTGTGAATACCCTATATTTATCCTTTGCATGACCTTCTTTCTTTTCCTTTCATTTTGAATGCTCCTCCTCTTGCATCTTATTCGTCGAGTGCAACTTTTGAAATAAAATTTCCTCAAACAATTTTGATACATTTGCACTTTCCTATAACCTTAGATTGTTGCACACAAAACATAATTTCCTCAACCATTCCTTTTTATATATTTTCACTTCAGGCGTTGTGGAAGAGAACACCTCTTGCAGAAAAATATTTCTTCTCTTTGAATCAAATGTATCTTTGCATCAGCTTCATGGTGAGAAAATTTTCACCACACAAAAAAAAAATCCATGCAGCCATTGAATTGAGGACACAGAGAAGATACCCCTTACTATTTATTTTTCTCTTTGAAACTATAGAATGGAGAGTAGTGAACTTGATGTACCTGATCAGGCTTATTCATTTTGAAGTTGCCTTTTTAGTAGCATGTAAATGTTCAAATAACCCAATAAAGATTAAATGGAGTTGTGACTTTGTTCCTTGGTGACATAAAAGTGAAATATCACCTTCTTCACTTGTGCTCCATGATACTAAATTTCCTAAATTCACTTGCTCAGACAAGTTACATGCCTTATGTGTGCTTTCACAATTCACTTGCATATGACGCCCTTGCTTTACCCATTTGATGAAATGAATTTCAAACTCCACATTTGAAAGGTGGATTTCACATTGCACTTCAAAAATTGAAAGCAATTACAATTTTATACTCCTCCACATGCTGACCAACTCAGAGAAATTTACTTGATGTCGTTGCAACACTGCAACAATTTCAAGTTCATGAGCATGAAAATAATGTTGGGTCCCATGTGGGCCTAGAATTTTTTTTTTTTGTTCTCAAACAATTTTCTCCCTTGAACTAGTCTAAGACAAATTTTGGATGCTTCAAAAGTGAAAACATGAACTGGGTTATCAATTTATTTTTTCTAGCATGTTTGAACAATGAGACAAACTGGCCAAGTTGGCTTTGGAATCAGCCTGGGAAACTAGGCAAACAACCTCATGGAGTCACAAAAAATTGTAGGCTTGTAGACATCTGACCCAAGAATGGAGTGAAAAATATTTTTTGGCAAAAGGTATCCTAAGGTGAAAGATATTCATTGTCAAATTTTCTTAGTTGAACTTTCTACAACCTGTTCAAAACCAATTAAAACTCACGAAATGATCTCATTGAAAAAATACCAAATCAACTCTTGGTGAGCTACCACTAGACATAATAGATCATTTAGGTACACTAAGCACGTGTGCAAAATGAATTTTATTGAATCATAGTTCTGCACGAGATAGTGGAGTTCAAAGTTGACCTCCCTGAAAGGTTTCTGAAAATGCAAATGCAAAAACTAAACAAATTGCATTTGGTTTTGATATGTTAAAAATAGAAAATCAACTCATAAAGCTTTGAAACCTAACATAGAAGCTCATATTGGTATGGAGAATGTAGAGCAACAATAATTTTGACATGAAAGTCAACCGGTTACAAAATCCAAGCTCAAATAGGAGGCAACTTTGTAAAACGGATAGTTTGCAAATAGCAGAAGTGTCAAAACCCTCCAGCTTCGCTTTTCAAAAACCTATTAAAACTTATCATGGGAAGCTCAAAATTGACATTCCTACTCACATAGGACACATGATTGAGCTTTCAAATGGGTTTTGCATGTAATTCAACAACTAAAAAATATGACCCTCCAAAGTGGGTCACTTAGGCAGATTTGTTAGGTGCACTTCTGAAAGTGGAGAGGCAAAAAATTTCAAATGGGCACTTCAAATTCTCTCAAATTTGAGAGTGCCATTAGTGAATCTGACTAAGGATGTGTGCCCCTTATGGGCATAGCAAGAATCCAGATCTCTGGAGAGTAGACCAAAAGCTGATTCCATCAGGTGCTCTGAAATTGCTCCTTTATTTATTCTTCCTTTTCAACTTCATCTAGTGACCCCAAGCCACCAAATGAAAAAATGGGAATCAACATTTACCTCTGTCAAACAAAATTTTGTAGAAATATTTTATCTCCCTCAACTCATACTTGCCTCTATCATACCACAATAACATAGGTGACTACACCCCTACAAACACAAGTATCAGGCTACCTTTGTGCAGGTAAAATCTTGCACTTTGTTTGGCAGTGTTATGAAATGTAAACCAAATCACATAGGCCACTCCACTGCCACTCTCTTCATTGTCTAATTTTTTATCAAGTGGCAACATTTGGGGATAGTGATCAAGACCACATTCATTGACCCCCTCATAATGATCATGCTTAGAGGAGATATTATGGCTGAAAAAAAATGTACAATCCTCTTGTGTGTTGAGAAAATATTGTGAACACATCTGTAACCCCTCTAGCCAAACTACATCATAAGTTGGTTTGTCTTCACTCAGAAACCATAGCCCAAACACATTGTCATGTGTTTCAAGATTCTGAAAATTAGGTTTATCAACATTGAAAGTACTTTCATCTTCATTCAAATCATGACACTCAGCAAAATGTCAACATCCAACGCATGAAAAATGTTCTCTATCTCGAGTTCACACATGATGTCAATTTCATTCTTCAAACCACTAGGTAATTCCATATGGAATGTCTCAAGTAAAGATTTAAATAACTCAGAATTTAAGCCTGAGCTAAAAGTTTCAAATTGATCTTTCTTAACATATTCACTATCTGAATCATTTTGGATGCTATCATCTTTAGGATCAACAGGATCGGAAAAGAAAATTTCATGTTCACTAGCAATCTCAAGTGCACTTTCAGCTGATAAGCATATTGATCTATGCACCAAAGATTGACAGCTATCTAGAAATTGTTCATTAGAAATGAAGCTAGAATCCTCATTTTCTTTCACACTGATGCATTCCTCATCCAAAGGAAACACATCCATTTTCATACCATGAAGGCAAGATATATCATCAAAGAAAGAACCATATTCAATCTCATACTGACTAACCTCACATCCATTATCATCTGCATGATATGGTTGCACTACACATTGACCAAATTTTTTTGCAATGTCAACATAGCCTACAAGTCCATTAAACTATTTAACATTATCATTGGGTAATAAGGTTGATCCTAGATCCATCTTATTGTCACAATGCATAACTTGATCCTTCATAAATGAATTCATTCCTTCATCAATGTGTACATCATCATCCTTTTCATATACAACTGACATTCCCATCTCTACTTCATATAAACAATCATGGACAACAAGCACATAAGAAGGTTCATCGAAAACTTCATCACTTCCAACAGTACTATGCTCATGATCAACAAATTGAACACACATATGGTTATCTTCATATTCTTCACCATTGACAGAATCAACATGCTCCATTGATTTCAAACCCGAATTACATTCCAAGTATGCCTCAAGTGAAATTTGATCATTCACTTGGAAACAAGTGACTTCATCAATATTCATATCATTTCATTCCTTAGGTGAATAAAGTACCTCTAGGTCAACCTTATAGGAGCATTCATAATCAACAAAAGAGAAATCAGTTTGGTCATCATCCTCATTTTCATCACAAGAAGACTTATCACTACATATTCCATGCTCAAATTCCTTGGAGTAAGTGATTGAACTTCTATCTTCAATATCTCAATCACTGATTTGTGAGGACATGTCATCAACATTAGCCTTATTTTCACTAACCAAAAACTAACACAAAATGATGTCTTGCTTCTCTTTCATTTCTTCATCACACAAGATATTGCAAGAAAAAATTTCATGCATATTTATTTTTTCATCATACCATGTATCTTCCTCTCCGTCACTGCTACAAGGATTTACATGTGTTGATTATGATATTATTACAATTAATATCCTCATTCAAATAAAAAATATCTTCATTTTTTTATACACTCTTTTCATTCTTGTGTATCATGTTTTGATTTTCTTGAATAATATAAATACTACCTTCATTTTGAGACACCACATTTTGTGCATAAGTTTGTCTCCCTCAATAACTTTTATCCAATCAAGTACTTGATCCAAACTTTGAGGCTTCAACCCCTTCGAAAAAGTACTCAACCTAGACTCATAGATCTCACAAAATAGAGCAATGCACACTGAATCCTCTGGTCTGAAAATTATGGTGACTTTCAACAAGGCATCCAAAAACCTTGAGAACAAATCATGTGGTGATTCTCCTTTGTTTCTTTTCATTTCAGAAAATCCCCGAACAAAAGATTTTTGGTCATCATTGCTTAAATTTTGATGACATTTAATATGGAGCTCACTATGACCATCATGTTGTGATGGTGCAGAAATTAGAGCAACAACAACATTAGTGTCTTGACAAGAATTTTTATTATCTAATCCATGAGTTCTATTTGCATGAGATGTGTTAGGATAATCAACACTCACAACCCTATGTCCTTTCATCATTGAATATCTCAAATTTTTCTCAATGTCCATAGCAATTTGGTATACTTGGTGCAGGGTTGTAGGCTCTATGTCTCTCAATAATAAACTCATCTTCTTTTTAAATGCTCCTAATACATGACCACACATTCAACATCATTTGGTCTTATGTCTTTAGCAATCTCTCTTATGATATTTGAAAACCTAAGATTAAATGAGGGGACTAATTCATCTTTTCCTTTCTCCATGTTCATGAACTTTTTCCTTATCAAAACAAGGTCAATCCTCTCTCAAAATTGCTCCACAAATAGTGCCTTAAAATATTCCCATGAATGAATGGAGGAAGCTAGTAAATAGAGGAACCAATCCCTTGCATCTCCTCTTAGAGACTGAACAAATAATCTCATAATAATCCATCAAATTACTGAATTCTTGGAGATGCTTATTTGTTGATTCAGACTTATCACCAATGAATCTTGGTAACTTATTTATGACTTTAGCTGGAATGTCATTTGGGTAACCACTAATGCTACTGAAATTGATAGTTCTACACCTTCCAGTGCTAAAAATTCTTTGACCATTTTGTTGGGACTCATCACAAACCATGGTTGCACCCAGAACCATACTAGGATGCATATATTGAAGCATTTTTACATGCCTCTTTAAAATTTCACATATCAACCCTACAGCTGATCATTCATTTCCCTATTTCTATCTTCCATCATGATCCCAGAATATTATAGACAATAATTCAAATGCATCTAAGCCTATGATCTACTTATGCAAACCTAGTTCTACTATTGTTTCCCTTTGTTAGTGCTAATCACTCAATAGGGAGCCAAGGTTTTATCCTAAGATATTCAAATATGGTCTTCATACATGAATTTCTTAAAAACCAAGAGTGAAGAATACCTAGAAACATTGCAGTTGCTGCAAATTGTCTTCATGACTGGAAATAGTGTAGATTTGGAACTTTCTTCAAATATTCAATAGATTTTTTTGACAGACTCACCACCTCTCTTCATAGAGTATTGAACTTCAAGCAATATGAAGTTATTTCATAGATAAATTTTCTTTTGAGTTCCTTCCATCAGTAGAGCACAATAGATCATGGAATCTTCACGTTCACTGCAACAAATCTTCCTCCAAGTTTGAAATCCTTTAGTATTTGAACTAGATTTAGAATTTCAAATGGTATGACTCTATGCAATGACTCCTAACGCTAGATTCTGCAATTAGAATTTTCACAAATTATCCCAAGTAGAGTCACCATTTTTTCAGTGTTCCAAATCAACAGATCAAATAAATCCTAAAGACTTAGCCAATTCCTTATGTTCAGAATCAAAAATAGATTTGGCTAACTGACAGTAAATGCAATTAGCACACATTTCCCCTGCACTTCAGACTCTATAGGACCTAGGGTGTGACCCTTTAGAAACACCTAATGATTTAGACACACAACTAACAAGATATTTCTTAACAAATAATGGTCTCACAAAATTATGCTAAGAAACCTAAAATATCACTCAATATTGGCCAAGATATTGAGTGAATCTCATTACATAGCATGGACAACATAACAAACAAATAACCCAGAATATAGAATTAAAATGGTTTATGATCTAATAATTTGGGACAAAACTGAAAATAATAGAAGCATGAAAACTTGACTGATGGCAATAAGAGCGGCTATGGAGTCACATAACTAGAATCTCATCCTACAATTATCAACATGTCCTGAAGATATTTTGCAATTGCTATCAAATTATGGCAACAAGACCACTGAAGCTTCATCTGGTAATCCCTCTTTAGAAATCCACCTAAAACACAACACTCCTATCACATTTGTTGAAGCAATTACACTATCCCCTGAATAATAGGCAATAATAAGTTCAGCTGACACTTATTAAATAAATTACATCATTCACATAACAAAAGGAAACAACTATTGTAACTCAAATGCAAAAAATGTGCATGAAAAAACTCAGATAATTTTCATTATTGAATTCAAAAGAGCACTACATCGCAGCAATGGAGACAATTATCAGATAAAATATAAACATGAAATCATAATTTAGAACACACACTTCAGATTTAATGACTCAATTATAATTCTCCTTAGATTTACAGTTCTACCTAGAGCTTCTGCTTGACTTGCAGAGCTTTCAGAAATTTGGAACCCCTAAAATGAGAGAAGAATAGAAAGCCCCAAAAGAAAATTTGTAAATGCCATTTGGTAGCTCCATTCCTCTTAATCAACAAAATTGCACAACTTCTCTCATCTCTCTTCCTGCAACAAATTTTTTCCTCCAATTTTTCCTTTGCCCCAATTTTCTTAGCAACATAAAATTTTCCCATGTGGAGAATTTCCATCATTCACCCAACTATGTGAAAATATCTCCTTGCCTATGAAATCTCTGTTTCTTCCTTTTGTTCTTTGTTGCAACTACAAATATTTGCATATTCACTTTATATTTTACCTCTAGTTATTAAAGTTTTTCATCTTCAATATTGAGGCTTTAATTCATTTAACAACCCATCACATAATACATTCCTCATTAAAAAATTTCCTCCTGCACTTTAACATACCCATTTAAGTAAAATGGTGCTTTCTATATTTTATATCTGGGAAACAAAAATTTTCTCATGCTTTTCACATTCAAACCATGCTTCAAAAATTTCACCTATTTACTCGCAATTTTCAGCCACAATCCATATTTAGAATATTTATCTCCTTAAAACTTATGGAGCACCCACTCTTTTAAATCTTTAGTTATTTTAAAATATATGGGCAAAATATTATGTCAGCCCCTCCAAGACCCTTTAAAAATTTTACCACTCGCAGTTTTTAAATTTTTTTCCATTGTAGAAAAATGCAATTGAAAATTAAAACTATCAGGTCCCCCTTTAAAAATGTTTTACCCATGCATATGAAAACACACCTGCTCAATGAAGGATTTTCCCACACCCACATTCCACATGGTACGATCTCGCCAGTCTCATGGGAATTAATTGATGGGCATCTTGTTTGGGAATTATCATCCTTGTTCTCAACCGTCAATCTTTCTCTATCTCTTTCATTTTCCCCAAATCCTTTATGCACTCGGCTTCTCACGAGTCATGGCAAAAGGTTGTTGCAGGATAAAATTTCCTCAAACACTTGTGATATATCTCCACTAGCAAGTGAAAGCTCCCGTGCATACCAATACTTAGAAAAAATTTCTTCAGTGGTGTGATGGGTGCCTCCTTGGCTACATTTGCTTGAAATTTTACATGGAATTTTCAATGCATAGATCTATTGCATACTCTAGGCAAGTGAAATCATAGCGTCCCATGAGACTACATTCATTAGGGATTCTGATAGTTGCACCTGCCTTGAATTTTGGGAACCATGTTCATTTAGCATAATGGTGCGTTCATGCTTTGATGGATGCTCATAATTTAATCTAGCTCTCCAAAAAGGGTTTGAGACCTTTGGCTTAATGTGTGGCTATTGAGGACTTTCCAACAAATCCATTTTATACATACCCTACCACCATGGAATATTAAGAAATCAAGGTAAGATCACATTTATTTGGGGTTTCTCTGGCAACTGGCGTGGCTGCATTTTTCTTGAAAGTTTGAAGAGCCTATCAACATAACTACTTTGCATATGTTGCAATGGTATTCCACTCCATGCACTCACATTTTTTTTGAAGTCTTTTGTGGAGACAATCTTGCATGTCCTCTCAAGATAGCTACTATGTTCATGGCACCTCTATGTTCCATTTGCTTAAAGGCTTATAAAAATTTCTCAACAATCCATTTTTGAATACCCTACATTCATCCTCTACACAAAATTACTTGTTTTTCTTTCATTTTGAATGCTTCTCCTCTTGCATCTTATTTGTTGGGTGCAACTTTTGAAATAGAATTTCCTCAAACAATTTTGATACATTTGCACTTTCCTATAAGCTTAGATTGTTGCGCACAAAATATAATTTCCTCAACCATTATTTTTTATATATTGTCACTTCAGGCGCTGTGGAAGAGAATGCCTCTTGCAGAAAAATATTTACTCTGTTTGAATCAAATGTATCTTTGCATCAACTTCATGGCGAGCAGAATTTTACCAAAAAAATCAAATAATCCATGCAACCATCGAATTGAGGACACAGAGAAGATACCCCTTACTAATTATTTTTCTCTTTGAAACTATAGAATGGAGAGTAGTGAACTTGGTGTAGCTGATTTGGCTTATTCATTTTGAAGTTTCCTTCTCAATAGCATGTAAATGTTCAAATCACTCGAGCAAGATTAAATGGAGTTGTGACTTTGTTCCATGGTGACATAAAAGTGAAATATCACCTTCTTCACTTGTGCTCCATGATACTGAAGTTCCTGAATTCACTTGCTCAGACAAGTTACATGCCCTATGCGTGCTTTCATAATTCACTTGCTCAGACAAGTTACATGCCTTATGTGTGCTTTCATAATTCACTTGCATATGTTGCCCTTGCTTTACCCATTTGATGAAATAACTTTCAAACTCCACATTTGAAAGGTGGATTTCACATTGCACTTCAAAAATTGAAAGGAATTACAATTGTATACCCCTCCACATGCTGACCAACTTAGAGAAATTTACTTGATGTGGTTGCAACACTGTAACAATTACAAATTCATGAACATGCAAATAATGATGGGTCCCATGTGGGCCCCGCTAAAAAAAAATCGATTTCAAACAATTTTTCCCTTGAATTGGTCCGAGAGACCTTTGGAATGCTTCAAAAATGAAAACATGAACTGGGTTATCATCAAAATTTATTTTCTAGCATGTTTGAACAATGAGCCAAACTAGCCAAGTTGGCTTTGGAATCGGCCTAGGAAACTAGGCAAAAAACCTCGTGGAATCATGAAAACTTGTAGGCATGCAAAAATTTGACCCAAGAATGCAGTGCAAAAGTGACAAAAGAGATCCCGAGGTGAAAGATATTCACGGTCAAAGTTTCTTAGTTGAACTTTCTGCAACAACCTGTTCAAAACCAATTAAAACTCATGAAATCACCTCATTGAAAACATACCAAATCAACTCCTGGTGAGCTACCACCAGACATAGTAGATTATTTAGGTACAGTAAGCACGTGTGCAAAAGGAATTTTCTTGAATCATCATTATGCACAAGATATTGGAGTTCAAAGTTGACCTCCCTGAAACGTTTTTGAAAATGCAAATGCAAATATGAACAAATTGCATTTGGGTTTGATATGTTAAAAATAGCAAATCAAGTCATAAAGCTTTAAAACGTGACATGCGATCTCGTATTGGTATGGATAATGTACAACAACAATAATTTTGACATGAAAATGAAGTGGTTGCAAAATGCAAGCTCAAACAAACTTTGCAAAACTGATAGTTTGAAAATAGTAGAAAAGTGTCAAAACCCTCCAGCTTCACTTTTCATAACCCTGTCAAAACATATCATGGGAAGTTGAAAATTGACATGCCTACTCACATAGGACACATGAGTGAGCTTGAAAATGCATTTCACATGAAATTCAATAGGCTCCAAAATATGACCCTCCAAAGTGGGTCACTTAGGTAGATTTGTCAGGTGCACTTCTGAAAGTGGAGAGGTAAAAAATTTCAAATGGGCACTTCAAATTCTCTCAAATTTGAGAGTGCCATCACCTAGTATATAGCCTCTATCATGGCCAAAAGATAAAGCTAAAGGCCTTCCCATAAATCAAAACACCTTACAATGAGATAAAAAATATATTTTAAGAGAAAGGAGAAAACAATAGAGAATCCCTAAAATTAATCCATCGTTGACACATGGCACATCTGAGCTCAATTGATCAAAAAAAAAATTGGTATATTTAGAAGTTTCATTTCACCCTTCATTTTCCCTCTCTTCAACTTGTCTTCATTTTAAAATCCCATGCACAAAATTACCTACATATAAAATCCCATTTTTTGGTCTTATTTTTACTTTGCAAGTGAAAAATATTAAATTTGGATAAAAACCTTTTTACCCAACTATTAAAAATGCCTTTCAATATTACATTTTAACCTTCTAATATTTCCTTTCACTTTGCAAGGGAACACTTCTTATCCATATGTTGGATTTAATTTTAGGGTCATGAGAAATGGTTTCCAGACACTTTTCACTGACAAACAGCTAGAAAATGTATAAAAATTTGCCCAAATTGCTTCCCAAGCAATAGAAATGGTTATGGAAAATTTTTGGAGCATAAAAGAGCACTTCCCAACCTGTACAAGTGTTTGAAAATCAGCCCAAATATAGAAAAAATCATGATCAAAACTTTTCGTTTTAATTCCCCTCTCAAAGAATGCACATTGCTGAGAAAAGTTGAAGATGCCTTTTAATACATAAAAAAAAAAAAAATCAGCCTTAAAATTTCTCATGTGCCTCCAAATAAAATCCATCACAGGGAGGAAGAATATCTTAGATTTACTTAGAAGAAAAGGTCACCAAATAGCAATGGGCGATGGACATTGGAGCCAGCCATTAAACATCACTGATTTACTTTTGTTTGCCTCCTCCAAAACAACATCGTTCAATGGAGAGTTGGAAATAATGTTAAACTTTTCCAATTTCCAATGAAACATTAATAAACCTATATAATGGAGTACCAACACTAGGAAACATTCCATTGCTGGTTTGCTACACCATTTCCACCTCAAACTAGCGATGGGCGATGGAATATTGTTGTGTTGTCGTGAGTGCCATGTCTCAGCCAATCAAAAGCAATAATTACACTTTCTTTGATTAAAAACATTTGGAAATGTATTTTATTTTTACCCTAAATTCCTTTTTCACCTTTCCATAATATTTAAAATATTCAAAAACATTTTAAACATTGGCATTTGAAATATTAGAAAAATGCAAATTTTAATTGCGCCTGTAGACCAAACGAACAAAATTTATTACATGCAAAGGGAGACCCCTAGAGATGATATTTTTTTCATGTGGCCGCAATCAATTATTTAAAACATGGGTTTCAAATCAAATTTCTCCTAGCCATTAAAATTCAGGTGCCTCCTTTGCAAATTGGCCCTTAGGATGTGTTTGTTATACCTAAAATACATTAAAATAATTTATCAAATGACCTCTATTTTTGATGGAAATGGAGATGGAGGTGTTTTAGACCAAAAAAAGGAATGGGTTGTCCTTAGAATATAAATATTTGAAACTTTCTCAAACATCAAATTTGGCCATGTTGTAGTCAACAATGCATTAATTAACCTATCAAAACTCATCCAGGAGGCAGAAAACTAAGAATATGAGTTACCATTGGTGGAGCTTTTAAATTATTCCCCTTGTGAGTTTATTTTGTCCTCGACTCTAATTGGTTGGGTTTTGGGTTTTACAAACGAGTATGGGTCATAGGTGTTCTTTTTTATCGTTGACTTATTATTAACGGTGGCCAGTCGTTTAAGTGTGGTTTTACTCCCTTTTGGTCATGAATTTACTGTCCCCTCTTTTGCTATCCTCTCAATCTTTTGCATCTTGACCGTATTGTATTTTCCATAGTGTCAGGTTAGTAAAATATTTTAGATTAATCTCTAAAAAATCTTTTCAACCTCGAGGGTCTTTTTCCCATCCACCTAGTCAATCCCCCTTTTATAAATAACTTTTTTCGCATGTGTAGATTGTGTAGCCATCGGATGGAGTGATCCTCATCTTGATCATTCCTCACAGACCTCGCAAGGTTTTCTGGTCACGTTATAAAAATTGTGCGAGGCGTCCGAGATGCTACCACCTATCGCATATGATTGTGGGGACCAATTTTTATTCGCTGACCGATGATGGATGCTAGTCCTGGCAGATGTTTCTTTACTGACGCATCGTGACAATTCCTCACTGACCTCATGTAATGAAAACTTTAGTTTAAATAATTCTGTGAGGTGTACAAATTGTTGACGCGTGGACGTCGATGTTGTATGAAGGATGACCAAGGTGGGGCTCGTTCCATACTGATGTGGTGCCTGGTAGGTGATTTCCTATTCACTTAAGGACTGGTGAATGGACGTGGCATTTTCAAACTGTTTTGACTCAATCTGAGCCATTCTTGTGGCCAACATTGTTTTTGATCAACGACTCATATTTGAAATGGGCTGGTGTTGTACTATAGCCATTTTATCTCACATGAGTGAATAGTAATGAACGAATTCAACTCTGCTCTCATAATTAAATGCTAAAAGATCATTGAATTGCTATTTTCATTTATATTTCCACGTTGAAGAAGAATTTCTTGGTGCTGAGTGAAGCAAGCCGTCTTTGTGATTTTCCAGCCTCACTATCATTAGCGTTCTGCAAGTGAAACTGTACGTAACACGTATACCATTTCTTGTGTTTTCAAAAGGTTTTATGGTTGCTTGAAGAACCATTATCAATTGCTTCTTATTCCATTCCTAAAAGATTGTTTGAGTAGATTTACTTAAAATTATCTTAAATCTTGTCCTCATAATTGCTGAGGTTTCTAGAATTGTGAAGCATTTTTTGCGTAAAGCTATAAGGTGTAAGTTATAACTGTTAGATATATATAAAAAACCTAGCTCGAGTTATTTTGTCTTGTATAAATGGTGCCCAAGGCTCGAAGCTCTGGCTCTGAGGCCACTACCAACCCCTTTTCCCAGGATATTATAGATTTATTAAAGCCCTCTACTAGCAAAAGGCCTAAGGGAAAAGCTTTGTTCTATGGGTTTTGCTCATGGAAGGATTGACTGACAAGAAATGTGTGGCTTGAGATGCTGAATTACCATATACTGGATGGCAGTTGTTCTCAAATTAGTTTGGGAATAAAAATTTATGTGTTCCCTTGTGTAACTCGTGGAGGTTGGATTTAAGTAGGCTGGTGGTTTCTAATGTTTACTTAGATGTATATTTATTGAAATATATTTCTGCAAGGTATGACCCTGTAACTAGAGTTGTTACAACTCATTCTAGCATAGAAATGGTAAGGATAACCAAGGAGGAAATTGCATAAATATTGGGTCTACATGAATGGAGTCAGGATATGGTTGCCATAATTTTGGAGGAATTCAGAGAAGAATGCAAAAACACCAAGGGTTTGTTTAGAGCATCTCTTTCGGTACCTCATTTGGCAACCTCGGGAAAAGGAAAGAATAAGCAACAGGTGGTAATTGTCAAGAATGAGCCAGAGCCTTTTCTTGTAAACTATTTCTCTAACTATTTCAAGAAGACAGTTTGTTCCTTGTGCCAAATTATGGGAATCAGTTTGAAGAATAATCTACCTACCGATGTCGTGTACATGGTTATGAACATTCAACATCCAGCTTTTAACATGGTATATGATTTTGCCACTTATTTGGAAGAGAAGATTCATGGGTGTCTAGTGGCTCTAAAGGAAGGAAAGAAGTGGGTTGGTTTCAAATGGTATTCCCTATTGATTCACATGTTTCTATATAGGGGTCAGGTAGTGTTTGAAAAGGATATGGAATTAAAGAAGGAGGGTAGTATTGAAATGTTTGTCCAATATTGGACTAGGATCCTTTATATGCATGATCACAAGTTTGATTATGTAACGTTCCAAAAATTTTTTGGATTCAAATTGAAGACGGCTCTAGTTCTTGATCCTCCCAGGATTCTTAAAGAGACTCATGATTTCTTGAGGCCAATGGAGATAAGGCCTGAATTGAAATTGACACATAATTCTGGAGATATTATCCCTTACCATAATACAACAATTTTCAGAGTGTATGGCACAAATGTCAACCCTTATGTTTTTCTGAGGGATGTGCCTCTAAGAATTGAATTTCTAGAAATCATGAGATAGTTGGGGTGTGCTCAATAAGTACATCTACCAGTAGAATAGAAGAAATGGTCTTTCTTCCTTGATTATACAACATTAGTCATATTTTTTAATGGAAAAGGGAGGATGGAAGGATTTGTACACACTACTTAGACCTTATGGATTCAAGACTATATGCCCTAAGAATCATGTTCTTGAGGGTTTTATATCTCAAATGAAGGCTAAGCACCAGACTTGAACTTTTGTCCATAATTTTTACTTTCCTGAAGATATTATTAGGAACATTTTTGATGTAGATGAAAAAGATGAGAAAAAGGTGAAATACCTCACCTTCACAAAGATGGTGAAGAACAAGCAAGAAAATATACCTTCTTTCAATCCTATACCTGGTATTAATTGTCAATTCAATAGGGCTATGTATGCCATTGGCAATTTTGAGAGTTTGGTGGGAATTTTGAAGGATGAACGAGTTGTGGAAGAGAGGGGAAAGTCACAAAATATCGAAGAGTACCCTGAAGTAAGGTTGGAGGAGAGGCCTACTTATCAACCTCCAAAGAAGATAAAGGTTTTTTGTAGGAAAAGGGGAAGCAAGGCTGGTGAAGCTGCTAAAAGTGTTACACCATCTTCTTCGGCACAATCCTTGCCAAATATTGTTGATATAGATTCCCCTCTTAGATTTGTTGACCAGACATGTCCCTCATGACCAAAGAGACATAAAATTGAAAGAAAAAATTTGGTTGATTGTGATGGTGATGAGGATGAAGAGATCATATTTACTCCTAATGAAATGCATCAAGGAATGGCATCTTTCCCACTGGACACTCCATCAAGTTTTGGGGCAGTTTCTCTAAGGTTGGGAAAAGATTAAATAAGGGGAATAACAAATAATGATGATCTAAGAATGGAGGCCTGTAGAGAGTTCATGATGGATGACTCTTTTATCCAGACTAGTTCTTTTAAATATTTTGTGTGGAGAGCACTTGTCTCATTATATGCTGAGAAAGTGGCACAAGAAATAATTTTGCACCCCGCGCTTCCAGAGAAGGTAATTCAATCCAAAGTCAAAGAAGAAATGAAGGAAAACTTTAAATAAATAACACTAGAGAAAGGATGATCATTAGTACAAAAGAGTCGAGTATTGTTACTTCCTAAATGGGATATTGTCAATGTTGTGGTGTTCAATACAATAAGAAGGGCCAATAGGCCACTTCTTGCAACTGATGAAAAAGATATGCTAGCACTCAAGGGGTCATCTTTTAGTGAAGAGTGGGATGATTTTGCAATCTGGTCTTTTTCCACTAGATCCAAGAAAAAAATTGTTGCATAACCATCTAATTTTAGTGGTCACTTAGTTATAAGAAGAGTTGTTGATACCCCAACATTAGGGGCTGCTGATATGGTAGTAAATGTTGCCAAATTCACCAAAGCAACTATTGAGGATCTGACCAAGGATTGGGATACTCCTAGAGTTCAATACAATGACATTATTATTGAATATAATAAGATTCAGCAAAAGGTGGCAGAGCTAGAAACTGAGTTGGCCTTATTAAAAGCAATAAATGGAAACATTGAGGTCTCAAGGGCAGGCTAGTTCTAACCGCACTATCTCTGACCCACCTGTGGAACAATTTCAACCCTCTTCACAAGGACAATCCTTAGCTATTGTTCTATATAATATGGGACAAGTGCCTATTGTAGTTGAATGGGCTAATATCCCGAGAGGACTCTCTAAGGAGAAATTAATTCAGCAAGTTGAGGAATATAAAGAGATGGTGTAGAAAATCCGGGAGTGTGCAAGAAGGAGAAATTTGGTGATTGTGGACACTGTGCTAAAACATTTAAGTAGGAAGGTCCAAGGAAAACTGAATAGTGTTCATACAAATTATGCTCTAATGTTGCAAGCACTTATGATGTTCCAAAGAGATAGAGAGGTGGCCACCCTACTGCTAGACAGATGGAGCCCCATAATTGAGAAATTGAAATTTATGGCAGTGGGAGCAAAACCAAATGGGGATAAGTATCCTATGGTTATTTCAACCTACCAATTTGTCAAGGGAGTTGTGGAGAAATTTTTTCAGGGCTATGTTGCCCTTATGGAGTTAAAGATCAAAGGGTTAAAGGCCATATATGATGGAAAGGACTTAACTCCTTTGCCACATATTTGGCATAGTCAAGACAAGATAAAACGTTTGCAGATTTGGAAGGATCAGATGACTAATATCATGATTCCTTAGACCCATGAGATATTCAGAAATGCTGACATTGGTATTTTTGAGAATACATTGCAGAAATTGTCATTTGTCATCAATTTCTTAGAGAACTTTGATAAGAAGGCCATGTCAGTAATGGTGAAGTATGTGCCTTATTGAGATAAGATTGATTAGGTTATGGCTTTTAATTGGCCATCCGAGGATGATTTTGAATATGGAAAAAGGTGTTTATAATGAATTTGAAATATGAATATTATATGTGGGAAATGCAACTTGGTCATGTATAATATAGGTTTGGCCTCGGAGGTTATATTTGAAAATATGAATTGTCCTTTCAAATTCAAGTACAAGGTGTTGAGGTGGAGTAATGTGTTTCAATGGTTAAAGATGCCTTCTACAACATGAACAAGTGGCCCTTTGGAGGGCGATTTCTTTTCTTCTATAACAACTAATGATGATTCTTGTCTTATTATTTTCAATCGCATGATGAAATTGTAACTAAATTAGGAATTAGCGGTCCAATTACAAATGGACATGTGTACTCTCTAGCCTAAGGCTTGTTGGATCCCTTGTTTTATGAAACAAAATTTTGGGCCATGAGAGAGGTATGTTGAAATATCTAAAATATGAGAAATAGAAGTCTAGTGATACAAAGAGTATGAATGTAACTCTAGGTTTTAGAAGGTTTTGAGTCAGATATGAGAACTTAGTCAATCATGAGGTTCTTAAGAATGTTTGTGTTTAACATGCAAATGTTTTGAGTTTTTTTTCTCTCCTGTTGTGATACTTTGCATGGATTATTAATGAAATATTGATCCAAGATGATTTTCATTGATCTTCATTTGTTCTTTACTATGAATTTCGTTTAACGATAGCTCTAGTTCAAAGGATCAATTAAATTATTTAGTTAATTAGTAAGTTCATGCAAGCTAAAAATAGGATTCAGAAAGAAGTAATAGACTCAGGTATGGATATGTGGATTCTAATGCGATTCATATAGATCATAGATCCTTAAGATGGAATTTTCCCTACAGTTCAATTTTCTTTTTTGACTCTACACTTTAGGATATGGCACTTGAATTATGATCACGTTTTTATTCTCTCATGTTTTGTGTTATGGCTTCAAGATATTTTTATTCAAATATTTCCTATGAATCTACTTTACTCATTTTTGTGATTCTCTATTAACTGGACCTAAGCCTTTTCAAGGAATAGCCAATGTACTGAATGATTTCATCCTTTTAGCACAATTGGGGAATCTATCTGTTGCTTATCTATGTGCAAATGAATCATTTAATTTTGTATGTTAAGAGCACTTTTTAGGGAATACCCCCTAGATCTTATAGATCCTAAAGTGTAGGAGAATTAGCCTTATCACTATTCTCATCAAGTTGTCCATACGTTTCCTAGACTTTTATTATTGAACATGGAAAGCTCATAGAAGCGTTTGGGAAATACGTTTGGGTTGTAGTAAAAAAACCAATAGAATGACGACTTTGTTGGGGAACTATCAAATGAAATTTCTCTAGTGTAGTTTGGTTTAGTCAAAGTCATTTGTTACAATATACTTGGTTCAAATTGTGTGCCTAATTTGTCATATTCAGCGCATGTGTCTAGTTTTCCTATGTTCTTTGTCAGTGTGTCGGGTAATGTTCAAAGTCTTGTCCAAAGTCATGAGTGCAAAAGCGAAGTGCAATCACTTCATAATTCCCAACATTTTGGGTGGTGAATATGATATCTTGAATAAAAATATTCATACAAATTAGAAAAAACAACATGCAAAGGAGAGTCCTCGTACACCAAAGACCATGAAGAAGACTAGAAGCTATGCAAAAAATAATTTGGATCTAATGCTAGAGCTCGAACCGGGATAGGACAAGAAATGGGTAAAAATAAATGATACTGAAAGTAAGTTTATTTCATCTCCTATTGTTTCTTCTCCTACTTTAAATGCCAAGATGATAGTGCTTTTATCAATGGAGATTCCTCATAAGTTATTGTGTCTAAAATGGATCATGGTAGTTTTCCTTTTGAAATGACTAAAGAAGTTGAAGCTGATATGTCTAAAGAGAAGGAGCGATGGGGTTTCTAGGAACAGGATAAACAGTTCTGTGATGCCACAACACATGGTACTATGTCCATTTTTACTGGACAAAATTTCAAACCATGAGGGACCTCTTTGAATGAGGAAGTTCCTTTTCTTTAAGATGATGATCAGGTAGAACAACCTTATTATACTGCTGCACCAAGTGAGGCAAGAGATATCCTCAAGAAAGAAACAAATATAGATAGGGATATGCAAAACTTAATTGAAGAAGAAAAGAGGTTGCAAGAGGAAAAATACAATAGGGACAAAATAAGAAAGGAGAATATGGAAAGATCTGGGGCTAAGCAGTTCATAAGAAATTCCCAAAATAATAAAGTTGAAAAGATGAGGGAAGAAGCAGCTAAGAGAAAAACCTTTGAGGAAAGGGTGGCTAAGGTAGCTGATGATAGGGCTCGTGAAGTACCTAAGGAAACAATCTCTATGGGAACCTCTACCACTCCCACATATACCCCTTCTATATCAGTTACCAAAACTTCAAATCCATTTGTTGGATCTAAGAAGACAAACTTTGTAGACCATGGGAGAGCTCATGTTGATCAAACTCAGAAAAATTCCCATGATTTTTCAAATTATAAAATCCATCTTAATACTAGTGATGAAAAAAATAATGAAGCTAATCCCAAGCCATTAGACTTTCCCCAAAACCCCGACCTCCTAATATTGCAACTAATAAATGATCAATTACAAGATAATCTGAGAAAGGTAGAAATAGAAGCTGATAATGCCAAAATGGCAAGAAAGATAGATTTCCTAAATATATCTATACCTACTCCCCAAGCTTTTGGTTTAGGGAAGAGCAAGAATGAGTCACTGAGCAAGAATTATGGAAATAAAATCCCTAAAGGTAGGGGTGGTGGTAACCAAGGTGGTGGAGATGGAGGTGGTCATAAAAAATTTAGCTCTTACTCAGAGAATGAAGAGGGAAGCATTGACAAGGCTAAACAACAGGGTAGTGGTGAAAAGGATAAAGGGGGGGATGATAAGAAATATATTGAGTAAAAAAGCACCCCTAGAAATGGACATGGTGGAGGAGCACCCCAAATTGATAGATGCAGACAATTGTGTTTTGGTAATATTGGGGGTTATCCTAATCTAGTCCCAGATAATACATGGAAGCATCTCCCAAAAATCACTAGTAACAATGCTTTTAGTGGGGAAGACCATTTGAAATATTTTCAAGGCTTTTTTGAAGACTTTGAGTTGTGGGATGATGACGTAGCAATGAAATACTTTATGCAGTCATTAGTTGAAGATGCTAGGGATTGGTATAGAGGGTTACCTGATGCTAGTATTGATTTTAGAGATGCTTTTTGTAGAGTTTTCAGGGAACAATACGGGGATTAGATTGACCCTTGATTTAAATTAAATCATTTGAATAACATTACCAAGGGGAATAATGAACTGGTTACTCAGTTTGATGCTCATTTCCAAAAGTCTATGAAAAGATTTCCTGCATACTTAAGGCCTAATGAACGTGCATGTTTATTCATGAATTGTAATGCCTATGATGCTAAAATGTGCTAATTACTAAGAGATAAAGACCCTCAAAATTTGAGGCAGGCATATAAGATGCCAGTGAGCATTGAAAATAATAGAAGAGCTTCTGGTAAAGTGTGGAGAAGAGAAGATCCCAAAAATTTTAAAGGCACCAAGAATCAAACGAAGAAGGTTAATAAACCTACTCCTGCTGATGAGAAGATAGATCAAGTCCTTAAAAAACTGTAGAAACAAGCAAAAAATGACAAGCCTCATTTTAGAAGAAATGAAAGGCCCCCTAGGCTATAGGACTATCACTATAATACCAATTGGAATAATGGAAAACCCTTGTAAGGAAACCAGAGAAACAATCAAGTTCCACCTGATCCTTTACAGAAGCATTCTCTGAATGCCATAGAAAGTTTACCATGGTGTGAAGTGTGTTGAATTGCACATTCTCCACAATAGTGTGCAATAGCACAAAACATGGTAGAATCTCTGGATGACCTAAAAGATGCTCAGTCTCCCCAGGATCATGATACGATGACAAATGTACTGTTAGGACCAACTGATATGGCCTATGATGATTATACCTCAGATGATGAGCCTTGTGGCAGGGATGTTGATATTCAGAGACAACATAATGATGTACACCACCAGCAAGTTTTTCTGAATGAAGGAGACAATGATGATTGTTTTGTGAATGAACTAGAGGTGGATAATACTATTTTGAGAAGACCTTCCAATGAAGAAATTGAAAAACACATTTTTTCCTTAGTTTCTAGGGCAAGGAATAACATACAATTGAGAAACAAAATAGTTCCAGTGTTCCAGGTGATTCAGGTAAGCCTTGCAGCCTTTTCATAAGAGAAAAAGATGTAACTAGAACAAATACCAGTTTGGAGGCTAAGAATGTCGATTCAAAGCCTAAGGAAATAAGGGAGCCCAGGATATGGACAAAGAAAGTTGATAAGACCAAGACAAAGAATGAATTTGTACCCCAGAACACCAAAGACAACAATCAACACTCTTCTAATGATGAAAATCCCAAGAGAAAAGAAAAGGTAATTTTTGAAAACACAAATTTTCCTGAATTACCAAAGTACACTTAAATAGATATGTTCCAAGTACTTTCACAAGTTAGGGTTACTATTCCTTTCTTAGAAATGATGCGAATAAACAAACATAAGGACAAAACTGTTACACTTATTAACAATATTCCTATAAGTAGAAAGAGTAAAGTGGTTTATGACCAGGTAAATTCAAAAGAGGATCAAGAAAAGAAAAAAATTATGGAAGAAAAAATCATAGAAAGCCCTCAAATATACCTCGGAACTACTATTACTGTTAATCCCAACCATGTCAATCCTTTGTTCTTAAGACTGATTATTGATGGGAAAATGTAGAGAATGTGTATGATTGAATCATGAGCCTCTAACAATGTGATGCAAGTGAAAATAATGCATGCAATGGGTCTAAAAGTAGACAGTACATATGGTAAATGTTATGCAATGGATTCTCAGGAAGTACCAATTATAGGTATTATAAATAATTTTCCATATAGAATGGTAGCATTTCCTGAGAAAGAGCTACACATGAGTGTTACAATGGTGGATAGCCCACCTAATTATGGCATGTTACTATCTCAGCCTTGGAGTGCTTCAATGGGTGGGAGCATATAGTGTGATCTGTCTTTTGCTACATTTTCTATTGAACAAAAAGATATTAAAATAGATAGGGAAAAGAGAGACCCTCACATGATTGAAAATGTGGAAGAACCACTAGAGCCTATTAGAATTAACTTTGTGGAAACTGATCTAGAAAACTTCCATGTTGAGGAAGATAAAATAGAAGAAGATATCCAGTCAACACCTATTGATAAAGAAGTATTGAAGATATCATCAGAGGATGACTTATGGATAATGCATTTTGATGGAGCTTGTTCCAGACATGGCTCAGGAGTAGGAATTTTCTTCACTTCCCCATAAGGTAAAACATTCAAAGATTCCTTCTTGTTGCAGTTTGCTTGTACTAACAATGTTGTTGAGTATAAGGCTCTCATACTCAGTCTAAAGATAGCTTCAAAGCATGGTATTAAAGTATTTTTGGGAGATTCTGAGTTTTTTGTTTCCCATATTAGATCTTGATTTATAGCTAAAGATAAGAGACTTAGTCAATACATAAATATAGTATGGGAAACTATTGAAGGATTTAGTGCTTTTGGTATTAAATGGGTCGAAAGAGGACAAAATGCTAAGGCTGACTTGTTAGCAAACATAGCTGTCAAAATTGATGATGTCAATTTTGGTGGCATATCACAAATAGAAGTACAAACCAGGCCTATGGTACCTGATAACATCATCAACTAGAATTTTTTTGATGATGACACAGACATTTTGAAATTATTGCATTTTGTGGATCAATATGAGAGCCGAGAAATTGATTCTGTCTCGTTTGTAAATGAAATTGATGGGAGGGAAACCCTGTTTGGGAATGAGGTTATTTAGCTCAAAACAAATACCATCCCTCGAGGCTTAGTTGCACTAGAAAGGGTTTTTGATGGTCCAGATATGTCAAACACTAAGAAAGCACCCACTCATAAGGAAGACCTAGAAGAAATAAACTTAGGAATAGAAGGTGCTCCTAAGAAGGTGTATGTTGGAAGGAAAATGAAGCCACATGTTAGAAGCATGTTGATTACTATACTTAGAAAGTATAGACATTTTTTTGCTTGGTCATGTGAAGACCTTAAATAATATAGGGAGGATCTTTTCCAACATGAAATCCCATTGAAACCTGACATGAAGCCTTTCAGGTAGAAATAGAGACCGATTAACCCTACCCTGCAACCCAAAATGCAGGAGCAACTTGCTAAACTAATAGAGGCAAGAATCATCAAACTAATTAGGCACTCATATTGGGTCTCTAACTTGGTGCCTGTTAGAAAGAAAAATGGGGACATCAGGTTATGTGTTGATTTTAGAAACTTGAATGTTGCTTCTTTAAAGGATAATTACCCACTGCCTAATATGGAGGCTATGTTACAAAAGGTACAAGATGTGAAATTCTATCCATGATGGATGGATTTTCCCATTATAACCAAGTAATGGTCAAAGAGTATGAGGAATTCAAGACTGCTTTCACAACACCATGGGGGACATATATCTATGTAAGAATTCCATTTGGACTAATAAATGCTGGAGAAAATTTTCAAAGGGCTATGGATCTAGCCTTTACTAATTTTGTTGATCTGTTCCTTGCAATTTACTAGGATGATCTTACTGCCCATAGCAAGAGTGAGGAGGACCATTGTTCTCATTTAGAGAAAAAATTTATTAGAGCTTTGGAATATGGGATATATCTGAATCCTACGAAGTGTGCCTTCGGGGTAAACGAAGGAAAACTACTAGGGCATCTTGTTTCAAAGGATGGGGTCCGGATCGATCCTGAAAGAGTGGTTGCTATTGAAAGAAATACACAACCAAGAAATTTAAAGGGCATCCAATCTTTCTTTCGATAGATAAATTTTCTAAGAATATTTGTCACAAATTTTGCTGAGATAGTCCGCCCAATATCTAAGATGCTGAAAAAGGGAGAAAAGATAGTATGGATAGGAGAGCCATCCAAAGCCTTCCAGGCTATCAAAGATGCAATCAAGCAGGCCCCTGTTCTCAAGTCACTTGATTACTCAAAACCATTCTAGTTGTTTACTTTTGCCTCTTTTCATACTATAGTCGGAGTGTTATTGCAAAAAAACAATGATTGTTTTGAAAAACCAATTTCATTCTTTAGAAAATCATTGCAAGTTGCGGAATTAAAATGTGATATATCAGAGAAGCAAGCATATTCCCTAGTAAAGGCAGTTAAGAATTTTAAGCCCTATCTGATGGGAGCAATTGTTATTGCATATGTGCCAATGGTTGTAGTTAAAGATATTTTCACCCAGCAAGAGACTACAGGAAGGAGATATATATGGATAAATAGAATCCAAGAGTTTAATATTGACATACAAATCACTAAGCTTGTAAGGGGTCAAGGTTTAGCCAAATCGATGGCTGAAGCAAATCTGGAGGCAAATTAGATAAACCGGATAGAGCAAAAGAACATTTCCCTATCTGTGATATGCAAACTTGTGGCTGGTATAGGAGGATTGTTGAGTATTTACAAATAATGCAATGTCTTGAAGGTATTCCCCTTACTAAGAAAAGAACCCTTAAATTGCAAGCAATTAGATATGTAATTAATAATAGTGAGCTCTGGTGGAGGAAACCTGAAGGTATTATACTCAGATGTGTGGATGGAGACCAAGCTAAGGATCTACTGATAAAAATGCATAAAGGAGCTTGTGGAGGCCATTACATGGCTAAGATAATGACTCATAATATTTTAAGAGAAGGATACTGGTGGCCTACTATATTCAAGGATGCTCACAGATATGTCAAAAGATTTGACGCATGTCAGAATTTTTTTGGTAAGTTGAAATTTTCTGGTAATCTGCCTTTGAGACCTGTGTCTGTTTCAGCTCCTTTCCAACAATGGGGTATTGACTTCATAGGGGAGATATCTAAAAAATCTAGCGGAGGACATGCATGTATATTAGTGGCAACTGATTACTTTACTAAATGGATTGAAGCAATCCCATCCAGAAGGGCCAGAAGTAAAGTTGTTATTGATTTTTTGACAGATAATATCTTAAGTCGATTCAGGGTACCTAAAAGAATTGTTTCAAACAATGCAATATGTTACAGGTTTGAGGGATTTGTTAATTTTTTTAATCAATATGGTATAACTGTTTCATATTCTTCCCCTTATTATCCCCAACAAAATGGACAGGCAGAGTCCATTAATAAAATCTTGATGAAGATCATCAAACGTATGATCGAGAAGAATAAAAAGGCTTGGGATTCAAAATTAAAACTAGCACTCTGGGCTGACAGGACAACTATTAAGAAGGAAATTGGTCATTTTCCTTTTAACCTAGTCTATGGGATGGAGGAATGTATCCCACAAAACAACCTATTGAAGATGTAAAAATTTGTCTAGGAATATGATGATGATGTATGTGATGAGATGTAGCATAGAATGGACGAATTGAAACAACTGGACGAAACTAGAAGATAGGCTCATAAGAGAAATGAAAGACTGCAGCTTCAGGTGAAGCTCCTTTATGATAAAAGGGCAGTTGAGAGAAAATTTGATATTGGAGCAATGGTATGGCTCTGGAATACAAGATCAGAAGATAAGGGCAAGCATGGAAAGTTTGATCCCCTCTGGCTATGCCCATATATAATTATGGATACACATGGATAATACTCATATTTATTACAGTCACTTGTAGGTGAAGTTCTTGAACTGGTAGTACATGGACAGTTCTTGAAATACTATTTCTCTTGAAGTATTTCTTTTTTCCATGTACATTGTACAGTCCTATAAGTAGTGTATATAGGTGTGTTTGCTTTTGTCTGCTTGTCTTGTCCGGACACATCCCCGGTTTTGGTTCTCTCTATATCTGGTCTGCACAACCAGAGATTTTGGAATCTTGCTATGCCCATAAGGGGCATACATCCCCAGTTGGAGCCACTGGTGGAGCTTTTAAATTCTTCCTCTTATGATTTTATTTCATCCTCAGCTCTAATTGGTTGGGTTTTGGGTTTTACAAATGAGTCTGGGTCATAGGTTTTATATTCAATCATTGAATTATTATGAATGGTGGCAAGTCATTAAAGTGTGGTTTTGATCCCTTTTGGTTGTGACTTTACCAGCCCCTCTTTACCTATCCTCTTGGTCTTTTACATCCTAACCGTATTGTATTTTCCATAGTGTCGGGTTGGTAAAATATGTTAGATTAATCTATAAAAAATATTTTTGACCTCAAGGGTCATTTTCCCAGCCACCTAGTCAGTCCCCCTTTTATAAATAACTTTTTCGCATTTGCAAATTGTGTAGTCGTTGGATGGAGTCATCCCAATCTTGACCGTTCCTCCCAGACCTCGCAAATTTTTCTTCTGACATTATAAAAATTGTGTGAGCTGTGCGAGATGCTGCCACCTTTCGCATATGATTGTTGGGACCAAGTTTTGTTCATTGACAGATGATGGATGCTAGTGCTGACAGTTGTTTCTTTACCGACGTATCGTGGTCATTCCTCGCTAACCTCACGCAATTAAAACTTTAATTTTAATAATGATGTGAGGTGTCCAAATTATTGACACATGGACGTCGATGTTGTATGAAGGACGACCAAGGTGGGGCCCATTCTATGCAGATGTGGTGTCTGGTATGTGATTTCATGTTCTCCTAAATACTAGTGAATGGATGTGGCATTTTCAAACTATTTTGACTCAATCTAAGTTGTTCTCCTAGCCTACATTTTTTTTTATCAATGACTCGTATTTGAAATAGGCCGGTGTTGTACTATAGATATTTTATCTCATGTGAGTGAATAGTAATGGTTGATTTCAACTCTTCTCTCATAATTAAATGCTAAAAGATCAGCAAATTTCTATTTTCATGTATATTTCCACACTGAAGAAGAATTGCCTGGTGTAGAGTGAAGCAAGTCGTCTTTGTGATTTTCCAGCCTCACTATCATTAACGTTCTGCAAGTGAAACCATACGTAACATGTATACCATTTCTTGTGTTTTCAGAAGGTTTTATGGTTGCTTGAAGAACCATTATCAATTGCTTCTTGTTCCATTCCTAAAAGATTGTTCGAGTAGATTTAATTTAAAGTATCTTAAAGCTTGTCCTCATAATTGCTGAGGTTTCTAGAATTGTGAAGCATTTTTTGCTTAAAGCTATAAGGTGCAAGTTATATTTGTTAGATATATAAAAAAACCCTAGCGCAAGGTTTGTTCATTGACAGATGATGGATGCTAGTGCTAACAGTTGTTTCTTTACCGACGTATCATGGTCATTCCTCGCTAACCTCGCGTAATTAAAACTTTAATTTTAATAATGATGCGAGGTGTGCAAATTATTGACGCATGGACATCGATGTTGTATGAAGGACGACCAAGGTGGGGCCCATTCTGTGCTAATGTGGTGTCCGGTATGTGATTTCATGTTCTCCTAAATACTAGTGAATGGACGTGGCATTTTCAAACTATTTTGACTCAATCTAAGCTGTTCTCCTAGCCTACATTTTTTTTTATCAATGACTCATATTTGAAATAGGTCGATGTTGTACTATAGCCATTTTGGGTAAGTGCAAGAAGTTGGGTCCACGAAGAGGGGAAGTTTCGGCCAAAAGAAAAATCTTGGAGAAAATGCGTATGTGTTATTAAAAAACGCGTATGCATTATGCATCGGGTACCTAGGCCTAAAAAAATGTGTATGCACTATAAAACGTGTATCCGTTATATAATACATACATGTTTTATAACATGTACAATTTATTTATTTATTTTTAAAATGCTTTTTAGAAACGCATACCCATTTTAAAACGCATACACGTTTTGTAAAGCAAAACGAGTACCCGTTTTAAAATGCGTACGCGTTTTGAAAAGGAAAATGGGTACCCGTTTTAAAACGCATATGCGTTTTTCTTTTCAAAACGCGTACGCATTTTAAAATGGGTACCCATTTCTAAAAAGCATTTTTTTAAAAAATAATCAAACAAATAAAGAACGCATATGCGTTTTGTAATGCGTATGCGTTTTTAAAAATGCATACGCGTTATTAAAATTTTGAATCTCCAACCCACCTGCAGCCTTGGTTTTAGGCTCAGGAAAGGCTTGGCAATCCGAGCCTTAGCCTTTGACCTGCAACTAAAAAACTAAGGCAAATTGAAGAAGAATGTCCAACTTTGACAATATGGCTAATGGACTTTTTTTCTGAATCAATCTATAAAATTAAAACCCATTACATAACACGATGTCTAGTTTCCAAATATATAATTTTTATTAATATTGGATTATATTTTCTATTTTTTAATTAATTTCAAAGCAAACTAGTCCTTAAACTTGAAATATCAGACTTTTTTTGTTTTTTAATAACTTTTTTTTGGTGAAGTTTCTTGCAAAATAAAATATATGACATCAATCTTTAGACAATTCTTTACACAATGAAAAAAAAAGTTTCAAAAAATGTTTAGTTTAGGTCAAATTATGTTGTCCGTACACGTTGATTTTTAAAAACAACAATTAAGGCCAATAAAAATTTAATAAAAAAAAAAAAATTCAACAAAAAATTACAAAAAAAATTCCTCATCAATCTTAATGTTGTTAGCTCTCTTTCCCCAAAAGGAATTATCAAAAAACTTTTATTTGGGTCAAAAAGTGGTGTTCGTACACGTGCATGGTATGGTTAAAAAATAGGGACTTTTAAAAAGTGGTTTTTATAGATCCCTATCAAAATTTAATTTCTACAATCTGGGTATTTGAATAATTTACATATTTAGAAACTAGATTCAAAATGCTAAATTTCATATTATTGACATTTTCCAAAATTCATTGTGTAAATACCTCAAATGTTTAGTCCAAGTGTGAGAAATTATGAAAAACAAAAAAAACACTTCCACTTTTTGAGCTTTTTGTGGACCCAACTTCTTGCATCATCCCTTTTATCTCACGCGAGTGAATAGTAATGGTTGATTTCAACTCTTCTCTCATAATTAAATGCTAAAAGATCAGCGAATTTCTATTTTCATGTATATTTTCACACTGAAGAAGAATTGCCTGGTGTCGAGTGAAGCAAGTCATCTTTGTGATTTTCCAGCCTCACTGTCATTAACGTTCTGCAAGTGAAACCATACGTAACATGTATACCATTTCTTGTGTTTTCAAAAGGTTTTATGGTTGCTTGAAGAACCATTATCAATTACTTCTTGTTCCATTCCTGAAAGATTGTTCGAGTAGATTTACTTTAAAGTATCTTAGATCTTGTCCTCATAATTGCTGAGGTTTCTAGAATTGTGAAGCATTTTTTGCTTAAACCTATAGGGTGCAAGTTATATCTGTTAGATATATAAAAAAACCCTAGCTTGAGTTATTATTGTGGCTCGAGATGCTGAATTACCATATACTTGATGGTAGTTGTTCTCAAATTGGTTTGGGAATAAAAATTTATGTGTTCCCTTGTGTAACCCATGGAGATTGGATTTGGGCAGGCTAGTGGTTCCTAATGTTTACTTAGATGTAGATTTATTGAAAGATATTTCTATGAGGTATGACCCTATAACCAGAGTTGTTAGAATTTATTCTGGCATATAAATGGTAGGGATAACCAAAGAGGAAATTGCAGAAATATTGGGTCTACATAAATGGATTTAGGATATGGTTGCCATAAATCTGGAAGCCTTCAGAGAAGAATACAAAAACACCAAGGGTTTGTTCAGAACATCTCTTTTGGTACCTCATTTGGCAACCTCGGGAAAAGGAAAGAATAAGAAATAGGTGGTAATTGGCAAGAATGAGCCAAAGCCTTTTCCTATAAACTATTTCTCTAACTATTTCAAGAAGACAATTTATTCCTTGTGCGAAATTCTCGGAAATAGTTTGAAGAATACTCTTCCTATCGATGTCATGTACATGCCTATGAACATTCAACATCTAGGTTTTAATGTGGTATATAATTTTGCAACTTATTTTGGCAAAGAAGATGCATGGGTGTCTAGTGGGTCTAAAGGAAGGAAAGAAGTGGGTTGGTTTCAAATGGTATTCCCTGTTGATTCACATGTTTCTATATAGGGGTCAGGTAGTGTTTGAAAAGGATATGTTATTAAATCCATACTTTCTCTCAACATGGCATATTTAAGGGAATGTTCCTCCAAGTTTGAAAGTCCCTCCAAGTGGATTTGTCCTTCAAACAAGGCATTTATCTCGTCTTACATGTCCTTGTACATTAAGACAAGTGACATTTAAGTCATTTTCTTTCCCTCTTCATCAAGTAATTTCATGAATTTCAAAATCCATCTAATATCATTTATTGGCTCATTCACCAAAATGTGCTCAAACTTCCTCCATTCACATCTTGACAAGTGGCACTTGGCCATGGATGTTGAATGATCCCACATTCCTTCATTTTTCTCATTCCTCCATCTCGTCTTTCTATAAATAGAAGGCTCTTCTTCTCATTTTTTATCCACAACTTAGATCAAAGTTACTATCTTCACATTTAGAGAAATTTCATCCATCTCCATAAGCATTTTCCATTATCATAGCTAGGTTATTGCAGGTTTTATCAAAGAATTGCATTGTTCTTTCTCACCAAGTGGATCAATCTTCATCAAAATCATCAAATAAAAAAAAGGAGTTGGGAAAGAGCCATTTCCTACACACAAATTGGCACCAAGTCCCCCATGGGATTAAGATTTTGCATGTTTAAATAGGATTTCATTGCCTTTCATGTTTTGTTCTTATTTTTTCCTATTTTTGAGCATTATCGTGATGAATTTCACGGGGAATCTTAGTTATAACTTGCTTATGGATCTAATATTGTGTTTTTTTGCTATGTTTGTGTAGGTCTAGGATTGGGGTTCACATTTTGGCGCTAGAAGTGGGCGAATCTAATGGATTTCATCATTTTTTTTGAAAAAATTCATGTTTTTTTGTGTTTTTTACTGCTTCTAGGAAACTCGGCCATTGCCAGTCAAGCAATGCTATATTGCACCTCTCCAAACTCCATCGCTGGAGTCTTCTCACCAACAAATTTAAAATTTCAAACTGACTCACGGAATTTCTAAATTACAAACTGCGCCATTGGTCAAATTGAGTCACGATTGTGGTATTTGTTTTGCTACAAAGCACTACTCTCAGTAATCAATGGTGCTATATTGCAGTGTTGGCCACCTCAAATTCTGCTGCACCCATGAGCTGTGCCACTGGGGTGGAGTAAAAATTTAAAATTCAAATAATTTTGACATGTGCTTTTTTATTTTGGACATTTTGAACTCCTAACCTATTTTATGTCTCTATATTTCTTGGTTTTAAATTAGTTTGCAGGTTGAGATAGGAGGAGGTAAAGAGGATTCTTTCACTATGACATCATCATATTACTATATTAAGTTTATTTATACACTTTGGGAGAACTTATAATCCCTTTCTAAGGATTTGATTACCTTCATGCTTTTAGGGCACACTACAAAAATCTTTCATTTTTTATACAAAAGGTTAAAAGGAACTTTAGGAAAACTTACTAAATTTTGTTTAAAGTTAAAAATTGAACAAAAAAACTTTCATCCTTCCTTTTTGTGCCTTGACAATAATCTAATAATTGCTTTGAGGATTTGAAATGAACATGTGCATCTTTGTTTTGTAATCACTTTCCCAAAATAATAGCATCTAAAAGATGTATGTGCTTCTCTCACGCCTGATGGTGATCTTGAGAATCAAAAGGCTTTAGATGATCTTAAGTTGTGAAAATGATTGCCTCCACATTTTATTTGGGATTAAAATTAAACAAATCTTGTGAGTGTGAGTGGAATATATCGCGTGTGTTCTCTCTTTGTTTTTCAACAAATATCGATCGAACTACAAATATGTTTGCTTAATTTTGTTTATCTCAGAGGGCTTGTCTTGGTGGGAAAAATTACTCACCCCAAGGGAATGACCTAGCCAATAACACACTATATGCCAAGTGACTTCCAGCCGGTATATAAGTGTGGGTTCTCAAGGAAAGTTCAAGAATCACAAGGATTATTCTAACAAGAAGGGTAGCAATGGTATCTTGCTGCATGGATGGTCCCCCAGGAATGGAATGCCCACATTAAAACCCTTTGTTTAGAAAGTCCAAAATCCTAAACTATTTGTTGGTGCAAGAATGACTGTTCTGAAGGCACCCCGCATTCTTATGACTTTTAGTACAGATGAGAAGTATGCCATGGGAGATTCATGGGTATTGATGCTTGGATGAACCAAGAAGTGTGTGTCGTGGAGGGGAGCTAGCGTGGTCAAGCATCTAATCATCCACTAAGAGTAAGCATAGCTGGATTTATCCAAGTGGGAACCCAACAAATATTGTCTTGTCATCCTAGGATTGTGCATGCTTTTGGAATCAAAAACACTTTTCTTGGGTCTCAAAATATCTAAAAACAAAAATTCACAAAATCTTAAAAATTTCAAACCCTTTGGGGGGAACAAATACCTTTGAAAAATCCAAGTAATCCTGCTTTCCCTTGGGATTTTATCCTTAGAGGCTTCTAAGTATTTGGATTTAATCATCATTTGTTTTCACTAAAGTCAACGTTAGAATTTTTTTGCCTTAATTTCCTCTATTCTCTACATAATGGACTTTGTGGGATGAGAAGAAGTTAGGACATTAGACATTTAGTTTGAAACTCTAATAAATAATTTTTTGTGGTAAAAGGATATAATTAAGAAAAAAGTTAAGAAACAATTGAACCCCACACATGTGTTCTTCCAAATGATTTCCCACAAAATCGAAATCCGAAAACCCAAGTTCAAAAGTCTTAGTTCAAAAGCTTGTGAAGAATGTCTTTCAAGGCTTCACGAGGTAAGAGAAAGTTTGGTTTACAATTTCTAAAAGAGAGCTTCAAGAAACAATCCTAACTTGTATGAGTTTTATTATGAACAAAATCCAACTCTCTTTCAAAGGTTTTCTTTCGTCACATAGGAAGTATCAAGTGTGTTCTTCAATACCGAGGTCTTGTAGAAAGGAGTTCTATCTAGGTCTAATCTAGGATCAAAATCATCACTCTCACCCTTCAAAATAAAAAAATCACCTCATCAACAACTCTTGGAAATCTTGAAAACATCCTTTCATGCTAGACTTTTGGAAAATCAAAATCATTTTGTTTGGTTAGATATGTGTAGATGAATCCTTCTCCACATATTTGATCAAATTATCAAATCCTTGTGAAATTTTTTACCTCTTGATAAAATCCAATATCTTGGGGTCTAGGAGTTCATTATCCAGAATCATCTTGTTTGACTAGGGATTTCTTGATGAATCCTCCTTTGTGCCTTTAGTCAAATTATCATCTTGTGTACGAGTCTACTCTACGATAACATCCAACCTCTTAGAGTTCACAATTTCACTATCCAAATCAACCAAATCCAATCAAATCAAATTAAGTCCTAAAGTCTAGTATCTCCCTCAAAGATTTCTGAAGAGTTCAATCATCTGCATCATCCATATTCCATTTATCTCATCATCACTTTGATCCTTATTCATCCTAGTTCTTCTCCCTTTTTGTACCTAAGGTTAGATCAATCTAAAGAATTAGAGGTTTATATCACACATTCTTGAAAATTGATCCCTATTTTATGGTGCAAACTAGATCACAACACAAGAAGATCATGGAAATTAACAAGTAAACATAAAATTTGAGTGACCTAAACCAAACTACTCTTGAAATGAATCACATTGGATCGAGCAATCCCCCAAGCAATCTCCCTCTACTATCACAAAATCCTCAAGAGGAAGGTCAAGTAGAGGACATCACCAACAATATCTTAGGGATAACACAAGATAAAATCCTTGAGATGGTGCAAAATCCTGAAAAATAATCGAATTGTTAATGCCATGATGAAGTTATATCCTTCCCAATACATGCTTGAATTGGCCAAGGAAGGGGCTAAACTCCATTCCGACTACGAAATAAGCACTCTTGTGGAGAAACCTCTTGAGATCATGCCTCCAATTCCACCCATACCTCTGTGTCAAAGCATCACTCAAAGCATCCCACTAATTGTTAGAGTAAAGGTTTTAGCTTAATTATGTTGATTCAGTTACCTTTATTCCCTTCTTAAGATTTCACGTTAGTTTCCATAATGTGACATTTAATAATTGTATTAATTATTAAATATTTTCCTATTAGGGCTTCTATTATGGTTTTTCCTATTAGGGTTTTATTAGGGTTTGCGTGATCTCCTTTTTATAAGGATTGATCCCATTGTATTTCATATCAATTCATTCTCTCATTCTCTCTGATATATACATTTTCAATTTTCAGAGAACCCTTGCTTGTTTGTCTCCATCTCTTCTTTGGTGATAGGTTATTTGCATGCAGGTGATCTTCAAGGTTTGTGAAGTAGTATTTTCTCAACTCCTACATGGTATTAGAGCTCCACACCTGCTGCTTCTTGTTCTTGTTTTGAATATTTTTGGAGCTTCAAGGTTTTGGGGTTTATTTTCTTGATCCAGGGAATATCTGCAATTTTGAAGCATTTTCAGCTCAAACGGACCTCTCCATTGCATCCACAGCGGTCCAAAACCCCTAAATCAACTGTTCATTCGTCCATTTTGGACAAAGTCAAAATTTGGGGCAAATTTTTTTTAGGGTACGGTCGTCGTCTAAGCGCAGATCCGTAAAAAAATTCCTGGTAATTTTTTTTTTATTTCACAATTTTCATCGAAATATTTAAAAAAAAAAATCAATTGTAAAATTTTTTTTGTTTTGTTTTTTTAATCAAAAAAACCGCAATTTTAGGGCTTGTCGGCCCCAGTACAGGGTACTCGCAGGTACCTGCGTATGCAAGCCTGCGGGCCCTCTGTCTTGCCGGTCGGCGTACTGTCGACTGCCAGTGGCCTTAGTGCCAACTGGTGGTAGATAGTACCGCTGATGGTGGTACATTGGAAGACCGGTGGCGGCAGCCCTCGCCTGCCCTACAAAAAAAAATATATTAATTTTTTTTAAAACAAAAACTTACTTTTGTAAAAAAAAATTATTGTTTTTTTAATTTTTAAAAAACATTTTTTTTCAAAATAAGCCCTATTATGCATTTACAGTGATGGGCATTTGGCCGTCAAATTTAACCCAGTACTTTTGTTGCGATGGCCATATGATCGTCAAATTTAACCCAGCACTGGTTTTTTCCCTCTTTGGAGCTAATTTCTTCTAGAGGCCGTAACTTGGGCATACAATATCGATTTTTGGCAAATGAGATATCGTCGAAAAGCTGGTTTTCTCTTCTTTCCAGTGGTATGGGTCTCATCACTTCTTTTTTCTATTGGTGCATTCTACATCTAGTTGAAGACAAAGGGGCTATTTTTCAGTCTCAAGCTCATAACTTTTGATCAGTTTCTTCATTTTTCGCAATCTCAGCGGCATTGGAACCATATTTCAGAGCTCTTTAGTTTCATCCATGCAATTTTTCTAGATTTCACTCTAGGTATATTTTAGTTATTTATTTGTGTTTTCACACTCTGGTGGATTACCTAGACATATTTTCTCTTGGAAAATTTTTGTTTGCGTGGGATGCTTTGTTTTTGGCTATTCTTCATGTATTTCCAGCTTTGTCCTTTTTGGACATTTTGAGGATCATTTGTAAGCTATCTTTTATGGAAACGCACTAAGATAAAGTGCCACACTATTGTACATGTATCTTTTGGGGATTTTGCACATAAGGTTGTACCATATTTTTGTACTCGCACTAATATTATAAAGTGCTATGAGGGGTTGTGTAGTTTGCCTTTATTTTGCCATCACATCTTTTTCTGGTGAGTATCCCTCCATGACGACAGTGAATCCATACCATTGGGGGTTGTGTAGTTTTCCTTTGTTTGCCATCACACCTTTGTCCAGTGAGTGTCCCTCCATGAAGACAATGGATCCATATGATTCCAGCCTCATGCATGTGTGCTTTCTTTTGCACACCACTTTTTTAGTTACAGGTGCTTTCTTTTGCACTTTCAGATGTTATTTCTTCTTCCTCATGCACTACAGGGTGTTTTACATCATTTCAGTGGATCTATCAGGATCGCCCAGTTTAGCATTAGGGGGGGTTATTATATTGTTCATGCCAATTCTTCCTTGGTTTCACCTTGGAAGGGATCTTCCATCTTCAGTGGAGGTTCTTCAGCACCATAGCAGTCATCTTTCGACAGTTGTTTGCAGCTTCTTTTGCTTCAGTGATGTTCTTCTTCTTGGCTTTCTACATCTTTTTTTGGAGTAGAGCTTTTTCCCATGAGGTTTTCTCTATTTCTCCATTTTACAGAGATTTGGTTGTATTTGGGTACCTGATCTGGCCTAGTTGTCGGGACCCGTGTTTGCCTTCTTGCATTGTAGTTACCTTTGCTTTGTTGCATTTGTTTGTAACTGCACCATTGCTCATCCTAAGGGGGGGTGTTAGAGTAAAGGTTCTAACTTAATTATGTTGATTAAGCTACCTTTATTCCCTTCTTAATATTTCACGTTAGTTTGCATAATGTGACATTTATTAATGTTTTCCTATTAGGGCTTCTATTAGGGTTTTTCCTATTAGGGTTTTATTAGGGTTTGCATGATCTCCTTTTTATAAGGATTGATCCCATTGTATTTCATATCAATTCATTCTCTCATTCTCTCTGATATATACATTTTCAGTTTTCAGAGAACCCTTGCTTGTTTGTCTCCATCTCTTCTTTTGTGATAGGTTATTTGCATGTAGGTGATCTTTGAAGTTTGTGAAGTTGTATTTTCTCAACTCCTACACTAATCACATCATCCATTTCTCCAACTCAACCAATTGTTAACAAGGGAATCTCATTGCTTCATGTACTTCGAAAACATCCTCTTGTGATAAATCGAGGTTTGGATGCAAATACCACACCGGATCAATCTATCTCAGTGAATCCTTTATACCCAAATGTTTCACTCACATTTCATGATCCCACCAACCCAACGTATTTTTATGCAACATTGGTCTATCCCCTTGACATGAAAATATCTCTCCCTACGACCTCACAAGGCGAATGTGATTTATTTGGAAGAGGGGGAATCTTCGATCCCTCCTCATCATCACTTTTCCAAGGGAATGCACCACCATTTCCTCCATTACCATTGACATCTGCATCACCTCTTCGATTGGATCTTCCCCCTTTACCCACCATCAATCAAAAAATTCAAAGAAACCCCCCCATCATAAATCAAAGCATCATACCAAATCCTCCTATCTTGCCATCGATATTGCAAAAACGGGTGGCAACCATCCAAGCAACCTCCACCATCAACACATCGACCATCCCCAAGTATCTCAAAACATGGTCTCCCAAGGACTAAGCATCTCAATCACACCATCCATCACTCAAACCTTGATCATCATCACACTGGTCAACACAATTCCCAATCCACCACCACCACCGAAAAAATACAACATGGAAAATTCATTCAACATCATGCTGCAAGAAGTTTGACAAGCTACCTATGAAAAGGAACTTCAACAAATCCAAAATCAACAAGCTACATAGCTAGCTGATCAACAAGAACAAGTAGAATTATCAGAGAAACAAGAACAACATGCACAATAGGTTGCCCAGGTCCAAGCTTTATTACAACAACAACAAGCTTCACAAGCTGTGCAAACAGCTCAAGCCGCCCAAGCTACACATGTAGCTCAAGCTACATAAACTGCATAGGCTGTGCAAACTGCATAAGAAACCCAACAAACACATGCACATGCTCAAGCTCAAGCCCAATATCAAGATCAACAAGAACAAGCGCAAGCTCAATACGAGGCATATTTGCAAGCATTCCAACAATAAGCTTATCAACAAGTCCTACAAGAGTATCAAGCACAACAACTAGTCCCTCAACAATAGACCAACAAAAAGATTTGTTGGCACAACAACAACACGACCAACAACGAGCATTGTTGGCTCAAAAAAAAAATTAGGCGTTAATCGCATAGTAAAGCTTACAGAAAACTCCCACCAATGCCCCACGGGTATGTGCAGGATCACCATGGAAAAAGCAGGCCCTTAAGTGGAAAAAAATTCAAAAAAATCAGAGTTAGGCAACTTGACATAAAAATTTGAATAAGTTATCTATATTATTTAAAAAATATGTAACAATAGAATTTATAGAAAATTTAATGTAGTTTCTAGATTACTAGGTTTATTTACAAAAAAATAAAATGTATTTGGTGAAAATTTGAAATTTCAATACAGTAGTACTTAAATTTCAACGAAAAAATAAGAAGTAGGTGTCTGTTTGACCACCCTAAAAACACTAAAATGATAATATTTTTTGATAAGATTTTAGATTAAAGTAAAGGACTCATTTCTTGATGTGATACATATTTTTTTGTAATATGTTTCCAAGTAGATAATCAATTATAAATAATTTATGACAACTTTTTAAAAATATAAACACTCATATGTCTAACCACCTTAACTTGGTCAAAAATTCATGAAATTCTTTTTTTTTAATTTTTTAATCTTATAGTATGCAAAGCATAGAATGTGACACATGTTTTGGATTCAAAAAATATGATACCATTTGAAAGATATAGATGTTTTTCAATCAGCCTAAATATTAGGACTTTAGTCGTAATACAATAGAAAATGAATAATAATTATTTATTAAATTCAAAGTAAGGAATAATTAATATTGGTGGAAAGTTGAGAGTCTCCTTTAAAAACCCTTTTCGTTTCATCATTTTTGGGTAACAAAAAAGTCGTCAACCACATACCCATCATATTGCCACTTTTTGGCCCATCAGGGTCCTACACATACCCCCACATGTCAATCAAACACGTCAACCCCCTCAAAATACATTCACTCCACCTCCTAATCTACAAGAAAATGTGACAACACAAATCATACTTCTCGTGTAGCAAGTGCTTGATCTTCAATCAAGGAAAATAACAAGGACACCGAGCAACCTATGTTCGCATCCTTTTCACAAGAGCCTTACAATGGTACCATTACCAAAGGGATTCGAAATCCCCAAATTTGACAAATATCATGGGATCAAAAACCTTGAAGATAACATTAGGGAATTCCAAGTACATTGTATGGAAGTCATGTACAATGATACATATCTAATGTGATTGTTTCCTCGAATCTTGGCTGGTCTCACCATGGAGTGGTTATCTCATCTTCCTCCTAGCATTAGAACATTCCATGAAATTGAAGATGAATTCCTCAAAAATTAAGCATTCAACATCGGCATGGATGTTAGTCTAGAGGAATTATCGATGCTCAAACAAGGAAAAGGGGAATCATTTTCCTCCTACCTACAATGATGGCGATCCAAGGTCAATCGAAGCAAGTGGGCCATTCTAGAGGAGCAACAAATTTCCACTATCATTGCTAATCTAGACAAGAGCTTGGCTTTTTATCTAAAAATGTAGTGCATCACCACATATGACCAATTGATCCCCAAGGCACTGAACATCAAAAGGGCCCTTATTACACAAGGGGGCACATCTACATATCCTGAACATTAAGATAGCCACCCATAAACTAGCTATAATGAGAAACATCACACATGGGCGAAAAAAATGATTGTCACAAATGATGGAATGGTCGATGCCAAGGTTGTCATCAGCACTCCAAAGAAGAATATCTAAAGACATCATCAACCATAGAACAATAATTGCAATAACACGCAAGCCAATGCGATAACCCAACAACCACCCCACAATCAAGTCAACAACCTCAATAATCAACGAGGACCACCTCCATGAAATAGATATCCCCCCAAGAGAAAATTCATAGCCCTTGGGGAATCAATCAAATCCATCATGAAGAAGTTGATCAATGAAAACCTCATCAAAATCTCCACTTATAATAATTACCAAGAGCTTTAAATGAAACCACCCTTGTACAATGAAAATTTCCTTTGCGATTATCATAAGCTCAAGGGGCATAGAACCACCAACTGCATGACCCTAAAAAATGTTATCAAAGATCTCATCTATGAATAGATCATAAATGTTGAGCAACCCGCTAGAAATCAAGATTTTAAAATCTACACGAGTCCAATGCCCGACCATAATGAGGGAAACAATAAAGGGAAACAAAAATATGGCAATGTGATCCATGTTTACAAAGGAGTTATCACATGCTTTGATGAAATGGTCACTATTGTTAACATTAAGGGAGCCAAAGCTGATTGTGGAGTCACCACACATGATGGCAGGGTCATCATAGCCACCTCAAGCATTAGCCTCAAACCAAAAATCCATCCCTAATGGTTACAATGTCCTAGACCAATTAAAAACAAACCCTACTCAGATCTCCATCATGGAGTTATTGAAGATTTTAGCTGCCCACAGAGAAATGATTGAGGAAGCATTAGCTTCATCCATTATCTCTGCCAACCTTGATATGGAGCAATTCCAAGCTATGGTTGGTAACATCACCACTCTGAATCTCCTCACCTTTTTTTGATCAAGACTTCCTCTCCCAACTATCTCACAACTATGCATTACACCTTAAAGTCACGGTTCATAAAAATAAGGTCAAAAGGGTCTTGGTGGATGGGGGTGAATGCCTCAACAGTTTCTCACTCAAGCTTATAAAGAATCTGGGAATCTCTGAGGATTCCATTAAAAAAGGTAAGGGTGTTGGCCTTTTCACTGCACCAAAAGATCGACCTGTCAATGCTCGATACAAGCGTTAGTTAAGATCCATGGGAGAAGGTTAAACCATGTCATGAACCCAAAAGGAGATGTTGGATGTTAGTCAAACAATCCCCCCTCAACGTCATATGAGGGGTTCGAACCCCTGATAGGATTTGATATCAATTGTTGGCCTTTCCATTGCACCAAAATATTGACCTCTCTATGCCCCATACAAGTGTCAGTTAAGATCCATGGGAGGCGATTAAACCATATCACGAACTCAAAGGGAGATGTTGGTATCTAGTCCAACAAAGGGTATCATGATCAGGGCTTACGACGATCAAGAAAGAGTGTCTCAAGGCACTATTCAACTCCCTATTCAAGTAGGGCCCGTGATAATGGAAACCACCTATTAGGTTCCTGACCTTGATCTGCCATATAACATCCTCCTGGGGCACCCATGGATCCATGGGATGCAAGCAATTGCATCTACATTCCATCAGTGCATCGAGTTTTCATACCAAAATGAAGAGGTCACAATCCATGGTGATCCTGAGCCCTTCCCCTACTACAAGAACTTGGAATCCAAGTACTATAAACTTCCCCAAGTCCAAAAGAATGATGAAGGCCCTCAACTACATATATAGACCCAACCAACATAGCCTCCAATTCTATGACAAATATTTTCCATCCCCAACATATCTAACATCAAGCTTATAATCCAAGACAATGGGTGTGGGGAATAGAAAATGAATAAGGGAGCCTTTATGGTTGGGGAGTTACCTCAATCCTCTAGATCCCACAAACAACCAAAGCTCACCAATATAATAGCTCAAACCTCTCGAGTAGACCTCTCCCAATTTAGGAGTTGGGGTGATCTAGACCAAGAAGTGGTGGATGAGAGAGATGTATCCAGTCTCCTCTATCAAGATGAGAGACCTATACCAGCCCTTCCCATGGATGATTCCAATAGAGAACTTCAATTCATGTTGGCCATGGGCTATAACAAGAATGGAAGCCTAGGAAAGAAAATCAATGGCTGATTGAAACCTATCTTTGTTGAGAAATGAGTGAAAAATCTTGGCCTTGGGTGTACCCCTTTGAGTGTAACCATACATGGCCAAAGTCCCCTAGTTAAAGTAGTTAGGAATCCCCCTTAGCTAACAGAAACCACCCTTCAGATACCTATATCTACCATTTTTCCCTCAGATAACTTCACCTTTGACATCACCAATGTGTGTAGTAGTGATAAGGATCCTATAACTGATGTACCTATGTTTTTTAAAGAATCCTCCCTATGCATGATTAGCACCTTGTCTTTTGAGTTAGACTACCAAACCCCTGAAATAAACCTAGTCTACCCCCAACTTATCGATTATGACCAACGAGGACCACCAATTTCTAACATGTTTGAAAATGATGAGGTGCTCTCAAAGTTCATTGGATTGAGGGATAGAGTACTATATGGAGTTCATAAGGCTAGATTTGACATCACACTAGACACTCAAGCTTATTATGGGGAGATGATTGAATCCTTCAGTCGCAAAAGTGAGAAATTGAGAATAATCTTAAGCTCCTTGAGTGAAAACCACACTATGAGACTCTTTAACCCTAAAACAATTAAAATAAAGGACACATCCAATGGTGAAAACCTCTTTGAGGTGCTGGAGGATGAGGATTCAATCTTCCCCTCACTACTCTTCATCAACAAAAAAAAAAAGTCCTGGAAGAACAATGCAATCCTATCAACTTGGGAATAGAGGAGCTACTACACATAACCTTCTATGTTGAGTCACTTCTCATGGAAGAACAGGAAATCTTAGCTACATTCTTGAAAGAAAGAAAGGTAAATTTTGCATGGACTTATGCTGAAATGCCTGAGCTTGACCCAGAGGTAGTAGTTCATCACTTGGTTGTATTTCATGAAGTGAAACCTATAAGACAAAAGCTTAGAAATATGGATCCCCAAATAGCCTTATTAGTCAAAATAGAATTGTAGAAGCTCTTGGATGCAGGGTTCATACACCCGATCGACTATCTGGAGTGGGTATCAAACTTGGTACTTTTTTCAAAACCCACTAGGGGCATCCGCATCTGCACCGATTTTAGAGACTTGAAAAAATCATGTCCCAAGGATGACTTTCCACTACCCAACATTGACATGATATTCAACATGACAGATAGACACAAGATGCCATCACTAATGGATAGGTTTTTAGGATATAACCAGATCATGATAGCAAAGGAGGACCAACACAAGAAGTGTTCACATGTCAGTGGGGGACCTACTGCTGGAATATGATGTTGTTTGGGCTAAACAATGCAAGAGCAACTTATCAGAGAGCCATGACATTAATATTTCACGATATGATCCATAATTCTATGGAAGATTATGTGGATGACATATTGGCTAAATCAAGTAAAAGACATGACCACATATCAACTTTGCTCCATTTTTGATAGATTGGAAAAGTACAAGGTCCGACTCAACCCAAAGAAATGCATCTTTGGAGTACAATTAGGCGAGCTCTAGGGGTATATAGTGTCAATGAGAGGAATCAAGGTAGATCCCACCAAAGTTAAGGCAATCCTTGAAATGGAAGCACCTAGGACACTAAAACAGTTAAGAGGTCTACAAGGAAGACTCCTATCTATCCACGGATTCATATCACAACTAGAAGACAAAACAATCCCATATTATAGTCTACTCCACAATGGGGTAGCATACAAATGGGATGAGAAATGCGACCTGGCATTCAGCAAAATCAAGGAATACCTACTCACACCCCTAGTTCTAATGTCACCAATTCTAGGAAAAACCATTAATCCTATACATATCAACAACAACGGTAGCTCTCAGCCCTCTCTTAGCCCAACATGATGAAAATAGAAGGGGGAGAGCAATATAATATATCAGAAATACCATGGTAGGACATGAACTAAATTGCACACCTATCAAGAAATCTTGTCTAGCACTCGTTTTTGAAGCTCAAAATTTTATATATTACATGTTGGTGCATCAAATCAAGCTCATTGGGAAAATAGATCCACTCAAATACCTACTTTCCAAAGAAACTCTCACATGATGGAAACTAAGTGGGTTATGATCCTAATAGAGCATGACATTGAATATGTAGAGTGCAAAGCCATCAAAGGACAAGCAATAGTGGATCAATTTGCGGAGGCACCTATATATACAAAAAACCCACTTATCTCAGAGTTCCCCGACGAATCAATTTTTAACCTAAGTGTAGCAGACCATTGGATGATGTATTTTGATAGATCCTACACAGAACATGGATCAGAAGTAGGAATTTTCTTCATCATTCCCCAAGGAGACTGCATACCCAAATCCTACAAACTATCATTCCCTTACATGAATAACATAGCAAAGTATGAGGCTCTTGTCATAGGGCTAAGGATTATAGTGCAATGGTAGATTATGGCTCTTAAGGTATATGGAGACTCTCACCTCATAATCAATCAAGTAAACAATGAATATCAGGCAAAGGATGATAAATTAACTCCATACAAGAAATTGGTGGAGAGCCTCAAGGATTCATTCATTGATATTACATTTGAATAGCTACCAAGAGGAAACAATAGAGTAGCAGACGCAATGGCTACAATTGGATCACTCTTGAAAATCCCGCACAACATCTTAAAATAGGAATTCTTCATAAAGCAACTTCTCGTACCAACATTTGAGGTTCCAGAGTCTGAATTCGTGTGTGAAATTGTTATTCTCGGTGATCCCTAGTACCATGAAATTTACACCTACTTGAGAATAGGACACCTGCCCATTGACATAACCACAAACCTCAAAAGATATTTTGTCATAAAGTCTTCATATTTTGTCATCCTAGGAGAAACCCTCTACTATAGAAGCATCGAAGGGACCCTATTACGTTGCCTAAATACTGAGGAAGCCATTACTACTTTAACCAAGGTACACAATGGCATTTGTGGTTCACACTTGAGAGTTATGACTTTGGCTAAGAAATTGTTGAGGACTAGATACTATTGGCCTACTATGGAAAGAGAAGTGCATGATTTTTCCATAAGATGTTTACAGTGCCAAAAACATGGGGACCTCATCCATGCACCAATGTAGGAGCTTCATCCCATTGTCACACCTTGGCCCTTTTCACAATGGGGGCTGGATCTCATTGGTAAAATCACCCCTAGCTCATCCAATGGCCATAAATTCATCATCACCGCCATAGAGTACTTCACAAAGTGGGTCAAAGCCATTCCCATGAATGTACGTAATGGGAAAGAAAATATCTAAGTTCATCCTGAACTTATTTATTTGCCGATACGATGTCCCTCAAGCCATTATCTCAAATAATGGGACACATTTCAAAAAGCAGGATGTTCAAGACCTTTGCCAAAAATTCAATATCTAACATTTCTTTTCCACTTCATATTATCCCCAGGGCAATGGCCATGTAGAAGCCACCAATAAAACAATTCTAAAATTCCTTAAGAAAATAGTCAATGATGTTGGTCGTGACTGGCGTCTACAACTAAATCCTACCCTATGGGATTATCGCACAAGCATCCACACACCAATAGGTGCTACCCCCTTCTCCTTGGTCTATGAATCAGAGGCCATCCTCCCCACTAAGATCGATCTCCCATCCTTGAGGATATCACTGCAAAATCTCACTAGAGATGAAGAATACCGGGTATCATGACTAAATGAGCTAGAACTACTGGATGAGCGGTGCACAGATGCCCTTAATGAATTAAAAGTCTATCAAAACATCCTCAAGCACAGTTACAATAAGAAAATCAAGAGGTAGACCTTCCAAGTCAGTGAGCTAGTAGTGAAAGAGAATTAGAAGAACATTCCAATTCCGAATAGTGAAGGAAAATTTGAACCCAACTGGTTGGGACCATTCATCATCACAACAAGTTACAAGTTAGGGGAATATAATTTATCAACACCAAAAGGAGAACCTTTGTAGGAGCCAATGAACAGCTCCCATCTCAAAAAAAATTATGCTTGATCTTTTAAGGGTAAAGCCAAAAATACAAAAAAAATAAAACAAAAACCAAAATCCAAAAAAATTAGGAAAATGATTGAAAACAGTTAAGAAAAAATCATCCTCCAGTGAAAACCACTTCAGTGGCGATTTGGACAAGTACCTTGGTGATAACCTAGCAAATAGGTTCCAAGCATAAATAAAGAACTCCCCATCCACTACGATCTTCATGGCTTATTTTTCACACTCACTTATCCATTACATTCCATTTATCCTTCCATCATCCATCAATGTCTGTATCATAGCCTGATCTTGTGTTCATATCATGTTCCACCCTAGTACTACTTGGCATATTCCTAAGGTTAGTTTTTCCTTCTTGTATCAAATTAGTATATCACATCACGCTGAGGGCATGTTCCTGTACTTGCATCAGATAGGATTCATGTATATTATTGTGATCTTTCTTAAAATAAAAAATCCAAAAACATCGAAATCATATCAGAAATCTAAAAATCATGTTAGTGGATTCATCTGTCCAAAGTACATCATCTCAGATCTTTAAAGTAGGTAAGTTTGATCTTTGATCATCCTCTAAGATACCCTAGGTCAGTCCTTTAGGCGTCCATCACAATAAGCTAGCAATTCATCATTTGTTTATATCTTCATCTTATGAATTGGTCAAGTCATCAATCGAACTACATGGTCTCTGCATGTATAACATAAGCAATGCTAATCTATTGATCAACTATTGAGACCCCTAGGATATGTCTTTAAGTTAGTATCTTGTTCAAAATCTCAAAAATCCAAAAAAATTGAAAAATATCAAAATCCAAAAAAAGAAAAAAATAGCCTCAAAACATCAAAAACATCCAAATATTTGAAAAAACCCAAAATGGCGCACCCGTCTCATCTTTCTCTCACCCACAATAATAATAACTCATAATAAATCAATCATCACCTTCATCTTTTGGTAAGGCAATAAAAAACAAGTCTAGCGGGTTCAAAAGTGAACACCTAATTGTCAAAAGTCTCAAGTCTAGGTCAGTAAGTAAACAAGTTAGTCAACTTGGAGTATCAATAGCTTATCATCTAGTCAATCTCATCATCATTCTAATAAAAAAAATTCCTGGGATGCATCCTTCCTACAATGGACATCAACATCAGGCATCACCATAGTTTAGTCTTGGCTAGTGGTACGAAGAACATTAGCTTGCTTGTTTACTTTATCTTGGTATTTTTTTTACTTATCTTATTTTGCACTCATTCCAAGGACCTCTCGATGATGCCTAATTAAAATGTTTAGAGAGAAAGGAATGGGGAAATTATCATTATCTTTTTATCTACTGTTCTTATTGGATATTCTTTTAAAATAACTTGGTCATGCGTGCTTTGTTTAGTTTGTAGGGAAGGTGTTTTAGATGTCTTGTTGACCAAATATGAAGGCTTGGTTTTCAATGTTTTGGTCTGAGATGTTTAGAATGTCTGAACTACATCTTGAATAAGGTTTCATATGTCAAGTGTGAACAAGAATACTCCTATTTGATTGTCGAGTCAAAGTCCATCAAACTAGGTACAACGCCATCCTGGTTCTTAATACCTTGATGCATTGTACCTACGTGTGTTATCAAACATAAAGTAAATGGACCTTTTAAAATCCCAACAACTGGTTTCATCATCATCATCATAAGATAAGCTGGTTGAATCCTATTTCTTCTATCTTCTTTCCATACTAACATGGTACGGTGACAGTTACTCAAAAACATTACCAAAATGCATCCACCCTGCATCCACCAATCATTCGCATAATGCATATCATGTAGCAAATATAGATGCATTCCATTTCATTGTTAATATAGAATCATTTACATTATATTATAAATATTATCACATAGGCATTATTGAGTTATGCATGGCATAAATTATCATAAGTGTCATCATTATCATATCTATGGACATCGAATATTGGTCTAGGCCTATGAGCACCACTTTCGACATAATTTTCTATTATCCATGGTTATGATTAAATAATGTTTATTATTTAATTACCTTTTCTAAACACATATTTCCTCTATTAATTAAATAACCCTTTTAATTATTTAATTAATTCATAATGACCTTTATTCAACTTGATTAATTAAATAAATCATATTTATTTAATTATGTCACTAAATATTTAATTCTCCTTCTTAATTAAATAATTTATTATTTAATTACCCCTTTCTCATACTTTCAACTATAATTAAATATTTATTATTTAATTATTCATTTAATCCTTTTCAATAGTCAATTAAATAAATTACATTATATATTTAATTAAATCTTTCATTTTCGAATGTTGAATTAAATTAACATTTAATTCATGTTTAATTATTTATGTCACATTCTTTTGTCGTCCAATTATCTAATCATTCACTCACCTTCTGAATCAAGATCTATTTTAAATCCGTCAGTTATCTCTGGATTCGATATCTGATCGTCTCTGCGAGAAGACTCTCTCTCACAATTAGTCAGTTAACTAGTTCTAACTCATATGCATGAATGTGTTTATTAATTAAATATCTTTATTTAATTAATTAATTCATGTATGGATTCAAACAAATTATTCTTTGAGTTCTAACTTTTTCTTTTTCATTCAAATTATATTTCTTCTATTTCTGAATACTCTTAACTGAAGATTAAATTGTTTATTTAATCTGGAACTCGTGTTCTTTCTATTTTCGAACAGTCTTGACACAAGATTAAGTTATTGTTCTAATTTAATTTTTATCCTACAAAATTTCCTAACTCACATTCTAACTGCCACATAACTCACATCACATGACATTCATTAATCTCATCCATCGATCGTTCGAAAACCCAAAATCTATAAATTCACCTGTCATCATCATTATTCCTCCTCCCGAAATCAATACTTTTGAGAAGAAACTTAATCTTCGATATTTTTCTGAGACAATACATCTAGGTTATGCTTGCATCAATACTAAAAATCTGAGGGCAAGAATACTGAGATAACAAAATGGAGAAGGACCATCAAGATAATTTGAAGGAGTGGATCCGTATTCAGTGAGATAGTTCTAGTTCTAGTTTTTATTATTTTGTTCATTTTTACTCGTTCTTAGTTGTTTGATTTTAGATTAATATTTGTTAGATTAGATTTAACATCATCTATCTGTGCAGATCTTCATTTATCTATGTTACATTTGGTGAACCCGACCTGAATCATGCTTCAAATTCACACAATACTTTTCATCTTTCCATTTTTTTTTTTGCAGGTTACCGTACGGCACACCGAATCCACTCAAATAAATGATGCATTTGTATTCACAAGCTGCATCTGTCATTTTGTACACATTCATGACACTTTGCACCACATCCGACTATCAACATTTCACACTCTATTCGTCTGTCAATACGAACTGCATCCACTTGTAAACATCGTGCCACATCTACCTGGTAATAGATTTTTCACTTTTTTATTAACTTCCATACATTCATGTTTTCTTTTTTTCATTTTTCTTGTTATTTCATTTTTTCGCTAATGTTTGTTTGCAGCTGTGTTTAGAGGAGTAACTTAGCTTTTGTAGGACGAAGCATAGAAGACCAAAAATAAAAACGAAAAACATATTTTCTATAGGATGAAAGCCAAAGACACAAAAGGAACTACTGATCAGTTTGTATGCAGGACCTAATAACTTTGTTAATTTTATCTGGAAATCTTTTTCTTTCATAGATAAATAATTGTCATTTGGATTAAAAAGAATCAGTGTTTTCTTTGTCTAGTGTGAAGGCATATTTTGTAACCCTTTACGATTCGGTATATCGAAGTATCCTCTCCCCTTGCATAGTCATGTGATCCTGGGTGTAAGATAAATGGTTACTAACTCTAGAACTTGGGCCTGTCTTGGTGGGAAAAAGTACTCACCCCAAGATGACTCAGACCGGTAACACACTTTAGCCAGCGACTTCCACCCGGTGTATAAAAATGGATTTTTGGGGGAAACCCAAAAAATCACGCTCATTGTTCTGATAAGAAGGGCAGAAATGGTCTCTCACCATACTAGATGGTGCAACACGAACGAAATGCCCTGACTAAAAACCATGTTGTAGTTTTTCCAAAATCCTATCTATTTGATGGTGCAGCAGGTTTGGACCTATGAAGTCATCTTACATTCTTACAATTCATGTGTGGAGCTGAGATGTATGCCACGGGAGTTTAATGGGTATAGTAGCTTGGCTGCCCCATATAAGTGAGTACCATGGAGGGGAGCCAGTGGGGTCAAGCTACTATTCATCCACCTTGAATATGCATAGCTAGACTTATCCACGTAAGAACTCAGTAAATATTATCGAAAAATCCTAGGGTGTAATTGTTCTCTAGTTTTAACAAATCTATCACTACAAACTGAAAACACATTGAATTTTGTGCTTGTTTTTGCTGTATTCGTCACAAAAATTTATCATCAAACTGAGTCAATCAAAACACAATTTTTAGAAAAAATGCAATTGTCAAACTGAGTCACAACTATCATTTTTAAACACCGCATCTATCGTAGAGAGTCACAATTGTTAAGTTAAATGTCACATGTGTCTTTCAACACTTTTACACAATCTGGTTTCTGCGCCGCAACTGTCAATTTTCGAGTCGCATGTGTAAATGCAAGATGCATCTATCAATCGAAAAGATGCATGTGTTAGTCAACAATTTTAGATGCACAGAGTCCATATTTTTGAGTCGCATATGAGCATGTGAGTCGCATCTATCAAAATTTAAAACCGCATCTGTCAGAAAACCACAACTGCATGTCAACATTTAAAACCTTTTTTAGTCAAATCACCGCATGTGCATGTTAAAATGCATCTTTCAAACAAATTAATGCATCTGATAGGTGAACCGCATTTGTTTGTGAACAGAAAACTTCGAAAACTTCAAATTGAGTCTGAAACCATAACTGTCTTTTTCGCTTTTGTTGCTAAAGATCAACCTTGAACAAAAGCTGGATTTTTTTTCTCAAAACCTTGCATTATTAGGTGTCATATACGTCCTAGTCATAGTCATCCTACATTGCAAGCATTTAGACACTTCCTAGGAAATTGCATATAGTAGAATAGAACAAATTTCTGCATCATTGGATACGTTCATGTTTTGATTTTTCCTCATCATTGAACCTAGTCACTTTGGTCCTATAAGTGAATTTTTTCAGCTCAATAGTCTAGTTTGGGAAATTCAGCTTGTCAACTGTCTTTGTCCTACAATTAGGTTCCTTCATCAAACTCAAATCATTACATGCATTTATTCCATAGGTGCTAGGTTATACCCATAATAGAATCATTTACCATCATTGTCTGTCCTACCATATGTCATCTTAGTTTACGTCATTTTAGAAATCTATAGTAACATCCTTTATTTTTCAGAAAACCCAAAAGAACACAGAAATAAGACATATTAGTTTCTTGACATAGTTTTCATTACCCCATTTTGAGCAACTTTCATGGTTGAAACTATTGGTGTTTTTTCCCACATAGAAATTGCAGTTCTCTAAGAGGTAGCCAACCCCTATTATGGATGACTACAAAATGCTAGTGGCCAACTAACGAGATTCAGTTAAAGACTAACCTCTCCTACACTTTTGGCTTTGTAGGAACAAGGTGGGTAAACCTAAATGTGTTCATAAGAATGCCTTATAACTAGTAAGAACACCTTCTATATACAGATTAAAATCCCTACACACTCAAGGGGATAGTCACCATTCATTGTATTGGCATACCAGAGAATGATTACAGGCACCAAAGACCAACGAAATTGACCCAATAAAAGAAGGAAATACTTCCCATAGGAAGACAAGGTTTTAATATGTGGTTACACTAAGTACTTGGATTACCATGCTTAGAGATTATAGAATTACACCAAAGAAAAGGTTGTGAACATTATTCATCACCTCATCCATTGGGCAATGGAGTCATACAAAGTATAATTCTGATACTGTGAACTTATTTTTATATAGCCTTACTACCATGAGATATTCCAATATATTAAAATAGTAGTTCTCAGTGAATCCTGAGCATATACAACCATGAACATGTAACTTAGCTTTTCAAGCATTTGATTAACTCCTTAAGTTAAAAAAAGAAAACAAACTACACATTCAATTAATCGTTGAAACTGAAAAGAGAAACCCTTGATAACTCCATTCATAATCCATGGCACACACACAGGAGAGTAAACCATCTTAATTTTGTAGATTTGTTTCGATATAATTAATTAAAAATCATAACATACTACTTTATACAAATCCCCACCTGGGATGATTTTTTGAACAATGTTTATGACATTTCAACATTTAAACTAACTGTACAGACTCCAAAGTTTCAAACCCAAAAAAAATGACCCTAACATGAGCCATGAAATCTCCTTTATATAACAGGAGAGCAACAAGAAATAGGCTAGAATGTTAGTACAAAATTGAATTTCAATCTAAAGTGAAATTCAAATTCACATTCCTTATCATTCGATAACATCGTGTATGATCAAAGGAATCAAAAAATGGTTACAAAGTAACCAATTAAAGAACAAAATTTAATGCAAAGCATGTGCACGTCCATGTCCAAATGATGAAACAGTAGGAAAAGACACATCCAACAAACCCACCACCGGTAACCATCAACAAAAAACATGGCCCCGGTATAGGCAACCACTTCGAGTCCATGCCTGAGACAGCGATGAAACTACCTTTCCCCTACCAACCTTGTCAGGACAACCTCTAACAACCAGACCTGGTGCCAAAGCAGATACAGGTTCAACTACCAGGACCTCCTCATTTACTCCCATGAGCTCAGTTAAGGTGGTCAAGTAACACCGGTAGTCTGAATCGGTGTCAGATTCATTACCATCAAAATTTGATATGACCACGGGGGACGAGCATTGCATTGGCTTCTTTCCAGTATTTCTAGTACCTCGGGGCACTATGGGAGTAGTAGGCTCCATCACGACCAGCAACCTTCAGGCTCCTAGCCTCGCACTCCTACGTTCAGTCGATTTGTCCATAGAGAAAACAAAGCCTTGCAATACATTGGAGAAGAAACCTTCCAGCACACAAACACAAGAAAATACAATGCTAATTGCACATAACTTAGTCAACATTTATAGAATGGCCCAACATGCTAGATAAAATTTCTTAAAAGAAATTCAAGCACTCGAACAATTAGTGGTCAAGATAGCCATGAATGTTTTCAGCAGGATGGCACTGTTCGCACACTAGAGAAAATCAGGAGGAGATCCTCTAGCGAAGGAAAATTCATGCCATCAATGACACTAGCAACAGCAACGCAGCATATGCCACATAGACGAATCACACACCCCTCCTTTGAAATTGAACCATTGATTTCAAACACACCTAGCGAATCAGAGCGTTGAGACCAAGTCAATGAGTATTGACAATCCACCTCAGCACTTGGGAAAAGACATCCATTCAAAACCCACGAAGATAGGAGGTCTGAACCACATAGTGCCATTGGAAAAAGAAGAAAGGCCATGTGTCACACCCTCGTAGACCTCACAATACTATTAAGAATATTTACTTCGATCGTGCGAGGTGTGCGAGAAGTCATAATTAACCCCGTTATTAATGACCATCACCAATGAAGAGATGGCCACATGCCACTGCCAACACCTCAGGAACAAAACCCACACATCCATTCATGCTAGATGGCGAAATCTCACAAACCTTGCACCACTTTGGTGATTCCATTAGGAAAACCTACGAGGTCAGTGAGAAATGGCCCAGATCAAAACCAGCGATCAGACAGTTCACCAGACTTCAAATGAAACATTCAGGTTGGACCCGCATTAAAATCCCCGGTGGTATAGAACATAAGTCATCTTGGCAGAAAGATCGGCAAGTTAGGTGAAAGGGGTTGGTAAAGTCATGACCCTAGAGGGATAAAACCTCACTTAAGTGACCGGTTACCCTCAATAGTAGGTCACTGTTGAAACATAACAAGAGGGTTTCCAAAATTTGATAATTAAAATCACCATGGGTAACTTTGAAACCCCAAAACCCAGCTCGCATCACTTAAAAATTCAAATTCCCATCAGTGGCTCCGACTGGGGATGTATGCCCCCTGTGGGCATAGCAAGAATCTAGAATCTCTAGTTTCACAGACCAAATTATCGAATTTCACAAGCCCTTTAACAAATATATTACCTTGTTCTATCAACTGGACCTATGTACACAACTTGGTAGCCCTAGGCCACCAAACAAGAGAAATCAAGGTCTACCTCTATAAAAAACAAAATTCTCCATCTTTCTAACGCAAAAACAACTTGCAACATTCACTATTTGATGTTTCGAAACTCAGGGGATGGCCAATATCTGTGAGAATATTATGGTGGTTGTCTACACTTTGCCCCTATACTGATTTAATCAATGCTTTGCCCCACCATTTTAAGAGCAATATACGACCATGATAATATTTCACCTTATCCTACTCTTGCTCATATTTCATAGGATGTTGGCTTAGCTGTACCCGAAAATTGAAACTTTCATAACTTAACTGGTCCATAACACCATCCATTCTGGTACCATCATTTTGCACATTGAACTAAAAGTTGTCATATAGAATAGTATGCAAGGTATCCTTACTTCCATCACCTAACAAAGATGATACATAGCTCTAGGAATTTCTCTCCTAGAATTTCCTATTCAAGTTTGGTTGCCACTCAATAAAATCTATCAATTGGGAGTACACAAGGGCATTACAGAAGTTGGCAGTATTGGCTACATTATTCTCCAGGGAATGCAAAAACAAATTCATCTCTGGCCACTCCATATACATCCTTTCTTGTACCTCCTCATTCATTTCTATATGAAGAATCTCAGAGATAGTTTTAAAAGAATCAATTTCACATAGATCAGAAAAGATAGAGCAATACGTACTGGCTTCCTTGTACTCAACATTACCTGTTGAGTGTGTTGATTTATAAGTGAATATTTCAATACAATCTGGAAACCTTTTACTGTCCACATCAATTTCGGAGGGCAGTAACACCTCCATCTCCACTTCACATATATAATCAGGAAAGACCATAATGCCAATGCATTCATCACTATAATGGCTACCTCTAATTATACTATTTTGACCACACACATCATTATCCTTAGATTTTTCAACATTTATACAGCTTCCCTATTCTATTGCTAATATATCTAGGGCACACTCCAGATATACATCATTTGACAATTGTTCCTTCACTTGGAAACAAACATGGGGCTCTTCATTCCTGCACAAATTTTGTAGAAATAAAAGCTCTGCTGCATTCTCAATATTGGAATCATTACCCTTGCAATCATAATCACTAGCTTGCAATAAAATATCAGTGATATGAGAATCATAATTAGGATTAGGAAACACAATAGGTGTCTCATACAATCCTACATCATTTTGCCTCTCAATTTCGTCAATACTTACGCAAAAAATTTGTAATGAATGAGCACTACCTTTATTTTGTGTAGATACAATCCTAGTCGATTCTTCAATCTCTATCCATTGAATCACTTGAGCCAAATTAGTAGGTTTCAATTCCTCTTATAAAGAACAAAGTCCTGGTTCATATAGTTCGCAAAATAAATCAATGCATTCATAATCATTAGGTCTTTGATCTGTAGGAATTTGTATTAAGATTCCCAAATATCTCAAGAAAAACTCATATGGTGATTCCTTCTCTTTCCTTCTCATATCATACAGTTCTTATACACAAGAAACCTGATCATCTTCACTCAAATTGGACTGGGTTTCAACTTGGGTCTTATTATCATCAAACTGCATTGGTGGACTTATAATAGTTCTAGCAAGAATTTTATCATCTATTTTTTGAATAGTCGGCTCTAGCATTCTATTAGTACTAGTTAGGCTAGGGTAATCAATACTTGCAGCTAGATACCTCTTCATCATTGAATATTTCATATTATTTTCAATTTCCATAGCCAGCTAGTATGCTTGGTGCAGAGTAGTAGGCTCTTTATCCCTTAATAAAAAACTTATCCTCTTGCTGAAAGAAATAAGATACACAACAAAGCTTTCAACTTCATTTGGTCTTATTTATTTAGGGATTTCCCTTAAAGCTCTTGAAAACCTAAGACTACAATATGGGACTAATTCCTCCTCTTGTATGTGAATTCCCATAAATCCTTTTCTCAATGTGTTGGGATTGAATCTTTCACCAAATTGTTCCATAAAATCCATCACCAACTGATTCCATGAATTAACAGATAAGGCGGGTAAATAGAAAAACCAATCCCTAGCATCACCTTTTAAGGATTGCACAAATAAATTCATGAAAAAATCCTCATGATTGATTTCATAATCACTCATTACATCTACAAAATGTTGTAAATTCTTAGAAGCCGATTCCTCAACTTGCCCTGCATATTGAGGCAGATACTTCTTAATTTTCTTAGGAATTGAATTAGGGTAATTACTGATACCATTAAACATAAAAGGCATATACCTTTGAGTTACAAAACTCCCCAAAGGGCTTGATACAACGTGTTCTTTTTGCATATTTATGTCTGAACTTACACATGGGAGACTACTCAACAACATATAATTATCAAGCACAACACTTGTTATCTCAACCAGGAGTTTATTAGTGACTAACAATACCATTCCTTGATTTCCAAGGTTTTATGCAATACAAACATGTTTCATAAATCCTTTTACATGTTGCACTACTAGAAGTATGGTAAAACCAATAATTGTTCCCTTTTTTATGCTCGACATATAGTTTGGAACCATTTTTATCCTTAATCAAAAACATCCATTATCATTAGAAGTAGTGAACTATTTTAGTTTTGATGAAATACCTAGTAGTTGTTTGCAGAATGTATCAACCTCTTCTCTAGATTGTAAATAGCAAAAATTTGGGATTATTCCTTAATTGATTCACTAGTTCTTCAGACAGAGTCGCCACCTTTTTTTTACAGAGGACAGTATTTAAAAGCCTTTGACTATTTGTTCTCTACATTCTACTAGATTCTAGGTTTCAATACCCATGACAGAGTCGCACCATACCATCAGTCATATCTTTCACAATCATAATCCATTACTATGGAAGTCTAACACTTATCTTCACATCAAACAACAAGTTTTGGATAAGCACCTCCAACCCCTATGGTTCGTCTATCTTCCCTCTCTCTCTCTCTTTTTTAAATTTCTCAAAAGTTCTCCTCAATAAAATTATCCTTCAATGAATAACTCTAGAACTCCTAAGCCCATTGCACAAGAAACCATAGACCACAAGGTTATCAGGATTATTTTTAACTGCCTCCTTCTGCTAAGGTTGAAAAAATTCATTGTGTAAATTCATAACAGTATATCACTTAATATCACTCTATACCACCACCGTCTACAACCAAAACTGCTGAGTTTTTCCCCAGTGGAGTCGCCATTCTGTTGGTGTGTTTACCCACATAGAAATTGCAGTTCTCTAAGAGGTAGCCAAACCCTATTATGGATGACTGCAAAAAGCTAGTGGCCAACTAATGAGATTCAGTTAAAGACTGACCTCTCCTACACTTTTGGCTCTGTAAGACCAAGGTGGGTAAACCTAAATGTGTTCATAAGAATGCCTTATAACTTGTAATAACACCTCATGTATACAGATTACAATCCCTACACACTCAAGGGGATAGTCACCATTCTTGGTATTGGTAGACTAGAGAATGATTACAGGCACCAAAGATCAATGAAATTGACCCACTAAAAGAAGGAAATACTTCTTGTAGGAAGACAAGGTTTTAATATGTGGTTATGTTCAGTACTTGGATTACCGTGCTTAGTACTTATAGTATTACACCAAAGAAAAGGTTGCAAACATTATTTAGTGCCTCATCCGTTGGGCAACAGAGTCATACAAAGTATAATTCTGATACTGTCAACTTATCTTCATATAGCCTTACTACCATGAGATATTTCAATATATTAAAACAATACTTAGCGAATCCTGAGCATATACAACCATGAACATGTAACTTAGCTTTTCAAGAATTGGATTAAATCCTTAAGTTAAAGCAAGAAAACTAACTACACTTTCAATTAATCATTCAAACTGAAAAGAGAAACCCTTGATAACTCCATTCATAGTCCATGGTACACACACAAGAGAGTAAACCATCTTAATTTTGTGGATTTGTTTCGATATCAATAATTGAAAATCATAGCATACTAATTTATAACAATCCCCACACGAGATGATTTTTTGAACAATGTTTACGACATTTCAACATTTAAACTAGTTGTACAGACTCCAAAGTTTTTGACCCAAAAAACTGATGCTAACATGAGCCATGAAATCTCCTTTATATAATAGGAGAGCAACAAGAAATAGGCTACAATGTCAGTAAAAAATTGAATTTCAACCTAAAGTGAAATTCGAATTCACATTCCTTATCATTCAATAACATTGTGTATGATCAAAGGAATCAAAAAATGGTTACAAAGTAACCAGTCGGAGAACAAAATTTCATGCAAAGAAAGCGCATGTCCATGTCCACATGATGAAATAGCAAGAAAAGACACATCTAACAAACTCACCACTGGTAACCATCAAGAAAACACATTGCCTAGGTATAGGCGACCTCTTCAAGTCCGTGCCTGAGACAATGATGAAACCACCTTTCCCCCACCAGCCTTGTCAGCACAACCTCTAACAACTGGACTCGGTGCCAAAGCAGATACAAGTTCAACTGCCAAGACCTCCTCATTTACTCCCATGAGCTTAGTTAAGGTGGCCAAGTAACACCGGTAGTCTGAATTGGTGGCAGATTCATTACCATCGGAATCTGATATGACCATAGGGGATGAGCAGCACACTGGCTTCTTTCCAATATTTCTAGTACTTGAGGGCACTATGGGAGTAGTAGGCTCCATCATGATCGAAAAACTTCGGGCTCCAAGCCTCGCACTCCTGCGTTCAATCAATTTGTCGATAGAGAAAACAAAGCCTTGCAATACACTGGAGAAGAAACCTTCCTACACACAAACACAAGAAAATGCAATGCTAATTGCATGCAACGTAGTCATCATTTATAGAATGGCCTAGCATTCTAGATACAATTGCTTAAAATAAATTCAAGCACTCAAACAATTAGTGGCCAAGATAGCCATGAATTATTTCAGTAGGATGGTACTGTTCACACGCCAGAGAAAATCAAGAGGAGATCCTCTGGAGAAGGAAAATCCATGCCATTGATGACACTAGCAACAGCAAGGCAACATATGCTACATAGACGAATTGCACACCCCTCCTTTGAAATTGAACCATTGATTCAGAACACACCTTGCAAATCAGAGGGCTAAGATCATGTCAATGAGTATTGACAATCCACCTTAGCGCCTAGGAAAAGACATCCAATCAAAACCCACGAAGACAGGAGGTCTAAACCACACAATGAGGCCTGCATAGCCCCATTGGTAAAAGAAGAAAAGGCCACGTGTCACACCATCACAAACCTCACAGTACTATTAGAAATATTTACTCTGATCGAGTGAGGTGTGCGAGAAGTCATAATTAACCCCGTTATTAATGACCATCGCCAATGAAGAGATAGCCACATTTCACTGCCAACACCTCAGGAACAAAACCCACACATTCGTTCATGCCAGATGGTGACATCTCGCAAAACTCACACCACTTTCATGATGCTAGCAGGAAAACCTGTGAGGTCGGTGAGAAACGGCCCAGATCAGAACCAGCAATCGGACGGCTCACCAAACTTCAGATGAAACATTTAGATGGGACCCGCATTGTAACCCCCGATGGTATAGAACATAAGTCATCTTGGTAGAAAAAATGGCAAGTCAAGTGAAAGGGGCCAGTAAAGTCACGACCCAAGAGGGATAAAACCTCACTTAATTGACTGGTTACCCTCAATAGTAAGTCATTGATGAAATATAACAAGAGGGTTTCCAAAAGTCGATAATTAAAATCACCATGGGTAACTTTGAAACCCCAAAACCTAGCTCGCATCACTCAAAAATTGAAATTCTCATAAGAAATAAGGTCTAAAAAGAAACAGAAAGCACTGTTGGACCCTAACGAATTTGTCAATCCTTTCGAAAATCCACCATCGGGAAAACAGAGACCACACAAACCTTTTCTTGAAAAACACGTCACTATAGACACACATGGACAAATTTATGTTGAAGACATAGACACTATTGTACAAGATCCTGAGTTTTCATCCTTTATGGATGAGTGTTCGGAAAATGATCCCCAACGATATCTAGCAAAATTGCTAGTAGAAGGTGCCACACTACCACCCGGATTTTATATTCATACTTTGAAAACACTGTCTACTCAACCAACACAAATTGTGATGTCAAGTATTTCTATTCCCCAAATTACCACAGAAATATCAACTGGCATACCTACTCAAACATCATCAATTGTAACCACAATCCATTTCAACCTAAATCAAGGTTTACAATTTACTATGGGAGAAACTTCATCAAACCCCTTTGGCACAAACACTACTGGTAAGAGATCCAAAGTTGGCATGAATATTCCTATACCAGATTAGAACATTCAAATAGGAAAGATTCCTATACCAAATCAAAACATTCAGACAAAAAATATCCCCACACCGAATCAAAACATTCTAACGGGATATATTCCCTCACCAAATCACAACTTGTCATAGAACACAACATTCCAGAACACCTAAATTGATCCAAACAATGCAAACAACATGTCCTTGACACAAGTAGATGTTCTCCAAAACCAAATGCAAATGCTTCAACAACATATGGACAACATCTCTATGTTAGGAAAATGAACTATCTTAGTGCAAGATCTATGTCCATGTCCTTTCGACAAGGCACTCTACATGACACCCTTCCCCCATGGATACATTATACCGAATTTACCTAAGTATAATGTGAGGAAGAATCCTTTGGAACACATTATATAATTATCAATGACATGCATGGACATATCATATGACCCCTCATACTTGATGAGAATATTTCCACAAACCCTTATTGGGATAGCACTGAAATGGTTCTCTAAATTACCATATGGCATACAATCCTGGGGTGAATTCGCTAAGAATTTTGTCAAACACTTTTCCTTTTAACATAGAAAATGAAGTAACAATAGATACCTTGTTCCACACAACACAATAAGATGATGAAACTTTCACCACTTTCTTACAGAGATGGAGAAGTCTAGCTAGCAGATGTCTAGTTGAAATCCCAGAAAAGCAAAATGTCACCATATTCCTTGAAAACATCAATCCAAAATTGAGAGGTGACTTAAGGGTATATTTTTGTACTTCATTCCTAGACTTGGTACAAAAGGGAATCATCCTTGAAAAAGGCCTTATTGACAAAGGATAAATTAAAGTACCAGGCAGAAACTGAGTGGTTCAATGTCAAAATGTTCCCAATGATAGAAATAAATTCTGGTCTAGAAACAAAAATGTTACAAATGCAAACATTTTTTATGCTAAAACCATACATACGCGGCCAATTATCACACTTAGAGGTTACAACCCCAATCAAGACATGATGAATAGTCCAAATCAGGCATCAATTTTTCTCCAAAATTCACAACAACAATGACCACAAAGGAGATTTCCTACACAGGAATTTACCGCATTCGGGCAACCAATCGAGACAATTTTCAAAGAGTTGATAAAACATAATCTCATTAAACCTTTAGAGCCAAGAGAGTATGATCTTGGACAGTTTAAACCTTCATGGTGGGATGATAATGCCTATTGTGACTATCATCAAACAAAAGGACACATCCTACAACAATGTCGACAACTAAAGAATATTATACAAGAATTTGTTGAAAATGGAAGCATAGAGGTCAATGGGCAGAAAAATACCAAGAACAATCATCATAAGGTCTTTACAGACCCATTACATGACCACTCAAAAGGAAAAGCCTCCAATTCAGGAACCAAGAATTCTCCATTAGCCAATTACACAAATACCAAGTATGACTATGGAAAAGGAAAGATCATAAATCACCTCCGAGCTGCAAATGAAAATGTCGATACCATCACCATTAAGAAGCATCCTGAATGTGCTGTAAACAAATGTAGAAAAAAGATAACTATTCCAGGTCCTTCTTCTGAGCCACCTAAATAGTCTTCCAAGTCTAAGTACAATCTCCTTGATCAACTGAGAAAAACCCCCACACAAATATCCATTTTGGAATTGTTGACTTTATCACCTGAGCATCGAGCCATTCTCGACAAAGCCTTATAGAACATGACTGTCCCTACTGACTTAGATGTCAATCATTTAGAAGAAATGGTAGGATATTTAACCAACTGCCATCATGCCTCATTTTCCCAAAATAATTACTTATTCAAAAAGACTAATCATAATGACCCATTACATCTTGAAGTCCTAGTCCATCAAACCAAAGTTAGACGAGTCTTGGTAGATGAAGGAGTAAGTTTGAACTTGTGTACCCTAAAATTGGTTAAGGAATTAGGATTCTTAGAAGAGTGCATAGACACCTCTAAGATTGTACTCATCAAGGCTTATGCTGATGAGGAAAGATTATCCAAAGGAGTTGTCACACTCCCTATCAAAATTGGCCCAACAATTTTGAACACTAGCTTCCAAGTCTTGGATCTCACCCTTTTGTATAACCTATTGTTAGGTAGACCTTGGATAGACACAATGAAAGCCATACCTTTCACATATTACAAATGTCTTAAATTCCTATATAATGGCACTGAGATCATGATTAATGGTGATCCAGATCCTTTTCAATATTGTACAAGCCTAAGGGAAATTCCACAATGACAGGTACCTATTAATCAAGAATCTTCATTATCCACTTTATCTCTATACATTGATCCATCACATCTTACTAAGTCCATTTCATTCAAAGCACAATCATCCACTCCTAAGGTTGAGATCCAAGACAAGGGTTGTGGAGAATATCACATGAATGCATCCTATTGTGTTAGTTAGTTGTTTCCACCTAAGGAATATGGCCTACCCATGGCAGAAAGAAGATAGTCAGTAGTCACATTTCATTTTCCCCCTACAATGACATTGACCAAATGGGGAGAGTTAAGTGAAGAGGTTGTGGACCAAAGTTATATTACCTCCTGGTTGTACCAGGAAGACAATGAATACCCCTCACCATCTATTCAAATAGCTAAGGATCAATATGGAAAAGGATTTAAGATAATGCAAAGAAAGGGCTATGATGGACATAGTGGGCTAGGACTATATCAAAATAGAAGAATGAAACCAATCATTGTCTCACGATGATCGAAATACCTACGACTAGGGTTTTAACTGCTTAGAATTGTTTTTCCTAGTTTTTCATCACCATTTCAAGAGGAAGTGAGTGCTTACATAGACATCGAGATATCTCATGAACCACTTCCCCTAGTTTACGATGAATCCCTTGGCTCAACTGACTATGAATGGGATTCCCTTTCCTCTACCAGCACCATGAATCTAGATAATCTATCTGGAGAACTTGACCTAATGATAAAACTCGTACCAAAGTCATCTAGTCCCCGTAATAAGATGTCCTTGTCCAAAGAAGAATGACTTAAGCACTATTATTGGGAAACCCTTGATCATGCATCTTGGGAACCCGACAAACCATCTTCTGACAACCTAGCCCTTACAATAGTCCCACATCAAAGTTTATCTACCCATAGGAAAAATAACAAGGAGTTAGTCCAAAACTTCTATGACCATGTCAACCACTCTATATTCACCTTTTCAGCTTCCACCTTTGATAACTTCGATGATGACATGCCACTCATATATCCCCAACTTTCAACTAGGATCAACAAGGTACACCCATCTTAGACACATTCGAGAATGACGAAGCATTAGCTAAGTTCATGGGACTTCGAGAAGGCATACCTAGAGGGGATCATAAAGTTGGTTTTACCATAGACTTCGATGACAAAGAATATTTTGGGGATTTTATTTACACCTCTAGTCACAAAAATGAAAATAAAAAGAAATAAGATGAATCTAAGAAAAATGATGAGTCCCTAGGTGAAAACCGAAAGGCACCTTTGGACGAAGAAATAGTAAAAATAAGGATGTATCCGAGGGAGAGAACCTCTCTGAGGCACCCAAGGATAGAGGTTTAAATATTCTCCCCATTGAACAAGAAAAGTCACCAATGCTAGTAGAAGAGTCTATTGAAGTCAACATAAATACAAAAGAAAACCCTCAGATAGTATATTTTGCAGCATCATTGAAAGAGACATAAAAACAAGAGTTTCAGGACTTCTTCACAAAGAGATAGATAAACTTTGCATGGTCATATGCTAACATGCTTGGGATAGATCTAGACCTAATATTCCACCAACTACCACTACAACCAGGTATTAAGCCAGTCAAATGGAAGGTAAGGAAAATGCATCCATAGATTGCTCTACTGGTCAAAGAAGAACTTAAGAAACTCTTGGATGTCAGATTCATAAGAACCATAGACTATGTAGACTAGATTTCAAATCTTGTGCCAGTGACTAAACCAACTGGGGGCATCCACATTTGCACAGACTTTAGAGACATCAATAAGGCATGTCCTAAGGATGACTTCCCTTTGCCGAACATAGACATGATAGTAGATCTTACAGCTGGATACAAGATGTTATCTCTCATGGATGGTTTCTATAGATATAACCAAATCAAAATCGCAGCTAAAGACCAACACAAGACAAATTTCACGTGTCCATGGGGCACATACTATTGGAATGTTATGCCATTCGGGCTGAAGAAAATAGGAGCTACCTATCAACGAGCAATGACTACTATTTTCCATGAATTTGTACATACTCTCATGGAAGATTATGTTGATGACATTATATCTAAATTAGAAACAAGGGTAGATCATTTGAAGGTTCTAGACAAGATATTCCAGAGGCTGGAGAATTACAACGTCAGGCTAAATTTGAAGAAATGTGTCTTTGGAGTGAAATTAGGGAAACTTATAGGGTATATCATTTCTAGAAGAGGCATTGAAGTAGATCCAGAGAAGGTAAAATATATTGTAGAAATGCCTCCTCTAGTCAGCATTGGTCAACTAAGAACACTAAAAGGAAGATTACAGTCTATCAGGTGTTTCATTGTACAACTGGCAGACAAAATACACCCATTTCAACATCTACTCAAGAAAGGAGTACCATTTGTGTGGACACCTAAATGTCAGGAAGCTTTCCAAAAAATTAAGGATTATTTGCTCATGCCACCTAACTTAATGCCACCTATAGATGGAAAACTATTGATACTATACATTTAAGCAACTCAGTCAGCATTAGGAGCTCTTCTTGCACAAAAAGATGATCAAGGTCTTGAAAGAGCAGTCTATTACATTAGTTGTACCTTGGTGGGATATGAATTATATTATAGTAACATAGAACGTGCCTATCTTGCGGTAGTCTTTGCTACTCAAAAAATTTGACACTATATGCTAAATCATCAAACAATGTTTGTCGCAAAGATTGATCCCCTCAAATATCTCCTAAGTAAAGCAGCAATAATAGGTCGATTGGCTAAATGGGTTATGATACTTAGTGAGTATGACATCCAATATGTGGAGAGGAAGGATATAAAAGGATAGGTGATTGCAGATCATCTAGAAGATGCACCCATAAAGGTAGACCATCCTTTAGTGGCATATTTTCCTAATGAATTCATCTTCAACATTAACACTAGAACCGAATGGAAATTATACTTTGACAGGTCACATACAAATCTTGGTTTAGGAGCAAGTATCCTATTTGTTACACCTTAGGGTGATACTATTCCTAAATCATTTAGGATTTATTTCCCTTGCACCAACAACATAGCAGAGTATGAAGCCTTAATAATAGGACTAAGAATGGCAGCCCAATGGAAGATTAAGAGTCTACATATTTTTGGCAATTCTCAGCTAGTAATCTAGCAAGTAAATGATGATTATGAGACTAAGGATGAAAAACTTTCCTGCTAAAAGCGCATGGCTAATAGTTTCAAGTAGTAATTTGATGACATTACCTTTCAACAAATACCATATATTCAGAACAAGTTTGCAGATGTAATGGAAATTGTGGGTTCCTTGTTGGATATTCCGAGCAACGTGCCTAAGTTTGAGTTTTTGGTTGAACAACTATTGGTCCCTGCCTATGATGTCCCTGATTCTATGATGGTGTATACAATTTTTGGTCCTACTTTCCCTTGGTACAAAGACATATTTGAATATCTAAAGGACCAAACCTTACAATTAGACTTGTCAAATAACCAACGTAGAACCTTTATCCATAAGTCAACTAAATACACCATCATCGAAGATACCCTGTATAGACGTACCTTAGATAACACCCTAATGAGATGTCTCAATGTTGAAGAAGCACAAACAACCTTGCAAGCGGTGCACGAGGGTATATGTGGATCCCATTTGAGTGGTCCTACTTTAGGCCATAAGATTATGAGATTAGGTTATTATTGGCCTACAATGGAAAAAGACTCATATATCCTTGTAAATAAAAGTAGATAGTGTCAGATAAATAGAGATTTGATAAGAGTGCCCGCACAGAGCTTTGTCTGATTACATCACCATGGCCCTTTGCCTAATGGGGACTTGACCTCATAGGTAAGATACACCCTCCATCATCCAACAACCATAAATTCATCATAACCACCACCGAATACTTCACCAAATTGATTGAATTTATTCCCATGACCTACATCACTGACACACAAATATCCAATTTTATCCTAAACTATATCATTTTTTGGTATGGTGTACCCCAATCCATTATCACAGACAATGGCCACCCATTCAAAAACCAAGAAGTATGCCATCTAAGTGAAGATTTCCATATCAAACATCATTTTTCCACCCCATATTACCCACAAGGTAATGGCCAAGCCGAGGCATCTAATAAAACCATTGTGAGAATCCTAAAAAAGACTCTCAATGATGTTGGTTGTGACTGGCATCTAGAGCTTAATCCTACCTTATGGGCTTACTGCACAAGTATTTGTACTCCCACTGGCGCCACTCCATACTCCCTAGTATTCAAATCTAAAGATATCTTACCTATTGAGTTTGAAATTCCTTCCCTGAGGGTATCCTTGAAAGGCCACATTAATGATGAAGAATACCGTGTATCTAGGTTACAAGAGTTAGAATTACTAGATGAACAAAGACAAAAAGTACTAGACCATTTGCAAGCATATCAGAACCATCTTCGTTGTAGCTATAATAGGAAAGTTCTAAATAGACACTTTGACATTGGTGACCTGGTTTTAATGGAGAATCCTAAAAATCAAGGTGAATGAGAAGAGCCAGGTAAGTTTGAACCTAACTGGTTGGGGCCCTATATAGTCACAAAATCTTTTGGATCATGAGCGTACCAACTCTCTACCCCTGAAGGAGAGACACTTTTGTTACCAATCAACAACCTTCATCTAAAGAGGTTCTATGCGTAGCTTCTAAGAGTCTATGTCTTAATCGAGAAAATACAAAAAAACTGGAAAAAACAAAAAAATGGTTACCTTGATGAAAACCTAGAAAACAGGCGTCTTTATAAAACAAAAAAAAAATAAATCAAAAAATAAAAATACTAAAGAGAAATAATTCGTCCAATAGTGAAAACCACTTCGGTGGTGCTATGGATAAGTACCATGGTGAAAACCTGGGAAATAGACGCCATGTGTAGTCAAACTCGCTCTTTCATCTATCATCATTCCAATCAAACATTTTCACCATCCCTCATAATAAATGGTTGTCCTATCCATTGCTTGGAATGATTGACATCAAAGTACATTCTGTCACATTCCCCACTCCATCTCGCAATTCTTATTCTTGACTGGGGGAAACTCCTTGTTCTGTTCCATGAGGACCTTGTACATAGCATTACACCATTAGAAAATGTTTTGAAAAAATTCCAAAAACATTAGAAAACTTAAAAAATCCAAAAAAATAAATAAATCAAAACATGTTAGAAAATACCAAAAATAGAGTCAAGTTAGTCATGTTAGGTCAGTCATAGACATAATCAAACTACGTTGCCTCTATGACTGGGATGTATGGAAGGCCATCAATCGATGTGCCCCCGAGACATTAGGTCTGTCTGTCTAGGTTTGTCATGTATCATAGACATTAAAATCAAGACTCTTTGTACATTCAAAGTCATTGGTCATGTCGAACTATATTGCCTCTGCGATTGGGACGTAGGCAAGACTAATCAATCGATGAGCCTGCGAGTCTGCACTAGGTCAGTCCAATAGGATTTATCACATTGCATATCATCAGCTTAAGTACATATCTTCAATTAGTTATGTCAGTTAAAGTTGGGTCAAACTATGAGGTCTCTGCATGTACAACATAGGCAAGGCTAATAAATCGATGAGCCCCTGAGGCCACATTAGGTCAGTCCAATAGGTTTTATCATCTCGAGTCATACAATGTACACACACACACTTTTTAATTAGTCAAGGAATCAAAACAAATGATGCATCAACAAGGCCAATATCTCAAATTCATCAAGTCAATATCAATCACATTCTCAGAATGATCAACTTATGTCTTAAGCAAAGATATGTCTTTCTTTTCAACGGACAGTGTCAAATTTTCATAGCCTCATCTAGCTTATCACATCAATGTCATCAGGCTCCAACTTCTTATATTACACGTGTCTTTCTGAAACTAGGCTTTGTAATGCCTTATATAGATAGTCACCAAGTCAAAACCAAACTCAATGTCTTATGTGGTATGTGTCATCCCTCACATTACGCTATGTCAAACATCAAACAATCAAACAATCCCACAAGATCAAGTTTTGGCAAATACTTTTATTTGGCTTTATGACTTTATATCTTATTTTTTCTTATCTTATTATCGATTTGGGAATAATTCTGGTTACTAGCTTTCTCAAGGATGTCCCTTGAAGGATTTAGAGAAGCAAGGATGTCTCAAGACTCTTTTTCTTTGGCTATTGTTTTTCAACTATCTTTTTAACTTTGGTTTTTGAGTTATGTTACTAGTTTTCTCAAGGATGTCCTATCAAGGATTTAGAGGAGCAATGATGTCTCATGACCCATTCTTTATTTTTTTGCTGTCTGTGGCTTGTCAAGACAAAATGACTAGGGCAATATTGTCCTTAGTATGAGTTAAGACACTCCTTGTCTACGACTATCTATTTTTCTTAGATGGATGAATTTTTACATTATGGTCTATCTCATATCATGTTGTGTACTATCCATTTGTGGCAGTCCTACCCAATGATGATAAAAATTCAAGCTTAGCATATATGGAAAAATATCGAAGATCATATGTTTTTCAATCAAACTCCTTTGTTGTTTCTTACTAACATTCTGAAATCATCCATGCTAACATTTCACTTTTCTAACATAATGATAGAGTCCTATGACACAACAAAAACATCAGATCATCTACATATGCATACATTCTATAATCATTTTGTACAGTTACATTGCATTTCAAACATGTAGTAACATTGACATATTCATTGCATATATATGAAATCATGGCATAATAGGCATTCCATCATCATAAGATACACAATATAAACATTGCATGTACATATCACCATCACATATAAATAACACCATATAGAATATTACATCCATCATCATATAGAATCATCATAACATCAAAGATTGCCTTAACTCATCACATGTCGAAACATCTATTCAATACAAATGTACATACATCATCTAGGAAACATAATCATATAGAAAAATGCATCATCATGAAATAAAATTGCATATCATATAGAAGACACCAAAAATCATATATATATCGCTCAAAATAATGTGTCACAGTACAATGTCAAAATGTATCAATAAATAAAATGAGCTTGCAAGCTCTCTGATAAATTTTTTTTCTCTACATATATAATAGTGTCAATGTTTCCCACTCCCACTACTGTCATGTGGTGAAGGTGGAGGAAAATACCTCAGAGGTACTCTCTGTTAGGTAGAAGGCCTATCATACAAACCTGTCCTCTGTGGTCCTACCACACCCTTTGTGCTCTATGTCCTAGTCTGACTCATGTCCTATGATCCGTGACTGCGAACCTCTAAAAAGCTAGGAGCTCATCTCTCTGCTAGCACCACTTCCTCATATAGATCCCTATAATAGGTAGCTCTCTCTGCTGATTTGACTAGCTCACATACCATACCATAAGATGAAGTACCACTACACAAGCATCTAACCTATGTGAAATACTACTCTATCTCTTATCTCTGAGCTATTGCTTGATTTTTCTCCATGAGTTCACTATCTCTATCCATACGAGCATTGTCTCTCTTTATCTGCATGGCATCTAGCTCTGCTGTGACCAGTCTCAACCTCTCCTCCAAAGCCTCCCTATCACTCTCCCTAGGAGCCTCTTCATCCCATCTCCCCTCTACAATCTGATCTTAGAGCTCTCTCTCCTGCTCCTCCATAAGTATCTACTCCTCAACATCATCCTCCCCATAACCTGCCAGAATACCAAGAGGATCAATATCCACATCAACCTCCTCCTCCTCCTCTGCAAGGTCCTCTCCACCAATCTCTACCTCTCCATGGTCCTCTGCTACTACCTCCTTGGCAGCATTCTCATCTCCAACCTATCCCTTTGCTCCACCTCCGAGGTCCAACATCGGTACATCCTCCACCTCTGCCTCTTGAATAGGTGATAGTCCACCTACTTGACCACCTCTCAGACCTCTCCGTCCTCATCTACCACCACCTCTACCACCACCTCTTCCATCACCACCACCACCCCTACCACCACCTCTACCTCTACGCCTACCTCTTGGCCTTGTACCTTGTCTCTCTACTGGTGCCAACTGGTCCGGATCTGTATAAGGAATAGGATGATGCTTTTTCCACCATGTGCCATATGTAGCTATAGTCCCTGGATCTAGTACTCTGCCTCTCCATACCCACTGTAATGGTTGTAATGCCTGAATCTCTGCCTCTACAGTAGCTACTGGTATCATAGGCCCCTAGTGTGGAACCTCTCTAGAAGATCGAGCAAACTCTAATCTACCTCTAGGCTCATCTTGAAGCTCCCCAGACTGTCTCAATACACAGTCTGGCAGGTGTCTCTCAATGATGTGAACACTTGAAAAATTCCTCCCAATTAGGTATTGTGTCTGCCTGTAGTAATTCAAATGGCCGTCCTCATCTGACCATCTCTCACAATCCATGTATGGCCTCCACGGGAACGAAACCAATGTGTCCAATGCATGTCTCAAATAACCTATATCTTTGACATGACTCTGAGTAATGTTTCCCATATATCAAAAAACATAAAGAGATCTAGCCTCTCACTCTATAGTAACAAGAGGAAAAAATACCGGAATGCGCTCCCATGCCCAAACCATGAGAAGGGTGGTACCACAACTCATAGATTGTGTGTCTCTGTACACTATATCATGTAGATGAAAGTACAACATGCCTAACAAACATGGACCCCAGGCATACATAGTCTCCCTCTCTAACATCCCCACCAGCATCTCTCCCCACCCAATAGGAAAACCATGACCCTGCCATTTTAGAAGAACTATCCCCCCTATCAATGTACATAGGATGCAGTGAATCCTCATGTACTTGTCGGCCAAAACTTGCCATCTCATCTCGTAATCCTCTATCCCAAGACTCCTAATGTCATCATATACATAATATCTAGTCAACTCACTAAATCCGCGCTGGGTATCGTACATAACCTGCTCTCCTCTGATAGGAAGTCTCAAAATCCTATAGACATCCTCTAAAGTAACCGTCGCCTCACAAGTCAGAAAATGAAATGATGAAGTCTCAGAATTCCATTGCTTGCACAACATAGTCAACATGCCTCTGTTTGCTTGAATTGTGGGCATCGTCAACACATGTCATAGACCTAGTCTCCATAGTAATTGTGTCTCTACACTCACTAAGCGAGCTCTTAGCTCGAGAGTATCAAGTTGTATCTCCTAGGTATAAATGGGATCTAAAATGACCTGTATAGTGCATTTCAATCATAATGTTAAATGCCATTTTTTACAAAAAAATTATCAAAAAATTTTACTAGCCAAATGCGACTCACTTTTACATATGTGGTGCATTCATACAAATGCGTTGTATCACAAGCATTTGTGTTGCACATATCATATACGTTGCACAAAAACCATACCCTTTCTAACAAATGAAAATGCATTTCAAAAATCCAAATACAGTGCATTATTCTTTTTGCCTATCTAAATGCATATGTGTTTCATATTATCACTTGTGTTTCACTATCCTACATGCATTTATCCTAAATGAAAATGCGATTCATAGCTACAAATGCATTGCATTTTAATTCATTTGCATTGAATGCCTAAATGACCTAAATTAGCTTAGGCGTCTTTTTGCAAATGCATCGTTCCGCAGGCATATGCGTTGGGCACGAACACATATGCATCGAACTCGAAAGACCGCATGTGCATAACTAGATTTTAAATGCCTAAAACTACGTGCCAAATTAAATTTCAAAATCTTGTTTTAGGGTTCATACCGGTGGTCCTGCATCAGCTCGCCATCTGAATGTTCGGATCTGATATCTGTGATGCGCAACATAGGGAACTGGGGACATCTTCGTTAAATGCTCGGAGACACTTTCTCACTTCTTCAACTCTTCCGGGTGCAAATGAATTGGTTTTCAACCTCATTCCTATTTATACCTAGGGTTTGGGTTGCATTTCTTTTGACCTTGTCTATTGTCCACTTAATCTTCCAACTTCTATTGACCCGTACACGTCCATTACACTTCCAAATTCAATTCCGTCAACTCCATAACATTTCTGGCCATCAAATTGACTTATCGGGAATATTTCTTGATTTTTTTGAATTTTTTTCAAAAATTTGTCCAATTTCCCAAGGGGGTATACCCTAACCTATTTCATGTTGGGGCACGATCAAGGCATATTTTCTTTGACACAACGCAATGAAAAACATTGTATCAAAGAGGGGCAAACTGTAGACACTGAAAATTAGTCTAGGACTACAAGCACCACTTTCAACATAATTTATTATTATCCATGGTCATGATTAAATAATGTTTATTATTTAATTACCTTTTCTAAACACATATTTCCTCTATTAATTAAATAACCCTTTTAATTATTTAATTAATTCATAATGACCTTTATTCAACTTGATTAATTAAATAACTTATTATTTAATTACCCCTTTCTCATATTTTCAACTATAATTAAATATTTATTATTTAATTATTCATTTAATCCTTTTCAACAGTCAATTAAATAAATTATATTATTTATTTAATTAAATATTTCATTTTCGAATGTTGAATTAAATTAACATTTAATTCATATTTAATTATTTATGTCACATTCTTCTGTCATCCAGTTATCTAATCATTTACTCACCTTCTGACTCAAGATCTATTTTAAATTTGTTAGTTATCTCTAGATTCGATATCTGTCTCTGCGAGAAGACTCTCTATCACAACCAGTTAGTTAACTAGTTCTAACTCATATGCATGAATGTTTTATTAATTAAATAGCTTTATTTAATTAATTAATTCATGTATGCATTCGAATGAATTATTCTTCGAGTTATAACTTTGTCTTTGTCATTCAAAGTCTATTTCTTCTATTTTCAAAGACTCTTAACTAAAGATTAAATTGTTTATTTAATTTGGAACTCGTGTTCTTTCTATTTTCGAGCAATCTTGACACAACATTAAGTTATTGTTCTAATTTAATATTTATCCTCCAGAATTTCCTAGCTCATGTTCTAACTGACATAGAAATAACATTGCATGGCATTCATCAATCTCATCCGTCGATCTCTCTTTCGAATCTGAGCCAATTGTTCGAAAACCCAAAATCTATAAGTTGACCTATCATCATCATTATTCCTCCTCCCGAAATCAATACTTTTGAGAAGAAACTTAATCTTTGATATTTTGTTGAGACAATACATCCAGGTTATGCTTGCATGAATACTAAAAATCTGAGGGCAAGAATACTGAGATAACAAAATGGAGAGGGACAATCAAGATAATTCGAAGGACTGGATGCATATTCGGTGAGACTGTTCTAGTTATAATTATTATTGTTTTTTTCATTTTTACTCGTTCTTAGTTGTTTGATTTTAGATTAATATTTGTTAGATTAGATTTAACATCATGTATCTGTGCAGATTTCCATGTATCTATATTACAATATCCATATGCACATCATATCATAATAACCTCATTACACATAATAGTCATTTGCATTATCATTTCATTATTACCATTACATTTCATAAAACATCATCTCATAAATCATCTCACATAACAATTTTCATTACATCATTCACATCCACAAATCAATCATTGCATCACGTAATCATCATCGTAGAACATTACATCATATATCATCTTGCATTATCATACAAAAAATCCATTACATAAATCACATAGTGTTGTATATCATAGGGAATCATTACATACCATCTCATAAAGGTCACCATCTCATAATCATGTGCATTACACCATCATTGCATATTATCATATCACTAAAGTTCATTAATCTATATTATTCCATAACATAATATTACATTAATTATAGGAATCATTGCATTACATCACTACATTTATACATAAAACCATTGCACATCATACCATGTATATCTCACATTCATATTGCATAAATGCATAACATCGACATTTCATATATCATGCATAAGAAAAGGAAACAAAAAATATGTCACTTGCATATCATTGCATACATGTCATAATACATCACATTATTCATTTAGGACATAATATAGAAAATAATTTTCATATCATTTATGCATCCATAAATTTTCACCATAAAATGCATAGAAAAGTATACAAAAATAAATGAATCCATCATAACACATAAGAAATTAAATGCATCCATCCATCACAAATAAAATAGGACATCTCATAAATTGAATCATCTCAAATATATATAAAAGTGAGTAACTATCAAGGTACAACATCAGAATCAAATGTGTATGATACAATAAGGGCAATAATAACTAGAGCCCATGGATCAAAAATGAATATTTTCTGTGATAAAAATGAGGAACTAGTCCTACTAGCTGCTGCCCTCTCCAACTTGTCTCTTGGCATGGTCCTTGGGTGGCCTCATCCCTATTTTCTAGGAGTACTCTAGCATATGACCTACTCGAGGCACTACCTTCCTATAGTGGAGCCTGTAATACTCTACCTCTCTGATGCCCTCCTGATATGCCCAAATAGAAATTGTCTGGCCCTGGGATGCAAAGGCTATTTTCTCAAGCTGCTGCCTCTAAACTATCTCCTGGTCTCTCTCAAACCTTGCATGATCTCTCTCTATCATAAGTGCTAGGACCTGCTACCATGTTTGATCCCTCTCAGCTATCAAAACCTACACCTGAGATTGCAACTACTGAATTAGGGCATCTCGATGATCTAACTACGTAGGTTGTTGCTAAGGAAACTCTCTCTCCCTGTCTTTGGGTGGGGTCTATTGTGCCTGCTCTCTGGGTGATGTCTACACCCAGGGTGGTGTCTATAGTGGAGGTGGTCCACCTCCTCCCTTGTCTCCATCCCCATCTATTTCCCTGTCACCCCTACCTCCCTACCCTCGGCCTTGGCCTACTGATTGGCCCTTGGGCCTCTATCATGCAGGCACTACACCTAGATCTGTGAGCCTCAAGGGTGACCTGAACCAATCTCGGTAAGCCTGTGTGACCCTTGCATCACCCTATCCTTGATCATATGGACATAGTCTGGGCACCAACTACCTAAAGGATGCGACTACCTCATCTACTCGGAAAGGCTTGCCCCATGCAGTCTCCCTCATAGTACAAGAAAAGATGGCCATGTACTGGTCATTGAGCCTATCCTATACATATCCAAACTACTTGATCACTCTATCTAGAAAATATCTCTCAATCATGGTGTACTCTCTTCCTTGCATCAACTTGTCCTACCAGGCAAATAATAACTACTATACATCATCCATCCATGGACCTATGCCAAGCCAAGGCCTCTAGGTAAAGTCTGTCATCTCATCGATAACTCACCACCAGTGGGTGATACCACCTGCCCTTATATGTGTGAATATGATCTAAGTCCCTCTATATCGCAAGACAATTAGATCATTCAGCTCGAGGGAAACTGGTGTAACCTAAGGGAAAAACACTGCAATGTGCTCCCAAGCCCAAACATGAAGCAAAGTAACTCCAACCTCAATGGCCCTACTATCTAGATAGGCAAACTCATTTAATTCTCTATAGAGTGAGGCCAACATCACTTTACCCCATGCAAGTCACTCTCTCTGAAAGAGCATCCACTCCCATGCTAATCTAAAGCCCAGACTGAAATATCAGCCTCGTCAATCTAGTGCCACAAGACCTAATATGATCGCTACAATAATAAGTCTGAATGTTGGTACTATGCCTCGGTATCTCTCTAAGTCAATTTTTCCCTTGAAGAATACAATCACCTTGAGCCCCATAACCTCATAGCAAGCATCCCTCCTGGCATCCAAATCATAAATAACTCTCTTTGCATGGATGGGTAGCCGTAGGATGCGCCATACATCCTCCAATGTGACCATGGCTTCACTAGTAGGAAGGTGAAAAGAGGATGTATCATTGTTCCATCGCACCGCCAAGGCTTTTATCATCCCCAAATGGGTCCAAATAGGATGAATCTATGTGATATACCAAAGACCGATGGCACCAAGGTGCTCTTGGAGCAACTCATGTAACCTATCTAATCTGCTAAGCACTGAGCATCTATGCTCCCAAGAATATAGTATCTCAAGGTCCTCTTGTGCAAGAAAGATCACTACATCAAGTTTTGAAAAAAATCAGGCCCTCGAACTAGGTTCCCATAATTCAAACAAAAAATGTGGCATTGTTTGCAATTATGGCACAGTTTGCAAACTCCAAAATGTGCTTTCGTGACGCAGTTTGACCGCGCCCCCAAACCCTAGACTCCAAAGAGGCTCACCACAACACACTTCACACATGTGGCTGACTTTGAACCGAAACCCTAATATCTTAACTGGCTCGTAATGGCACTCTTCACACATGCGACACACTTAGAGGTCGTGCATCACTAATTTTACATTTTCAATGGCACTATATAGCACTTCTTGACTTACATTTGACTTTGACCCTATTTATTGCATGAAAAAAATTGAAATCACAAGTCAGGGAAAGGCTACAAACCATGGGTCCTACATCGGTTGACCACTAGAGCATTCGTACTTGCTTTGACATGTGTTGGGGAAGCAATCTTTGTGCCATCTTGATCAAAGCTCAGAGCTCAAACTGCACAAATCTCTAAAGGCTAAGTGTGAAAATGATTTGAAAACGACCCCTTGGAGTCTATTTAAGCCTAAAAAATTAGGGTTTTTTTACCTAATTTAGTAGTCCAGCTAGGGTATTGGACCCTCGATCTCGGTTTTTCCCAATCGAGGGCCATTTTGCATTGTTTTTGATGTTTGGACGTATTTTTTGCATTTGGGAGCCTTTTTGAACCCATCAGACACCTTTTCCTCCTTTTCTCATGAGATCACCCAAAAATCCAAATTTTCGTCTGATTTCTCGAGGGGGAAATATACCAACATAATCCTTATTGATGGGGTAGTAGTGGGGCATCTAAAAATTTGAGAATTTTTTGAATTTTGATCACAACAGTTTATTCTTTGAACCAATGCAACAAGTGCATTGCTTCAAAGAGGGGAAAAATGTAGACATGGAAAATATACCGACACACTTGATCTTGATTACTAACATTGTTTCATTCTGAATCTTCTTAGCTTGTCATCACTTTTCATCCCTTAATTGAATAAATCATTATTTATCTAATTAAGTCATTCTCTCTTGTCAATTAAATTAATCAATCTAATTTAATTAGCTCTATGTCTCTATTTGATTAAAAATCTAAAGTCTTCCTATTAAATTGAATAAATTAACCTTATTTAATTTAATCTAACATCATCACCTTTTAGTTAAATAAATCATGATCTTTATTTAATTAAAGTCTAAATCATTTTCTTCTCAACTTTGATTTAAATAAATCCTAAAATATAAATCAAATTTGTCACATCATCTAATCCCCTATTAAATTGATCAAATCTTGATTAATTTAATCCTAATCACTTAATTTCTCTAGATTGTGCCACTTGCACATGAAAATACATTTAATTGGTTTATTAAATCCAAATTTAGGGGAATATTCCTCCAAGTTTGAAAATCCCTCGAAGTGGATTTTTCCTTCCAACAAGGCAATTATCTCTACTTACATGTCCTTGTGCATTGAGCCAAGTGGCATTTAAGTCATTTTTTTCTCTCTTCAACAAGTCATTTCATGAATTTCAAAATCCACCTAATATAATTTATTGGCTCATTCACCAAAATGTGCTCAAACTTCCTCCATTCACATCTTGACAAGTGGCACTTAGCCATTGGATGTTGAATGATCCCACATTGCTTTATTTTATCATTCCTCCATCTTGTCTTTCTATAAATAGAAGGGTCTTCTTCTCATTTTGTATCCACAACTTAGAGAAAAGTTACTATCTTTAAATTTAGAGAAATTATATCCATCTCCATAAGCATTTTCAATTATCATAGCTAGGTTATTGGAGGTTTTATCAAAGAATTACATTGTTCTTCCTCACCAAGTGGATGAATCTTCATCAAAATCATAAAATCACACAAAGGAGATGGGAAAGGGCCATTTCCTACACACAAAATGGAACCGACTACCCCATGGGATTAAGATTTTTCATGTTCAAATATGGGGTATGTGCAAGATCATCATGGAAAAAGAGGCCACTAAGTGGGGATGAAAATTCAGCAAATTAGAGTTAGGCAACTTGATGTAAAAATATGAATAAGTTATCTATATTAACTCAAAAATATGTAAGAATAGAATCTATAGAAAATTTAATTTATTTGTAAATTACTAGTTTTATTTATTTTTTTAAATTATTTGGTGAAAATTTTAAATTTCAATTCAGTAGTACTTAAATTTCAAGGAAAAAATAAGAGGAAGGTGTCTGTCTGACCACCCTGACCACAATAAAATGATAATATTTTTTTATAATTTTTTAGATATAAGTAGAGAACTCTTGCCCCGATGTGATGCATATTTTTTTGTAGTTTTTTCCAAGTAAATAATTAATTATGATTTTTTTATTACAACTTTTAAAAAATATAAGAACTCGTATGTCTGACCACCTTAACTCAGTCAAAACTTCATGAAATTCACTTCTTCCTTTTTAATCCTATATTATGTGAAGCATTTAATGTGACACATGTTTTGGATTCAAAAAATGTGATACCATTTGAAACCAATAGATTTTTTTCAACCAACCCATCAATAAGGCCTTTAGTCATAATTCAAATAGAAAATGAATAATAATAATTTATTAAATTCAAAGTAAAGCATAATTTATACTGGTGGAAATTTGAGAATCCTCTTTAAAAACCCCTTTTTTTTTCATCAATTTTTGGTAAAAAAAAATCATCAACCACATGGGCCATCATATCACTTACATAGCACCACTTTTTGGCCCATCATGATCCTGCACATACCCTAGGATTTCATTTCCTTTCATGTTTGTTCTTCGTTTTTCCTATTTTTTAGCATTGTAGATGAATTTCATGGGGAAACTTAGTTCTAACTTGCATTTGGATCTAATATTGTGTTTGTTTGCTATGTTTGTGCAGGTCTAGGATTGAGGTTGACAATGAATTTCAACACATATATGCATACTAATATATACATTCAAGGTATAACATATTTATATGTTAATATATACGTTTGTATGTATGCATTGTCAAATACATGCATATATGCCTATATATACTAGTATACTAGTATTATCTAATATTTATAATATTAGACACATACACATTATTCCTCATTGATAAGTAGATACCAAGTGTGTAGGTATATGCATATATCATAAACATGCAACCAATACTCCTATTCATACTATATAATCGTATGCATGAGTTTCCATTCAACATATATACATATATACATCTGATTTATATACTCTTATCGACGTAGATATGTACATACACTCAGAAGGAATGTCTCACTCCTATCCAAAGAGACTCAACCAAATTATGAACAATCAAGAATATTAACATAAGGAAGAACTCATAAGATCCAAACATATAAACATCATCCAATTATGCATTCAATAGTAATCACAACCCTTTAAAATGAAACACATCATACTAAGTATGGCTTACCATTCCCCAACACTATGTCTAGACTCAACCATTCTATTGTGAGTGTGTGCAAGCTCAAATAGGCTATGTTTCTAGTTACCTGACCAAGATCTTCTCCCGAGTGATACTTCCCTTTCACTTGTCGGAGTGAACCTATCCCTACAACCAACTGAGCACACTTGCAATGGTAGTTAGATGTACACAATAAATCCATTTGCATCATAACTTAAGCATATTCATAAAGCAATAAATGTTAACATATTTACTCTTCAAATCTATACTAAGCATCTATCAATAAATTCACATAATACCTATTCTAGTCTTCCATTCTTTTATCAAGAATATCAATCTCATGATTGTATTTACCATCGTATTTACCCATGAATGTAGAAGTAAAACAATAACAACTAGATGGGGTGTAACAGACAAGCATAAGCTATTTAGTACTATGCAAGGAAGTTTATTGTCTATTCAAATATTCATAGCTCAGTTAGTTGATAAATATAAAATAAATTAGCACTTTCTTCGTAAGGGAGTCATATTGATATGGATTGATCACTATAAAGAAGCATTCCAAAAAATAAAGGACTATTTGTTAACTATGCCACTTATAATACCACATATCGATGGTAGACACCTAATAATATACATATCAAAAACCTCATTTGTAATAGGGGCCTTGTTAGCACAAAATGATAATGATGGAAAATAATAGGATAACTACTATATTAGTCGAACACTTGTGGGATATGAGCTTAATTACAATCGTATTAAACAAGCATGACTTGCAGTTATCTTTTCCAATCAATAGCCTCAACAATATATGTTGAATCATCAAATGAAATTGGTTGTAAAGATAGATCCGTTGGAATAACTAATCAACAAAGAAATTCTAATAGGTCGATTAGGAAATTGGGTAATGAGCTTGAGTGAATTTGATATCAAATTTGTTGATCGTAAGGAAATTAAAGGACAAGTGACAACTTATAAAATTGCTAATGATCCAACAAAAAAAAATCATCTATAAGTATTTGATTTTCTTGATGAATCAATCTTCACAATAAAGACCTCTACCTCATGGAAAGTGTACTTTTATGGATCTTACACAAACCATGGTTTAGGAGTGGGTATCCTCTTGATCACACCATAAGGGGAATCAATAGCTAAGTCATATAGAATAGTATTTCCCTACACTAATAACATGGTAAAATACAAAGCATTACTAATAACACTCTAAATGGCTATCAAATATAAAATCAAGAATATTCAATTCTACAATTATTCACAACTAGTAATCAATTAGGTTAATGATGATTATGACACAAAGGACAAAAATATCACACCGTATAAGAGAATGGTTGATAGTTTCAAGTAGTATTTCAATTTCATTTTCTTCAATCAAATTCCAATAATTTAGATTAAATAAACTAACACAATAGCCACCCTTGGATCTCTCTTAGATATACCTAACAAAGTGTCACAATATGAGTTCTTGGTGGAACAATTTTTGATTCCTGCCTTTGATGTCCCTAAATCTAAGCTTGTGTGTGAAATTATTGGTCCTAATTCTCCTTGGTAAAAATAATTTTATAATTACCTACATGACCAAATTATACCTCTTCAATTATCCTCTAAAAAATGCAATACATTTATTTGATAAGCCTCAAAATATGTTATCATCAATTATTCCCTCTATTGACATAGCCTAGATAACACCCTCCTTAGATTTCTTGATTTAGAGGAAGGAAAAATGAACTTACACAAAGTGTATGATGGTATATGTGGAGCTCACTCTATTGGCCCTACTCTATCCAAAAATCTCATGCAAATGGGGTATTATTGGCCTACTATGGAATGTGATGCCTATCACTTTGTTAAGAAATGTCGATAATGTTAGAAACATCAAGATATTTTGCATGCACATACCTAGTAACTTCATCCAGTTACATCACTATTTCCATTCTCTTAGTGGGGACTCAATCTCGTGGGAAAGATACACTCTACCTCTACAAATGGTCATAAGTTCACCCTTACTGCAATTGAATACTTCACAAAATTAATCAAAGTCATTCCAATGACCTACATTACGGTAAGAAAATATCTAAGTTCATCCTCAATTATATCATATGCCAATATAGTGTCTCCTAATCAATCTTTACAAATAATGGTTGTCCTTTCAAAAATCCGGATGTCCATGAACTATGTAAGAGATTCCATATCCATCATAACTTCACTACTCAATACTACCCTTGTTGTAATAGACGAGCTAAGGCATCGAGTAAAACTATCCTTCAGCTCCTAAAGAAGATTGTCGATGATATTGACCATGATTAGAATATCCAACTCAACCCATCCTTATGGACCTATCACACTAGCATCCACACTCCTATAGGATCCAATCCATATTCCCTTATCTTTGGATCTGAATTCATTCTTCCCATTGAGGTTGAGTTACTATCCCTAAGAGTATCCATGCAACAATTTATTGATGATGAGGAATATCATTTATCTCATTTACATGAGATATAGTTATTGGATGATAAGAGATCAAATACATTGTATCATCTATAATCATATCAAAAATCATCCCCTTTGCATCTATAATAAAATATTCCATGTTAGGCATTTTGATATTGGGAACTTGGTCTTAAAGGAGAATCCAAAGAATCAAATGGATGAAGAGAAACTTACAAATTTTGAGCCTAATTGTTTGGGTCCTTACATCATAACTATAACATATGGGTTATATGCTTATCACCTTGCTACTCCTAAAGGTGAACTACTACAAGATCCCATCAATAGAATGCATCTTCAAAAGTACTATACTTATTCTTCAAAGAATCTTGGAAAAATACAAAAAAACAAATCATCACCCTAATGAAAACTTGGAAAATAGGTATCTTGGTTGCACAAAAAAATAGAAAACTGAAAAATAGTAAAGAGAAATAATCTATCCAATAGTGAAAACTACTTTGGTGGAACTTTGGATAAGTACCTTGGTGAAATCCTAGCAAATAGGCACTATGTGTAGTCAGTCTTTGCAATATCATCTATTATCATTATATCTGATGTTTCTACTTCCATCCATGATTCCTCATTAACATTTCACTCCATAAAAAATTCTTCCTTTCCCATTCATTTATAATAAAGATTTGGCATCCTTCTTATGGAATGAGAATTATTGATATTTAGCATATTTTTCTTTCCATACATATCCATGAAAGCTTCATCCATTCTCTGCATCCATAATAAGCAAGTATTAAATACCTAACTATAGGAAATTCTTTGACTTACATCTCAAATTAAATCCTAGACATGGTTCAACAATAAGAAAAGTTGAAAAGTCCAAAAACAAAAACTCCAAAAATAAAAATAAAAAACCTTCAAAAATCCAAAAAAAAGTACAAACTTAAAAAATCTGAAAAAAATCAAAAAATATAAAAAAGTCCAAAAAAATGTCAATTGTTGAGTCTTTATATCAATACAAGCGATCAAGCCATGTTGTCTCTACACTTTACATAGGCGAGGCCATCATCGATGAGCCCTTGAGGCTTAGGTCAGTCACTTAGTTTTTTCATAATAAACTATCAGTCCATATATATCCATTCTTCTATAATAGACTATCCATGGTAAAACTTAGTTAAACTACATTGTCTCTATACTTTACATAGGAAAGGCATCTTCATTGATCTTGTGAGGCATTATGTTAGTCCCTTAGGATTTTTCATAGCAAGGTCTTCACCCATCACAATTCAAATCAAACTATAAGCCATCCCTTGCTAAGGTTGACACTTTGATCATACACAAACAAGATATTATATAGAGAACTAAGCTTAACAAATCTCAAAACAATAGATCAAACTATCCAACTAGTCAGTAATCTAAATAGATCAATTGCCTAAAAACATTAAACAATCCTTATCAGCTATAGAATAGTCTTATATAGAATGTGGAATTGTCAAGATCCCTAGTCTTATACAACATGTTGCATTTGTAAAACAAGAATTTATCCACCGATCCTATCACCAGTCTTATGCAGGTTATTGCACCCTCAAAACTAGACTCAACATCTTATGTGAGCTATATCATTCATTGATGAAATAGGGATACTCTCCCTTTCAAATCTAATCACGAACACACATATATGCAAGAAGACATCAAATTAACTTGAACACATAGAAATGGAAGAGAAATTTTCAATATAGATTAAGTTCAAATATGAAAATTAATTACATAATCATGGAGCTCATATGCTCACATACAACATGGGCTTCACACATACAAAAATTTGCAACTCAACATTCTAACATCATTCTAGTAGCATCTGGATATACAAGCGCCAACTCTCCAAATCCTCCCCTTCACTAAAATGGAAGCATCAATATGTAGAAATTGTGTGCCAAGAAAACACTATTGGTTTTCAAAAACAACCTCCACTGAACCACCAAGAAAACTCATCACTTTTTTCCTATCAATGCTCTGCCATTTGTCAAAATTTTCTTAAATGTTTTTTGGGTTTAGTGCGCCTCATTTCCAACTTTTTGAATCATTTTTAAACTCTTAAATTCATTAATATATGAAAAATTTATGGCCATTTTATTGAGACTAGGTCTCATAGTTATGACCTAGACAATCTTTTCTCTTTTACCAAAAATAATATTATGCTAGTCAAACCTCCAAAATGTTCATTACTCCTTCCTGGAATTGATTTCCTCTTCTTGGCATATGCATTTAATGTGAAATTAAATTTTTTCCTCCCACTCTCCAACCCACTATTTCAACTCTCGTTCAATAGCCTACATTCTTAACTTGCAACAAAATACAAATTCAAGTTTCAAAGTGGAGTTGCAGAGCATATTAAATACCCACTCCAAGCTTGGGTGTAAGATTTTCCTTTTTGTAAAATTGAAATCTTTTAAAACAATTTAAAAAAGAACCAATTAATAATTTGATTTTCTCACAATCCATCACTTTATTCTACTATGTTGGAAGATTTGAAAATTTCAACAATTTTCACCTACAACCAAAAATTAAAAATAAAACACAAGGATAAAACTTTAAAATATTTTGGGTTTTGTAGGATTCATTGGCACTCCTGGATGCTCCTGCATCATTCATGAAACCAGTCACTATCCTATTATTTGTCCTATATAGGATGTTGCATCATTGGAATCCTTGGTCTTATATGACATGCCTTCATTCCTAAAACCAAATTCCATCATTATTCAAAATCTGATAATATAATTAGGAAAAATATTTGAATGGCTATTGACTCTATTGGTTTAGATTGTCTTATCTTTTATCATATTACTATTTACCTCAAGGAATTCGAAAAGTGATAAGAGGAGTGATGATGGACCATGACTCTTTGATTTCTCTTTGTGGTTTTCCTTGGCAATATGATTGGGGAAACTAGGTTCCTTGGTTGTTATTGGGCTTCTAATTTGCATAATTAAAACATCCTAAGCAAAATAAAGATTATCTAATGCTTTATGGCATGAATATTAACATTCTTTATGGCTACTTCCTCGCATATTCCGATAATTTTATATGGTTACTAGTATGTTTCATGCCATTCCTTGTTTGTCATGTGTATTCTCTTGTAATGGATAATCTATTAAACTTTGGTCTATGTCATATCTTGGTGTTTTGTATCCAATTCCATAATAAATGTTCTGTGATGATAATTATGCAATAAAATAAAATGTTGATAATTTATTAGCAAGATATCAACATATAAATCCCAATGCATTTGTCTCATTTTAATCTTTGATCTAACTAATTTTTTACTAACATCCCATCCATTCACACTCACAATCAACCTAATGGTGTTTTGTGAAACACAAAAGTAAATGCACTAGTATTATCACCCTACATCCACAATCATATTAGGACATCATAGGTATCATCAACATAAAAAATATTGGGTCATCAATATTTCATTAGGTAATACATAAAAATATCCATCAAATCATATCATGTACTATCATCATCCATATAAGCATGACATAAGGGTATGTGCAGGATCATCATGGAAAAAACAAGCCCTTAAGTGGTGATGAAAATTCAGAAAATTAGAGTTAAGCAACTTGATGTAAAAATTTGAATAAGTTATCTATATTATTTAAAAAATATGTAACAATAGAATCTGTAGAAAATTGAGTGTAGTTTCTAAACTACTAGGTTTAAAAAAAAAAAAAACCTATTCAGTGAAAATTTGAAATTTCAATGCAGTAATACTTCAATTTTAGGGAAAAAAAATAAGGTGTCTGTCTAACCACCCTAACCATAGTAAAATGATAATATTTTTTTATAAGATTTTATATATAAGTAGAGGAATCATGTCCCAATGTGATGCATATTTTATTGTAATTTTTTCCAAGTAAATAATTAATTATGATTTTTTTATTAAAAATTTTAAAAAATATAAAAAATCGTATGTCTGGCAACCTTAACTTGGTAAAACCTTCATGAAATTCATTTTTTTTTCTAATACTATAGTATTTGAAGCATAGAATGTGACACATGTTTCAGATTCAAAAAATGTGATACCATTTGAAAGCTATAGATATTTTTCAATCAACCTATCAATCAGGACTTTAGTTGTAATTCAAATAGAAAAGGACTAATAATCATTTATTAAATTCAAAGTAAAGAATAATTTAGATTGGTGGAAAGCTAAGAATCTCCTTTAAAAAACCTTTCCATTTCATCAATTTTTCATAAAAAAAAGTCGTTAGCCACATGGGCCATCATATCACTTACATATCACCACTTTTTGGCCCATCATGATCCCACACATACCCATAAAAAAATTTCATAAATATATAGTATCAACCCGCATATCCATGGAATCACATCATGTGCATCCTCGATACATCATTAAGCATAAATCATACATCATATTTCCATGACATGGCCTCATATAGGAAATATCACATAATAATAAAATGCATATCATAACATTGCATCACATAAATCCATCATATAGAAAAACATATACATAGAATCATACACATAATGTAGTCAGCAAAAAAATCATGCATCTCATATATATATCAAAAACTTATGTCATAGTACAATATCATGATGTATGCCAAAAATAGAACTTGTTGGCTAAATGAAAAAAATATGTGTCTAAATACATATAAAAATAGGCCAATCATTTGCTACTTCTCTCACTAGAAGGAGTCAATTCTCTAAAATCCATGTGCTTTGATCCTGGGGTCTATCATATTGTCTTGATTTCTCTTGTGAGTCTCACCTACTACTCTAAGCCCTACAACAATGTAACCTAGTCTAGTTGTGACTCTAAAAGCTTGGTGTTGTCTCTAGAACTAACACTAGTCACTCATATAAGTCTCTATAATAATGATCCACCCTACTCAATCGATACATGGTCTATGCAAAATTAGTAGTTGTCCAACTCACTATGGAAATAAAATCTATAAATCATTTCTTGACCCTCTATGCCCTAATAACTATCATATCCCTCTCGGTTGTGAGTTTCTACACCTTTCCTTATAAACTATTTATCTATGCTACCTAATCCTATAGCATCTATACCTATGCATGCAATACCTCTATATGTGCTTGGAGAACTTGCCCTCAATCCTCCACCTACTCCTCAAACACATCCATGATAACATCTTGAATGGGAATATCATGTAAGCCCATATCCTCAATAGTGACATCCCTAGCTACCTCCTCCTCAACTACTACATCATCATCCTCCATCTCCTCTACCAAAAACTCGCCAACCACTACCTCCTCACCCACCTCTCCAATCACCTCATCCACCCTCACCTCATCCATCTCCACCTCCATCTACTCCCCCTCCTCATGGATGGGTGACATCCTCTAAGGTATCCTCTATGCTCCCCATGGTGTTAATCCCACTCTCCCTTACTAACCCTTGTCATCCCTCCCTCTACCATCCCATCCTCTCCCTCTACCCCCTCTCCCTCTATCACCATAATCATATCCATCCCCATCACCACCATCTCAACCACCTCCCCTCCGTCATCCTCTACCTCGTAGTCTCCCACATGGTCCTCTACCCATCCTCTCCATTGATGCTAGCTAGTCTAGGTTTGTAAATGGTGTCGGTCTATGTGCAACCCTTGAGGTATATACTATAGAGTCATCCCTACATTGGCCACATCGATGACTACGCCCCACTAAAGAGATTGCAGCACTTCAATCTCCTACATAGCTACCTAAAAAATAACCATAGGAACCCACTATGTGGACCTCTCATGTTGGTCATGCATACTATGTTATGCCAACTAAAAATCCCTACCTCTTGCCAAACTATGAAAAGACCTTCTCTATCAAGTGTCACTTAATGATATGTTACATCAAGACTATTCGTCCAATTAAATATCTAGTATGATGAAAATAAGGAAGGTGCTCCACATTATCATCCCACACAACATAGTCCCTATAGGGCCTCCATGTGAAGCCATGTAGCAGGTCAATTCCATACCTCCAATATCCAAAATCTCCAGTCTAAATCCATGCACTTGTCAACTAATGGCTGAAATACAACAATGTGAGCTCCCATTCTCATACCATGAGTAGGGTAGTCTCACAACTAATGGTCTGCCCATCGCTCTATGCTACATCATGCAGCTAGAAATATAACATAGCCAAAATACAGGATCCCCAAGTGTAAACAATGGCTCTCTCAATTATCCCCTCCAACATCTCCCCCCAACCCACTATAAATTTGTGGCTGCATCTATCTAGGATGACCACTCCCCCAATCACTATGCATAGCAATACAATAAGCCTATGGTATTTGTCTACTAGGGTGTCCCATCAAATCTCGTAGTCCTTGACCCCTAGCTCCACTAAGTCATCAATCTCAAACACCCATCGCATTGCTACCAATCCTCGACCCATTGCATAAAATACCTGCTCCCCATGAATGGGAAACTATGTGATCCTCCACACATCCTCCAATGTAACCATTTCCTCACCAGTTGGTAGGTAGAAGAAACTCATCTCCAAGTCCCACCTCTCTATAAGTGTCATCAATAAGCCCCTGTTAGCCCACATAGTAGGCATAAAAGCCACATGGTATAATCCCAAAGTAGTTAGTGTATCCTGCTCCTCCATCAAGAGTTAGTCTCGCAATGCAAAGGATGGTGGTTGTCTCTCTCACATATATATAGGTGCAAGTCTCACCCGCATTAACAAAAACATATCATGTTAATCACAATGCCTCAATTAGCCTATTGGGCCTATTACATTTTTAAAGTTACACCAAAATTTCTCAAATAAGTATATCAATCAATTGCGTCACACTATCAATTATATGCATCACATTCTCTAATTATGTTTCATTTCCACACTTGCATTGCTTTGTCATGCATTTATAGTGTAGTTTTTCAGTTGCATCATTATACCCTACATTTGTGCTAAACCAAGATAGTTGTAGTGTACAAAACACTTTTGAACAAGCTAATCTTACATCACATCTATGTGTTCCCCTAAAAAATTTACATCACACTTTATAGTTGTAGTGCAAGGCACCATGGTTTTGGAAAATGTGATGAAAATTGTGGTGTAGAAATTGCATCACATGTGAAAGCCCTTCTTTAAGCCCTAAAATCTACATAAAATCAGCAAAATCATGAAGCAAGGTTTAGATAGATATCACCATACCCAATCCCTCCTTGTGCTTGAATGATCATACCTAGTATCCTTTGTGAGGAATGATTGGCACATGCAACATTTTGATAGAAACTCTGCAAAAAATCCCAAACTAGAGCTTCTAGATCACAAATGACTTATTCTCACCCCCTAGGGTATATTTCTAGCCTAATTCCACCTAATAGGGCCCCTACCTTCATAACTGGTCGCATCAAAATTTTCCTTTGAATGCAAATATCAAGACCTAGATTGACTTTGGAGCCTAGTTTTTCATCACCAACGCATTTGCACCTATAAAATTAGCTTATTGACAAATTTGGCAAACATTTTGAATAATTTTGAAAATTTGTCAATTTTCCTAATGGGGCATCATCCTATCTAGCTTTAACTGAGGCACATTGGGGTAGGTCCTAGGAATTTTTTCTTCTGATTATTCTTTGACACAACGCTCAAAATCACATTATATCAAAGAGGGGTAAAATGTAGACACTAAAAAATTATTAGGCTTGCAACAAACATTTTACAACTAATTCACCCTTTTTGTTGCATATTTAATAAATTTTAATTATTTAATTATTTCCTAAGGTCATTTTCTTCTATTAATTAAATAATTCTTAATTAGTTAATTAATTCATTTTATTTGTATTCATCTTTTGATTAATTTAAATAAATATCAATATTATTTAAATTATGCCACTAATAATCCTTTTTCTCTCTACAATTAAATAAATTCTTATTTACTTAATTATTTATTTCTACTTTTTGTAACAATGGGTATTTTCCTAGGGTTAGCAATATCACATGCAAAACTTAAAAACCCAAAGTAAATAATGGAGTGCAAAGGAATACAATGAAACAATCTCACCAAATGTCTTCATCCTCCATGACTGACCTCCATTACACCTTCTTAACTTGGTGAAATATGTTTTTTGACCTTAGATTTATGATGAGCAAGCCAATGGAAATGGCAAGCCCTAAGCAAATATTGAAGGATTTGAACAACTATATGCAATACCATGCCCTACTGCAACTAGTAAGCATCTAAAATGTCTAAGCTATGTCAAATGAAATCTAAAAATATGCTATGACAAATGAGAATAACAATGCTAAAATATGAAAAAATGCAAAAAGTCAATAATGCAAGAGATAAGAGATTCTGGGCACACAAACCGAAGTTGTTGGGGAATCAAATAATAATTTAAAATTATTTGATTCAAGAGGGGATATTGACTTTTTGAATTAAAAATTATTTTAATTCAAAAGGAGTGGGGTCATGTGAGTAAATAATTTAATTTAAATTATTTACTAAAAGAGCGAAATTAGAAAGTGGGACTTATTTTAAATAAATAATATTTATTTAAAATGAGCACAATAAAAGAGGAGAAATTAAATAATAAAATTATTTAATTTAGGTGTTGGGACTTATTTTAAATAAATAAGATTTAGAAGAAATTAAATAATAAAGATATTATTTAATTATAGAAGAATGTGACAAAGGGAACCTTTTAAATTAAATATAAAGATTTAATTCAAAATTCATGAGAGTGGACCAAATTAAATAAATAAAATTTATTTAATTTAGGAGAGAAGAGGCTAATGAATAATTAGATTATCAAGCATAATTATTTAATTATAGTGGAGGTTGGATTAAATAAATAAGATTTTATTTAATTTTAGAAAGTAGAGGACCTAATTAGTGACATAATTAAATAAATAGATAGAATTATTTATTTAATAATCAGGAAGATATAATGGACAAAAATAATTAAATAAATTAAGATATTTATTTAATTATAGGGAGACATTAGACAATTAGTGACACATTGAATAAATAATTAAAATTTATTTATTTAATAATCATGAAGAATGAAAAGATATGAATTAATTAAATAATTATGAATTATTTAATTAATAGTTGAAAGTGAGTCAGAAACATAATTAAAATGTCTTAATTAGGGTTAGAAGAAGAGCTTTCGGGCCTAGGTTATTTTTATGTGTCTACATTTGCCCCTCTTTGTCATAATGCAGCCTGTCGCATTATGGCAAAGAAAGTAAGTCAAAAGTATGCCCGAGTGCAAAATAGGATGAGGAAGAATGACGAGGAGGGTTGCGGTATGCCCCCTCGAGAGGAAAGATGGGTTCGAAGATCACGGGTGTTCTCTCGAAATGGATGAGAAGAATAGAATATGGAGAGACAAAGAAATGTTAGTGAAAAAAGATATGGATGATGATATGGATGCAATGCCTATATGAGATGCATGTTAGTTCCTAGACCAAATCCTTCAACATACTACCATAGGAATTTAATATTTATTGCTCTTTAATCATCATTGGGCAGATTATTGTAATGGCCAACAAACACCATGATATGACATAAATCAAGATGTGCAAGGTCGTACCATTACATAAGACAAGCAATCACAGAAAAGGATGACTCATACTAAGAGCGCAATTACCCCAATCTTCTTGTCATAACCAACTGCAAGCGAAAAAAGACAAGAAGGACAAACCATGAAACGACATTGCTTCTCTAAATCATGTTTCTAGCACATCCTCAAGAAACTAGCAACATGATTTCCAAAAGAACAAAATAAAGCCACCATCATGATACGTCGTTGTTTTTCTAAATCCCATAGATCGGATATCACTGAGAAACTAGTAACATGAGTCTCAAAAGATAAGACAAACTTCATGAGACGTCGTTGTTTCTCTAAATATTGTTGTCGAGATCTCGTTGAAAAACTAGTAACATGATGAAAAGGCCAAAGACAAGTGCCAAGTGTTTGCCAAGTGTTTTCCAAGTGTTTTATAAGTGTTTTAAGATCAAGGTTGCCAAATTTCGAGCGATATCAAATTCAGGAAGGACACATCTTGAATGACATTGATATCTAGGAGATCAATTCTCAGAGTTAGGAGAATCCATCCAAATGCTAGATGATGAGGACAATGATTAGGAAGGACACATCCAAAAGCCAAAAGAAATGATGAGAGTTTCTCTTCAGAAAGACACATTTGAAGAAAAACCCAAACCTTTACCAAGTTAAATTGTCCTGATAAAATTTATTACAAGCCATCACTGAATTGACCACAATTGCTGATGATACAAATGGTTGATAGATTGTTTGCTTAGGATTGATGGAAGATTTGCTTGATCTAAAGAAAGTTTGACATGTGTGAAAACGTTGTTCCATGAACCCTAATGGACTGACCTAGTGCAGCCTCGGGGGTCCATCGATTGATGGCCTTGCCTACGTCGTGCACTCAGAGACCTCATAGTTCGACACGACCAATGACATTGTCCAAAGGACACAAGATTGAATCATGATTTTATTTTGCCAAACCTAAACAGACTGACCTAATGTCTCGTGGATTCAAAGATGAATCTTGCCTACGTAGCAAATGCGCAGAGATAACGTAGTTCAGACTTGGAAAAAGATTGACAGACGTGATTGACCTAACATGATATGATTGACTTTGACTCTATTTTTGGGATTTTGACATTGATTTGGATGTTTTTGTATTTTCTCAGGACATTTTTTATTTTTTAGGTCTTTTTTCAAGACTTTTTCAGATTTTTAGGATTTTTTGAGGTTTTACGAAAATTGTGACAAATGCATGTGAATGATGCCATCGCACATGAATCCAAGGACAACCATGATTTTGCTGCTAGTCAAGCTGAATACCGATTGATAGGTGATGATGACAATGACAATGTTGTTTGATGTGGGAAGGACACATCCCGAAACAACGTGAGGATGACAATGATATGACAAGAGGATAAAAGTCTGCAGCAGGGCTAGGGACAAAGCCAAGGAATTTTTTGGATGATGCGCCAAGTTTTCCATATTGTTGCATTTGGAATGACTTAAGTAGGACTAGATGTGATGATGAGGGATCTTTAGACCATTGACAAGGGAGACCAGGATGGATGATAGGTTTAAAAGGACAATGGATGGCTTGGACTAGGAGAATTATCATATGGTCTCCAAGGATGATGTTGCATGAGGCTATGATGGTAATGACATGATATGGAATAGGGTACGGTCTAAGGAGAAACATGTAGATTTCTTTCCCAAAGCATGACCTATTTTTTTTCCCTAGTCTTTGTCAAGATCAAAATAGGTGGGACAATGGATGGACATGATAAGGTTTAGATGGGTGGACGAATATGTCAAAAATGTCATGTGAAGGGTATGGGAGATGAGACAACTTGTCCCCAAGTGTAATGGTCCACATAGACAATTTATTTACACATGGTGCCTATTTGCCAAGTTTTCACCGTTGGATGAAATTTCTCTTTACTATTTTTGATATTTTTTGATATATTTTTTTTTTTTGGTGTCACCAAGATGCCTGTTTGCCAGGTTTTCATCAAGGTGATGATTTTTTTGATTTTTCAATTTTTTTGTATTTTAGCATTTTTGTTAGATAGCCTTGATGCTTTAGATGGCCACTGACTATTTGGAATCCTTTGACATTTCCAATGTAGATAATGGTCCCATGACATGCCAATAATGACCTTTCTAAAGTAGTTGCCATGTCAAGATGATAGCACTTGCATACAACTGATTGATGTCATTGTGATCCTTGTTGATACTAGAGTTGGCCTTATCAAAATACGTATATCATGATAGAGTTCCATGAGAGTCCTTATGATAGAGAGTTGCTACCAAGATGCGAGGGATTTATGACATAGAAATTTTGGACTTTAGGGAGGATGTATGATTATGACGGATGATGGTAGACGTGGGAGGATTGGTTGGATGTTTGAATGTATTGGTTTTGATTTTCCAAACTTTGGGTGTCAGATTAGGATAGTGTTTGGAACCAACATTTTTACATGTCTTTTTTGATGGCCATTTTGACGGAGGTGGACATTGATTATGTGTGGGAGTCCTCGTCTTGTGGCTCCACATTTTGATTGACTTTTGAATTTGACATATTTTCTTTGTTTGATTCATTCTTTTCTTAACTTGATCCATTTTGTTTCGAGATCCATTTTAGCTTCATTTGTCCACTTAGATTTTTGTACTCAATGGCCTTTGAAATTTGATTTTGGACTTTAGAATTGTAAGAATTTTGTTTTTGTTGGTTCCAAATGGAAGGCTTATTCATGTTGGAGTGGTAGTGTATGGTGTGGATGGAAGGATTGTTGGCAACAACCTTATGTAAAAGGACTACTCATGACGACCGTTTTGATGTTTGTATAGGATAAAGTTGCCCCCAATATCGAGGAGGTATCATTAACATCATTATATTTTTTGACTGATTAATAGCCAAGACCTTCATGTCTGTAATTTTCCTGAACTTGTACTGGTTCAATAATTCCTTGCTCATGTAGGCCTAGTCCTTTTCCTTGATAATGCAGTTTCTGAAAAAAAATTGTTTGTGATGGGGTACTTGTTATTTTGGAAGAAATATGCAAACCCATCCTTATTGTGGATATTAATACTCGAAAACTTCTCATCTATGAGAAATCCTACTCTGAAAAAAATAGGTGATCCTAATTGATAGGATGTTGTAGCTTCATTGACATGCTGGATAGATTTTGACTTACATCTTCGGTTTGATTTTCTAAAATATTAGATTTTGATGATTCTCCTGGTGCTTCGAAGTTGATGTCAAAACCGTCTTCATAGTCATTTTCATAGAGCCCATTGAATTCAATTATAGCTTGATCATTTCCAAATATGTACATGCTAGGAGACTCTTGTTCTAGTGGTAGATCGTCTATGTGTCCCATGGAGGCAAGTGTCTCATTGTTGGAAGCTTGGAGAGGGTCATCTTCAACTGTTTCATCATGAAGGGCATAAACGTCAAGGAGTGGATCATTTTTGACTTCTTCAAAAGTAGTGTCTTGATCAAAGATGGGCTCATTTGGAATGACATGATCGAAAATAGGGTCTTGACCAAGGATAGGTTCATCTTGAATGACATGGTTTTGGATGGACTCTTGACCAAGGATAGGTGTCTTTGGTATGCCATTATTGTCTAGGAGAACTTCTTGAATGGATGTAAAGATGGGGTCCAATAGACTACTTTGATCTTGTAAGAATTGGGTATGAAGGTAGCCACCCAAGATCTAGATCCCTAATGGAACCACAAGCATAAGAGAGATAGAGACAATGTGACAAGAATAAATTGTATTCTGCCAATAATGAGAATAGAAATAATGTATGTATCAATGTACAAATGTAGTAGATACCCCTTGGTTATATAGCCAAGGTGAGAACATAGGAGGGCATAAGATTATGAAAAGTGTCATAATCTTATGACATGAGACAACTGTGAAAAGCTATTACTCCACCTAAAGTGGGCAAGTGATAATGTGATAACCACCACAAAAGGCGGATCTACCACAAAAGGTGGAGAGGAATCACATGATGTGTCCATGAAAGGTGGAAATGATAAAGTGATAACATGATAAGTCCACCAAAGGTGGAAAATCTCCAACAACTCCTATGTGGTCCCTAAGTAAACTTAACTAAGGTGTAATGATGACCTAGGACAAGGTATAAAACAATTAATTACACCAACACCTCCCCTTAAGTGCAACTTAGTGAGAATGTACACAAAAGTAAACAATGCAAGATGGGTCCCGACAACTAGGCCATGTTAGGTACCCATGTACAAATGCAATGCAATCTCTCATAAAGTGGAGAAAAGGAGAAAACCACGTGGGAAAAAACTGCCCCCAAAAAGAGAGATGAAAAATAAGAGAAAATGCTCTCAAATGTATGAGAAGGACAAAACCACTACAAGAGGAAAAAGTTCCCCCCATAAGAGAGAATGAAGAAGTCAAGTGACCCCCTCAGATGAAACATCCCGCACCCCCAAGAGAGCTTGCAAATGATGATAGGTACTCTCAGTGAAAGGTTTGGTGAAGATATCGGCAACCTCCTCTGTAGTAGGACAATACTGCAAATCAATGACCTACTCCTGTATCAGCTCCTGAATGTAGTGCATATGAATCTCGATGTGTTTGGTCCTCTGATGCTGAACCAGATTCTTTGAGATCTGGATGGCACTCTGATTGTCACAATGAATGACTGAAGGACATGGAATAGCGAAGCCAAACTCAGTGAGAATATTTTGAAGCCAAATAGCCTTAGTAGCTGCATTAACAGCCCCTCAATACTTAGTCTCAGTCGAAGAAAGAGAAATAGCATGCTGCTTCTTACTCTGCCAAAAAATGGGGCCAGAACCAAGATGAAAGTTGTAGCTAGAAGTGGACTTGCAATCATCAATATCGCCAGCCCAATCAGAATTTGTATATCCCACCAAGGTAAGTCTTGTACCTGCTGCATAGTGAATCCCATGATGATGTGTACCCTGTATGTAATGCAAGATGTATTTGGCTGCTTTCCAATGAAGCTCATGTGGTTCTTGCATAAAGCATGAAACCATACCAACTACAAAGGAGATATCAGGGTGTGTGTGAGTCAAGTAGATGAGACTCCCAACAAGCTGACGATACAAAGTGGAATCAACAAGTGGAGTAGAACACTTAGCCTCAAGCTTGACTCCTAAAAGAAAGGGAGTCAAAGCAGGCTTACAATCAGCCATGTGAAACTGAGCTAGAAGATCAAGAGAATACTTGGGCTGAGAGAGAGATATCCTAGAAGCTGACTGTGTGATCTCAATCCCAAGAAAATAGTGCAAAAGCCCAAGTCAGTCATAGAAAATCTATCCTGCAAAGCAGATTTGACACTGCCAATGATGGATGAGGTACTCCCTCTAATGATCAAGTCATCAACATAGAGCACAAGTAGCAAATGAGAGTCACCCTATTGCAAAATGTAGACATTTGGATCTGAATCACACCTCGTGAATCCTGCAAAGAGAAGAAAGGAATCCATCTTGGCATACCAAGCCGTAGGGGCCTGTTTAAGGCCATAGAGAGACTTCCTCAATCTGCAAACCAAAGAAGAATCTTGTATGAATCCCTATGGCTGCTCCATGTAAATATCCTCATGAAGATCCCCATGGAGAAATGCACTCTTCACATCCATCTGATGTACAACCCAACCATGAGCTACAACAATAGCGAGTGTCAAGCGAATGGAGTTCATCTTAGCAATGGGTGCAAAGGTCTCTGTGTAATCAACACTTGGAACTTGTGAGAAACCTTTTTCCACAAGTCGAGCCTTGTATTTATCCACACTTCCATCCGTTGCATACTTGGTCTAATAGATCCACTTGCATCGAACCATCTTTCTCCCCTTGGGGAGTGGAACTAAATCCCATGTGTTGTTCCTCATCAAGGAACTGTATTCTTCCTCCATTGCTGAATCCCACTCTGGAACTCCTGATGCTTCCTTGAAGGACTATGGATCGGAAGCAGTAGCAATAAAAGCATGTGGAAAATCCTGATGTTGTGACCAATTTCTTCGAGTATCTAAAGGATCCCCAATAATAGAACCTGTTGACTCAAGAGTCTTTTGAGCCCAATGAGGTCTAGTAGGAGATGAAGGATGAGGCTCCTCAACTGCAAGTGGACCCTACAAAGGTGTGATCCTATGAGTTAGAGTTGAGGGAGAATCATCATCTGAGTCACTATCGTCACTTTCCACTATGGAGGAAGGAAGAGGAGGATTAGAGGCTAAGCTAGGAGAGATTTCCTCAAAGTGAACACTCCTCTCAATGAATAGCTCATGTGTCTCTAGATCCAAAAATCTGTATGCCTTAACACCTTCAAGATATCCAACAAATATGCAAGGCCTACTCTGAGATTCCAATACCTTACATTTCTCTGGAGGTATGCATGCCCAAGCTAGACAACCAAAAACTCTGAAGTGTCTCACAACTTGTTTTCTACCACACCAAGCCTCAAAAGGAGTCATACCCTTCAAAGCCTTATGGGGAACCCGATTCTAGATGTGAGTGGCACAACTGATAGCTTCTACCCAAAATTGAGGACCAAGAGAACGAGCATGAATCATGCAGCTAGCCATCTCCTTAAGGGTTCTATTCTTCCTTTTTGCAACACCATTTTGTTGTGGAGTGTATGCAATTGAATGTTGAATATCAATCCCCTCAAGAGTACAAAATTCCTCAAGTCTATTGTTCACATATTTCCTTCCACTGTCTGTGCGGAGAATATTGACTTGCTTCCCTAATTGCTTCTCAACATGAGCCTTGAAGGCTAGAAATATGTCAAACACTTCACTCTTGTGAGCAAGAAAATAGAACCATGTGAAGCCAGAGTAGTCATCAATGAAGGTGAGGACATAGTGGGCCTTGCTGAATGATGGCACTATAAATGGACCTGCTACATCATTGTGAACCAATTGAAGAACTTCCAAAGCTCTCCAAGACTTCCCTTTGTCAAAATTCTCTTCTATATTCTTACCAAGGGAACAACCTGAACAAACACCTTCTGAAAATCTGATTTGAGGGAGTCCTGAAACCATATCCTTTGTGCTAAGCTGCTGAAGATAGCGGTAATTGAGATGTTCAAACTGCTCATGCCATAACTTACTTTCTGAATTTGAATGAGTGAGCAATGTTGTAGAAGGAGACTTAGGAATAAAGTGGGAAAATGAGTAAAGTCGTGTGTTGGGATTAGCTTGTCCCACTGCAACCAAGGCATCATCCTTAGGTTCTTTGACTACAACTGAATCTGGTAGAAACTCAACTTTCTTGCCATCTCCAAAGTGAGTGATTTGGTAGATTGAAAGAAGATTGGTGCTCAAGTTAGGAACATAGAGAACATCCTCAAATGTTCCATCATCCATGACAACCGAACCTTTGCCTTTAACATCCACTTGAGTGTCATCACCTATGAAGATGTGAGGTACCTTAGATGGCTCCAAAGAAGAAAAATACTCCCTTGTAGAACCCATGTGAGGAGTAGCACCCAAGTCAAGTATCCATTGCTGTGAAGAACCTGTAGTAGCCATAAAAGCTTGCCCTTTTCCTTTTGATTGTGACGAAGTGGAAGGAAATGAATCCTTCTTTTTGTAAGTAGATGGCAAATTGATGTTGTTTTTCTTGATGATGTTTGTCAACTCATCAATTTTCTTAGTATGGCAATGATGCTCATCATGACCAAATCTCTTGCAATATGAGCAAGTTGGTCTTTCCTTCTTGCTTGAATTTCCCTTCTGAGGAAAAGGTGAAAAATTCCTTTGTTGTGGAGAGGATGATTGTGCTTTATCTTGTTGTGTCTTTGGCTTAAACTGCTTATGCTTCTTATTGCAACCCTTTCCTTGAGTCCCTTGATTCCCTTGATTAGCCACCAAAGCTTTAGACTTTGAAGACTTGAGAATCCCCATGCTTATCAATTTTTCTTGCTCTAATATCAACATTTTTGTGAATGCATCAAATGATGGAAGAGTGAAAGAACTTCCAACTGTCAAGCGATGGGTTTGGAAGCTAGAAACAAATGTTGCATATTATGATGGAAGCTTTCCAAACAAATTGTAAACCAATTGTGCATCCTTTTTGTCAATTCCACAATCTATAAGTTGTGATCTTAACTCATTTGATTTAGTGACATAGTCTTGGATTGTATCAAAATTCTTAGGATCTAACATTGTGAGATCATTGTCAAGCTTATAACCTCTAATCTCATCAACTTGGCCATACAATTGACCATACTTTTCCCAAGCTTCTTTAATTGTTTTAAACTTTTCAATTTGAAAGATTAGATCTTTTGATACATATTTCCTCAATGTTCCAAGATCCATAGTATTTTTAGTGAGCCAATCCAAATGAGCATTAGGATTAGATGGTGCAACAATAGTTCCATCAATATAATAATTTAATCCTTTTTCCATCAACTTACTCCAAGAATCAATTTTCCAAGAAGCATAGTTATGTGGAGTTAAAAAATGAAACTTAGGAGAACCCATAGCAACAAAGAGAACAAGAGAGAGAGAGGCACAATCACACAAGACACCCCCCCAAATTCACTCAATCAAAGAACCCCCCCAAAATGATGATTTGGAACTTTATACTTAGTGCATTTACAATGGCCACTTGCAAGCCAAGCAAAGTGGGCTTTTGATTTTAAATGTTTTACAACAGACTCAAATAATTGATGCAAAAGACCAAACTGAGATCTTGTCTTTACAAATGCCAAAATAGGGAAAAAATGACCAAGTATTGAAAGTACAATTTCTAATCACAATCACTACAAACTGATAGTACCACTGTGAAATTCAGGAAAAATCATGCACTTTAAAAAAAAAAAGGCACCTGAAAAGGAGTTCGTATGAGTCTGAATGGAGCACCAGAAGTTGCAAAAATGGTGACAACTCAGCTACACCTATGAGAAACTGAATTTTCTAAAAAATCCGTGCATTGAAACTAGAAACTGATTACACCACCATGTAGAGCATGAAAAAATAGCCCAAATAAAAAAAAATTTCCCCAAAAAAGGAGTAAAAAATGAACAAGATATGAGCCTTTGAAGATGAACTGCAAAATCAAAAACTCAAATGGAAGAGGGTCTGCCAATTTTCAAAAGATGGTTGATGCAGTCCTGACATCAGCCTTCCGCAGGAATTAATTTGATGATCGTTTGGCTGTCATGATCGTCATCCGCCCTTGCCAGAATACTTTGCCAGAATATGCTTTTTGAACGTCGGAATTTATTTCAGCCGACCACCGGATTTTGCCTGGCCGCCTGTCGGTGACAATGGAGCCGCCAGTGGAGGCCACGTGGGTGGCGTGGGACCCCGCGGGTATTGCGTACTTTGTGGGTATTGTAAGTACCTGCGTGTGTAGGTACAGTCTGCACTGCAGACTTTGATTTTTATTTTATTTTCTTTTTTGATTTTTAATTTTTTGTTTTGAAAAAAAATCAATTTTAAAAAAAAAAATTTCTAAAAAATTTCTGAAATTTTTTTTATTAAAAAAATCGTACCATCGATGCAATGATGACGATCCATATGGTCGAGTAGGGAAAATTTTTACCAAATGGCTTTGGGCAAAGTTGTCCAATTTTGACAAATTGACAGTCAATATTAGGGTTTTTGGCCCTTCTGGACATGATGGCAGGTCCTTTTTGGCTGAAAATGCTACAAAAAATATGGCTACCTCCTAGATCTAGCAACCACCTCCGATCTTCAAACCCTTGTAGATTTGGCCTCCAATGTCCAACTGAGATGAAACAAAAGGCAAATCTAACTTTCTCAAACACTCCGAACACAATGGTGAGCTCAAATATGATGCAACAAGCTCCCAAAATGCACCTGCAATACAAAGCCAAAAATGGAACCCCCCCAGAATCTAATATTTCTATGAAAAAAGATGCAAGAATGCATTCAAGATCTCCCCAAAATGGAAATCCAAAGGCACTCCAATAGCTCTGATACCATGTAAGAATTGGCTATGAAGGTAGCCACCAAAGATCTAGAGCCCTAATGGAAGCACACACATAAGAGAGATAAAGACAATATGACAAGAATAAACTGTATTCTACCAATAATGCAAATAGAAATAATTTATGTATCAATGTACAAATGTAGTAGAGACCCCTTGGTTATATACCCAAGGTGAGAACACAAGAGGGCATAAGATTATGACAAGTGTCGTAATCTTATGACAAGAGACAACTGTGAAAAGATATCACTCCACCTAAAGTGGGAAAGTGATAATGTGATAACCACCACAAAAGGTGGAGAGGAATCACATGATGTGTCCACGAAAGGTGGAAATGATAAAGTGATAACATGATAAGTCCACCAAAGGTGTAAAATCTCCAACAACTCCTATGTGGTCCCTAAGTAAACTTAACTAAGGTGTAATGATGACCTAAGACAAGGTACAAAACAATTAATTACACCAACAGATCTAGATAAGATAGTGATGTTATGATGTCATGCTTTGGACTTGCCTCTTGACATGTATCCTCAAGTGTAGGTAAGAAGATTGGAATTTGGAGACCATGAATAGATATGTTTTTATGACCAAATGTATGTTTGAATGGATTGATGTAAAATGGAATAGGATATGACATGGAGGTTTGGAAAGGGTTAGTGGATGAAGGACTAGGATGAGATGGAGGATTAGAATAGGACATGGATGGATGACAAGGATATGACGTGGATGGAGGATTAGAATATGACATGGATGGAGGATTAGGATATGATGTGAATGAAGGACTAGGATATGATGCGAATGAAGGACTAGGATATGACGTGGATAGTTGATTTAGATTGATGGATGGCTGATTTCCCTTGTCAAAGTTAGGGTGGGTATGACTAATGGAAGTATTTTGTGACTTAGTGCCTTGGATGGTGTTAGGGGACTCTTGATAGTAGATGGATAGAGGACTAGGACTCATGGATTGTTGGTAAGATGGATATTTGGGTGGTTGACTATGGGTTGTGGATTTGGACTTGGATTGGAGGTATAGTGTTTTGAAGTCCCTAGCTAGTTGGGCTTGACCATTACTAAGAAATTGGCATTTAATTCGACTAGCAAACATATCAAAGGGGCTTGAAGGCATGATGGTGGATGGCATGAGGCTATGCCTTATGCACGGTGACAATGCAAAGTGATAAAAGGGGATGGCTTATGCCAAATGATTTTTAGGAAAGGTTCACTTAAGCATTCAAAGTTTGGCCAATGTGTCAATTTTGACTGTCAAAGGATTTTCTTGAAGGACAAGATGAAAAAATGACAAGGTGAGATTTCCACACTAGACTTATGAGTTGGAAGTAGCTCACCAAAGGAAAATGACTAAGGATTGATTTGTTTGAATTGGTCCAATGACAATTTACTTTTTGAGACAATGATTTGACAAAGAAAGGAAAGTTTTCCTATCCCAAAGTGTGCAAAATTGAGGACTTGATTTGACAAATGTGGTTCATGATGGAAAATGTGTTGCAAGAAGTGATTTGACAAAAAATTAGGCCGATTGCAAAGATATATGTCAGTTGGCAAAGTTGTTTCATATTTTGGCAAGTTTGATGTTGATTTGTCTGAAAATAGTTGGCAAACACATGGTGTTAAAAATCAACCACATAGAAGTCAATTTACAAAAATCCTATGGCTACAAGGACGATATTCTTTTGGATCCCACTAACCACATATCCTTAGTGAATGAATTCAGAAGCTTGGCCCCATGGGCTCCCCCTTATAGTGCACTCACTTCTCAGGGAAACCAAGCTTCCAACCTCCATGAAACTCCCATGGTAGATTGATCATTTCTACTAAGAACTACGCAGGTGCAGGTGCCTTGGCAACAACCGTTGCTGCACCAAAGAATAGAAGATTTTTGGCTTTCTATAACAAAGGATTTAATTCAGACATCCGTTCGAGTGGTCGTACATGGGGCCAAGATTAAGCTCCATTAAGGAGGCACTCCAACCTGAAGAGGTTAAGCTCAACAGGTTTTTGGGGAGTACTACTTGGTCCGTATGACATATTTGCACTCGTAATCCTAGGATTTCCCTTAGGATTTACATTTATATACCAGTCGGAAGTAGCTCGGCTAAAGAGCTTCATTGCTGGTTTGAGTCGCTTTAAGGTGAGTACTTTTTCCCACCAAAGCAGGCCCAATTTTCTAAAGTTGACAAAAGCAAGCCAAAATATTCATAGTTCAGTCAATCCTTGTTTAGAAACAAAGAGAGAACACATGAATATACTAAATCACACTCGCATGGTGTTCATTTTAAGCCCAAAATGAAATGTGTTGAAAAAGATAAAAAACATGGAGTTCATTTTAACCGTTTGTAGTATTTGTAAAAACATGGGGTTCATTTTAACCGTTTGTAGAGTGAGCTAACTAAAAGTTCATTTTAACTCAATGCTATGAAGAGATGCAAATTTATTTTAATCCAATGAATTATCATGCAAGATTGTGTTATTTTTAGCCCAATGAGTATGCATGCATGTTCATTTTAACCCATGAATGTAAATGAAAACTTTTAGTTGTTTGTTTAAGATTTGTGAAATAAAACAAACAAATATTTTGACTCCTCACAAGAAGCTGCAAATAGAAAATCAGTAACCCAAAAATCTTAAAAATACCATACAAAAAAAGGTGTTTCCCAAACCCTAATTGACCTATTGCAAGCCCAATTCATAGAGTCAATAATAGTTTCTCTTACACCCAGGATCGCACAAGTGCGCAAGGGAAGGATACTTCTATTATTGATCACTAATATTATAGGGTTACCTAGTCAAAATAAATCTGAATTTTGGAACTAATTTTTGCATCAAAAGTAGAAACATATAAAATAGACCCTTAGTGAAATTTAGAGAGCTTTCCAGAAATGTAGAGAAATCCGAAAAATTTGTTGTTTTGCATCCAAAATTAGTTTTTTATGAAAAATCATAAAAAAATTATTAAAATCTCAAAACAGGTCCGAAAAATCTGATTTTTTAATTGAAGGTGGTGGAAATCATTACAAACCTACAAAAAATAATTCGTGAAAAGATCTACAATTTTTTTGAGAGATAAGTCAATCTTTGTAAAAACCTAATTGTTAAAGATCTATTTTTTGTCAAATTATTTTGCAGGAAAATTAAAACATAAAAAATAGACCCCTATTGAAATTGAGAGAACTTTCCAAAAATATAAATAAATCCGAAAAATTTTCTACTTTGCTCTCAAAATTGATTTTTCATGAAAATAACAAAGAAAATTATTAAAAATTAAAAACAACTCCAAAAAAATTGACTTTCGGATTGGAAGCTCTTGATATTATCGTCAACCTGTAGAAAAATGTTTGTCAGAAAATATGCAGCCGTTTGAGAGATATGGTTGAATCTTTGAAAAGAATGGTTTTGTCCCCAAAATTATGCAAAACCTACAAGAAAAAGTCAACAAAACCTGCAACAAAAAAGATCCAACTCCAAAATTCTTCAAAATTTATCAAAATATGTTAGGTTCACCGATGTAACAATGGGTATTTTCCTAGGGTTAGCAATATCACATGTAGAACATAAAAACCCAAAGTAAATAATGAAGTGCAAAGGAATACAATGAAACAATCTCACCAGATGTCTTCATCCTCCATGATTGACCTCCATTACACCTTCTTAACTTGATGATATATGTTGTTTGACCTTAGATTTATCATGAGCAAGCCAATGGAAATGACAAGCCCTAAGCAAATATTGAAGGATTTGAACAACTATATGCAATACTATTCCGTACTACAACTAGTAAGCATCTAAAATTCCTAAGCTATGTCAAATGAAATCTAAAAATATGCTATGACAAATGACAATAACAATGCTAAAATGGAGAGCATGAGCGTGAGTGGGAATAGGCATGGGCAGGGGATTTCAAATTCCTCTGATGTTGCAGAGGATGATGGAGCTGATCTGGATGATGATGCTCCTGCCTTCCGTTTGTAGGGGGTGCGGCCTATGCTTTTACCCTCTCTTTGCCTTCCATTTGATGGGGGTGCGGCCTGTGTGTTTTCCTTGGCTGTCGTTGAGGGGTCGTAGGGGCTTGTGGCTGTTGATCGAGTGCCTTGTTGTGTTTTTGGTGATGTCCGGCTAGTTTATTCGCTACTAGAGGTTGTTTTCCTCCCTCCTTGTTGGTCTTGGGTTGTTGGGGCCCTGCAGTCTTTGTGCTGGCTGCTTCGGTTGTGGGTTCTCTTGTCTGTTGATCAATCAGAGTTCCCTGTGTGTAGGTGTTGCATTGGGTTTTTGCTTGTGTCTTTTGAGATTGGAGGCCCCTTTTCTTGTGTTGATGTTGAAGGCATTAATGATGGCCTTTGTGAGCTTTGGCGGCCTCTCGTCGGTTCCTTTGTGATGTTCCCTATTACCTGTTGGGATTGGTGTGTTGTTTTTCCCTATGTCAATGTTTTATAGCTTGTGTCGAGCACCCGGTGCTTGGGTTCTATGTGGATCTTTGACACTGCTCTGACTTCCATGTGCATCGTGGATAGAGCTTGGTTAGCTTTGGTTGGCTGGGTGGGGAGTTGTCTGCTCGACCCTTCTACTCTCGCCCTGGCTGTGCAATTGGGGACGGTTTGTTTCTTTCACATACCTCTATGGGGTTGTGAAGTGGTAACTTTGGCCTTGGTTTCTTGGGGTCAGTGGTTCTATTGGACTTTGCCTGGAGTGTGCGTGGTGGTGGATATGGTTGGATCTGTTGCTATAACTCTTTGGGGGAGATGGTTCCATGGTTTGGTGTTGCTACAGGTGCTTGGTGGGAACTTTTTCTTGGCCCTACCTTGTTTTTTTGTGGAAGGTTATGTGCTATTGGAAGGCTTATTGGTTGGTGAAAATGGTGGGTTTGGTGCTTGTGTTTGATTGGGGGAGGGGGCTCTGCCTTGCTGAGGTGTTCTTTTCCTCTGTCGCCTACTACCGTGGTGATGCTGGGAGTGGCTTTGTCTTCCTATTAACGTGGTTTCCCTTGGTCTTTGGGGGGCCTTTTGAGGTGAATGGTGATTTTTCAGAAGTTAGAGTTTTTGGTATTTTGGGGTTGTGGACTCATTTTGTGGTTGACAGAGAAGTTGTTGTTGTCCTTCTTCTTGCTCCTTCAGACTGGTTGCCTTGGGAGGAGGTGGTTGCCTATGTTTTTGTAGTTCCTTCTTACTACCATGCTCTACATGTGTTGTATTCTTTAGAGGTGAATATTGTGACACCATCTCCTATTGAGGTGGATTTGGTGTTTGTTGAGATGGTGGGAAGTGGTTCTCTTCTTGGTAGGTCCCTATTGAGGTGGTGTGTGCTTGCTCTAGAGGGAGGGTTCTTTGGTAGTGGTTGTTCCCACTTCTTCCTCTCCTATAGAGGGGAGCCCCGTCTATTAGAGGTGGTTTCGAGGTTGGTGTCTGGTTGGTTGGTGCAATTTAAGGTTTGTTTCTTCACTCCAACTTGTGTTTTTGGAAGTTCTACTACAGTTCTCCTACTGCATGTGTGCAGATGGTTGGTTGCGGTCCAACTGCTGCAAGTGGCTAGTGGCTTTGACTCTAGCAGTCTTTCTGAAACTATTGTGTTATGGATTGTTTATTGGCTCAGGGCCTTTACTGTGTTTAACATAGGACTGTTGTTTATCCTATGGGTTTTGATGATCCTGGATCTGGTTCTAGGAATGAGTTATTGTTTTAGACTTGGGACTGCTATTGGTTCTAAGTGTGTTGTCACTCCTGGTTATCTGATGACTAGGTGTTGTTAAGTTTTGTTGTGTCTCTGTTGTGGTTTCCTTGGTGCTATCTTAACTCTGTAAAAGGTTTTTGGCCCTCGTGGCTCATGGTGTAAAGGGTATGGCGCCCTGTAAATGCTGCTTATCTTTTAAAAAACAATACTAAAATATGAAAAAATGCAAGAAACCAATAATGCAAGAGATAAGAGATTCTAGGCACACAAACCGAAGTTGTTGGAGAATCAAATAATAATTTAAAATTATTTGATTCAAGAGAGGATGTTGACTTTTTGAATTAAAAAATATTTTAATTCAAAAAGGGTGGGGTCATGTGAGAGTAAATAATTTAATTTAAATTATTTACTAAAAGAGGGAAATTAGAAAGTGGGACTTATTTTAAATAAATAATATTTATTTAAAATGAGCACAATAAAAGAGGAGAAATTAAATAATAAAATTATGTAATTTAGGTGTTGAGACTTATTTTAAATAAATAAGATTTAGAAGAAATTAAATAATAAAAGGTTATTTAATTTAAGTGGGAATTAAATAATAAAGATATTATTTAATTATAGAAGAATGTGACAAAGGGAACCTTTTAAATTAAAGATAAAGATTTGATTCAAAATTTAGGAGAGTGGACCAAATTAAATAAATAATTAGATAATTAGATAATTATTTAATTATAGTGGAAGGGGGATTAAATAAATAAGACTTTATTTAATTTTAGAAAGAAGGGGACCTAATTAGTGACATAATTAAATAAATAGATAGAATTATTTATTTAATAATCAGGAAGATCTAATGGACAAAGATAATTAAATAAATTAAGAAATTTATTTAATTATAGGGAGACATTGGACAATTAGTGACACATTAAATAAATAATTAAAATTTATTTATTTAATAATCATGAAGAATGAAAAGATATGAATTAATTAAATAATTATGAATTATTTAATTAATAGTTGAAAGTGAGTTAGAAACTTAATTAAAATTTCCTAATTAGTGTTAGAAGAAGAGCTTGCAGGCCTATGTCATATTTATGTGTCGATACTTTTATCTATAATTAAATAATTACTTTAATTATTTAATTTTTAATTATCTTTTCCCCTCCATAATTAAATAAATCCCATTTATTTAATTATTTCTCATTTTTTTTCTCCATAATTAAATAGTCATTTCTAATTATTTGATTATTTATCATTTCCCTCCACCCATTATTAAATAATTATTGTTAATTATTTAATTACTCACTTTCCCTCTTCTAAATTAAATAATTTATATTATTAAAGTAAGCCCTAAATCTCAACTAGTTTATTGAGTTTTGGTCCATCCTTCCCATCCTTATCTCTTTTCCTCTCAATTAACCTCATCCATTAATCATGTTATAAAATATTTCAATCTTCACCCTTCATTTGAATTTAGATTTCTATAAAATCAAGACATCACCTTCATTCCAACCTTAACCACAATCTTTGAAGTTTTTCTATGTTGAGATCTAGTCGTCTTGCATCAATATCCAACTTATAAAATATCTTGCATAATCCAAATCTAAGAAAAAACAAAGAAAAATGGAGAAGAGTAAGGAAGATGAATCAATGTTGGAATATAGATTCAGTATTATCTCTTTATTATTATGATTTCTATTGTCATTTGTGCTTCATTGTTAGATTAGGGTCTTCATTATCTTGAATTAGGTAGTTTTGTGGTTTCTATCATTGATTCATGCTCTAATAAAATTCTACCCCAATCTATAATATGTAAACACTCAATGGTTTGTTGTTGTTTTCTCTCCATGACCCAAGGTAACATCAACCATCATTTCTCCTTTTAAAATGCAAACAATTTTTCTCTTGAATCTGGTTATTCCAAATTTTTGTGGAACCGTAAAGGTTTTCTTGGTTGTTTAATTATTAATCACTACCATTTTTTTAATCGATTTCATCGTATTTTATCATGCCCTCTCCATCATAAATTCATGTATTTGTCTGATTAAGGAATTATCTGACATTGTTTGCCTTATGATTGTATCATTTACAAACATAATAGATGTTTTTAATAACTTTTTTAGTTCACATACAGGTTCACTAATAATAATGGCACCAGTGTAGAAGAGGAAAATATCAAGTGGGAGGTGAATAATCAGAGTAACTCATGGAGTGAGGTTCAATATTCCCGATCTTAATAATGAAGATCCAGTGGTCCACATCAACGAAGATGTCAATTTAGAAAATACAGACTATACAAATGAGAATTCAAGTTCTAAATCTACTATTCACAATACTCAAGAAGTCTTGGAACCACCTATTCACATTATTGAGTTAGCTCCTATCCATGTGAAATCCCCAAATCTATCCATGAAAATTTAGACTATGTATCAAATGAAATGAGTAGTTGTAGATGTTGAGAGTAATCATATGTCAATCAGAGGTGCAATGATTAGGTGGGGAATCCCACCTAGTAGTTTAAGGGCATGGCTTAATGGTTTTACAACAAAAAAAAGGAAGGGAATAGGTACCATCCTTTTTGAAGAAGAAGAAGCTACAATAGTGCAAGGACATGGCTGATATTGTCTATAGCCTTCAATTATCACAACTAGAATCAATTATGGCCCAAATGATTGAATCAAGGCCCAAACCATTCACGAATGGGATGGCAAGGAGTTCATGGTGGGTTGGATTTCAACATCTAGGCATTTTGATCTGATAAAAGGAGTGAAAATAGATAGAGCTATAATGCTACACCCCTACATAGTTTCATCTTTCTATGAAAACTTGGAGGAGTTGTATAACAACACAAGTATGGGTCAAGAAGAATATGGAACTATGAAAAAATAAGTGTGGAGGATGGAAAAAAATATGGAATGAGAGATATTGAAAATATGAGGACTATATGCATTCCATATTTAATCTCAAAAATAAGAGAATGGACACTGTTTTAGCATGTGTTAGTGCAACAAGACATGTTATACCTAGCTTTTAATTTTTCAAGTCAAAGGGACATATTAAAAACTACATTGCTAAGTTGAGAAAAGGTAAATGATGGAAGCCCAAGATAATTATTGGATGACAAAATAATTATTTATCAAATGTTTAAAATCCTTTGCTAAAATTTCCTAGGTGGGGTTTCACCAATAAATAGATAACGTCTCATATTTGATGGTCATGGTAGCAGTGTCACATTCAATATAGTGGAAGAAGCAAGTCATATGGGCATAGATTTTCTCATGTTTTCAACACATACCAACTACAAATTGTAACCCATTCATGTTAGTATATTCTCACCTTTCAAAATTAATTCAAACAATAAAGGAGTGTATGGGTCTCTACACATCCTCAACTTGAAATAGGAAGGGAAGAGCTGGGCAACTCTTACCAGCAAATCCTTTGCATAGGCTTTGAATCCTAATATTATAAATGGTTTTAGAAGAATGAGAATTTAGTCATTAAATCAACATGCACTTGACACGTATATAAGGAAAAGTGAAGCCTTCGTAGGGTATGTGCAGGATCATCATGGGAAAAACAGGTCCTTAAGTGGCAATAAAAACACAAAAAATTAGAGTAAGACAACTTGACGTAAATATTTGAATAAGTTATCTATACTATTTCCAAAAAATATAAAAAATAGAATCTGTAGAAAATTTTATTTAGTTTCTAAACTACTAGACCTTTATTAAAAAAAAAAATCTATTTGGTGAAAATTTGAAATTTCAATGCAGTAGTATTTAAATTTCAGGGTAAAAATAAGAAGTAGGTGTCTGTCTGACCACCCTAACCACAATAAAATGATAATATTTTTTTATAATATTTTAGATATAAGTAGATAACTCATGTCCTGATCTGATGCATATTTTTTTATAATTTTTTTCCAAGTAAATAATTAATTATGAATTTTTTATTACAACTTTAAAAAAATATAAAATATCATTTGTCTAACCACCTTAACTTGGTCAAAAATTCATGAAATTCAATTTTATTTTTTTAATCCTATAGTATGAAAAGCATAGAATGTGACGTATGTTTCAGATTCAAAAAATGTGATGTCATTTGAAAGTTATAGATGTTTTTCAATTAGACTATCAATCAGGACTTTATTTGTAATTCTAATAGAAAATGAATAATAATTATTTATTAAATTAAAAGTAAAGAATAATTTATATTGTTGGAAAGCTGAGAATATCCTCTAAAAACCCTTTTTGTTTCATCAATTTTTCGGTGAAAAAAAAGTCGTCAGCCACATGTGCCATCATATGGCTTACATATCGCCACTTTTTGGCCCATCATGATCCTGCACACACCCCGTAGTTGTATATGAAGCAACCAAAGTGGGAGCAGAAATGGAAGCCACAATAGCTAAGGGTGACACACAATTCATTGTAGCAAAGACTTTGAGGATAGTAGGTTTTAATGAAGATGAGATCTATGGGTTTGTGGAAACATTCATTGAAAGAAATGCCCAAAATCTAATAAACAAATTAGAAGGACATTGCATAGAGAATAATGATGTTCAAGTGCATGATAGATAATTCCTTGCAGTTCAAACAACATGTAATGAGGCAACAAAAATTGAAGAAAGTCTCAATCTACCATCACATAAAATGTCGTTAGGGTGGTTTTAAGATGTAGCTTTAAAAATAGGGGTGCATTTAAATTTAAATAAAGTGGATGAAGGACTATCCATGTCATCACCACCACATATTGATCTTGAAAATATCATCCACTACTTCGCTAATGCGAGAAATTGGGATGAAAATGATGAAGTAGAAGGGTGGATGCTAATGATACAAGTGACTAGGAAGTTGACTTTGTGTCATGCACAAAAGTCGAAGACCAGAAACTAGCAAGCAAAAGAAGCAACTTTTTTGTGAATTTTGACACAAAGGGTGCACCAATCATAAAATAGAGGTTGTAATTGGGGTGCTACACCTAAGTAGTCAATCTTAGATTTTGACTTCATAGGAGTATATTGATTTTTTGAATAAAAAAGAGATAAAGATATAAACAAATGAAGAATTGCAACAAAGGAAAAGGGAAAAAATGAGAGAAAAGAAGGTAGTAAAATAATAAAATTTGGTGGAGAGGGAGACATTGAGATTGCAGTGACCTGTGAAAAAATAGAAAATGGTAGAGGAGAAGATCAGACAATGGCAACAAATGGAGATTGAAAGTGGGTAGGAAAATATTGCTTGATAGTTGAAGGAAACCTAAAAGTAGGTGGATAGAGTAGAAACAAATAGATGTGAGAGTACACCTATGACTCCTCCACCACAACATCAAATTTAAGAGACATGATTAATATTTTGTCTCCAACCTTTGTTGTTTTCTCTAAAAAGTTGTAGCTCATTCCCGAGGAAAATCAAGCATTGTTTTCCTATATGGAAAGTACCATGCAAAATAAACCATAGTCATTAACATCATCTCAAGTTGATGTTGACTCACTTGATACCAAAGGACAAGGCACTTATTATTTAGATCTATGGATGTCTAATTAGGATGTTTTTTTGTAATCTCTAAGCCTTTGTTGAGTGCTACTATCTTTTTTGTAAACTTTAAGGCCTCATTGTGTGTTAATGTCTTATTTACAAATTTTCTTTAATCACATTTTTTTGAATTTACAATATATTTATTTCATAACTTTCAATATATATTTCAAGTTTTCTACTAATATTGCAATTTTGTGCAATAGTTCTATAATTTTATTTCATTCAATGATGGTGATAAAGAGGTAGTACATAGAGTACTAATTGGATTGAATGTGTAGTGGTTTCCAATCTTAAGCCTTGGTGAATAATGTATAGTTCTAGAGACTATTATGAATGCAAACCTGAACCTCCAACATTAACACTTGAATTTTACCCATTCACGTTTGAGCATTTATGAATAATAAAATTAAATTGCACCTTAATATTGACATACATAAATATGTATGTGTGTGTATATATATATATATAGATACACATGCATATCTATATATTTCACATGGTCAGGTCTGGTGGTGGATTATTTCACATGGTTTTTAGGGTAAAATGATTATTTCCTACTCTTCATTTTGTTGCACACTCATAGTGTGGTAAACCCTCCATAATTTCCTGATTTTTTGTGATAAAATTATAAGGCATCTCACAGCTCTATTGTCATGTCTGTAAAAAAATAATGCATTTATTTGGTTGGAAATTTTTATTAATAACCTATATATATTTGTATGCATGCATATAATTTTATGCTTGTATGTTTTACATGTCAAGTCTATCCAATACCTATGTATGAATGTATAACATTTGTGTTTCCAATTGAATATAGTAGAATACATCCTCATTTCAGAGCTACTCTTCATATGTATCTATACATATATACATATACATAGATATATATATGCATCTATACATGTAATATATTCAATGTGTATGAATGTCAAAACTTTCAATTGATAACTGAACACTAAACAATATAGTTCATTTCTTTCCAATTTGTATAAATGTGTCAAGTTTGGGTTTCCAACTGAATAAACTAGAGTACATCTTCATTTTGGAGGTATTCTTCATATGTATCCATACATATATATGTATATCTATACATATATATAAGTATGTATCTATATATGTAAATATGTTTAGTATGTGAATATCTAAAGTTTCAATTGACAATAACGACACAAAATAATACATCTAAACACCTAATATAAATGATATACCTACATACTATTGGTTATTTTTTTAGAACCAAACTTGATCTTACCACTTACCTATGAATCTGCTAGAATCCAATGATTAGTAAGCGTAGGGATTAGCCAAAAAACAAGTAAGGATTTTGAGGCCCTTCTACACTTCAAGCTCAGTGAAACCTAGGAGGGTAATCCTCATTATGTTCATATGATATTATTCTTTCATTTCATTAATAAGATTTCAACACATAGATAATTATCACATGGAGGCTAAACAAATAAAACACATCGATGAAGTTGGTTGCTTCTTAACAATAGTTGACATTAGGAGCATGAGAATGGTAATGCTTAACATAATTATAATATATTTCAAATAATTTGATTTAATTAATGGTTAGTTGTTGAATTAATCAACACAATTCAATACAATATGACTACCTTAGTTAGACTAGTGTCTCATCCTTAGAATGGAGTCTATTCTAACACCCATATAACTTGATAGAAATTTTCACACATGACACTATTTGAAGCTTTGAAAGTACTTTATTACAGTATTCCAACATTATATCTCAACCCTTACTTCTTACTATCATCTTAGCACTCGATTTAACATAAATCCATAGCTTTATTCAAGCATTAACATCAATTATTTTAACTAATAGGCAAGAATGAAACCATAAATCTATTGGAAATCAATAAAGACAAATAAAATTACCCTTTATTATATTATTCATAATTTATAAAACTAGTACATAGGAGAGACAAAGGTGTTGAACTTGCACTATTCTATTCTATATTTTCCAGTATTACTATTTGAACTTCATATACACATTAGCAGACTCAAACCTATGACTTGAAACTAAAATTTTCAGTATTCTTTTCAATTTTCTATGTGACCAATTCTAGAACCAACCAACCAACCATCAACTCCTGTAATCAGCCCAAAAATCTGGTTTATAAAGATATGGGAGTGAGAAGAATCAAGACAAAATTATAATTACAATTACATTTTCATTTGATAGTTAATTTCACTTTAATTTCAAAGATTCCCCATGTGGTTACTGTATACACCTAAAAATGGTCTGGAGCATCCGATTATTTAAATATGAATTATTTAATTAATTATCCTAATTTCCTCTACTATTGAATACATAGAAATATTTATTTAATATAGTTCACATTCACATTCTTCATAATTTCTTCTAAATCTCGTCTCGATTAAATAAACAAAAATAAATACTTTGTTCAATTTAATTATCAATTCCCTATTTCAATCTATCACATCCATCTTAAATTAATTAAATAAAGATCAAAACACTTTATTGATTAATTGCCATTATTCTTCTATTCTAATTTAATAAACAACTACCCTATAGTTCATTTTATTAAATTATTTATCTCTCCTTTGTTAATTTAAATAAATCAAAATATTTGAATTGTTGCACAAAGAATATTCCATCCATATTCTCTCAAAAATGAATTAGATTTCCTATGTCTAAACTATGTCTAATTTATGTCAAAAATATATCAAATTAATTGATTGAAACTTCATGGGAAGTTTTGGAGACAAATTGGAGACAAATTTGGAATTTGATCTCTCAATCCTCTTCCATCAATTCTTCCTCTTCTCTTGCCTGGTGTTTTCATGGGTAGAGACAATATCCATCTTTCTCTCAATCTCCTCAATCTCTCACCATTCAATTCTCCAGATTGAATCCAAGCCTCTCAAAGCTTTCCCTGTGTATTTCTACAGCCAGGAAATCTATAAATATAGCCTCATTCAACCAAGAAAAGGATCCACATAATCAAGCTTTTGCACTCTTACTTTGCAGGAATCCAGACATCAAGTATCAAGCATCAAGCATTCACACAATCAAGCATGAAGCAATCCAGTTTTCAACCATGGCTGCCTCCTGTAGCTGCAATTATCTATTTCATATCTATGTCATGCTAGTTTAATTGATTTATCATTTAGCATTACATTATCATCATCTCGTTCTTCCGATAGTCATTTTAACAGTCTTATTTGCTTACACAATCTAAGAGAAATTTAGATTTAATAAATCTTTGAAGATAGAGAGCAATAGGATGCTTTCATTTGATTACTTTGTTGAATTGATTCAATTTGTTTACTCATTGATATAATGTTGTATTAAGAAGTGTTTTAATCACTATTTCACCACTTACAGTTACATTTAATCATTTTGGAATAGGGGAAAGAAAAAGATAAAAAATCCATACGATTTGTTGAAGAAGATCAGCTAGCCTTCCAAAAGGCACTAGTTTTTGTTGCAACAACTCCCAAAATTCTTCATCCACGTCGATCAAAGAAGATTCTCCATCAACACCCCAAGAAAAAAATCATATATTAACTGGAAAAGGAACACTTGCCATCAAAGTAACGGAGTACAACACCTCTCCATCACACTAGCCAAAAAGATATCCAAGTCAACACCATAGACAAAAAACCATATGCTCACTAAAAAGTATGAGTCTACTATAGTGGCACTGGTTGCATCGAAAACAAGAATGGAGTTGAGGCACTACTCTGATTCATTATAATTAGAGTATGCCCATCCTCTCTAAGTTCATGCTCAAACTAGAGAAGCCGCTACTCCTCCCTCATCAAAATCCTCATGTGACATCAGATTGCACAAGTAATCATTGTACTCTAGATCAATATCTCCTCTATCACCCGAAGGGCTATCAGAAATCTCAATGGGAGAATAATGTTTTCCCATGTATGAGTCATAAGACTTGTGATACTTATTTTTCCTCCTTTCTTCCCTCATAGGCTTAATATATTTCCCTTTCTAAACTTGACCAATTCTTCTAAAACAACCCAACTCCTCAAATTATAGGTTCTTTTGACATCACTCTTCTTAGTTTTCTTGTGTGCTTTCTTCTCTTCCTTTGGTGTTACAGGATATCCTAGTATGCCAAGTTTAGTTTCAAATTAATCATCTTGGGACTCAAGAGGACCGAGTCTCCTAGAAATTCAGACCAAGCTAATAGATGCATTGGGTTTACTCATTCTCACAGAGGATAGAACAAGAATAAGGAAAATTAATTACAAGAAAAACTTTTTGGTTCAAGCTCTTAAATTAAAATTGCAAAAAAGAAACCCACAGACCTAGAAAATTTCAACAAGCCTAAGTGACAATTGTAGATAACTAACACCTCCACTATCCTAGGAATTTGAACTCATAAGACAACTAATGCATAATTGGAACATGGAATGTATAAAAACTAACTTACCTCAGACAATTACTTCAACGCCACTATAATTAAAAACCCCAGACTCACATGCCTTTTCTCTAGCTCTAGACCAATCTCTCAAATCTAGAATATTGTAAAAGGAGAGATAAAACAATAGATGATCCACATTAAGTAGAAAAATCATGAGAGTGTATCCATTAATGATCAAAGAAATCTTCAAGTGAGTGAGCTGACAACTAGCTGCTTAGCTTTGAATCTAGGTCATTGATCCCTTCTAATTTAAAACAAAATCAAAGGAGTTCCTCAAGCATCACACCTATCTTTACAAATTGTGACTCAAAAATAGCGAAGCCTCCTCAAAAAGCTACAACATCTTAATTTAACTGCATTATTCATATCTATTTGATAGTCATCATGCATCACCATTCTAGCTCATACCCCTTCAATTAAATCAATGAAGCACTAAGAGCTAACATTGTAGAGAATATTCCCCTAGCATATCATCACTCATTGCAGATCTGCCTTGCTTCCTAGGAGTTCAATGAATGATGGAAGCACTCGACGCAATGAAAATATCAACTGTAGGATCAAAAAACCATCCTATTGGTGATACTCATCTCCCATCTCTTATCGCCAATTCAGTTTTTAAATTATAGATCACATCAATGATGAGATAATAGGATGATGGAACACAATATAACCGCATGTACCTATTTGAAAATCAAATGCAAATGAAACATCACTCACAAGAGAAATTCAAATTATTAATGGAAAAATATAACACCCAACCACATCATTCATCACAGATTTAAATCTCAAAGTTCACAACCAATCTATGTTGAGCGATAGAAGAAAATACAAAGAGAAAAAGGGTCATCGCACATCAATATTTCATAGCACAAAACCTTCAAGCAATTAGTGACAAAGGAGAAATAAACAATAAAGAGAAGAACACATGCATCACACATCACTAATACAAAACTCAAGATCCATAACCTATCCATGATGCACAAAACAAAAGAAACACTACTCATCACACATCACTAATGTGAGTCATGCATTCACAAAGATATATGTGATAAGAAATGAGTAAGAGTGGTCGACAGGACTTAAGTGGAACAAACTAGCACATGCTCATTAGTTTTTTTAAAGAGGGGAATGCCTAGGAAACACCAAAAATGTAAGAGAGGAGGACCAACCACTGCAAGGCCCCAAGTCATGAAAGGCCGAGAGCAATATGGCTGCCCTAACTTACCTCAGTTTGTAAGGATGTTAGGATAGACAGGATGAGAATGATGAGGACTATAAAGTCCTTCAACCACTTTGCAAACTTGAGAGTTGAAAGGAGACTAGGCAAGTCAGTCTTTTAGAGTCAACTCTGTATCTCAGACAACTCCCTATGCAAGGACAAAAGTATGGTTCTGGGAGGATAGTACGGTGCGCTAGCATCTCAAAAGAGCGTTGGTGTCCATACGGCTAGAAAACCAAGGAGACAAGATTTAAATTCAAGAAGATAGACTAACAGCCTATTTTAATATTTTTGAGAAGGGCATAATAGGATTAAGAAGTATGAAACATAAAGACAAACGTGATAAATAAGATAGATTATCGCCAAGGTGATGAAGATGATCTCAGACAATAATCCTTTCACCAGCTTGTTCCAAGATCTCTCCACCTACACACAAAAAAGAGGGAAAATGTTGGGGAGATGTATAGGGGTTTGCCTTAGTCAGACCCTCATTTTGGTGTTTCAACCTCCATGGAAATCCAAGATTGCAACGATGTAGAAATAAAGCGATAAAGAAGGAATAAAAGTAAAGTATACAAAAGACACTAAAAAAATAATGCATGCTTATTCAACCAAACAATAGAGAATATGGGAGTAGACTACCACCTCCATCCAAAACACTCAAGGCTAGTGGAGGAGAAAGATGAGAGGAAATCAAACCTCTTTTATAATGGATTTGTCCTACGCTTGCTCTATCGAAAGTGATGGAGTGGTAGATTACTCCTATGAACTGTAAGATGCTATTACAAAGCTTGAAGTGGATGCTCAAAAGTATGGAGAGATGGTGTAAACTTGTGAAGAAGATGAAAATGGATGAAGGAATGAAGAATATGAAGGAATAATGGAAGAAAATGGCCATATTCAAGTCGGCCATCCGAAGAAAGGCATTACACTTTGACCTCCAATAGGAAGTGTAATGTTTCTGCAATCTCTAGCAGCAGGAATCTGCCAGAGATGTAAGTGTTTTGTGTGGATGTCTACGCATTGCAAGGGCATCCCCGATAGAAACACCTCCACCGAAACACAAACAAGGTTCCAAGTGTGATGTGAACATTGGGATTATGTGGAATTAAGCCTTCGAATTTTGTTTTCTAAAGTGTAAAGGGGTGAAAGGGGTATTTGTGTTAGGGGTGAGAATTCACTCCTATAAAATTTTCCTCCACTTTAGCAAGCACAAATACTAATGAGTGCTTCAGTAAAGTAGAGTAATAAGGTTAGAGATGTGTACCTATACCGATGAGGAAGCAGAGCACAATCTGGCGAACTCGAAAGTGAAGGAAAGGACTTCATAGTTGCACAAAAATATAAAGTTGAAGAATGAAAGAACCTCACAAGCCTATAGACCTACAAGGGAGGTATGGATATGTGTAGGATCATCATGGAAAAAATAGGCCCTTAAATGGTAATAAAATTCAAAAAATCAGAGTTAGGCAACTTGACGTAAAAATTTGAATAAGTTATCTATATTATTTCAAAAATATTTAAGAATAGAATCTATAGAAAATTGAATGTAGTTTCTAAACTACTAGGTTTATTTAAAAAATAAAAAAATCTATTTGGTGAAAATTTGAAATTTGAATGTAGCAGTACTTAAATTTTAGAGAAAAAATAAGTAGGTGTCTATCTAACCACCCTAACCACAATAAAATGATAATATTTTTTTATAATATTTTAGATATAAGTATAGGACTCGTGTCCCGATGTGATGCATATTTTTTTGTAATTTTTTTCCAAGTAAATAATAAATTATAATTTTTTTATTACAAATTTTAAAAAATATAAAAAATTGTATGTTTGACCACCTTAACTTGGTCAAAACTTCAAGAAATTCAATTATTTTAAAAAAAATACTATGGTATGTGAAGCATAGAATGTGATGCATGTTTTAGATTAAAAAAATGTGATACAATTAGAAATCTATAGATGTTTTTCAATCATCCTATCAATCAATAATTTAGTCATAATTGAAATAGAAAATAAATAATAATTATTCATTAAATTGAAAGTAAAGCATAATTTATATTAGTGGAAAGCTAAGAATCACCTTTAAAAAACCTTTTTGTTTCATCACTTTTGGGTAAAAATAAGGTAATCAGCCACATGGGCCATCATGTCACTTAAATATCTCCACTTTTTGGTCCACCATGATCTTGCACACACCCATATCCTCCAAGAACTCTCACATGAGGGAGATCGGGTAGAGGGGACTCCACAGAGTCAAAGACAATGACATGTTTACTCATGGATAGAACACGCCAGGAAGTCGTCGCATGTTCCTATGAACAAACAGTGAAGTAGACCATCACCAAGTTTGGAAGACTTTCAAAGGGGTCCCTCAGGAACCCTTGAAAAGGAAGAGGGGTCCACTCAAGAGATCCTTTTTTTGAAAGGTAAGGTCCAGTTGGGCTTCCCCCAAGCTAGATGCAAGAATTGAAAGTAGGTCTAGTCGAGCTGCCCTTGAGCTAGACATCAATATGGAAAATATTTTTCAAAGGGGATCCCTTGGGAACCCAATGCGAATGGAAAGGGTCCACTCAAGGGACACACTACTTGAAAGCTAGTGTCTTGTTTCTCAAATTGATTCATCATCAAGGAATTCGAAAGGAAGGATATGCCCCCATGTGAGGGGAAGATGAAAGTTGTTCCTACTTTGAAGGAAGGTTTCCAAGTCCTTTCTTTATGAACCCATGATTAAGGAAACAATTTCTATTAGGGTTTGAAGGTGAGAAAGTGATTGTAACAAAGAAGTATGTGAAGGGTCTTCAGAAAAGATTCATTGGAAACAAATGCATTTTCTAAAGATCAAGTAATGGCATTGTCACACGTGAGAGGGAAAACTCAAGAAAAGAAGAGAGAAGTATAAAATAAAAGAGAAATGAATACGAAAAAAGGGCACAAGTGGATATGGTTTTGTAGGGTTAGATTTTCCTTTATTTATACATATAATAGGTAACTGTGGTGAGAGGTGAAAGATCATCAATCCCCAACCAGATTAGGAAGAATGCACAAAAGAAAAATTAATAATAAAAAATTTGGTCAACATGGAAGGGAAGCCTAAATGCCCCCAACGCTTTGCATCGTCCCCAATTTTTTGAAATTCAATCACAAACATGGAAGAATGATGATACAAATAGAGGAAGTTTTAAAACACAAACACTACACCTGTATCCAAGCACCAATAGGGGTGAAATAGTTCATCCAAGCACACATAGCACAATCACAGGGGAAAGACATCACAACACCCACACATATAATCTATAGATCAAGAAGAGGGTCTCCCCCTAGGGTGATCCCACAAAGCTAGTTTACAATTTCAGGGAGATTCTAATTTTTTCTGAAATCACATATTTTTAGAAAATATAATGATTTAAGCCTTAAAAAGTTCCATTTTAAGGATTTCAATTGAAGAGGGTTTGATCAAACCACCTTAGATCAAACCCCCTTGGATAGAACCCCACTAGTTTTAAACCATACCTACAACAGAGTCTCCTTTACACCTATCAAAATGCTGATAAAAAATCACTTTTGATTAACCTTTTGGGAGATCAAATTAATTCATTTAAAATTTATTTCAAATGATCATGAAATTCCTCAGAATGAGCTATCCAATGAATATAATTTTAATATGTTTTGGTTTTATTATTTATGGGTTTTTTTAGTTTTATTAAACATAGGTTTTTCACCGAAAATCAAGCTCTCTATTTTGCACGTGAAAAAATAGCATATTATCAAAATAAATTTTTGAAAAATATGTTCATGCTGGGTATTGATGTCCTTGAACCATTAAATTTATTTTTTTTAATTTCGATACATACAAAAAAATTTATGTTGTATATAGTCTGCCTATGTTTCAATTGTAATTGGTTTGAGTTCGAAACTTGATTAAGGAAAAAATATTTTATAAAACACTATGAAACCAAATGATAGTGCTAGATATAGTAGTTACAAATCTTAATTCAAAAAAAAAAGAATTTTATCCTTCATACAAAAAAAGTTATGTTGTATACGGTGAGCGTCACTCCTTAAAAATGTTGTTTTTTTAAAAACACTAGTTTTTGAAGGAGATGGAAAAATAAGTGCAATATGATTCCAACATTTTTGAAAATAATATATCTAGAATCTATAGATAAAACATCACAAATCACTAGTTTTCATCATCTTCAAATTCCTCACGGTTTAGCCGCTATAGGAGCCCAAAAGTGAAAATTTAGTAAAAAAAAATCAATTCAGTGTCTAGTTTGCCCAAAAATTGTAAACCAGTATTGTGGCATCACCCCCTAACACTGGTCAACCAAGAGGTCATAAGATTCCCACTCTAGATCATCATAGGGGGAAGGATTATGTGCCTACAATGGTGTAATTTTAAGGGGATAGAAGAGGGACGTAAAAGAGGGACCTGTGAGGTCTCTGCCAGTCAACTCTTATGGGTCTAAGGTCAATAATTGGGTGAAGATAGCTGAAAAGGTCAAAACTTAATCCACCATGTTAAACATACACTTAATGGGAGTTTCATATTTTATTTCAGTGGATGGGGGAGTTTTTAACTGAGGTTCACCGCTGGGCTCATCGAGGGATTTGGACGTGGTGACAAATTCGGGAGAGGTCAGGATTGGTTCCATCACTAAGGCAGAACATGTTAGCACGGGACCACCTTTCAAAGAAGGTGGGCTCTTCTTACGTCCTCCATTGCTAGAAGGTCCACTCTCTACCTTTTTCTTTGTCAGAGGAGGCGAGATCCCCATAGACGAAGAAAGAAAGGTACAGGGAGAGGAGGAAAGAACTGCAATAGATACAACTAAAGTGTCAATCATATCTATGAGTTTCAGAATAGGTGAGACATCTAGAATGGATATCAACAATGTAGGTTTCCTGGAAGATGTGATGAACACCTACACCTTTCCGAGCACATGTGCAGTCATAGCGGAAGCCAAAAGAGATACAAAGCTAGTTTGGATAGGAGGGAGTGAGGAGGACAAGGTAGGGGGCTCTGATATAGGAGTGGTCATCTACTCTTCTTTCTTCTGTAAGGAAGCTTGCTTGGCCAGAAGAGCCTTTTGTATGTACTTGCGCTCGTGTGCAAGGCGGTTTCTATGACTCTTCAAACTAGAAGCCAGAGGTTACAAGGGAGTGGAAGGTTCCTCCTTAGCCATGGGATTGTCCACCATAGCTATCTCCAACAGAGGGATAGACTCCTAGATGGGAGTAGCAAGAGCAAGTTTAGAGATGGCGGGAGGAATTGACTCCAATGCCTCGACAGTGAGCCTCTTTCCATTTACTATTTTAGGGGAAGTAGTGGTAGGAGGCTGTGGAGGCCGAGACATAGAGGACTCTCCATAAGGGGCTTTATGTCAACCATACTAAACAGGTCTAGACTTCATGGGTAAAAACAAGAAACTCAAACCTAGGATGCTTAGCCTTTCACCAAGGGGGCACCATGGGTTCTCCCACAAATGTGAGAAAAAAGTAGATGGTACCACAATGGGGCAAGAGGAAGAAGGAGTATCTCAGGACCACTCCTCTTCGTTTGTTCTACATGCCTTAGCAGCATCACTATCAACTTTCAGGCAAGCACTATGTGAAACATCACAAGGCAAAGGAGGGAATCTTACTCTCGGCCTAGCACATCCTTTCTTATAATTTTGATATGTGTGAAACATGAGGTCCTTCCTTGGTGGGTGTTAGAACTAGAATTTTCATAAAAATTATGAGGGCTTTTTCCATTTGAACACAAGTATCTCACTATCTTTTTCATGAAAAATAATTTTACCGCCCTCCACAATGCTAAAATTGACTTTTACTGCCATACCGCTGCCTTAACATCCACTTAACTTTTCTTCTTACCTCCTTACCGCAACCCTTTGTAAAGTGGCTCATGGTATCATGATTATGAATAGTCACATCATAATTTTAGTGCTATACCACGTAGAGTGAAAGGTTTGACCATGATAGAGTGGTGGAAGTAATAGAGCAAGGAAAATTTAGACACCACCATACCATGGAGGGTTGACAAGGAGCTCATGATAGGGAAGTGGATAGTAAAGATGGCAGTCAGGTCGAGCCACCATGGTACCGTGGGGAGGCAACGAAGAGATTGAGGTAACAGGGTAAGGAGAGCAAAGCAAAGACAAGTCACCGCTATACCACAGGAAGATAAAATGTGGTACGTGGTTTGGTGATAGAGAGTAATGTTGGGTAGAGATCACCATACTACAGAGGTTCAAAATGAGACCTCCTGTAGAGAGGTATGTAGAGGAGTAACATGAAATGCTACTGCAGTAACGCTGGGAGCAGAAATATAGCCTGTGATAAAGTGGTAAAGGTGCAGAGAAGTGGAAAGGATGGTGTGAGGTAATGTGGTAAGGAAGCCATTGCTGCTATGATAGTTATGATTTTTATTTTCAGTTATGAAGTGACGTGACTCTTGGTCTCTCGTGAAAATATGAATAGACAAAAACCAAACGGTGCGAGAAAAGTTCTCTAAAGTGTATAAAAGCATGAGTTCGAGACATAAGAAGGGTTGGAAGTTAGAATGGTGAGAGTGGAATAAATTTTCAGAACTTTAATTTCATGATGACCATGATGCATGTGTAAATTTTGAAGAAGTCAATGAAGATGTCTGATTTTTCTTCCTAATTTTGGTATCAACTGTTTGTCAAAATTATTCAATTATTTGGTTGTCTCCATTTTAATGCTTCTCTATTATTTAAATTGGTATATGAAGTGTTTATGCAGTTTATCGATGCACATTTGTTGTATTCATGTGATATGGTTGATTGGTTCTTTCCAGTAAAGATTAAATCCTTTTAGTCAGTCACATTAATTTGGAAGTGTTAATTGCATCATTAAGTAGAACCGTATAACTAGGGTTGTCAATCTGTCTCAATTAGAGTTTGTTAACCATTTACTTGCATGTTTATACAATTTATAAACTAATATCAGTGTGCCAAATAGTTTGAGTTATTTCCATTATAGGTCACATTTTCTAAGTCTTCATTGGACTCCATATACCCAATAAGGCATTGGTCTCACAAATTGTAATTCACTTAGTTTCATTAAATCATTTTTTCAGAATTCCACATTTGTTAACCAAACATATTGCTTATATAATTTGTACCTAATTAGGATTTTATCTTTCCACTCCCATTTGCCATCATGGATAGATTGTTTAAAGGTGATGCATAGTTCAAATCTGCTTCATGTATATAAGTTCGCCTGTCTAGGTTTAGTAGAGCCTAAAGAGTAGAAGGTTCAAGTTTCTATTTGGAAATGTACGCTAGCCAGAAACGTTGTGAGAGCTTGGAAACCTCTCATGGTTTAAACCTGCATTTTTGAGTCCTAATAGTTTGGTGACTCTACTAGGGAGCAATAAACTGAACCCACACCTTCATCATAGAGTCAGTAACTTGTAGAAGACTATGCTGGGAACAATGAATTAAATTTTTTTATCACTTTTGGAAAGTGAGTGACGACTCTGAATGAACAAGTGCATTGAAACTGATAAAGTTAAATACACATCAGAAAGGAATCATCCTAGAGTTCAGACTATCAAAATTACTCACAATATGCATGGTATAAGATCTTTGTATAAGGAGGATTCTAGTAATGACAAAATTAAATGGACTCAAAAGAATGATAAGGGCAAGAAGGTGTCTGATGACATGGGCCCAAGAAATAAAGACAGAACATCAAACACACCCCTGGAGACACATAATTCCTATGGTACACTGGCAAATAAAAACAACCAATCTAGAGAACCTCACACTCCTAAGGAAAAGAGGAATCCCTTCTATCAACCAAACCCCAAGAAATTTGAGGAGTTCATGGCTGGATTTGAGGCTGAAAGGGAAAGCAGACAACATGAATATGATCAAAAAATGGCATTACTTAAAGAGAATCAGGATTGACTTGGGTATGAAGCAGCCTCTGAGGAGAACTATGAACACATGGCTCAAGATGAGATACATGCATTATTGGAGTATGAAAGACAAGAAGTCGAAAGAGTAAGAGTAAAGTACGAGAAGAGGCTCCAAGAAATAAGAGAGCTTGAAGAATTGAAGTTACAAAAAGATCAGATTAATGCTTAGATGGATAACTTGCCTAAATATGTGCCACCTCATAGGTAGGGGAATAATAATGTAGGAACTTCAAATCCCCAAGAGCCCAACAAAATCAACTAGGGAATCAATATAGACCCCCAAATGCTCCACCACAAGATCAAAATGCTCAACCACCTCCTCACCAGAAATATATGCCTCCACATGGTCAACAGCATAGCCCCCCACAAGGTCAGCAATATGTTGCATTACCTTACAACAATCCACTGTACCAGTACCAACATCATCAAAATACACCTCCTCCACCATACACAACCATGATCAAACAATTTGATTTGGATAGATTTCAAATATATCCTTATCCCATGGATAACAACTGGAGAAGCCTTGTCCCAAATTTCACAGGAAGTAGTGCAATCATAGTTGAAGAGAACCTAAGGAGCTTTAATGAATTTATTCAAGATTTGGATATGTAATATGAGGATGTACAAATCATATTGTTTATGATGTCACTAATTGAAGATGCTAGAGATTGGTTTAACAGTTTTCCCACAACTTCTATTGGCTCCATTAAGGAGGTTTATGAACAGTTTCTTGAGCAGTATGGGAATCAATATGCAATAGAGTTTTCCCTACATGAATTGGTAACTATCAAGAAGCATCAAAATGAGTCAACTTATGACTTCAACCAGGGGTTTTCTAAATTTCATAATAAGATACCTCCTAGATCCAAATTAGTTGATCCTATTGCATTGAGTATATATTTAAAATATTTTGATCCTAAGATAGAATATGAGCTCAAGAACAGGTGTCCTAGTAATTTAGCTAAAGCTCAAATGATAGCACTAACTATTGAAAATAATATGAAATTTGTAGGAATGATTGCCAAGAGAGATAACCCTAGGGTTCCTCAATATGTTCCTCCAAATAGGTAGGAATATACGTACATAAATGACAAGCCAAGGCTATATGACATGCCATATAATAAAATTGGAAGGATGGAAAGCTAGTGATGGATAGACCAAGGAATAAAGAGACACCTGATCCTTTAAAGAAAAGAGGGACATATACGGTAGATAATAGTCCTTGGTGCTCAGTTTATGACTTTCCACATTCCCTAGAGCATTGTATTGTAGCTCAGTCAATACCAAGAAAAGACATATCAAAAGACAATAATGAAGAGGACCATAATATCTATTTAACTTCCCACACTCTTAACTCTATTCAGTAGGGGTATTCATCTTTAGAAGAAGGAGGGTATGAATATGATGTTGATCACTAGAAGTGCAATGTCCATATGGCAGAACAACAATTTTTTTCTAATCATGAAGAAAGTGATAATGAACAATGTCGTCCTACTACATCATATCAAACAAATAGGTGCATTGTGAGGAGACCAACTGATGAAGAAATTAAAATATTAACCATTGTAGAAGTTGAGCAAGCTAAAAGCATATATTGGTTGAGGAATAGAAAAATGAATGAGAATGAAGGTGTTCCAAGAGGAATATTTTTGAAGAATAAGAAAATTCCCCGTGAAGATTCAAAAAGGATAGATGATAAGTCATCTGATAAAAAAGAACAAAAGTATGTCCCTAAAGAAGAAAAAAAAGAATTTCCCAAGGACAAAAATAAGTCAGATCAGACAAACAAAAAGGAGAAAGAGGTGAACAAAGGAGAGTCAACAAAGAAAAAGAAGATGAGCATAATAGAAGGTGCCTCTTTAGATTTCATGCAAGCTTTGTCCTAGGTAAAAATGTATGTCCCATTACTTGAAATGATGGAGATTAAAGAGTATAGGGATAGTTATATTCAATTAATGTCTAGTGGAGGTAATAATTGTACAAACCTTGAACATATAGAGATTCTTGAAACTACTAGTAGAAAGGAAAAGATAAAATTTCCAAAGGTTTGTCTAAGTGATGCATTGATGAATACACCTCAAATTGATCCATTCTTTACTACCCTACTCATAAATGGCAAGTTGGTAATAAATTGCATGATAGATTCAGGTGTTTCTATGAACATTATGCCAATAGGGGTGATGAAACAACTTGGTATGTGGGTAGATATTGAGGGTGGTAAATGTTATGCCATGGATAGTAGACCTATCCCAGTTGTGGAGAATTATGAAAGATGTGGAAGTGAAATGGACAACTTACCCACATATGACTTATAAAATTGATATAACTGGGATTGACACACCTCCTCAGTTTGGAATACTTTTGTCAAGACAATGGACTACAATAGTTGGAGGCAATGTACAATTTGATTTATCATATGTTACAATACCAGTCAATGGTGAAGAATTCAAGTTGTATAGAGAAACAAGTATGAATCAGATTGTTGAGTATGTTCCTCAAGAACATCTCAATTCTTTATATGATGTGGATTTAGGGAGTTTCAGAGTGGAACTATCTCAGCCTGAATTAGCAAATACTGATCCAATTGATAAGCATGTTTCTAAAGATCAGCAGGGTGTCTCAAAAATGTATTTTGATGGGGCATGCAACCAAGAAGGAAATGGAGCTGGAGTAGTTTTTATATCACCTGAAGGTGTAAAATTCAAATATTCATTTTTGCTAACATTTGAGTGTACAAACAATGTGGCAGAATATGAAGCATTATTGATTGGTTTAAATATGGCTGTCAAGCACAAGATCAAATTGCTAACTATCCTGGGAGATTCTGAGTTGGTTGTCTCATAGATCAGAGCAAGGTATGCTGCAAAGAACAAGAGATTGAAATAGTACATAAATGCTATGTGGGATACAATTGAATTATTTTATGCTCTCTCAATTGATTGGATAGATAGATCATAAAATTTGATGACAGATTTTCTAGCTAATGTAGCCTTGAAAAGAGATGATATCACTTTGGCTAGAATATCTCAGGTTGAATTCAAAACAAGACCTACTATCCATGACAACATATACAGTTGGCAAGTTTTCAATGATGATACTGAACTTTTAATTGCATAGATCAGTATGAGGCACATGAGATTGATTTCAATGCTTTTGTGGAACAAGTGGATGGGAAATAGACTGTATTTGGGAAAGAAATTTCACAGCTTAAAACCAACAAGCTCCCCAAAGGGATTGTGGCATTAGAAAGAGTGTATGATGGGAATGATTGATCTCTCATGAAGTAGACACTGATCAAGAAAGAAGATATTGAAGAAGTAAATATAGGGAATGAGTTAGCACCAAAAATGGTTTATATTGGAAAGAAGATAAGTCCAACGATTAGGGAAATGTTGATTGCATTATTGAGAAAATACAAACATGTGTTTGCTTGGTCTTATGAGGATCTCAAGGCATACAGAGAAGAACTTTTCCAGCATTAGATTCCACTTAAACCAGACACAAAGCCATTCAGACAAAGGAAGAGGCCTATTAACCCAACTTTGAAACCTAAGATGTAGGAGGAACTGGAAAAACTTAGAGATGGAGGTATTATTAAACCCATTAGACATTCAACATGGGTCTCAAACCTGGTTCCAGTAAGAAAGAAAAATGGGGATATTAGATTATGTGTATATTTCAGAAATCTAAATGTTGCTTCCCTTAAATATAATTATCCTCTCCCAAATATGGAGGCAATATTGCAAAAAGTAATAGGGTGTGAGATACTGTCAATTATGGATGGGTTTTCTAGATATAACCAGGTTAAATTCAAAGATTTTGAGCAGTACAAGACAAAATTTACTACACCATGGGGAACATATGTTTATGTGAGAATGTCATTCAATCTCACAAATGCAGGGGGCACTTTTCAAAGGGCCATGGATGTGGCATTTGCAGATCTGATTAATGCTATAATGGTGGTGTACTAGGACGATCTTACTGGTTATTCCAAAAGGGCAGAGGATCATGTGGGACACTTGCAGAAGATATTCATCAAGGCTTTGGAATATGGTATTAGTCTTAATCCTATAAAATGTCATTTTTTTGTTACAAAGGGTTAACTTTTGGGACATATTGTATCAAAATATGGGATTAGGATAGACCCTGAGAGAGTAGATGTCATAGAAAAAATTCTCATTCCTAAAACTGTCAAAGAAATTGAATCATTTTTTGGTCAAATTAACTTTGTTAGGAGATTTGTATCAAATTTTGCTGAGATTGTTAAACATATATCCAAGATGTTGAAAAAGTGAGAGAAGTTAGAATGGACTACTGAAGCCATGAAAGCTTTCATATCTATAAAAATAGCTATCAAGGAAGCTCCTATCCTAAAGTCCCCTAATTTTGCTAAACCTTTTAAGATATTTTATATTGCTTCATTTCACACCATAGCAACTATTATGTTACAGAAAAATGATGAAGGTCATGAGAAACCTATATCTTTTTCAGAAAATCTTTGCGGGGGTTAGATTGAAATATCATACTATGGAAAAATAGGCCTATGCATTGGTCAAAGAAACAAAAGATCTTAGACCTTATATTGTTGGAGCTAAAGTAATTTCTTATGTCCCACATGCAGTTGTGAAAGATATCCTGGTACAAACAGAGGTGGCAAGGAAAATATGTAGATGGATTAATAAAATCCAAGAATTCAATATGGAAATTCAAATTACCAAGTTGGTAAGAGGACAGGGTTTGGCCAGGCTAATGGCAGAAGCAAACATAAAAGCAAATCAAATCTGCAATATAGAAGGTGAGGAGAATGCAGTGGAAAGTATTGAACATACCTCTTGGTACACAAATGCAATTTATTTTCTCAAGGACATGAAATGCCCTGAGGGGTTGAATGATAATCAAAAGAGAACTTTGAAGCTGCAAGCATCTAAGTATGTTTTTATAGATGGGGACCTATTTTGGAAGAATAGGGATGGAATGTTGTTGTTGTGTCTAGATGAATCCCAAGCAAAACATGTCTTGAGGGAGATGCATGAAGGGGTGTGTGGAAGCCATTATTCTGCCAAGACTACTACACATAAGATTCTCAGAGCTGGTTATTACTGGCCTAAAGTTTTTAATGATGCATTTGCACATGTAAGGAAATGTGAGGCTTCTCAGAAGATTTTGGGGAAATTGAAGTATCAAGGAGCCTTACCAATTAGACCTTTGTAGGTAGAAGCTCCTTTCCACCAATGGGGAATTGAATTCATTGGAGAAATATAGGAAAAATCAAGTGGAGGACATAAATGGATACTAGTGGCCATTGAATATTTTACCAAGTGGGTGGAGGATATCCCAACTAAACAAGCAACGAGCAAGGTGGTGGTGAAATTTCTAATGAAGAACATTATAAATAGATTTGGTACACTAGTAAGATTGATCACAGATAACGGGATGTGTTTTAGATATGATGAATTCAAAGATTTTTGCAATACATATGGCATTAATGTTTCCTATTATGCCCCTTATCATCCACAAGAAAATGGTTAGGAAGAATCAGGTAATAAAAGTCTTTTGAAGATAGTAAGGAGGATGTTAGATACAAATAAAAAGGAATGGGACTCAAAGTTGAGAATGGCTATGTGGGAAGATAGGATTACAGTAAAAATGGTGATTGGAAAGTCTCCATTTGAATTTTCTGCTACAAATTTTTTTACTAGTTTATAATTTTATTCTACAAGAGAATTTGGATATTTCTGAATCAATGGAGGAAAGAATGGAGCAACTTGAAGAACTTGATGAAATAGGGAGAATGGCCCAGAAGTAGAATGTGAAGTTGCAGTCACAAATGAATTATCTATTTGATAAAAAGGCCAAGGAGCAAAAATTTGAAGAAAATGATTTAGTGTTCATGTGGAATGCTCAATGTCAAGAGAAGGGAAACCATGCAAAGTTTGAAGCTTTGTGGTTGGGTCCTTTTTTGGTCATTGGCAAAGGAGGGGAGAATACTTATTTTTTGCAGAACATGTCTGGAGAGGAGCAGGTTTTTCCTATACATGGGCAGTTCCTGAAGCATTTTTTCTCTTAAGGAGTAACAAAGGATTAAGGATTTCCAGTGCATGGAAAATTCTTAATAAACCTCTTAAAACATTCTTTTCCATGCACAATAGTTTAGGAATTTAAAAAGGACTAGGAATTTTGAGTACATGGAAAATCCCAGAGTTCCCTAATTAAAAACAATGTTTTCTTTCCATGTACAGTAGTGTAGGGTCACTTCCATACTCCATTTTCCATCTTCCATTTTCCATCTCCTTCATCTTTCCACTTCCTCCATTTTCCACCTCCTTCATTTTTTCATATCCTTTGGTGTCTTGGTCTGCTCTCCCAGTGATATTCTTGTTTCTTACAATGATTGGAAAATCACTCATCCCCAATAGGAGCCACTGTTAGAACCAGAATTTTCATAAAAATTCTAAGACCTTTTTCCATTTGAATGCAAGTATTTTGCTATCTTTTTCATGATAAATCATTTTACCACCCTCCACAATGTTAAAATTTCCTTTTACTGCCATATCGTTGCATTAACATCCACTTAACTTTGCTTCTTACCTCCTTATCATAGCCCTTTGCAAAGTGGCTCACAGTATCACGGTTATGAACAATCACATCATACTTTTACTGCTATACCACATAGAGTGAAAGGTTTGACCGTGGTAGAGTTGTGGAAGGAATAGAGCAAGGAAAAGTTAGACACCACCATACCATGAAGGGTTGACTAGGAGCCCTTGGTAGGGTGGTGGACACTGTAGATGGCAGTCAAGGTGAGCCACCATGGTACCATGGGGAGGCAACAAAGAGACCAAGGTAACGTAGTAAGGAGAGCAAATTAAATAAAGGTCGTCGCTATACCATGGGAAGATAAAATGTGGTTCGTGGTTCGGCGGTAGAGAGCAATGCTGGGTAGAGATTGCCATACCATGAAGTTTCAAAATGAGACCTACGGTAGAGCGGTATGTAGAGGAGTAACATGAAATTCTACCGTGGTACCACTGGGAGTAGAAATATAGCCCATGATAAAGTGATAAAGGTGCAAAGAAGTCAAAGCAGACCGCGGTACCATTACAGTGGAAAGGATGGTGTGAGGTAATGTGGTAAGGAAGTTGTTGCTGCTATGATAGTTATGATTATTATTTTTAGTTATGAAGCGATGTGACTCTTGTTCTCTCATGAAAATATGAATAGACGGAAACCAAAAGGTGCGGGAAAATTTCTCTAAAGTGTATAAAAGCATGAGTTCAAGACAAAAGAAGGGTTGGAAGTTAAAATAGTGAGAGTAGAATATATTTTCAGAACTTTTATGCTATGATGACCATGATGCATGTATAAATTTTGAAGAATTCAATTATTTGGTTGTCTTTGTTTTAATGCTTCTTTGTTATTTAAACTGGTATATCAAGTGTATATGTAGTTTATCGATGCACATTTATTGTATTCATGTGATATGGTTGATTGGTTCTTTCCAATAAAGATTAAATAATTTTAGTCACTAATACTAATTTGGAATTGTTAATTGGATCATTAAGTGGAACCGTATAATTAGGGTTGTCAATCTGTCTCAAGTAGAGTTTTTCAATCATTTACTTGCATGTTTATACAAGTTATAAACCTATATTAGTGTGCCAAACAATTGGAGTTATCTCTATTACGAGTCACATTTTCTAAGTCTTCATTGGACTCCATATACCCAATAAGGCACTAGTCTCACCCATTTTAATTCACTTAGTTTCATTAAATCATTTTTTCAGAATTCCACATTTGTTAAGAAAACATATTTCTTATATAATTTGTACCTAATTAGGATTTTATCTTACCACTCCCATTTTCCATCATGGATAGATTTTTTAAAGGTGATGTATAGTTCAAATCTCCTTCATGTATATAGGTTCACCCCCAGGTCTAGGAGAGCCTAAAGAGTAGAAGGTTCAAGTTCACTATTTGGCCTTGTACATTAGCCGAAAACATTGTGAGAGCTTGGAAACCTCTCATGGTTTAAACCTGCATTTTTGAGTCCTAAAAATGGGAGAGGACCAATAGGTGTAGGCCAAATTTAATCCAAGGTATACCTTCCATGGACAACATGTAATGAACCTCTAGGAGTGAACTTTAGACACTTGTGCACAATCGATGGAACTGCATTCATAGCTACCAACCAAGGGATACCTAGCTTCACTCTAAAGAGTTCAAACCCTAGGATGATGTCAAACTTAAGTTTCACATATATCAATCCAACAAGGATTGATAGGACAATACTCCCTATGGGAGGTAAAAAAATTCCATCGTGTGTGTGGATAGTACTTTCAAGAACATCATACCCATCCTTATGCAGGAAGTTGATTAACATGACCTCCTTAGTTATGATATTCACTTGAGATGTCAGATCAATGAGAACTCCTACTACACTATTCCCATTTATCATCACAGGAATGTAAAGAGGAGATGGTTTTCTATTGAAGCCCATTGGTAGGTCTTGTGAAGTGAAGGTTATATTGGTACCACTACTCACAGTTTATGCATAGGGAATAGCTTGATTTAAGAAAGAGGCCATTACACACACCAAAAATTACTTTTGTAGAGCCTTCTAAGGATTATAGGATAGGTCAATGAACCAATTAAGGTTTTGTTACAAAACACCGTCAAAACCTTCCAACTACACCTACTAGGGATCGTAGGCTGGGTTGCATGGTGAAAGACTCACAACACTCACACCTACAACAATCCTAGGATACAGGGAAAGGGAATCTCAATATTGCAAAATAGAACCAAAACGGTTCACATTAGGTTCGTCAAAAATGTAAGAGAGGGGGACCAACCATTGCAAAGTCCAAATTCATGAAAGGCTGAGAGTAGTATGGCTCCCCTAACTTACCGATAAATTTGTAAGGATATTAGCATAGACGAGATGAGAATGATGAGGACTATAAAGTACTTCAACCAATCTGCAAACCCGAGAGTTCAAAAGGGACTAAGCGAGTCAGTCTTTTAGAGTCAACTCTATATCTTAGACAACTCCCTATCTCAGGACATAAGTGTGGTTCTGGGATGACATCATGGTGCCCTGGCATCTCATAGGTGCACTGGCATCCATATGACTAGAAAAATAAGGAGACAAGATTTAACTTCTAAAAGATAGACTAACAGCCTAGTTTAAGAGTTTCAAGAAGGGCAAAATAAGATTAAGAAGTATGAAACATAGACGAACATAATAAAGAAGATAGATTACTACCAACGTGATGAAGATGATCTCACACAATAATCCTTTTGCTAGCTTTTTCCAAGAATTTTGCAGGCATGGTGAGATTTTAGATCTCATGTTGGAAGTAGACCAAGCATAGAGGCACCAAAAACCAAGGACTTTCTCAGAAAAGGCAAGAGAACCAGACCAAAAGCAAACACACCTATATACAATACTTACAAGACTATACAATATATTCCAACTTCAAATTTTTAAAAGAAGTTTCTTCTAATGTGCGAGATTTAAACCTACATTCTACAATCTAATAGGCTTCAACTTCAAATGGGTGGCCCCAAGCCCCCAAAACCAAAAACACCCTCTTCCTCTATCAAAGACTTTATTTTCTACTGTATGCACTAGGGCAAGACTACAAACATTGACATGAACCACCCACCAATGAATTTTATTACAACCCGTATGATTTTCCATCATATACATACGTCTAGACTTATCATTAACATCATTAACCATGTTTAATTGAAAATTGTATTCAATGTATCACTTTACCTTTCTTGGTCCACAATCATGCTCCACCTAATACTCCTTCAAATTGATCATAAAAATAAAACACTCATAATCCATATGATCATTATCATCGTATAAATTTATATTAGATTTATTTTTCTCATAAAACTGGAAACCTTCATACATAGTTTGTTCAATATTTTCTCCTAGGCCCACACATCTTTACGTCTTGGGGTCAGCTTCTAGTTTCCATTCTATGCCAAAAAAACATTCATCTTTTGTAATGAACAATAAAATGCTCATACCCATGCATCCTCTCAAACTGGTGTTCACATTCATCAAAGCAATGCAAACCAATCATGCTATTACATGTTCCACTTTCATGGGAAATTGATTCATCGTAATCTATAGTAATTTTTCTCTAACTCAGATCAGGGTCATTCCCACAAATTCCATTATCCATACCATCCCAAGCATCAAATAATACTTCCATTTAAGGCTCAATAAAATATTCCAATTTCCTCCTCAAATCATTATTCATCTCAATGGAAAATGTTTCAAATAATGGCTCCAATAACTTAGAATTAACATGGTTAGCAACAAGGAACCCCTATGCACCATCAATTAATAGTTTTGCTAACTCTAATGTGAAAGGTTTTTTACAATCTGAACAAGCTTCTTCATTCCTTTATTTAACAAATTCTTCATTAAAAATAGTCACATCCGCTTGTGCTATAAAATCAGCAAACTCCTTCTCTACTTTATGTAGACAATCAAGGACAACTAAGACATGATCATGTTGGTTAGTACCACAATTTTCATCATTCTTAGCACTGTTCTTAAGCGCAGGGTGTTGCACACACACATTCTTATCTTCAAATTAATCATCATTTACATTGCTAGCACATTCCAGTTTTTATGCAACTGGATTGCATTCCAGGAATCCTTCACATGGAATTTGTTTATTTATTAGTAAAGGTAATATTTCCTTAAAATCAATGTTATTGTATCATTTATATGAAGATGAGTCTTTTGGATCATCCTCACAAAAGGACTCATATTCCTAAGAAAAGTAATTAGAGACTTCACTTCCTTTATAATCACTATCATAAGGAAGTTTTCTATCACATGCAATATGCTCAGAGTATCCATTGTGAATGCTCAAATTCTCATTTCTAGTATCTTGATTATAAAATTTTAAAGATAGACCAACAACATTTACAAGTGTACCAACACCATCATCCATACCATCAAATAAATGTTCACCTTCTCAAACATCCATTTCCATTACATGGATTGATCTTTGATCCTTTTTAATAAGGCAACCACCAATGTCACTTTGGTACTTCATAATTTGTGCATAATTATACTTGGCCTCATTAATTATGATCCAATCAATTATTTGATCAAAATATTAGGGCTTCAATTCTTGTGGCAAGGTACTCAACCCTAGTAAAAAAATATCACATAATAAGTCAATGCATACTGAATCCTTAGGTCTGAACCTTTTGGGAATTTCTAATACGACATCGATAAACCTTTCCAACAGATCATATGATGATTCCCTTGATGTATTTTCATACTATATAGTTCTTGAATAAAAGATATTTGATCAACATTGCTTAAGCTATGCTGATGTTCAGTTTGAAATTCATCATTAGCTGCCTTAGGTAATAATGGAGAAATTAGAAAAATAGAAGCATCTTTATCATGACCATAGCTTCTATTATTTGTTCTACTTGTATGGAATGTGCTAAAGTAACTGACACTTTCAACCATATAACCTTTCATTATTGAATACCTGGGTATGTGTAGGATCATGATGGGCCAAAATATGGTGATATCTAAGTGATATGATGGCCCATGTAGCTGGCGACTTTTTTTTTACCCAAAATTGATGAAATGAAAAGGGTTTTTAAAGGAGATTCCCAGATTTCCACCAATATAAATTATGCTTTACTTTGAATTTAATAAATGATTATTATTCATTTTCTATTTGAATTATGACTAAAGCCCTGATTGATAGGCTGATTCAAAAAAATCTATAGCTTTCAAACGGTACCGCATTTTTTGAATCCAAAATATGTGTCACATTCTATGCTTCACATACTATAGGATTAAAAAAAATAATTTAATTTCATGAATTTTTGACCAAGTTAAGGTGGATAGACATACAATTTTTTATATTTTTTTAAAGTTGTAATAAAAAAATCATATTTAATTATTTACTTGGAAAAAAATTACAAAAAAATATGCCTCACATTGGGAAATGAGTCCCATACTTATATCTAAAATATTATAAAAAAATATTATCATTTTACTGTGGTTAGGGTGGTCAGATGGACACCTACTTATTATTTTTTCCTTGAAATTTAAGTACTACTACATTGAAATTTCAAATTTTCACCAAATAGATTTAAAAATAAATAAAATAAACCTAGTAGTTTAGAAACTAAATTCAATTTTCTACATATTCTATTCTTACATATTTTTGAAATAATATAGATAACTAATTCAAATTTTTATGTCAAGTTGCCTAACTCTAATTTTCTGAATTTTAGTGCCACTTAAGGGCCTATTTTTTCCATGATGATCCTACACATACCCACCTCAAGTTATTTTCAATGTCCATGGAAATTTGATAAGCTTTATGTAAATATGTGGGATCTTTATCTCCTAAAAAATAACTCAACTCTTCATCAAATGCACCCAAATACACAATCAAACACTCTGCATCACACACTCTTAATTTTTCAGGCATATCTCTTATTGCCAAATACACAATATTTGCTAGGACTAACTCCTTTTCATCCTTTTGAATTTCCATGAGTTTTTTCCTTACTAAAATCAGCTTGATCCTTTCACCGAATTATTCTATGAATGCTATTATAAACTAATTCCACAAAGGGATAGAACACCCTAGAAAATATGAAAACAGGTCTCTAGCATCTTTGTTAAGAGATTGAACAAATAATTTTATGACATCTTCATGACCTATCTCATAATCTTCCATCAAATATGAAAAATCCTATAGATGTTGAGGTATTGATTATGAGCTTTTCCCTTCAAATTTTGGCAAATGTTCCCTAACTTCATTAGGAATAGGGTTTGAGAAACCTTGAGTACCATCAAAATTCATTGATCAATACATTCTAATAGAGAAATATCTTTGATTGCATGACATGGGCTGCACACTTTTCATGCTTGCATTAGACACCCCATAGGGATGTACAAGTAAATGATACATTTTATTACACCCCTTTAAAAAATTCAAACATCAACTCTTCAGTTGATCACTGCCCTATACCTTATTCTAATCATTATTTCAAAATTAATAGCTTGAATACATCTATACCTTAGTCCTTCTATCATGCAGATTTCAAAGATAATCACACTTCTTCAACCAATATAGATATTTCAAATTACACCTCAGAAGCATGTATAATTACTACCAACATTCCCTTTATTTGTGCTTAATTCACTTAATAAAAAATTTTCTTGTAGATCATTCACTATGGTTTTCCTACAAATTTATGCTACACAAAAACTTAAATAGGGGAACTACCTAGATATGTTGCAACTACCTTGAAATGTGCTTCTAACTAGAAAACTTTGCAGATTTAAAGCTAGCATCATAGTTTTATCTAGTTCTTTGCATAGAGTCACCACCTCCTTTCATAGAGGACCAAGATTCAAGTAATATGAAGCTCATTTAAAGATTAATTTCATTCTAGGTCTTCCCCAATAGTAGAGCCACATTGAGATTTCTTATCGTTTCTTAGCAACTTTTCACTCTACCTTTTCTGGATTTCTTTAAATAGTGCATACTGGTGCAAAGATCTTGGAATCGCTACCCACAGTTAGTGAGGGATTATTAAAATATTATGGAATTATGGTAGATCTCTAAAGGGATTTGCAGTTTCAAGGGAACACAAAAAATTCATGAAACATTTATGTGATTCAAATTCTTGATATCAAAGCTATAGAACTCAGAGGATAAACTACTAGAAAAATATTTGACTCTTCACAATTTGCAATCTTTGGTTACATACTATCTTGAAACTTCAATGACTCTTGAAGGCATGCAAATATTCTATCAGAATTTTCTCAGGTAATCCCTAGAAGAGTTTCCATTTTTGTTGGTTATTTTTTTATAACCAAACTTGATCTTACCACATACCTATGAATTTTTTAGAATCCAATGATGGGAAAGGGTAGAGATTGGCCAAAAAACAAGTAACTATTTTGAGGCCCTTACTTCTACACTTCGAGCTCTCTAAAACCTAGGAGGGTAATACTCATTATGTTCATATGATATTATTCTTTCATTTGATTAAGAACATTTTAACACATGGATAATTCTCATATGGAGGATAAACTAGAAAAACACATCAAATAAGTTGGATGCATCTTAACAATAATTCACATTAGGAGAATGAGAATGGTAATGCTTAACATAATTGTAATCCATTTCAAAGAATTTGATTTAATGAATGGCTATCTACTAAATTAATCAACACAATGTAATACAATATGACTACCTCACTTAGAATAGTGTCTCATCCTTGGCACACAGTCTATTCTAACATCCATATAACTTGATATAAATTTTCACACATGATACTATTTAAAGCTTTGAAAATACTGTATTATAGTATTCCAACATTATGTATCTCAACCCTTATTAAAAGCATCCTAGTACTTGATTTAATATAAAACCATACCTTTATTCAAGCATTTACATCAATTCTTTGAATTAATAAACAAGAATGAAATCATACATCTATTGGAAATTAAAAAAGATAAATAAAATAACCCTTGATTATATTATTCATAGCTTATAAAACTAGTACATAGGAGAGACAAAGGTGTCGAACTTGCATTATTATGTTCTATATTTGCTATTATTACTATTAGAACTTCATATAGACATTAGCAGACTCGAACCTAAGACTTGACACTAAAATGTTTAGTATCCTCTACATTTTTTTGTGTGACCCATTCTAGAATAACCGATGAACCAACCATCAACTCCTATAATCAACCCAAAAATCCCATTTATAAAGATATGGGAGTGACAAGCATCAGGCTGAAATTACAATTACAATTACATTTGCATTTGACAATTAATTTCACCTTAATTTTAGAGATTCCCCAGGTCATTAAATTTGGTCATTTCAGAATAGGGGAATGAAAAAGACAAAAAATCCATACAATTTGTTGAAGAAGACCATCCAACATTGCAAAAGGCATTAGTTGTAGTTGCATTATCTCCCAAAACTCTTTGTCCATGTCGATCAAATAATATTCTCTGTCAACACCCTAGGAAAAAACTCACATATTAACCAGAAAAGGCACACTTGCCATCGAAGAAACGGAGTCCAACACCTCTCCATCACACTAGCCAAAAGGATATCCAAGTTAGCACCAGAGAAAAAAACCGTATGCTTACTAAAAAGGATGAGCCCGCTATTGTGGCACTGGTATCATTAAAAAAAAAAATGGAGCCATGGAGCTACTCTAATTCATCTGCATCAGAGTATGCCTATCCTCTCTAAGTCCATGATGAAACTAGAGAAGACACTACTCCTCCCTCATTAGAATCCTCATGTGGCACCGGAGTGAGCAGGTAATGACTGTACTCTAGATCAATATCTACTCCATCGCTCGAAGGGATATCATAAATTTCAATGGGAGAGTGATTTTTTCCCATGTATGAGTCATAAGCCTTGTGATACTTATTTTTCTTCTTTGCTTCCATTAGAAGCTTAATATATTTTCCCTTTCTAAACTTGACCAATTCTTTTGAATAGCCTGAGTCCTCAAATTTTAGGTGCTTTCAACACCACCCTTCCTATTTTTCTTGTGGGCTTTATTCTCCTCCTTTGGTGTTACATGAGATCCTAGTACACCATGTTTAGTTTCAAGTGCATCATCTCAGGACTTGAGGAGATTGAGTCTCATAAAACTTTGGACCAGGATGACATACACACTCGGTTTACTCATTCTCACAAAGGACAGAATGAGAACAAGGAAACTAAATTGTAATAAAAACTTAATGCTTCAAGCTCTCAAATTGAAATTGCAAAAAGGTAACCCATAGATCCAAAAAAATTCAACTAGCCCAAGTGGCAATTGTGGATAATTAAAACCCCAAATATCCTAGTAATTTGAACTCATAAACCAACTAATACATAATAGGAACATGACACATATACAACCCAACTTACTTGGCATAATTACTTCAATGCCTCTATAATTAAAAACCCCAAACTCACATGCCTTTTCTCTAGCTCCATACCAATCTCTCAAATCTAGATTACTTCAAAAGGTGGGATAAAATAGTAGATTATCTGCATTAAGTAGAAAAATAATGAGTGTGTAGCCTTTAATAATCAAAGAAAGCTTCTCATGAGCAAGATGACAAATAGCCACTTAGCTTTGAATCTGGGTCATCGATCCCTTCAAATTTAAAATAAAATCAATGGAATTCCTCAAGCATCACTCCCAGCTTTACAACTTATGTTGAGAATTTGTTGATTTGGTATTATTGTCATTCATGTCAAAACCTATGATCTGGTTGGTTGTGCTCCAAATGATATACAAAAATGATATATCCTATCCTATCCTATGGTGTTGCATAGTCTGGATATTATCCTTGATCTAGATATAATAGTAATTATTTTTGGGAAATATGCATGTGGAAGATAGTTAATGCAAAATAATGAAAACTAATCTTTTGATATTGGCTATTGTGCCTAAAGCTTATTCCAGGTATCCTTGCTATCTAGACATTCATGTAGCATGTTACAAGTTTTGGTATGTCTAATTTCATTCCTGCACTTGGTACTAAAATTTATGATGATCAAGATTGTTTCTTTATTGTGGCATTCTTATCAGCTCCGTAACATATCTCATGTAATTCAAATATCACTATCTTTTGCAAATTATTCTAGTTGATGAACTTATCTTATGTATGACCTATTTATGTATCCCATGGTAGCGTGGTAGGAAGATATTTATGTGTGATGTATTGTTTGGGTCCAGTGCTAGCATTTCAATCCTTATTGAATATTTCAAGGTTGTTCTTCAATCTAAATTTTTTTTCTAGGCCAACTTATTTTGTTATACGGGTATATATATATGTGCATACATCTTTTTGGTACTGAAGAAGAAGTGTGGTATGTGCAAATAGAGAAAATGGTGCGAAGGATTATGTAATAAGAAACATAGAATGAAGTGGAAGGAAAGTGTTAGGGAGAAGTAATATGTATTATAGAGGTTGTGCAAGGAAGGTGGGTAGAAGATTCTTGATTGGATCTGCTACAGACAAATGTTGTGCTCTTAATTGGAACTGACTTCATGCATAAGTAGATGCTGCTTCATGAGTTCATGTTTTGTCTATTTTGTAATCAAATGTTTTTGTATTAGTCAGATAGTAACCCCACCAGCAGCGAGCCTTTGTAAAAATCACCTTAACTAGTATCACCTTAACTGGTGTTCTATAATTAAGAATTAGCACTATCTATGGTATTTCCTATCTTGGGTTTACATGTAAATTTTGGTGTTCATTGTGCATGGCATTAAGTAATTTCATGTTCATATATGTTTTAATTATTATCTTATTGATTTAAGATTTCTCCAAATTAATTAAAGTAGGGGAAAGTTTTTTTTGATAATTGATTCACCCCTCTCTCAGTTATCCAAACGGTTCAACAATTGGTAACAAACCTTGGTCCCTTGTAGATAGAGCTTAAGTGCTTGAGGGGGATCTTGGTCATTTAAACAAATGGCAAGAGATTATTACTTTTATGAAAAAATGAAGACAATGTTAGATGATATGGAAAGCACATAATCTGAAAATGAGGAATTGGAAGAAACCATCAAGGAGGCAAATGCTTTTATCTCAAAGCTAAGGGAGAAAATTCATAAATTCAAAGCAAGACACATAGAGGTTGGCAAGGAATTACAAGAGTCAAACGAAAGTGTTGTGAATCTAAAGCTATGGTTGGATGAATGCAAGGAGACTAAAGAAAATATCAAAGATACCATCAAACATAAAATGGAAGAATGGAAGAAGACTTAAGAAAATCTCAAGGATACCATCAAATATAAATTGGAAGGAAATGAGAAGTTAGATCAAGAGTTAAGAAGGTTGAAATCATAAACAAGAGTATGCGAGAGTAGCATAATTCTTGATCAACTTTTGTCCCTATAGAAATTTCATAAGGATAATGAACTTGGCTTCTAAAGGGAAATCTCAAATCAGAACACTAAGGTTAAAGAAAAATTAGTTGAAGTTGAAGTGAGATCTATTGTAACAAGCAAGGTCCAAAACTCTAGAACACCTACAAAAAGACCTCCAGTCAAAGGTACTTATCGATTAATGGTCATTGTTTCCTATGCAAAAAATTTGGACATAAGGCTATAGAGTGTAGAAGAAAGAAGGAACCAAGTATTCAATGCTTTAACTATAACAAGTTTGGTCACAAAGAAAGTCATTGCAGAAGTCAATTATCTAATCCAGCTAGAAGGAATGGAATAAATAATCTCTTTCATCATTATTGCTACTTATGCCATGATTATGGTCACAAAGCTAATCAATCTAGATCTAGGTTACATTTTATTAAGTCAGGACAAAGATGTTACAAGTGTAGTCAATTTGGACACTATGCTAACACATGCATATATGTTGCTCCAGGAAAGTCTAAAAATTAAAAAAGGTTGTAGAATCAGATCAATCTAAGAAGAATACCATCATGGTTTGGAAGAAAAAGGAAGTGAATGTGGGAAGCTCTTCTGTGCTACCAGATCTTGGTACAAGATCTTCCAAAATTTAAGCCAATTGCCTTGGCTTAGGGGGATTTTTGCAATATATAACCTATTGGTTCCCCCTCTCTGAAGTAATATTGATGTACTTTTGGCATGACAAGTTTGATCTAGTTGGTGATGTATTATGAAGCTTAATCTGACTATTTGAAAAGTGAAGTACAATTGTTAGCATCATCAATGTGCATTTTTTGTAGTGAAATCATCATGAATAATTAAGGATTGAATATGGAATTTCAAATCATTTCTCATAGTTTGCAAATAAGAAGAACAGTTTTCATTGAGTGATAAAAGTATTGAAGAAGCTAAACATGATGATGGAATCTATGTTGGTTGATAGTGAATCGAATGGTGGTATTCCACTAAGGCTGAAGGGAGTAGAGTTGGACGAATTTGATCATTAGAAGATGAAGGAAATGTAAGTAGGGTTGAAGATTGATGAATTGTTGAATGTATGTGACTTGGGTATGGATTTATGGGGGTAATTCCCCTAGTTTTCTAACAAAGATTCTATATTTTTCCCATTGAGTTGATTCAAGGATGGAAGCATCATTTTGGACAAACCCTATCTGATCACTAAGGAATCCATTGAAGCTATTACTGGATTGTGCAATGTTGGTGATCTCCTTGGGAAGAAGATGGTGAAATAAAGAGACATGGATGAACTTACTAGTATCGAAAAAGACCCCCGAGCTCTATTGATGAATACCATTTCCGATCCTACAGTAAGGTATGTTGCTTACGGTATCACTTACAAAATTTATTTCTGAAATCATGAAGGTTCTACATTTTCTATTATTGTGTATCTTGCACTTAATATGGTGAAGGAAAATCAAAATTTTGATTTGTGTAGCCTAATAATGGAAAACCTAATTGAGAATGTCATAATGTCTCTGGTTGTGTTTTATCCCTTCCAATTTGGGTCTCTGCTCATGTGTTTAGTATTCTACTTTCTGAATTCATTACCATAAAAAGATAATATTTAGTGGAAGTCTAGAATTCCTATTGGAAAATAAGTTTACAAATACTTGGAATATTTGGAAGATAAAGCAAATGCATGCAAATTTTATTTATCATCCTTGTAGATGGATTTATGCTTCGGTGTGATAGCACATCTAGTGCTACACCTATCAATTAGTTTAAGGAGGGTTCCTCCTCCTATAATAATGAGTTAGATATTGTTATTGGTGGTTCCTCCTATGATAAGAAGGAGATAGAGGTTGTCATTTTTGGTTCCCCTCTAGAACCTAAAAGGAGGAAAATTATCACAAGATATGTCATCACTATCTTAGAAAAGAAGGATAAGGAAGAAGAGTATCTATCTAATATAGATGAAGTTCATTCCATCTTGGATGAGGGTGATATAAAAAAGATTGGTGAAATGTGGAATTCCTACTCTTTGATCAGTAGGCCTAGAATTGAAGATGCCTTGGTTGATTATTTACTCAAAAAGGGTATTACTATTTATATTTTTTTTGACTCGTTAACAAATGATTTGGTAGAATTTGTTGAAGAAAGGTTGTTATAGGAAGGATCTAAAAGAAATAAAATCCAAGGTATGATTGAAAGAAGGTGTGTCACAACCAAACAAAATTTATCCAAACACATTGGTGAGATAAGAGAATGCATTAAGGAGATTTCTGACATCTACAAATATTGTCTCTAATAGCCTACTTCTATTGGTAATTTTAGAAGCATAATTGAGGCTATTGAATCTGAACAGAATGATATTGGGATGTCTTTTGAATTCTTCAAAGATAAAGATTGAAAAAAAATAATAAGAGTTGGTGAGTTGCAAGTTGAGTTATTGTCTACTCATAGATAGAGGGAATATTTGGTTCAAACTTTCAGGTTGGTCAAAGAAATTGTTGAGGTCCGATTGGATCATCTCTTTGGTATACTTTTTGATGCAAAGGATTCTGCACAATAGTGCCTGTCTACAGACTGGTCATCTTCATTTGGGTTGTTGGTTCTACAGTACAATATGTGTGCTAGAATGGTTTCTGTAGTGCAAGCTTGGAAGAGGATTCCTCCAATTGTGAGAGAAAGGTACAAGAAAATATTTAATGTGAAAAGTGTTATTTTTACTTGATTTTCTGAATTTTCTTATTTGGCCCTTTTCCTTTAATGGAAAAAAGGGGGAGAAAATGTAGAGAAAAACAAAACAAAAAAAGAGGATTTGAATGGCTTGAAAAAGGGGGAGATCTTGGAGTATTTTTCTATGGTTTTGAGTTTTTGTTGTTTTTCCATCAATTCCAAAGGGGGAGATTGTTGAGAGGTTTATGATTTGGCATTTTTGTCATTGATATCAAAACTTGGGATTTGGTTGGTTGTGCTCTGGATGATATATAGAAATGATCTATCCTACGGTATGTTATGATGTTACGTAGTGTGGATGTTATCCTTGATCCAGATATGGAAACACTTCCTTTTGAGACATCTATGGAAGACAGTTAATGTAGAATAATGAAGACTAATCTTTTGATATTGGTTGTTGTGTCTAAAGCTTATTTTGGGTATCCTTGTTGTTTGTACATTCATGTAGCATGTTATAATTTTTGGTATGTCTAATTGCATTCCTCTAGTTGGTACATAAATTGATGATGATCAAGATTTGGTCTTGGTTGTGCCATTGCTATCGGTTCTAGAACATATCTCATGTAATTCAAAGATAGCTATATTTTGGTAATTATGCTAGGTGATGAACTTATCTTATGTATGACCTATTTATGGGTCCCATGGTAACATGGTAAGAATATCTTTATGTGTGACCTATCCTTTGGGTTTGGTGCTAGCATTCCAAGCCTTATTGAATATTTCAAGGTTGTTCTTCAAGTCAACATGTTTTTCTAGGCCAACTCATTTTGTTCTATGGGTATATATATGTGTATGTAGAAAATATTTTTTGGTATCGAACAAGAAGTGTGGTATGTGCGAACAAAGAAAAGGGTGCGAAGTATTATGTGACAAGAAAAACATAAGGAAGTAGAAGGTAAGTGTTAGGGAGAAGTAGTATATATTGAAGAGGTTGTGTAAGGTGGGAAGAATATTCTTGAACGAATTTGTTGCAGATAGATATTGCGCTCTTAACTGGAACTAACTTCATGCATAAGTAGATGTAGCTTCATCAATTCATTTTTTTAATTTTTTGTAATCAGATTTTTTTGTATTAGTTGGGTAGTGAGCCCACCGACAGTGATCCTATCCTTACCTGAAGTGAGCATTTTGGCAGTGAGCCTTTGTAAAAATCACCTTAACCGGTGTTCTATAATTGAGAATTGTCATTCTTCATGATTTTTCCCATCTTGGGTTTCCATGTAAATTCTAGTGTTCATTAAATGCATGGTGTTGTTATGTGCTTTCATGTTCATGTTTGTTTTAATTATTATCTAATTGATTTAATATTTCTCTATATTAATTAAGTTAAGGGAAAGTGTTTTGTGGTGATTGATTCACCCCCGTCTTATTTGTCTGGATTGTTCAACAAATTGTGCCTCAAAAATTGTGAAGCCTCCTCAGAAAGCTGCCACATCTTCATTTAACTGCATTAGTAATCATGCATCACCATTCTGGCTCATACCCCTTCAATTAAATTGATGAAGCACCAAGAGCTGACACTAAAGGGAATATTCCCCCAATATATCAGAGCTCATTGCAAATTTTTCCTACTTCCTAGGAGTTTAATCAATAATGTGAGCACTCAGCACGATGAAAATATCAACTGTAGGATCAAAAAACCATCTTGTTGGTGATACTCATCTCCCATCACTTACTGTTGATTCATGTTTTAAATTCTAGATCACATAGGAAATGGGAGAAAAGGGCAATGGAACATGATCAATCCACATGCACCTATTTGAAAATCAAAGTCACATGAAACATCACTCACAAGAGCAATTCAAATTAGCTATGGCAAAACAAAACCTAACCAAATTTATCATTACTAATATAAAACCCAAAGTTAACAAAAATCCTACGATGAGCAATGGAAGAAAATACAAAGAGGGCAAGGGTCATCACACATCACTATTTCACAAGACAAAACCTTCAAGCGATTAGTGACAAAGGAGAAATCAACAATAATGAGAAGACCACATGCATCACACATTCCTAATACAAAAATCAAGATCCATAACCTATCCATGATGTGTGAAACAAGAAAAACACTACTCATCACACATCTCTAATGTGATTCATGCATTCACACAACTATCCATGATAAGCGACGAGGAAGAGTGGTCAATAGGACTTAAGTGGAACAAATTGGCACATTATCATAAGTTGTTTTAAAGAGGGGAATGCCTAAGATGACGTATGAAAAGGACTCAAAAGACTTAAACCAATTTATTTCAAATCATATAAAGGCCAAACAAGGTCGATTAGATGACCTTATAAAATAAAATATGTTTTTTATCTAGGCACAAGGGGTCGATAAACTCATAGGCTCAAATGACTCAAGATGTAACTTAAATGACCCGGCATCGGTGATAAGGGGTCAATGATCAATTCAAACATTGGAAAGGACAAAGGCCTAAGGGTTACTAATGCAGGTTCCAAGCAACATAAAACCCTAAGGTAATGATAGTAACAAAACCGTAAGCCGAGAGAGACGGATTTGACTAATATTTTGCAGAATTTAAAGATGGAACATGATGCATTTTAGGGGTTCCATCACATACATAGATACATATGTTCATATATGTATGTATTTTTGCATGTATATGTAAATGCAATGATTAGGTGCTCTCCTAGAACTGTAAATACAACATATCAATAAAGAAATCTATATGTATGTATATAAATTTATATTTTTAAATGCAAGTGTAAATGCAAAGAGAAAATGGTTTGATAGTGTTATAGATGCAACATATCCATAAATTAATGTAATTTAAATTATAAATTATTCAAGACATAAAATATGAAATTGATCAAACTATTAAACTACATGAGTAATAAATGAAAACAATAAATGTATTTGTATGTGTATTTGTAAATTCAAGTGTAAAATAAATAAGAATAATGAACATTACAAAAGAACCCAATTTCTACTAGGTCATTTCCAAAGTAAAGTCTTGAAAGACTTTACTTGAAATGTTCTACAAACCTCCCACCTATTTCACTTTCTTGCAAAACAAAAATATATAATTGAACATACATGAACAATAGTTAATGAAAGACCTAAAATGACATATTAGTTATTTAAGGAGCTAGTAAATTATTAAATTGAAATTTAGATCCATATGAACAAAATATCCCAAATTATGTGGTCTGTTAACAAATGCATTGATTTCCACAAAAATTGTTGCACCGCCTCTCCTTGTTCTCATATACCTAAATAAAGAAAATTACAACCAAGGGTAATAATGAATAAAAATCAAAGAACCTATGCAATAATGCACGTACACTAGAACATTATTAAACAAATTCAACATCTTATAATTTCTAGATGAAAAACATATATATATATATATATATATATATATATATATTTAAATCAAAACACAAACATACATATAGGAAAATATATGTGTGTGTATGTTGATTTATTAATACTAATATATATATATATGAATGGAATTGTATACTAAGATATATTCAAGCTAAATCTAATAGAACTTCAAGTTATATTAAATAATTATCATCATCCCTTGATATATGAGGAATGTGCAAAGGATACCATGAATTCTCTGTAGTATGGAGAGGTTATTAGTAGAGGAGAATAATTATGAATGCTTGTAGCTACTTTCCCTCTTATCTAGTAGTTAAAATCTAACAATTCAATACATTCAATTTGGTTGTGTTTCAAAATTGAATTTGTAGTTGCCATTTACATAGGGTTTTTATGTTGAAATGACTAAATTATGCATTATATTTGGATTTGATGTTTATTAGCGAAGCCTTGTATACTTATTATTTTTGACATGTTTTTATAAAAAAAATAGAGTTAATATCTGACTTCATACACCATTAACTAATGCAAGAGCATCCCTAGTTGTAAGGAAATCTTGTATTAAAAAGATAAAATTCCTTTCTTGCATTTCATTCTGTATTTCACCTCATTATAATTTTTCATCTCATGGAGTAGGATATAGCATCTACATGATTTCATCTACATCATATCTAGATTTCAGAACATTTTCATTTATTTATGAAAAGATATCACTCTCAGAATTTCACTACTAACTCATTGTCAAAGCATTTGGGGCTGACTTGGTTAATGTTTCATCGTGTGGACCTATTTTGGAGTGTGTGAAATTTAATGACATATAATACAATATTTTTGGGCTCAATGGGATCTATCTTGGAGATCCATAATTTATTTATTTTGTGAATGTTTTTCTTTCATGTTTTGGGGCCAATCTTCACATTTGGTCATCTATCGGGTTTTGTGGACCCTTGAGGCCAACACAAACCTTTGTTGAAGCTGGAGAATAATATTTGAGTCGTAAATAAAATCAGAGGGGATATATTTCTACTCTCTAGGTCATTCAAATATGTCCTAAGAAACCTAATAGGATAGGATAGCAACCTCTCAAGGTGAGCCAATTCACAATTAGGAGGACTTAGGAGGGGGTTCTTTTCAACTTTAAGGGGTTCAACACCAAGAAAATGCTTGGAAAAGATAATGTTGGAAAACACAATGTGATATACAAAGAACCTAAAATGAGCTAAATGAGAGAGGAAAATATTAAAATCAAGCAACACCAAGTTAGGGTATGTGTACCTGGGAAGGTTGGATATGCAATGAGGATATTGGAAATGCAAACAAGCTATCAAAATATGCCTTGGAGGACTAAGAGGCCCAAGATGGCGTTTTAGTCCCACTATTATTTTTGAAGCAAAACATAGAATCTTTGGATGTCAGAACTAGATCTGAAAAAATCTCTAAAAGATATAATCGAGAGGACTAAGATGCCCAAGATGGCTAATTAGTCTTGCTCTAAATTTTTACAAATCTTGAATGTGGTCCTGAGCTCCCAAATCCACACTTGATTCCTTTTGAATCGCAGGTTCTAAAATAGTTGGATTTGACCTATAGGTGAGTTTCCATGAAGATGAAAAATTTGCAATGCAACTTTGAAAACTTTTCACTCCAAGTGATCTTCAAGTCTTTAACCTAGATCTACAAAAAAAAATGGACAAGATGGGAAAATCTTGTTGATTTTTAGTGAATGGGAGTTTGCCTTGGTCAAACCCCTTGTTGGTAATTAAACCTTGAAATGAGATAGAAATAATGACGAAAATGGTGAATCAAGAATATGCAATGCTACAACTCACCAAAACCTTATAAAGGCTACAAACTTGTGTCAAATGGTTGCAATGGATACAAATCTTGAAATGCTTCATAGATATTGAATTTCTTTCTTGCTTGAATCAAAATCCTGTATCACAAATGTTAGAAAAATAACACACATGATGCAAGAATATCCTTTGACATGATGATTGGATCTTGATGATGGCTCCAAATTCTTGATTATTTTCTCTTGAATTCTCTTTAATCTCATAAATTTTCCTTAGGAATTATTAGATCTCTAGTTAGGATAAAATGAGAGAAGGAACCTTCTATGTATACTTCTTTATGTTTAATATCCCAAAATTGTATCACAACAAGCTAAGATGTGAGTTCATTAAATAAAGGAGGCTAAATATGGCCATAATTTAAAATATAATCCTATAAATGACTCAAGGAGGACTAAGACGCCCTAGGTGGCATCTTAGTCCCAAGTGATGAAACTTGGGGCACAAACACCAAAAAGGGGCCCAAATAGGATACCTCAAAATCAGGGTCCCAAAACCTCGAGGGGACAAAGACACCCTAGGTGGTATTTAATTCTTGACCAAAAATTAGGGATACACAAATGAGAATCATTAGGAGATCATTTATGCATTGGAGAATGTCAGGATTAACAAAAAAAATATGTCATTCATAGGGCTTGTGGAAAAAAATAAGACCAATTAATCCATAAAGAAGGATAAATAAAGAAAGGCAAGCCCAAACAATTGTGAAAATGCAGTGGTATGCATTTTACTACACTACATTTAGCCCCCACTTTAGTGAGAGGATGAACTTGGTTCAAACTCACACTAAAGTATCCAACCACACAATCAAGAGGGGTTAAAATGTAAAAATGTTAGTAAGATAGGATAACAACAATCAAGAGGGTAGCCAAGCCCCCGAGACCAATATCCTATGGGAAAACCAACATAGGCACAAAGGAACACTTTTGTGAATGACATATGAAGCCAAAATCAGATCACAAACTTACACCATAAAAGACAAGAAAAAGGAAAAAGGGAAAGGAACTACAACTGATCAAGCTTTGACTAGCCATCCAACGTGGTGTACTAGGTGTAGGCTTGAAGAGGTTTATAAGTGGAACTTTTTGTCCACTATGTAAGCAAAACACATGCTCATGAGGACTAGTGGGAATTAGTTATCCACTAGGTGAGCCCCAAGAGGGACCATATCAAGGACATACCTCCATGACTTTAATAAGGAACAAAAGAGCATGCTCACATGGGGTAGTGAAGCTATTTTTTCACTAGGTGAGCCCCAAGGGGTCCATATCAAAGCCATACCTCTATGAATCTAATAGGGACAAGATGAAAAATGCATGCTCACA